>JARWMV010000232.1:2400000-3000000 GCA_030998015.1 Ceratorhiza oryzae-sativae | reverse complement strand
GAATGCACGGGGTGTAAAAGGATTTATAGCCCGTGATGGTAGATCCGCGTGATGAGACATCACAGACCACCGCCTGTTCACCATGACTCGCCGACTATCGTCCCCACATGCAATTCATTTGCGGAGTATTAAAATAGGTATTTAAACGCCACTCATATCATTATGTAGCCACTGGGAAACCCTTTGTACCCGTGGACAGAAAGGCATCTACAATCTAACCAAGTAAGCCACGAATGATCATTCTCAACTATTGTGAGCATGTATTTTGAGCACGATAGAATATCTGTGCATTCTATTATATGAATCCTACGCGGTATAGAAATATATAGCGCTTTTTGTATCTGAAATCTCCTTTAAGTGGTTCTCTTGGGACGGTCGATGTAAGCTTCGGAGAACCGAGCGTTGTTGAGCAAGAGGTGATTCGGCTATATCAGGTCATAGGAGAAATGATTTGCCAAGTGCTCATGTGCTCGAGAACGAGCCGGGGTACATGGATCAGAGAGCAGGATCTTGTATACATGGTGGACGGGGGTCTGGGTTCAAGGTGGGCGAGGGTGAATGAGAGTTTCTACAATTATCGAGGATAGATAAGATAGGCATAGCCCCCACCGTGCCATGTGTGAATGTAGGCTCATATCTCACAGTGGGAGACACCATCAAAGGAAGGACACCATACCCCCAACCAATGGGAAATGGATGGCTGGTTCGCTGGGGGGTTATTTTATTTATGGTCCATGATAATAAGCTCGCTTTAGGGCAACTAGGACACAGATCATTGAGTCCGTGTCTGGTGATGCTCCTTCTCAGAATTAACATCAAAGCAAACTGAGATTTTGATGTAGTAGGAGATAGGTCAACTTGTCATAGAGTTAGAAACCATAAAATACTAAAATAATTAATATATAATGTCTTCGAACGAGCCACTCTCGAGCGGCTCTCGATGGTTATGCGCATACAGGAGCGGGGTTTGTTTGTCCAGGCGGCGCTTATTTTTTAGAGTAGTTTGCTTGGGTGTATTTGACCCCAATTGGTGCGGAGCTTAACCTCAACATGCCTTCTCGTAAAGTTAACCTTGATACCCCAACCCAAACTCGATGTGGGTAACAACTTTTCCAGCACTTTCACCTGAGATCATGTCAATCTGCTTGTCTCAGCTTTCACTACGGGATTTGTGTTCGGCCTCGTTAACGTCTCGCCAAATACAAGCACTTGCGTTTCCTAGCTTGTATCGGACAGTCTATTTATCTCTCGCTTGCCATATAGAACAGGTATCAGCCAGGCTTTTTGCAGAAAACGAAGCCACTCGTTTGAGGATTGGAATAAACTTGCGTCACCTCGTGTTCGACGACAGATACCAAAACTCAAGCAATTGCTCGGAGACTGTAGCACGTTTTCAATACGCAATCAGTAAACTAGAGTCTAAGTCATTTGTATTGGGAATGTTCATGGCTTCCTGAGGATCCTTATGTATTCAAGGTGTTTCAACGGTCTTGCCCAGCACTACGTTCAGTCTCGTTGCGCATTGATTCGGAGAGCTTCGACTTTGAGGATGGTATGTCATGTGTTTCGGTATTTCGGTATTTCGGTATCTGAACTTAGTGTTTGGTTCGACTCTTAGAGGAGTATTTAGACTCTGTAAGCCGACAAATTACCTTTTAAGGCTATTTCGTAGGAATCTTAATTGGTACTTGAACAAGCTATTCAGCTTTCGAAACAAAACAAACATCACTCTTCGCTCCAGATGCTTAGGTGCACATTGATGCCTCTTTCCTCCCCTTCACCACTCATCCATTCTTCCAGATGCTGGTCCAGAAGATTACTCTAAACTTCCACAGGCCCTCATCACCATGATTAAAGAATCGCCGAACCTCGAGTCCCTTGAGCTAGACTTGGAGGACGTCACAATCTCCCGTCTCAAATGGTCCCCCGAACATTTATGCTCCAATCTCGAAGACATGACTTTTGCAGGCCTCCGGACCCTCCGGATACTCGGCACGGCTGAGCCAGAGTGGCGGTCATTCTTTGAAGAGCAAGATACGAACTCGTATTATGCATTCCTCCGGCGGCACCGCAAATTACACACGGTCTCTATAGCATGGGCTCGCGAACACTCTTGGCAAATCAAGAATCCTGAACAACTCGTTCAACTCTTTCCATCTCTACGTCATTTCGAGGGACCAGCGTTTATATGTCAAGCGCTCGCTCGTTCGAGTCTCGCTGCAGAGCTTGAAAGCTTATCTCTGCTTGACAGGATCCCACAAAATGACGAGATCGCTGACTTTGCGAATAATTTGGTTGAAATGCCTTGCCTTTTATCGCTGTCGTTTGTCATTGAATCGGAAGAGCTGAAGGGCGAGGATTTGAGCAAAATACTGTCGCTTTCACCTTCCTTGAAGAAGTTGTCGGTTTGGTCGGTGGCCTCTGACTTGGTACGAACCCGTGGATCTCGAATGGTTTTTTTTAACTAACAAAAGGGATCCAGGAAGAACTAATTGGGGTACTCAATCACGCACCAAATCTAGAAGAGCTGACGATATACGTCGACATGATCTTACGGGCGGCGGGAAAAAGCACCGTCAGCGAGTGGGTTCACGAGCTAGCATTGCAGCTGCCGAAGCTCCGAATAGTTCACGATTGCTCTCAACCCGAACTTCGAAGGCATTGGCAAATCCACAGAGTTGGCGAGCATGATGTTCAAGTCATGCACATGCAGCCAGTTCGTCAAGGTCCTCCGGGCGATCCTTTCCCCATGCTATCCGAAGCACTATAAAAGTACAGACTTGCTAATTCATGTCAAGCTTTCTTGAGCAACGAAAATCATACATATCTTCATGAGGGATACCAAGGGATACAAGTGTAACACATATGCATTGGAACCTCAAATGAGTAACAGCAACATACAAGACTCAACCCCATCACTCGGTTGGAACAGTCGGGAACTCGAACACAACATCCTTGCCAGTGAGCCGGCGGTAGATGGACGAAAACGAGTCGAGCTTGTACTCGAGCGAGTTTTGGTCTTTTGAGTCGAGGAAACTGTGTCATTTCGTTAGACAATCATATGAGGATAATTTAATCCAACAAGCGTACACTTTGAGCTGCTTGCTGCCATCTACTGCAACTCGAGTTCGCTTTCCGACGATCTCGGTCGGGAAGACGAGGTCCTCGAGGATCTTCTCGTGGACAGAGGTCAAAGTGCGAGAACCTGGAGAGGCGTTGAGATCGATTACACAGCGCTACTGTCTAACACATACGCGGGCGCTTTTGCTTGACACGGGAGGTCCTAGTGGGCTTCCTCAGCATACGGCGCTGAGCAATGAACACAACATGACGATCGGCAAACTTCTTCTCAAGTTCACGTGTCAGCCTGCAATCTGGTTAGTAACTCGTTGTAACACTATCTACAATACTCACCGAGACTGGACCTTGTGGAAAGCCTTTAGCTGAGGAACAGGCACAAAGATGACGACGGCCTTTTTGCCACCCTTGACATCAACCTCCTTGGCTGCAGAAATCTAAACAATACGATATCAGCATCTGAACAAATTTCGATTGACCACATTAAATGCGCAACCCAGCAGCGTTCGTTCATGCCTATTGCAGATCAAGTCACTCACCTGGAGCACACGCAGCTCAGCCTTCAAATCCGGCACATTGTTTTCAAGGTCGATGAGTGCCTGAGCGACCGCAGTCTCGGTCTCATCAGGAGGGGTGGTCGGCGCATTGGCCGTACGGTAGATCTTGTTGTTCAGAGACATGCTGAGCCGACTTTTGGGTTAGAAATGAGGGATGTCGGCGGGTCTGTTGAAGGCCTAGGGTGTTAGCACTGGTCAAGCTACACACACCAACAGAGGTTTGAATCCATCCACACGTTCCAACCCCATCCATCCCTCCATATCCTCCAGCCTTTATCTCTCCATCTCGACAGCAGCAGGCACCATATTGTGCCATCTCATATCATCCGGGGACCCTAGAAACATAAGTTCTCACCGTGTGGGACGGCAGCGATGGCCTTGGGCTCGACTGGAACGTTGACAGTAGGATCTGCTTCCGGTATCCGGAAATGTGATTACCTCAGCCATACATTGGGGTTGTTTATGTCGCGATCAAGGTTAATTTCCATTCAATGCAAAACAACTTGAATACGGTATGTATAGTAACGTCTATCTGAGGTCGAACGGCTTTTTTGGTCTTCCAGGATGGTCGCCTAAAGCACTGTATGCTCAAAACTAGACCCATAATGTGGATTGCAGACATACCGAGTTTCCTTTTAGGTGCATCTATGTAACATATCATATGAGTACCGGGAAAGTCATGCAACGATGTCTTCACACACCTTCCCACCAGCGTTTAAACGTTGCTTTCTTCTCAGGGTGCAGGGGATACACCACTTTGTCCTCTAATCGTCGGTTCTCGCCTACAATCCAAGTCACTAGGTCCTTTCCCTCGTCACCGGACGCGTTCGAGTCATTGATAAATGTGTGAGCGAGGCCAGTCCCTCCTCTAAAGCCAACCGCATCTCCAGCCGATACAGGAAAGACTTGGCCGTCGAGCCACACAAGGCCCTCGCCTTGAATCACGAAAACGAGTTCGTCTTCGACACTATCGAACAAACTCAACCGAGTGCTTTGCATTCGTGTATTAAGGCGCACCTATGAGCATGTGGGTCTGTCGAATAAGCTAAATCAACCGAGGGTCTTGTGATGGACGAGCTAACATACCAGAGGATCGGGCACCAGGAGGTGTGACTTCCAAATTGCACCCAAAGCGGCCCGACAGACCTGTCTCTTGCGACAACGAGGTTGCATAGGCAGACAGCTCCCCGGTCCCCACCTCTGCGAGCTGGTCTTGCCAATTGATGATATTACTCGGCCTCGCGCCGGTTTGGATATCTGGCAGGACCTCGTTTGGACGTTCTGCTCTTGCAACGCCTGGGTGTTGTCCCCAGTGGTTTTGTTGCTTGGGGCCTTCCCATTCGCACCCTGGGACGTCGTAAAGCTCAGGATTAAAAGGATAAAACATCTTGTCTTCATCAGGTTTGTCTTCACCGACAACGAGAAGGATAAGGTCCTCTTCTTCCTCGGCTGAAGTCTCGCCGGGGACGAGTTTCGTGTCATTGATGATCGTATGGGTGATCCCAGTCCCGGCCTTCCAGCCCGCGACGTCCCCTGGGACAAACTGATACGTCCACCCGTTCTGCCATACAATCCCTCGACCCTGCAAGCAAAACACGAGCTCGTCTTCTGCGAAATGAGCATGTGGTACTGTCCGCACCTAAGGTCAATAAGGACACGGCGCGGAGGCGAATACACGCAACTCACCCGATGTTCTAGACCCAGGAGTGATGATCTGATAATGCACACCGATCCGACCGCTCATACCAGTCGCTTTGCTTAAACACGCCTGCTGGCGCGTATCTGAATCGCGTCCGGACATCGGTCGCAGCAGGTCAGGGGCATGAGCGATACAATCCTTGGGATCTACGGTGGTATAGGCACTAGTTTCAGAGACCAAGCCAGATTCAGAAGGATCCTGTGTCGCTTTCCCGTTATCCAGGTTGGGGTCAGCACCACTGGCCGGTGGCGCCGAGTCGTGGTGCACAGATTCCGGGATCCTGTCTTCTTCGCCACCGAGATCAATAAATTCCACAAGCTTGTTCTCGGTATTTTCAAGCTCAGCATCGAGTAAAGGTCCCGCTGGGACTTGCCCGGTGGACATGATGAGGGTTCAGATCGGTGACGGCCAAGGCGTACCAATCAGGACTTTAATTAGTGGATCACGTGGGCATGATCCATCGACTTGACTTTGGCAAACACGCCTGAAGAGGCATTTGTTTGGTGATCATGTTCCTCGGCCAAATCGAGTCGAGAGGCAAAGATGAAACACTCGCCCGGACAGTTCACATGCTATTCCAGAGATATCCCAGTGGGTACATCCCTCTGTTCTTCTCGCAGCCACTAGGCCGGCAAAGGACTTCAGTCTGCCGCCACTCCTTGTCGGAGTTGACATGTAGGGAACACTTACACACCCTGGGTACCAGGGCTATGACGGAGTAAAGGACATCAGCACTGGTATAGGGCAACACCGAGGCCTAGTGGCGTGCGCAATTTCAACCAAAAAGTGCCGGCGTGTTCTCGTATATCGGCACAAAACCGAGTGTGGGTCCAGCCACCCAGAGCCCACTCGCTCCCCGCACGAAATAACGCATACAAGGCACATAAACCTGGCCTTGAGCATTACCACCCCTGACCACCCGACAGTGGTATCAAGATATCTCGCAAGCGTTCATAGCGCCACACACACACACCTTGCAAGCCTCACTCTTATTAATCTGATAAAATTCTTCGCGTACAGCCCAACCACGCCATGATCGGCTTATTGTTCACGACACCAACTCGAATAGGAGCACTACACCGAGGTGCACCAGTCCGAAAGCTCACGCTAAAGTCCCGCACGAACATAGCATCATCAAAAATACAATCCCATTCACCCGAGTATACAATCGCTGATCTATCACACCCAAAATTCTTCAGATTTCTTCATTTCGCCCACGCTCCACAAACGCCTAGACCGCAACACGCGGCCGGTCGCCGATCGATCGTCTCTTCTTTTGTGATCCTTTGCGCGAAATGACAGTGAGACACACCCCTAGGGCGACTGCGAAGGGTTGATAGGCGTTGCGAGCTCGCGAAGCATGTTCCTGCGAGATAATACCATGCGTTTATGTATGCGTTTACCAAAAACAGAACGAGAACTTACGCCATGTCCGCCACATGCACACCTACCCGACCCATAAGCTGCAGGATATCCACACAATTCCGCAACAACGCCTCTTGCTCTCTATCGCTGTGACCTTCTGGTGGCGACGACTTGTGTAAATGAAGCCCGTTCATCACGAGCATCACGAGCGTCTCGCGCGTGCTCGGCACAAGCCACGGCACTGTTTACCACGAGCACCGAGATTTAAAAAAAATCAAAAACCGGAACATCCCAGCGGAATAAAGGAGTCTACTTACTCGGCCGGTTGTTGACGGAAATATAGTGACCGAGCATCATCGCGTTAGTTCGGGCAGCGCGTAAACAAATCGCCCGGCTCTCCTCAAACAACGACTTGCCGGTCGCGTCGTCCATCGTTGGGACCATAGCATATGGCCGCCTGATTAGAATTTGCGAAAAGTGATACTACACATAGGATTTCAGTCAACCCTACCCGGAACCCCACGTGTCGGCGCGAGGAACGAGAACTTACGCTAGCGAAGGCGCGGACGGAGAAACGGGCGCGAGTGTCAGCGCGGCCTACCACAGGCGATCAATCGGATAGGACACGCACTAGGAATTGAGCCACGTTGCTACTTCGAGCAGGGGCGCTGCACAGTGGTAGCCGGAATCGGGGGTCCATTTCACTGGGACACAGGGGGTTCGGAAGTACATTGGTTCGGATATTTTAAGGGGTCGTTCGCACGCATTCAGCGAGAGGTATATAAGAGGAGCCGGAGATGTAGACAGTAATCAGCGACTCCTACTTCGATCGACTTGAACCCGCTCGACTTACGTTGCTGCGGCAGGTTTTGATACCACATCCGCAATCGGCCCTCGTTCTCCGGCATCGACATTAGCTTCTGGCGTCGAGGGTCGTACTTGCGCCCGGTAGCATACTATTAACACAATTAGGTCAGCTTACGTTCGAAATTTCGCCACCCTCCATATTTGATCTCGATCCAGGCCATTTCGAGTCACTTGAATCGACCTATTCATCCCCTTTGAATCTACCCAACCCAGATAGGCTCTTGGCCTAGAATAACTGGCCGGCTCTTACTCGAATCGTACATATACTCGTGATTCAACCCGAGAATCAACTCCGAGCGGCAGATTAGACTAGGGATTTAACCAGCAACCTTTTGTTTCAAACCACCGTCCGGATCGCTCATCCCCCCTTCCGTTCCCCAAGGTTCGATTCAAGAGCCGACCCTCAAGCCCAACACCTCGAAACCAACAAGAACCAAAGACGAAAAAGACACTCACCATCGTACGCGTAATATCGGTCAGTACTTCGCACAGTTTGACGAAATGCTTGAACCCGTTCACGACCAATGGGTCTTCGCCTTCCATTGGCGTCGGTGGGGGGAGGTCATACCTATCCCCATTCCATAACGTTAGCCCTCATCCACCGCTACGTGCATAACAACGCACTGATCACACAACACAGACGTCGGCCGTCCGTAAAACGTCGAGAACAAGACGTCGAGGACGTACGAGCACCTACGGCCAACCATGAACAAATACAGTCACGGGCAGTGGAAAGGGGGGAACGAACCAAAATGCCCGCCTCCACATCTCATCGTTCAACGCTTTCTGGTGGGTGTTGACCTCGCCTTGCCATGCGTTGCGGTGGACGCCGCGCTGCATGCCGAGGCGAAGGCTGACACCCGTTGCCACTAGATTCTGTATGAATAACAATTCACTCGCGACACACTCGACTCACCCAAGACCGCACTCGGATTCCCAATTGTCACATACATCGCGCCTAGCGCTATGATTTGATGTTCAAACAACACATCGACCGGAAAGACGCCGACCGAGCATACATCGACTTGGCCTAGACGCGCGTCAGTACCCTATTTCCGCTTTATTATCTCGTAACACGAGACTCACGGTAGAACAAGATTCCGGCATCAAATTCCCTCGCATCTTCGGGTACATCTTCCGAATAAAACGGCATCACCCTTGTGTCGTTGCTAAACCTCGAGCCATTGGCGCACACCAATAGCACCACCGCCGCGAAGCTTGGGTCACGCCAGTGCAACTTTTGCGCGACCTGGGCCTCGAACGTTGGGCGATGCAGCAGCGGGAGCAGCACATTAAATCGCGTAAAGTATAAATCGATGAGCGAGTTCAGCAGATCGTCGGGTGGGAACCAGAGCTATTAGGGTAAGTGAATGCGTCAACGCGGTCAGGTACACGTGGGGTGGAGCACCGCTTACGTCTTGAGGCGCAACGCGTGTTGGCAGTTTGTCTCTCAACGGTTTGGTGTACTATTTCCAGATTGGGCATAAGTAGAGGTATATGCGGGCACGGCGACTCGACTGACCGATCCCTGATACTCTGCTGGGTTTGTCTGGCGGGAATTCCGGCGTGCGGCTTGTGGTTGAATCTCTCGTTTCCAGGCCTGGGCAATCTCCAGCCCGATCTATCGCGCGGTTAGCATGTCGGCGGCCGACTACGACAATGGAGCGACGCACAGTGATCTCGGAGCCTTCTGTATAAGATCTATTGACCATTAGCAAACACCCGTCAGCTCACAACATTGCAACACCGGAGCTGCATTTCAACGTACAGTTCGGAGCGAAACGAGCGAGGCGGCGCGGTATTGGGGCCAGCACTCGGTGGCGGAGACAGGACCGAATAAGGCGAACCGGCAGCGGGCGCAGTCTGCGATTGGGTTTGGATATGGCTGGGACCCGCGCTGGGGCCAGGACGGGCGTATGGATCTCCCATTGCAGCACCGGCGCTTGTGCCCGACCGGGGATAGGACTCTGCTCCCAGATGGGAATAGTCGTCTGCTGGGGAAATGGGCTGGAGGCCGGCGAGCGCGCTGACGTCTGGCTTGGTCTCTTGCTCGCTGGCATAGTTTGGGTTGAAAAACGCCGCGGTCGAGTCGCTCGAGGGGCGGCGAAAGGCGTCCGAGGGACGGAGCAAGGCCGAGTCTGAGGGGCGAAGGAACTCGGCGCTGTCGGACGAGTGGGCAGAGTCGTCAATTTCTTGTTCTATATCGATGCCCGGGGCCATCTATACTGCGTTGAGGCGGGTGATTACGTATGTGACAGGTCAGGACCACGTACGAGGCGGATAATGCTCTCGAGCTCGATGATGCGCGTCTCGAGCTGGCGTGCTTGGCTGGTGTCATAAAACCGAGTCAGGCGGATGTTGTAGGCAGTGAAACCTGGTCTGACCTGCTCTCATGCCCTCGTTTCTGGTGAAAATAAATAAATTTGGTGGCAACATATCGCGAGCGACGGCACGTACCCTCGCAAACCGTGTAAAAACACAAGCGACCCCCGAGTTCTCGCAGAGCGTACACTGGCAGACGTCAATCAGGCAATTTGGTCACAGACTCAGAGCGGGATGGCGTACCCCCTTTGGCGAGGCGGGATCGCCGTCGCAGCGGGCCTTGCGCTTCCTGCATAGGTCGCAGGCCTGGACGATAAATAGCGGAATAACGAGAGAAATATGGGGAGCCTACTTTGGTGACGCGGCGGATCTTGGGCTGGACGTCGGACTCGTCGGGCGGGGCGGACTGCATGGCGTGGAGAGCGAGGCGGTCGTCGCGCGTATATGTAGCCGGATGAAGAAGGGCACAGGGAGCCGAGGATGTGGTAGTCGCTTGGGCTATTGTGAGCAGCGGCGAACTAGCCTCGGACGCGGATCGGGGATGATATAGGGGCACTCGCCATCAAAAAGAAATCGTGGCTCCCCCCGTCATACGGCACCCCCGACTGGGCACACAAGGCGATCTGCGCGGGGGCCGAGAGCCATCACGTGCGCTGACTCAGCACGCTGACCACACCCCTCCCCCACATGTTTCGTCTCGCTGCCCGCCGCATTGTGCGCGCGGTGTCTGCGCCAAAACGGCCCGCGTCGACACACGTCGCAGCCCTCGTCCACGACCAGCTCGGCGTCACTCTCCCACACGACAGGCGCCCAGTCATCCTCCCGGACGACGTCGGCCATGCGTACAACGATCTGCTCGCGATGCTCCGGAATGCTCTGAGATCTGACAAACCCGATGTAGTCTATGGCTCATTTATGCGGCTGCACGACGCCGGCCACGCCGACAACATCGGCCCTGAGGACATCCAGGCCATCGACAGTGCGATTGCCCCGACCGTCTGGCGGCTGTACGCCCGCCCGTCGATGCTCCAGCCGGTCGAACACCGGGCGGTCCCGCCCCATCTGGTCGAGTCTCCAGAGCAGTACCATGAACTAGGACTATGGCTCGCCCTTCGCGGCCAGATCGGTCTCTTGCGTGCATGCATGCTACGGGCACTTTTAGCTTCCAACCCCAAAGCCGTGATTGCACTTTGGGGGGCCTATGAAGAACGATCACTCGCTGGCGAAGGCTCCCAGAACCTCGAGGAACTCCCCCACCAATTACCACCCCATCTCGAGTCTCCCAATATGCTCATGTACTACCCAGGCCGTCCCGAGCTTCTCGCCTTGACCGTCTGCGCCTATACCATGCTCGGCGACTTTCGTTCCGCCTTTTTCACCGCCAATCGTACACTCATCCCACTCAAAGTCTTCGAAACCAGAGATTTTCTCGAACCCCTGGTCGCGGTCCAAGAAAAAGCCGTGGCCGACACGCTCCGGAATTTGGAAGACCTCAGGACACTCCGTTTGCTCGCTCGCCCCGCCTCGCTTCGCAAATATATCATGGACGCTGTAGAGAGCAGGTCGCCCTTACCAGTCCAACGGGTCTTTGAGAATATCGTCAAGCTCTTGCGAGCCGAGGAGCCATGGATCGGTCCACTCGACAGCTCGAGCGGTCC
This sequence comes from Ceratorhiza oryzae-sativae, assembly GCA_030998015.1. Classification (NCBI taxonomy): domain Eukaryota; kingdom Fungi; phylum Basidiomycota; class Agaricomycetes; order Cantharellales; family Ceratobasidiaceae; genus Ceratorhiza; species Ceratorhiza oryzae-sativae. Next base: position 2,988,454 of record JARWMV010000232.1, on the reverse strand, counting down.
ACCTACGATCTCGACAGCCCCCAACGCAAAACCCCTGTTCTCAATCTCTCGCCAGACGTGGTGCGATCTCATCGAAGCGTCCTCTAGGCTCTATCTCCTTCTCCCGGGACTCACCAAGTCCATCTGGGCCGAACTTGACGCACACGGCGTATCGCCCACAGCTGGGATGTGGAATACTCTCATGGCAGGTTACGCCATGAATGGGGACTTTAAAACAGCCTGGATGATATGGGAGCAGATGGGCCCCCAAATGCGGGACGTGTATACGTATACGACTATGATTCAGGCTCTGTTTGAACGAAGAGAGTCGGACGAGGCGGTCAAGCTTTTCGATCGGCTTAAAGAGTTTGCACGGGGGCGAGGGGAAGAGCTTGGGATCAGGCCTTATAATGTCCTACTGCATGGGCTATTCATATCCGGCCGCATCCAATATGCAGTCGACCTCTTTTCCAAACTGACCTCGTCTGGATCAGGCTACCCCGCCCCAGACATCACAACGTTCAACACTCAGCTACGGTACTATGCCCGACAACGGGACATGCCTGCGCTCTCGATCGCACTCAAGCGCATGGTAGACCTAAAGATCGAGCCGGATGTGTACACGTTTGTGACCATTTTGGACGCACTTTTGGCTATGGGTTCCCAAGACGCCGGAAAGCGAGTACTCGAAATCATGCAGACGTTTGGCGTCGAACCCAATGCAGCCACCGTCAACACGCTGCTCGAATCCATCGTGCGCCCGCGCAACCCTACCCCTTCGTCCAACCCCTCCAGAAGCCAACGACAAAAGCTAGAGAGACAGAAACCGCAACAGCCACAAGTGTCGCTCGAGCGCCTGCACGCCGCCCTCAAACTGCTCGTCGCATTCGAAATAGAGGGAGGCGTCGAGACCAACGTGGTCAACTATACGGCTCTCATGGCAGGATTTCAACGCGCCGCGGCGACCGGACAGATATCGCATGCCGAGGCTGCTGGGGGATCAAATTCCTGCGCGAACGGATGCGCACACGAGGGATGGCGCCGAATCGAGTGACGTATAATGTATTGATCAGCGCCGCGCTCGAGGGTGGACAAGTGCATCAGTCGAAATGGTCTTCGATACCAGTGGAACCGGGGCCGATTGATGAATCGACTGTGCCGGCCAACGTGTCCCAGGCGGTCAAGTACTTGCACGAAATGCGCGGAACGGGAATTGTGCCAAACCACGATACGTGGTGGGTATTGCTAAAAGGCGTCGCGAGCTGGGGGCATATCAAGCTTGCGCGGGCGCTCTGCGATGAATTGTTGGCGACTGGGTTTGTCCCACAGACTGGCTTGTTCAGGCTGATTCTGCAGATTAGAGGTGGCCAATAGTGGATATATGCGCGATGAACCGAATGTGTGGTTGTGGCAAATGGCATATCCTATTCTGGCAATTTTTATTAGTATATGGGCAACGTGTTTGGAAAGAGTGTGCAAAAAAGCGCCGGGTGGTCACTTCGGTTGGGGGTGCGCACCGGCCAACCCCAAAAATAAGGGCCTCTGAATGCGTTCCTCGGGGTCGAGCTCGACGACGATCAGCTCTGGGCTCTGAGCTCGCTGCTCATCGTGGTCCTGACGTGTTTCGTCTACTCGGGAGCGGGTCAGTGCTCGTCAATTGATTCGCTTCTGCTGCTAACCGTGCATCAGAACCGATGTTCGCTAAATGCAGGTCGAAATGGGGCGGTGACGACACGGAGGATGCTAGAACTTGGTGGCCCGTGTGTTTCTCACTCCCAACGTCTTCCCTCTCACCAGCCGCGACGTCCCGCACAGACGCTGAGCCCCGGTTGCCACAGCCCTCTGTGTCGCCCAGCGTGCTCGATGTTTGTTTCCACCCCGCGCTGCGCCCCGCACTGTGGCTGTTCGGCTGTGCCTCGCCCGATTGTTCCATACGACACCAATGGTTCTGGCGCTTCGGCTCCCATCGCCATCAAGGCTGTCTGCTCATCGCGCTGCCCGCTTGGGCAAACATGCCCAGTCGAGTTGATTGATGTTGGGTTTGTTCGCCACGTCGGGTCAAACATCCCGACGAGAATGCAACAGTGGGCGGCGTGGGATAAATCGGACTCTTTTGGTAATTGTTCTCAAATAGACACCGTCTTTGTGTGTCCCTGCTAATTTGTTTACACAGATTGACTTTTCCGTGTGGCGTTGTGTCGGCGCTTGCCGGCTTGGCTCTTAATTGCTTCGACTTGTCGCGTGAATGTGTGTGTGCGTCGGTCATGGGTGCGCGCGAATTGCATGCTTCTGTCCGAGGCACCTCCATCGGCTAGATCTATCATCATACACAGAATCAGCGGCTTTGGACGGGCGGAACCGAGATAGGCAACTTGCACAAAAGTGGGCGCGCGATACATGTTTGCAGCTCCGCAGTGTCAGAGGCGCTTCGACCTCGCACTGCGATCTCCACCTCGACCGAATCACAAGCTCGCAATGCCTCCCCACCTCGACCGGTTTGTGGTCACTCACGTCTAAATTTGATCAGGACAGGGGCCTTGCTCCGGAGGCCAGCTGACCTTGACCGGCCTGGCTCTCCGAGTTGGCAACCCTACGACGACTGTTCGATGTACACAGCAGGTCACGCGCCGTATATTTAAACTTTCTTCGTGACCCTTCCCCCACACCATCCCCCCCACGTCCCCCATGTCTGAAAAACTGGAGACTACCATCCCCATTTACGTAGCTGCGCCTCGGGCTAGCCCCAGGTCAGCTAATGCCCGCAAGCATGGTGTGCACGCATTTGTCGCTGGCGCCTTGATTGGTGCTGTCGCGCTCTGGGGTGTCGTCAACACCATGCCTGGTCCCTTTGCCACCTGGTGCCGTCACCACCACCACCACGGTGCCCGCGATCGCGCTCCTGCCCCCACCCCGGCAGACGATCTCCACGACTGGATCTTCCACCAGGCAGAATTTGGCCATAGGAAAATATTTGAACGTGAGTGTTGGATGCATTCGCCACCAGAACCCTCACGACTAACGATCTCCCTCTGAGCAGAGCTTGGACCGACGTAAGTCTGACGACGTGGCTTTAGCATGTGATTTCGCTCAATTAGGGTTTGATGCCTGTTAGGGTTGGCGCTGCTGAGGGTTTGGTGGTTGCTGCGCCTTCGACAAACCACCCTGATTACTTTTACACATGGACACGGTAGGCTGTCTCCTCTGCGTCGTGTGACATCATTCACTCATCTCTATCCCAGAGATGCGTAAGTCCTGTATTACCTCGGTTGAGGCTCCGTGCCATCGGAAATCAACCTAATCTCTTGTTCTCAGGGCAATCGTCACGGGGACGATCATGGACCGTCTCAAAGCTGGAGAAAATGAGCTCGAGGCGACCTTGAGGCTCTACGCGTATAGCCAAGCTGGCTTGCAGAAAACGTGCAATCCGTCTGGGTGTCCGAGTAATGGTAGTGTTTTATCCAGTAAAAAATAGTCAACGTGGCGGCGACTCACTAGTGCCATGTATCTTACAGGGGGCCTCGGCGAGCCCAAGTTTCACGTCGACGGATCTCCGTACGGCGGCAGCTGGGGCCGACCCCAACGTGTAAGTTTAATTCAGTTTGAACAACAAAGGGAAAAACACCGACTCTTTGTCTCTAGGACGGACCTGCCCTCCGTGCAATCACTCTCACACGATTTGCAAACTACCTCCTCGATCGCGGTCAACCCGCAGATTACAGCTTTGTTTCCAAGTTTTTGTACCACCAGGACACTCACACTGGTAACTCGGTTATCAAAAATGATCTCGAATACACGAGCCACCACTGTTTCAAAGAGTCATTTGACTTGTGGGAGGAAATGAAGGACCACCACTTGTGAGTACCCACGAGTCCTGTCTTTACACCCACACACAAACATGACATTTGCGTAGCTTTACTCTTCTCGCGTGCCGCAAGGCGTTGGACGCTGGCTCTCAGCTCGCTTTCCGCCTCCGCGACCCGGCTGCGGGAGATTGGTACATCAAACAATCCCGCGCCCTCACGTCGTTCCTCCTCGATTCACGATTCCGTTTCCCGAGCGGCGCATACCGCGCATACCTCAACAACCCGTACGGCCGCCGTGGCATCGATAGCTCTATCATCCTTGGGGTTCTTGCCGCAGGAGACAAGGGTGATCCAGACTTTGGCCCTACTGCACCGGCAGTTCTTGCAAGTGTCAAGGAATACGTAGATGCCTTTAGGGGTCTATACCCCATTGCGAATGAGCCGGGTCAGGTACATGGCACCGATCCCATCCCGACCGGAAGGTATCCCGGTGAGTGCTTTTTGTTTGGATAAATCAAGGTTTTTTTCTGAGCGATATGTGCAGAGGATAAATGGGACGGCTACGAGACCACTGAACATACTACAGGCAACCCATGGTATCTTTGCACCATTGCGGTTTCACACGTAAGTTCCCCAGCATTCTCAGTCTTGACTAGTTCTCAACTCGAGTTGATCCATGTAGTTGATCGACCTTGCCGTGTCAGAGTATATTACAGTTGGCCGTATTGAAGTCACCGACATCTCTCTGGCGTTCTTCAAGCAGTTTGCGGATGTTGAAGTAAGCTTATCATGTCCCCTCTACCTCCTTATCTGACGCCACGTTCAATCAGGTCGGGACCCTGTCTAGGGAAAGCGAAGGATACAACGCTGTGATTGACGGGATGCGCAAGTGGTCCAACGGATTCTACGCTATCGTACGACAATATCAGGGACCCGGTGGTGTCCTATACGAGCAGTTCGGAAGGTCTGTTGTTATTGTGCGACTTGCGTCATGTCAATACTGAATTACTGCGGGTTACAGGGTCACAGGTCTGCCCGAAGGCGCGCCAAACCTGACTTGGTCGTTTGCGGCGTTTGCCAATGCTGCTGTGAGTCTGGTTCTGTGATATGTATGCATGGTTACTGACTCTGCTTCATCTAGCACGCTCGCCATAGCCTGTTGGAGCACATGGATTAAACAGGCTTCCAACCGCTTCCCCCTTTTACCCCATCTAATGTCACATTCGCCCGCACCTACGCCTGCCTAACGACCGCAATTCTTTGTACTGTTATTCCACGTTCTCAGTCATTCTCACGCATGCATCCGGTTGTAGTAGCAAACTCGGATCTAATGATATTGATTTTAACTAAATACAGGAGGACTGAGAGGCTACGCTCGAACGTTTTGTCTGGGCCACCGAAGATATCAATTAGTTCACTTTTCCATATATCAAGTCCAAAAAAGGTACTCACGCAAACTGCCCAATAACGTTTCCAGCGCTTGAGTATTCACACACATGGAACTTTACAGGCTATTCAGATGCACGGTTAGTTACGCTTCTCCATCATATCGAAAACGCTCGAGCGCACCCAAAACTGCTGGTCAAAGTTGGCAAGATTGCAAGACGCAACTGCACATCCAACCTGGGTCGTTGCCTTCCACACAACCTGAGTGAAATGCGACGGCACGGGATTGGACGAGCTATACTCGGCTGCATATACCCAGATTTAGTCAAGTCGCACACATCAAGGATCAAAATACTCACATGCTTCGTTCACCCATGCCTGCACGCCACTCCCCGCCTTGTAATCGCCACTACCAGCAGCCAGGTTCTCGCCATAGGGGCCGACCTTTCCTCCCGAATGCTCAAACACGCATCTGTTTGCCCATTTCTGTGCGGCCGCTGCAAGGTCATTTGACCATGTCAACGGGGAGGCACCGTGCGCGGCACGCGCCTTGTTGTGAGGATCCAAATAGGCTGCGATATCGGGAGAGGAAGAAGGTGGGGCCACTGTGGGGGCTGGAGGTGGAGGTGGGGTGGATGACGAAGGTGTTGGGGATGGTGGAGGGGCGGCGACACGTTCCTGGGATGAAGGGCTTGGCTTAACTTGCGCGTTGTGGGCCAATATGGAAGTAGTCGTTGGCTTTGGTGAATAGACAGGGGGAGGTGAGTAAGTTGGGGTAGGGCTAGGCGTTGGCGTGTGAGTCGAAGTCTTGGGTTTCGCCTTGGTTGAGGATGACGGAGCTGGGGCTGGGAAAGACCAACGCTGCGAGCATTGAGCCTCACAATCCATAAGCTGTTGGTTTGTCGGGGCTGCTTGGCTGGCGCTAATCAGGAAAACGAGCGCTCCAACGAGAGTAGATGCGCGAATGAAATGCATGATCCCAAAATTTGAGCTAGGAACAACGGCGGGTGTTGGGAGCGCAATGAACGGTGTTGTTGAAAGAATGAAAAGACGCTAGCGTCAGAGCCAGCTCAGAATCGGAAAAGAACGATTGTGGAGAGATGTTGGGTTTTTGCAGCTCAACACGACGCTCATCTCTATATAAGTATCAAAACCTGAAATTCATTCTTCTGTTGCTACAGTGATACGTAGTCGAGGTAACAGCAAGTTGCATCTTGATTCCACTCAACCAGGTACTAAAATCAAATTGACCCCTGGCTTATATATGCATGATTTATCCCCTTTAGTGCTAGCACACGACAAATCGTCGGTCGAGACAACATTCGAACCAGGTTGCTGTTTGGGTATCCATATATCGATAATCGTACATTCCAAATCAACGAACTTCTGATACAAAAACAACACAAGAGGGTGAAAAAATGCATAAATAATGAGAATGCTGATCTAGGATCATGGCTGCCTCGTATCATCGTTTGACACGTTTGGAACGAATTGCAACGTTCTCGTCAAGGATGCCAGAGAACCTTGAGCCTACAACTGGGGGTGCCATGCTTGGTCGCCGCATTGTTGTGTGGGGCATCACCATGGAAGGATGGTTTCCCTATCTTGGTCACCTGAGTCGCTTCGTCGGTCATATCGATATCTGACTGTAGTTCTGACTTGACCAGGATTCCGTCCTCTAAGTCTATGGGTCCTGTGCTCCCGCGCCCCAGTGTACTGACCAGCTCTGGTTCAACTTCGTCTGAGCCAGTGACGCCGCTAGTTAACGAGGGGGCTGCGTCTCGATTTCTCCATTCGCGCAAAACGGTCTCGCGATCGCCAGTGAGCTTCCAAGAGTCGATACAATCCCAGCGCCTTTTACGTGGCGTGCACCCTGTAGGTACATCCTGACTCTTGACATCCGACAACAAACCTGCGGATGTCTGATGGAGGGACGAAACGTGCGCGTTTGTGGTCGTTTTGAATGTTTGGCAGCTATTGCGTATGAGCGTAGTCTAGACGGAAAGAGCGGTGATTAATACCGCGTGCCCGCCTGGGCGGCGACGCACTCACGTTGCCAAGGATGGTGCTCATTGTCTCTTGAATATGTTGCGAAGAAGAAGAGAAACCATTTTGAAGCGTATGAGATGCCTGCTTCGCGGTCTTGATGGCTCCGTCCGCGATTTCTAATCGATCGCGCTTGTCGACGGTAAGTTGCTCAAAAGCTAGATGTTGGTTAATGAGTCAGTATGAACGCATATATTTGAAAGATGTAATATTTACCATTGGAAGCGTGGTCGTCCAGGGATGACAAGTGCTGTCCGATATCCGCACTTTCACTGGCCATAGATTTACTTAGTGAGGCATGGACCCGTGTGGCCCCATCCTTGAAACTGGCCTGTGCCTGCCTGATTGCCTGCGGATTGCCCATTACTCAATGTAAACCTCGAGCTTTCCAAGTGTCAATTTCATACCTTGACCCCGTTCTCGACAACCCGGGCCCCTTCTTGCTCCCTCTCTTGAAGTATATCCACTAGCCCCGCAGCGGTGCTGAAAACGCAATCCGCTTCGGCAGCATGCTGAGTAGCGGACGACCTCAACGCGTCTTCCCCAACCCTCTGCTCTTCATGCATTTGAGACATGATTTCGCGGAGGCCCTGGTTTCGTGAATCAACGAATCCAGCAATTAAACGAGTGATGTGGGTAGTCAAGTCATCGCGCATAGTCTCTGATTTAACTCGTTCAGCTTCCACCAGGGACATCAATAGAGCGTTCTGATGACGGAGTCGTGAAATCTAGGATAATAGCCCAAAATTATCAGAATGATCTTGTATCACAATCGTGTTAGGTAAGGCCCACCTCCTCGTCTGCTGTACTTTGGGAAAGCTCCTGCATTCGAGAGACTGCTGCCTTGACGTTCTGTTGAACAAAGTCTTCGGAGTCTGTGATCATTGTTTCAAGGAGACCGCAGGCATCCGAAGTGCGTTCTCCGCCTAGCCAAGGGATGAAATTCTTAGCCGGAGTTTCTGCGATGATTGTACGACACTAACCTCCCCCACATGCTTCTCTTGCTGGACAACTAGTTCGCTAAGCAAAGTGGAGCATTCTCGGGATATCATTCCAGTCCAGCTTTCGACAGCTACCTTGACACCGTCCCTTGCGCGGGCGATGTACGCTTGGAGAGCCTCGAGGGTAGCCCAGAATTCACTTCTCCAGCATGAATTCTCCCAAAGGCCTGTTCCAGACCTTTGACATGATCATCGATTAGCAAGGCGTGGCGATTTGATGCCTGAAACATGCGTTAGCCACCCAATTGATATGATGGTCCGGTAGTTTACCTGGAGTTCGGTCGTTCGAAAGTTTTCCACTTGTGATTTGATTCGATGTGTGATGTTGTCATGCGACTTGAGTAACTCGTCTAAGTGGGCGCTGAAATCGGCCGCCTCCGTTTGTAACTTCTGTGAAAAGTCTGCAAGGATTTGTGCGTTCCTAGCCAGCAATACATCGTTGCGGCCTACAAAACCTGGTCAGAACCTACCCGAAAAGCACGGAACCAAGCAACGGACATACCAATTTTGTCAAACAACCCCTTGACATCTTCTATACCTTGCTTCGCTGTGTCCCGCAAGCCTCCTGCGACCTGGTCCAAGACCAGTTCGTTTTCCTCGAACGCTCGCCGGATTATCGTTTCGTCCTCTGCTTTTTTCCGAAAGGTTTCCGCCTCGTGTCTGGCGCTTGCCAATTCGTGCCGCTCCCGATCCAATTCTTGCTGGGTGTTTGCCAATTCGTTGGTCCGTTTCACCAAGATCTCCCCCTGAGCCTCGAGTTCCTCCCTCAGCGCCCTGCATTGACGTTGGGCAACCTCGGCCTGTATCCTCAGCTCCTCCCGCGGTTTTTCCTCCCTCTTGCGCGGATTCGATCTCCCTCCAACGTTCTGGAGAAACATACACCCCATTTTCTCCCGCGCCGCAACCAGGTCAGCCTTCAGCCGTGCAATCTCGCTAACATGCTCCTTCAGCAGTGCGTTACGAGTCACGCGCGCATTAAGCTCAGGGCGGTTACGAATGGCCTTGGCTTGGAATGCATAGTCGAGGGTGGATAGGGTCTCTTCCATGTTGGATCGAGCTGGGGATATAGTAGCAATAAGGCAAGTCTTTGTGCGGCCTCCGAGCGAGTCTTGAAGGAGGCGGGTAAGTTTAGACTCCCTAAAACAAAGGATTTCAACATTTCAGTCGTCCTGTCGCGAACGCAACACACCGATATGGGACATGAGAATTTCGTTCGACCAAGGCATTGATAACCCGACCGAGGGTCAGCAAGCTCTGGTTGATCATTCCCGCTTCCCTCGCTCGTTTGTTCTCAGCACCGGAGCGGCCAATGTTTTCGGATCCCGCCAGGTCGACAAGATGTAGTTTCCCTACTTTAATCAAGTCGTTCCCATCCCCAGATGCCTCTTTTGTGCACACCGTAAGCGTGAAAATAGAGTGGGACCGACTAATAGAACATTTATCGGCTCAAGCCCAGATATCGATACCAACAGGACATACCTTGAGTGGTCGTTGAACTTGGTCGCCGCGATCTGGCGACGTTCGCTACCCTTTCTAAGAAGTCCAACTGCGTCTTGGGCGTCCCGAACGTGGACTTCTTCGAGGCCTTGGATAAATGTCCCCTTCTTAGCAGAGTCATCGAAGATCTTCAAGCCACCCGTGCCAGCACCTCCTGCAGCCATAGGTTGTGTGCTGGAGCTTGGTTCCTTAAAATCCGAAACAAGCAAGTCCGCAGCTCTTCATTGTAGAGCTCTACAAAAGACACTTTGACGCTATAATCCGAGATGTTATTCTCGAGCTGGAGGAAAAGCTTATGCAGCGTTCTTGGAATGATACCAGCGTCCGCACTGGGGTTACCGTGAGCGTAGGGGAAAGGTCTCCCTGCATAGTATAAGTCTTCCCGGTTCCCGTTTGGCCATAGGCGAAGACAGTGCAGTTGTATCCATTGAGAACCTCTTCGAGAATCGGACCCACAACGTCATGGAAAACGAGTGCCTGATCTGCCTCTGGGCCAAACACTCGATCGAAAGGATAGGTGCGAGTTGGAGCAGGAGTGAAAACACCAAAAGAGGATTGGGGCAGAGCCGTCTCAATCGTCACCTCTTCGGAGCGCGGACCACCGGTTTCAACGATTAATGGAGAATTTTCAGCCTGTTCTCTTGCATTCCGTCCTCTAACGAGACAACGGGAATCCATAAAATGATTATTAAATTCAACAATCGACACAGTGCCTACCTGCAGCGGAATGACCACTTGGATATTGGCGGTGTTCTCGTCGGTAGACTGCGTCGTGCTGGGAGTACGAACGGGCGCAGGTGCAGATATTTGAGAGGGAGTAGCAGCGGGGGCAGTCGACTGATTCCTTGGCCGTGCAATGGACGAGGCCCTTGAAGAACTTGGTGGTTTGCGAGCCACAGACGGAGCTCGACGAGACATGATGGTGATGTTCAGCAGAGTTTCGATTTGCAATAGACGCGTCCAGCTACGCGCCCACGATCACGTGACCGGCCCTCACATCGTATCCACACCATCATGGGCTCGAATGTGCCACCTCGCTATGTGATTGTCTCTCAAACATCGCTCCCTCCAGACGAAAATCACAATCGTGCCACAACATTATTACATCCGCAAATCCATTACCAGTATGAAGATGACCCGCCAACTACAATTCCCATGTCGCTTCCGTCTGATGCTGAAATTATCTATATGGATTTCAATCCAAACGATCCAGGGCTGACTCAAGTTAGGAGTGCCTCGCATAATATAATCGCAACTGGTTTGACTGTGTCTGATGCTGTTGGTGCCCTGCCTATTGAAAACCCAAACTTGTACGTTATCAACACTGGCGAGCTGCAAGTCAACAATGACCATGATGTGTGAGTTCATGATGAGCACAATTTGACATTACCTCAACTCCCGTTAGAAGCGATCCTGCTCTGGCCTTCGAAACTATCGAGAACGGTTCGTGGTTACTTAGTGGATCTCTGCGTTCCCCCTAACCATCCGTGAACCAGTCTGGACACTGCCCGTCGAATCCTCGAGCAAGATAAGACAACTTCAGAGACTGATACATTGCATCCCGATATTGTCAAGGTCTCCGTAGATCGGTGAACCACATTAAGATGTATGATATAACAATATAATGGAGATACGGACACCCCATGGGATGTTTTTATCAGCTAGGCTACCCATAGCACGAGCATGCGATGAGATTGACGAACTCGTTGTGACGTGGAAAACATATCCTGGCCTTCGGTCGTCTGGTGATCTTGGGAGCCCCGATAGGACATGTCCATTATTAAACATTGCTCCCAAGATTACCCCGTTCTGCGATTATACTTAGACGGCTTGACGTGGCCTTCCGTAAGTCTTCCCACCGCTCATAAATAACGAGTAATTAAAAAACAGGTACAATGCCAAGAGCCCTGCTCTGCTCTCGCTTAGTCTCCTTGAGCAGCTTGCCCACCCGGGTTAGGGGCGTTGAACCCAAGATTATCCAACGCCTGACCGGCGGCGTTGTTCTATTCTTCCGGCATAACTGTTACTATATCCGAGGCTCGACGTATAGATCGACTCACGCGTGCCTCTTGTTTCTTTTGTCCGCTACCAACACCTTGGATTTGTCCGTCGACTGGTGCCCAAAGTAAGATACTCAGACTGAATATTAGAGTAATGCTGGTTTCCTACTTTTCAGAACAGACGTCCACACGCAGTCATGCAGAGGTCCCTGGGAGTCTTCTATCCACTCAAATTGTGGTGACCTCCCCTTAAACTGAAGGCTAGGAACAGACTGCGTCAGCTAATAGGGTTCAACTCGAAGACGTATCACGAGTGCATATGCCTGTTGTGGAGCCGCAAGACATTGCCTCCATTTTGAGCTGAGCATCTAGAAAGTCGTCACGGGCCTATGCCAAATACAAAAAAGTCTCTTACCTCGCATTTGTTCAATCAGGGGTAGGCCAGGGACGACTGTACGGTCATCCCACCATCGCACCATTATATAGTAGTTTGGCTTCAACCCAAGTACACTGTTGATGTTTCATTTATTGTCCCCAATATACACGAGTTGCAGGCATTGAGTACACCTGGCTGGTGCTTTGGTATGGGTGACCCAACTGTCTGTCTTGCCGATGGGGCCTGTAGGCTTTTCAACGAGAAAACCCAATGCCTTGAAGGCTAAGCTCCGTGATTAGAATTCTCGCAAACACTCATCTCCGCGATATACATCGCAACGGCAACGAGGATTGAATTATGACAACGAACGCTGGGTGGTGGAACCGAAAACTTTGATGTTGGCCGGATGGGTAGTTGAGGGTGGCTTTAGTGGCGACGCACAGTTTCGTACCCCGATCCAGGGATTCCAGTCCTTTTCTCCCGACTCGGCCAATGCCCAACATCTAGCTAGCACGCGATAAGTCTTACTGTCTAACGATGCTTCTGAGCACTAACTAGATGCCGGTAGCCCCGGCAGCCCCCGCTACTTCGGATCGAGTGAGTGCTCGGAGGCATCGTTAGACAGGTGGGCCTGGTGTATGCTAGCTAGATTTCTGGGGTTTGGCTGAGCGAGCTAAGATCACTTGGTTTTTGACGGGCTGGCTGTTTCAAGCCACCCTGTCCCAGGTGGACTCCTGTAACCAAAATCAGATATCCGGAAGCTTCTGCATTTCCGCCCTGTTTGTTCTGAGCTTTGATGACTAGCATGGATTAGTTTGCCGAGCGCTTGGCCACATTGAGCCCATTTTGCCACCCCGTGACGTCCAGGCGTGGCGAATCCTACCTTGACGACGGAGCTGCCTTCAGAGACCAGAGTTTACGACTTAGTGGTACCGTTGAAAGTTTACTGCTCCCCATTATTACGTTCCTTCATTCGTTGTCAGCTGATGTATTTATTTACAGCATGCTAATTTTCCCAAGCCACTCGCCAACTCCGTCGCATTTTGAGGTTGTTCTGACCTTCGCCAACGTATTTAATTTGCCACGAAGCGGGGCCTCATCCGTAAGTCATTAGTTTTAATCGAATCCCCACAAGAATCTATAGATCAATGTTGTCTCACATGGGAAGAGGGACGTGGCTCTAAGTGGCTGAACGATTGTTTTGCCTCGATTGGCTACAGAGGGTTGATTCGCTTGACACACTGTGGCCTCCTTGTTGCATGCAGTAATTTTATTACGGTACGTCACTCTACGATGCACTATCAAGGTTATATCTCGCATTTATGACGTTAGCACTGTCGGGTTTGCAGCCACAGAACAGTACAGCCATAGTCTATATTTGAGCAAGGTGGGCGTATAAGCAAAGGGGAACGACGAATATATTTAGGGTCTGTATAAGCACTGTAAACTTTCAGCAAGAGGAATTAGTTACAGTAGATATTTCGAAAGCATGTCCCCGGGATTTGGAATGGTGTTGGAGTATGCGCTTGGTGGGGTTCAACCAATCGTCCCGCATCGGGTGACAGATCACACCAAAAAATCACAAAAATAGGGCAGGGGGGACGAGCAAGACTGTATAGGATGAATCAAATATGTCTGCGTTGAAGAGTTCAGCTTCTATCTCACAATGAGGATCAAGCATCCGGATAATAGTTAGATTGTGGCTGTTCAAGTCCGCCTCTGTCGTTCGCTCCCTATCATCATCTCCTTCCGATAATTCCTGAGTTCCAACGTCTTATCTGGCCCGGTGGTTCTACCCCAACCAGCAAGTGGGACCACCAAAGCCGTAGCGTTATCCTCACTTCCCAGTTCTTCGGCTAAGCTGACAATCGCATTCGCCGCGGTCCGCGGGTCTGGTGAACCTCGGGCCACATCAACTATCTCGGCGTCAGAGAGTTTAGAGGTTACGCCGTCAGAAACCAAGACCGCAAACGCATATTCGGAGTCTAGTGTGGCGGTCAGGCTGGAACTGGCAAGCGAATAGCGAAATATACCTGTGATTAGCTGTGAACGAACCTCAGGTTCGGGTGTCACTCCGAACGACTTATATCGAAAGTCCCCTAGCCTTGGGATAATTCAGTCCAAATCACAAGCCAAAGATCATGTGTGGGCCTCACCCGCGGGTGTTTTCCAAAGCACCCATCCAACTATCAAATAATACTCAGACGCAGCTAGCGGTAATAAATAAGAATAGACGAACCGGGCTTCACCGAAAGAGTCTGTAACGAGCCCCGCGCCCAAACGGCGTAGCCTGGCGGCTTCTCCTCGGGCTTCTGCGTGATGTGTTTCTGTCAGGCGCTGAGCTACGCCCCCCTCTGTCGCGCATAGAAGAACTCGCGTGTCTCTAGGTCAACGATCAATATGTGGTTCAATTAGCGAGGAGGGCGCTGAGGCGCCTACATACCCACAGTGCGCTACAGTGATGCACAAGTTCTTCGAGGAGAAGAATGGGCTTGCAGGGGACTCGAGGGAATGAAGCAAGAGCACGGATGAAGTGGCGCCACATTTCTCTGATTCAGGCAGTTCCGATATACGTTTGTCGGCCTTGAAATGGGCGATTTGGGATTCTCTGATACGTTGGACGTGAGGCACGATAACACACCTCTAAAAATGCAAGTGTGGCTCGAGCCTCTAGTCCAAAGGTGGGTGATTCTGGACTACGTTCGGTCCAACGTGACAACGCGCCGCCCTTGAAGCGTTTGAAATAGCCACCTGAGTTTTGTAAGGTTTCTGCGCGATTGTTGGTATTTTGCTGCACTTACCTTGACTTTTCATCCACGAAACAACATCAGGTACCATATCTGACTGCACATTCTCGAAAAGCCCATGTAGCTCGCGCTGTAGAAATTGCGACACACTAGGGCCGCCGTGGCCATCATATATCCCCACGAAAACAACTTGACCAGCAAGTTCGGGACCAATCAGTCTTGAATCCCACGACAGGATCCCAAACTTTTCAGCCAAATGGGTTTGTAATTCCTTTGGGTCTAGTGACAGAGCAGCTATGGCATATGAGTCCTCCTGATAGCTACACGAGGTCAAAACGAGCTTGGCCTTCACATCTACCTACGTGCATACCTTCGGATACCTCTGGAAACAGCCGTGCCAATCACGTTGCCAGAACTTAACGGGATCCTCACAGTGCGTCCTTAAGTCGTACCTTTCATTGATGTCAAAGGGAATGGCTGATTAGAATATGATTACCTTGAGAGACAGACGCCTTAATATAGTCATGATAGTATCGTGCCCGGACCCTTTGGTTGACTGATTTGGCCGCTTTACACCATGAGATATACGAGGCGCGAAGTTGAGAATTAATAATAGGTCTAGACATGAAAGCTTAGCAGGGTATACGATAAAAATATAAGCACATCGATATTCAGAGGTTTGAAGTGCTGGGAATGAGCGAAGGTTGGGGGATCACCCAGACAAACGTGGGGATTTGATCGCAGCACTGTCCCGTCAAGGGCCGAACCGGGTGGCTGCCGGGGTTTGGCGCTTCGGGGACAAGTGCCAAGGCAATCTGGTCAGAAACCCCGCTGTATCCCCGGGGTCTCTAGTCAATCACCATGACATGTAGCTCAAAAGAGTGGGAGGAGTGACGCGAATGCCATGGTAGCAATCGCCTGTGCACAGACATACTTCACACAAAGATGTCTTATTGCAGCTCCTTCGGTCCTCAAAGCTGCGAAACGGCGAATTAAGGCTAGCTATTCAGTAGAGAGGTTCTTTAGATGGTTTGGATCATATGGAAAATGCTTGGTTGTCACCAACTGTTTCTGAAGCGGTTGAATCGAGACAGGTAGTTTTTTGATGCTTAGCAAACCCCAACTGGCAGTGTTCCATACGAATGGAACTGATTATTGAAAGCGTTCTACATTCTCAACTGCTGCAAAAAGGCTGCCTTTGCTGCCGAAATGTGCAAATTGTGCCGAGCGAGCCAACAAACAAATGTCATTTTTCTCGGCGCTTGGGAAATACGTTTGTAAATCGATGGAAGCAATATATTGGCCAACGGTACTAACATGAGCTAATGGTAGACACATGAAGGTCTCTAAATATGTATGCAAAATAAAAATAAAAATGGTAGACACATGCATACATATCTAGAATCTAAACAGACGAGAAGTAGTGCAAGCCCCATTGTCAGCCCAGGCCCCAGATGGGCCTCCAGGCTGCTCTGCCTGTATTGGAGGAAATGGAGGTCAGCGAGTGAGTTTGCGCAAGTATTGATACAGCATGTACCTGATTCCACCATTTAGCAGTCCATTTGTGATCTGTTCGGACACCGCGTAAGCGATGATTTAGATGTGGATTTGTAGAGTACAGAGCGCACCTCCATAGGTCACGACGTTACCACCAGTGTACGTCTGCCCACTAGCCCATGGCGCGATTCCAGCACAACTTCCACTCGTTGGTGGATTTGTAGTGATAGGTGCTACGGAATGGGTCAATCGATTAGGTTAAGTACACCTATGGGATCGTATACTGACGTGTAGTCGTGGTAGGAGGCGTAGTAGGAGTCAGTGATGTAGTAGGAGCCAGGGATGTAGTAGGAGTCAGGGATGTAGTAGTAGCGTTAGTAGTTGATGGTGGGGGTGAAGATCCGCCGCATGCTTTGACTAAGACCAATTTAGTGGCAAGAAAATGAGCCAAAAGGTGTCCGTACTTGGTACCCACGAACCAGACGCGTCGTTCGCGGGTGTACCTGATGCGTAGTACTTGGCTTGCCAGATGTATCCGTTGTATGTGACCTTTGTATTGTTGTCAATTGAATTATTCCGGTTTGTCCCCTAGAAATCCAGCGGCCCTACCTGCGAACCTGCCGGGTAGTTACCATTTGCACTCCATGTGGGTGCATAGCACACGGGATATGTAAATGTAGTTCCACACGAGCCTAAGAAAGACTTGGTGGCTTGGTCGTAGCGGCTATTGTTGTAGGCCTGCGATATATCCCAGAACATGACGCCACCAAAACTATCCAAGTTATCAGTATCTCTTGTAGGTTAGAAGGAGGGGAAGTACCTAGGGAAGTTGGAGCGAGTTTCAAGTGCGATCTTCTGGAGGGTAGCAATATCCTGGTATCCGCCACCCGCTGCTTTGGGGGCTGCGGGAGCACCGATGTAAATCTTAACGTTTTCGTTGGGTGAAATGTTCTTCGCCCAGTAGTCCTACAATAAAGATGCCAGGATTAGAAGCACGCCTGTGGTCCGGCAAATCCACATCCCCTACCCAATTTCCATAGTTCCACTGCGCAGCATTCCCATAACTTTGGAGCCCGCATGGATTGTTGTCTGTCCGCCCAAAGAAAATCGTATCTTGAGTGTTTGTAAACTTCACCCATAAACACCCACCTACAGAACTGGACGTAGATGGCGTCGAAGACTGCGCTATTGATAACGGAACTCAGGGCTGCGTCGGGGTAGACGCATTGGGGAGCTGCAGTAATGTAGTATTTTTTACTCGCTCCATTAAAGTGGCTAAAAGCCTAGGGTTCAATTCGAGAGAAACGTGTGTCGATGAAATGACTTGGACCAACCTTCGGAGTTGATTCACAAATGCGACATAGCCAGTCCCAGTCCCAGCCTCGATGTCAAGATCGACTCTGATGATTAAACGACCATGCTATGTTCAGACAAGTTGGTGCTCGAGATACGTGAGTAACCTACCCATCAAGCACAGCATCTCCAAGCGGCCTCGTTGAGGAGCTACCGCCCAGGAAGAGATTCCAGATGGTATCGGCAAACTCGGTGCCTTGGGCATCAGTCAAGAAACCATATGCACCGCCTGCGCCCCCCAAGCTCAGGGTAAGCAGCTTGCCTAAAATACATGCAAGCATCAGTTTGGTGCATCAAGTCACCATCTATGACATGATAGATCAACCGACCTCACTCACCCTTTGCTTGACATGCCTTGATGCTGGAAGCAAGGGTTTGGCAGTTCGCTAGCCCGGTCCCAGGGAAAACTCCGTTGTCTGTAGGATTGCAGGAGTTTGCGAGGTTAAGGGCGGGGAGTCCCCCAGTACCAAAGAACTGGTTAACAAAAGCAACAGGAAAGACGTCTACCGAACTGTCGTTGCTAAAGCACCTTTTTCAGTTTCCTACACACGAAACAATATATGTGATTACCCACCAGTAGTAGTCGATCGTTTTCTGCCAGCCAGCCTGATTGCTAAATAGGCGAGAAGGAAGCGACAGGGAAAATCGTCAATCGAATCCCATTATAGAATGCTCGTCATATTCTGGTTGAAAGCTCACCTGTCAACAGCTCCGAAACTATTCTGCCCCCAGTATGCAACAACATTGTTATTGCAAGCATTCTAATAAAGTTCGCGAAAACGGAGAATGTTCAGAAGCAATTCCAGCACGAGCTGCTCATTCAATAGCCCGATAGCAGCTTACATTGTATGCACCTTGTGCCTGTCGCACGCCAGCCAGAACGGCTAAACCAAGAAGAGATTTCAAAATTGAAACCATCGCCAAACCAAGACTGCACCAGGGGTTAAACCACTGAATTATTGCGGAGTGACCTTTATAATTTTTGTCCGAGGTTAGGATGTATTCGCTCCCGGATCTCCTGGCCGACGCTGGCATATGACAACACAGATACGACTGGATGCCAAATTGAAGCGAGTGAGGTTCTGGTCGGTAAAGCGGGAGCGCAAGGTGCGCTACATACAAAAGCTCGAGAAAGGCATTGCGCACACGCGGAAGGCCCGCGAAACATGTTCAGAAAACAGTATGTAAGGCGACGGGCATTAGGCGCCGGTAGACGGATTGTGACGGAGAAGCCGAAGACATCGCCTATAGTTAGCGGGATTCGTGAGATAGCTTTGCCTCGTGCTATACTCATGGTCCAATGGGTGCACATCACCCTCATGATCATCAGTGGGCTGTGTATGAAAAGCACATTGAGTGAGCTGGGAACAACGCATCACATGCGCTAGGTAAGATGTGGCTAAGAATCAGCAAGGCATATAGCGGTGATGTATACCATCAACACTTACCCGCTGAACCCGTGCCAGCCCTGTTGCGGAGAGATCGCGTGTATCCGTATACATCTGTATTTAAAAGCAACGATACAGGCGGAAGATCAGTCGCGCGAGGCACGCGAGGCGAGCGAGGAGACAACATGGAATCCCCGAGGAGCCCGTCCTCGCCAAATGTAATGAAATATCGAGCAAATGTGCATTAAATGACGCAACGTGAAAATACAGCAGGTGAGCTACGCAGGTTGACTATATTTCCGTGGCTGGAGCTGCGTCTTCGAACCACAGCCGAACTGTCAGGTCCCGCTCGATGGATGCGGAAGCGATAATATTTTGAGTAGGATGAGTCTAATTGAAGGTTTGTTAGAAGTAGTGCAAAATTGAAAGTCCAAGCGAAGCCCAGCCCAAACATACCGCAACAGCAAGGACAGTATCTGGACAATATAAGCAAACCAACACCAGCGTAGTATAAAACATTTACCGTTGTGTCCATCAAGAATCTGCACAACCTCGCGCGTCTGTAGATCCCAAATGTATATCTTCCCATCCTCGCTCCCACTAATGATCCATTTCCCTCCTGTTACGCTATGCGAGTGACTGTAAAAACCTTGCGTATGCGAATAAGTAACAAACTTACCTAAAGCATGCGTTGATACTGTACTTCTCATTTCGATGGCCAGTGTATTTTAAGGCATCGTGCAGTGTGGTAGTTCCATAACCTAATGGTTGAATCTTGCGTGGAACAAAGAATAAATTTGCCATTAGGAGAAAATTTAACATGGCCCCTGTTGAAAGTGAGAAATTGACATCACGGAACACTACTTGGCTTACGCTACTGGGTTGGCTTCGTCCACGAGCGTTTTTAGACACTGGCCACTAGCGGTGTCCCATATTCGACTTGACACGAACATTACTCTATGAGCGGAGCTTGGTTCGAATTGACTCACATAAGACCATCGATACTACATGACACAATCATCGTTCCGTCTCGGTTAAACCCAGCAGCCATAACAGGATCCGAGTGGGCTGACAAGGTTTTCATGCATTTACCTGTTGAGATTGGTTACGTGCTTGGATCTTTCAAGATAATAGCAGGACGAGCATACCCCGAGCTACATCCCACAGCTTGACGCTTTCATCGAAACTTCCCGAAACAATCAGATTCGATGATGGATTGTAGTTCACGCAAAATACGTAGTTCGTATGACCACGAAGTATCTTAACTGTCTCCCCCTAGCTGATAAATATGTAAGGCGCACTTGGCAAAATATTAACGAACCTAACTTACTGTTTCGACACTGAAGATACGCAGTGTTTTGTCGTCACTAGCACTAGCGACATATCTACTATCACCAGACCAAGCAACATCGGAAAGCCCTTCTAAGTGTCCTTCCAAGGTACGAACAAGATGTCCACTGTAAGAGGACCAGAGTTTGATGAGGCCGTCCGCCGCTGCGCGCCCACTAAATTACATGAAGACACACATGGTATGCAGTAGCTCACCACAGCTCGCCAATGTCTTGCCATCTGGACTAAACTTCACGGCCGAGATCGACATAGTGTGTCCACTCAGTGTGTGCACTAGCCTATAGCGTGGTTTTGTTTTGGCCCCATTGCTAGTAGCTGACGGCTCGGGTGGGGGTGGGGTGGCAGCGCGAGGAGGAACAAACTCAGGGGGGTCATCTTCAGTGGACTGTGACCCTGTCTCCTCGGGATCAGTTTCTTCGTTGTCCTCATTGTCGCTTGGAGGCGGGTAAGCCGCCTGTCTATCGTTGTTGGCCATGGTAGTTGTAACCAAGTAGTACTCGAGCCAGCCCTGAACAAAATAATTTTGGCCAAACAAGGCCGACGTTGATCAATCACAGTTGGCAGCCACAGCCTCGAGCATAGATTCAGCAGCAGCAATGACCTCAGCCGTGAAGAACTGGATGAAACCCGAGGGTCGACCAGAGGTGATAGACCAGTTGGTAGATGGTGTTGGTAAGTGCCCAATCAACCTGTTCGACCCCACTTATGTACCCGCACCCCAGATCGATACAATCCTCACAACGCCGGTTTATTGGAAGATTATTTGTACCATCAAATCAGGGAGAAAGAGTACGACTGCCTCGCCAACTTGGCCATTCTCAAACTGTGTGTGTTGATCCCTGGCCAGTTGCAATGCTTGACAGAACTTAACGCGGTGCACAGCTACCAGTTTAACCCAGATCTGTACAACCCCGACGTGGTGATCAACATTCTCATAAAAGCTTTGACGGCCGCACCAGCATGCGATTTCAACCTTTGCGTCGCGCTTCTTGGGGAACGACAAGTAGGCGCCTGAGTTCACCCGTTTTCCCTCTAACACGGCCCCCTAGAATATCCCACTCCCAGACGGGGAACCGGATCCTCTTCCCCAGGCTCTTCAGGTTCTTACCCAGCTATCTAACCAACTGCTAGCGTGTCGCTTCCCTGCATTCTGGGCTTATTATCGCTCCGATTCCTGCGCTAGCATCCGGGAAAACTACACGATCGAAGTCGCCGGGTTCGAGGACTCGGTACGCGAAGTAGCAGTGCGTGCAGTTACCGCGGCCTTCAAGACAATAACACGGAAGCGGCTAGGATCCTACCTTGATTTGGATGGTGAGCGGAATTCCTTAGGAATTGAAGCGACCTTGCGTGTTGCACATGCCGTTCCGTAGTTGCCATATCTGCTTCTCGCCGAGAATTATCACTGAACCGCTATCCCGTGTAGACTCTGATTTAGACAGTTATGTCGAATCACTTGCCTGGGATTTGGATCCGTCTACAGGTGTGATCACTATACCTCCAAATCCGGATAACCAGCCTGTTGCAACCGTTATTCGGGAAAGTATACAGCTTCCCCGTAAGTGCTGCATCAATTAGCCCCTCCCTTGACGGCTATAACCGCCCGTTATCTCCTTACCTTACTCGGATCCCATCCCCAACTCGTTGACCGATCTAATTCGTTTTTTATAGAACTAGCAAAAATCATCTCACAGGCCCAGACTGCATAACATAGTGTATTGGGTAGCGTGCATTGAATGTATTCAGAGGCAGTAGTGATTGAATAAAATAATTTCGAACGACATTCCTATTTCCCAATTTGTGTTCCGTGAAGGGTTCACTCTGTGACAAAACATACGCACTTCCCACATAGCCAAATCCACTCTCACCGCTCTGACTGATTAACCTGACACTCGCCTTCTCATATTATCCATCCACTATGCTCCTTTACCTGTCACAAATGCAACCCACGTCCCCGCCGCAGCCATAACGACGGCAATAACCAGTAGCACTCCATCTACCAAGCCCATCTTCTGTGCCAGTGCCGCTTTGGCACATATAGGACCAATCACACAGAGCATGAACGCGCTAAACGCGCCCAAAAACGCCATGACGGCACCGAACGCCGGGAACAAGATCGCAACGAGCACAACGGCTAGCGCGAGGGCCACTCGCTCCACCTACGCGAAGGACAGCCTTGCGCTTTTCGAGCGCAGCGGTCGGAATGGATAGAGGATGCGCGGAGCTGATTGGCTGCTCGACATGGGATTGTTTGTTTTGGGAAGGCGAGGCTGGAGGGTCATGAGAGGGCTGGGGCTGGGTATGGGGTCAATGCCCAGCATGATTTCGATGGTGATATTTAGCTGAGATGAATTGCAAGTTGAGTTTATAGCAAAAATGACATGTTTCAGGTAAGAGCTTACGGGACGGGTACATAGAGCGAATTTTGTCCTAGACGACCAAGTTAGACTATAATTCAAGGGGAGAAAACAACTGCACAAACAGAGGACTAATCACCAGCATCCATACGGCGATTTTATTTAGGGTCTGGTTGTACTCGGGAACCTTCATCAAATCAACGCTAACCTTCACGCGCACGTTGTTCATGAGCGAGCCAGCACAGGACATCAATTAATCGACGCACCTCATCGCTGACATCCCGACCAAACATCACGTACCCGCCAGCACCCACCAGTGCATAGATTAGGGTTGCGACAAACTTGATCGACGTGTCAGTGAAGGCTCGGCGTTTTAATATACAAAGAGCCGACTTACAAACGCCCAGTTGATCATGCTATCAAAATGCTCTGGTTCGGCCATGTCCCTCGCCAATGATGGGATGACCGCATGTCCGGCAAACTAATCAAAAGATTCAGCTTCCTGGGCCGGGTGCTGTGGCATTTGCACGCACCCCTGCCATAAACAACCCGAATGAAACCGGCAATGCTGCCCAATTAGGAGCAAGGTCTGTTGGAGCAGCTTCCCAAAGACTTCCGGGAGACGTAGTCTATCCGGTTAAATGCGAGGCAAGAGATTGTCGAGTTGTGAAAAAAAGTAGGATTTGAGATCGCTTGCCACCACAACGTACCTTAGAAAACCCATCGATAAAGATCACAACAATAATAAAAACCGTAGCCAAGATGCCGAGCAGGGAAGCAAAGGAGAGGAGGTGGAGAGGCAGGAAAATCGAGGGAAGCAAGCTAGCATCATCCATTTTGAGGTAATCGAGGCCGATGCCAAGGGAAAATGCCGGACCAGGTCAGCACCGATCGGGATTTCAACACGGAACGGAGCTTACATCAAAAGGCCGAGTACCTTGTATTCGTGGGAGGAAAACTGCGGGGCCACAGCATGCATACTGTCGCTAAACAGTACTACCAAGACAACGCTGTGATGATATCATCGGAGGTAAGTCTGCCGAATCATAGATGTCAGATGTATGCGTATGCAACCCACCTAAGCGAGAAAAGTTCCAGACAGAACAATGCGCTCGTGAATACATTACTCCGAGGTCCGAATGCTTTTTGGCCAATGTCTGCATAGGTGCGTAGTCGCCCATCAGCCAAGATTATCCTCGCAAGGATCTTTGCACTGAACCAAAGAATGGGTCAAAGAAGGCCTATTTTGAAGTGAGATCCAAGCTTACGTGTAACATGTCAAAAAGCCGTAGAAGGTAATGAGCAGGAAGCCACCGATCCAACCGGCGTATGCAAAAGCTAGCGGCTCAGAGAGCATCCCCACGCCCAGCAAGATCGCAATTGCGTTGAACAACTAGTGCACATAAAAAAGGAGATGAATATTCCATACCAATCGCCAGGGACTCAACCGAACCCCATCAACGACTCACTGTCTGACCAAAGCTCGAAGATCCCCGGGGCGGCTTGGATACACTCTTTCGGTGTGCGATAGATAGTCGATGGGGGCGCGGTGAGCCGACACTGCCCCCTGTCGTTCGATGCGGGCGGGTGCTACCCGCGTCACTTATCCCCGAATAGGATGGCATCTTCGTGACAAGCAGGAGACGTCGTTCGTCAGGACTCGATGTCACGGAGCCCGGGGCTCGCAGGATGGATCGGGGGCTAGATCCATAGTCGCTGTAGGGTATGCCTGGACTTCCGGAGATTGGGTGCTGGGGAGGCCGCTGGAGATGTCGTTGAGGTTCCGAGACGAAAAGCTGGGTTTGGTCATACTCTTCATCGACGTCATTTTCATCGTGCTCCCTGTCCTCGTCCTCTTCTTCATCCTCCCACTCTTCCTCCTCACTGAGGTCACCATCGTCGGACATCAAACTCTCCTCTTCATCCCTTAGCCTGCGTGGAAAGTTGTTCCGTGTGGAAGGAGAACCCAAAAAGGATCCGTAGAGTTGTGTTTGCGATTGCTGGTCTGAGAGCAAAAGCTTAACAACCGACACGAGCTTGCAGAATAAATCTTACAAGATCCGACGAAATCTCTAATATTCACCGAGGCGGCCCTCACCCGGCCTGTGAACGATGCCCTGCTCGGTGTGGCTGCACTTGCACCAGGTGCGTTCAGCCTCCTCGGAATCGGAGTTCCCTGGGGCATCGTCGTTCCATAAGTCATGATCGGAGTTCCATTGGTGGGGATCGGCGTCGCATACGGTCGCTGGTTGCTGGACATGGTGGTAGAGAGGAGCAAAGCACGGTAAAATGCAAAGCCGGCCGACAATTAAAGCAGGTGGATCTCGTCCCTGTGGCTGTGTATTTGCATATATTTGAGCAGTATGTGGCCCTTCTCGCGGTGGTGGCAGGTCTGAGCCCCAACCGCCTGTACGGCAAACGAATCCCGCGTATCATACGCCTTACCCCGCTACAGTATGGTCATATGAGCTACCCGAGCCGAGCGCCTTGATATAGCAAGCCATCCCTAGCAACTCCACCAGCCAGTTGAGATGGACCTAGTCCCGCATACAGCTTATCATGTCTGTTGGTAGCGTGCTCATTTCGTACATGTTCATTCGAGAACCATCCGCTCGCCAGTGGCACGTCAACTGTCAAGTAGCCTTGTGATTTACAGCCAAGTCAGCCATGTCCCAACTTGGCAGGGCACAAAACAAGCTCCTCAAATACAGAACGTCATTCTCCAGATTCAAGAGCTCCTGGCTCGACAGCGTCTTAAACAACGGACCAAGAGAGAAGAACGAGGAAGGATTATAAACACGAATTACGAAGACAGCAAATCAAAACCAATAGACCCCAGCTCCGGCTACCTAGTCCGCTTGTTTGTCCACGAGAGGTAAGAGTCGCGCAGGGCATCCCCCGCACCGGCCTTCACACGACTGCTACGCCTCGTCTCGCCTCCCTGTCCGCGCGCGACTCCCGATATGTCCTGCACGTGCGATAGCGTCAGCGTCTATCTACAAGCCCGAGAGCTCGAGCCCATCCATCCCCACTTCCACCCGGGCGAACTGCTGATACGCGTGCCGTCGGTATCACAGACAGATCGGCCGCCTTCGCAAGATCCGCCCAGGCCCGGAAAAGGAAAACCATATGATTGTTCACTCACAGCACTGCGTTTCCCAACCGCTGCCATCAGCGGCTCGCCCCACTTGGCCAGCGCGTTTTTCAGATGTAGCTCTCGCGTACCCTTGGGATTAAGCCAAGCAATAAACTCTTCGATCTGTCCAGACACAGTTGATCAGTATCGCGTCCGGATCAAGAACTCCACACCCAGCTCAATACCAATCCCTCGATCGCCGCCCAGCCCGACTGCCGCCCATCTCAGTAGTTACTCAATAGCACCCGTCTCGGTTTTTAGGCAGGAAACGCCCAGAACCATTGCGAAATGACATGCAAAACCTTTGAGGCGATATCAATAGAAACGATGCTCACCTGCTCTGGCTCCGAATACATCGCCCACTCTCCTGGTTCCAGCATACATCCCTCTCCTTCCTCCCCAGCCCGTCGAGCACGCACGATGCGCTCGTCCCGTCCGGCCATAACATATTCCCACTCCCCCCTTTCTGGCCCTTGGATGAATATCCTCCCAACCCCCTGCGCCTCCCTCTCTCTCTCCTTTTCGATCGCTTTCCCCTTGCCCTTGGTTCCCTTGCCATCGCCCACACCTTTCCCAACACCAGCGATTCCATCAAACCACCATATGCGATTATAAAACCGATCTTTCCCCAGCGGTTTCATTCGCGTCGCACCCAAGAGCTGCCGAAACTCGCGCTCAATCTCGGCAAGCTGCTTCTCGAGCCGTGCAGCCTCTTCGATGTGTGCCTGGCGTGCCTTGACGAGGCCCTTGTGCTCGGCCGCTTGTGCGCGCGCAGCTGCCCGTGGGTTGACGGGGTGGGGGTCGGGTGTGCTTCCTGCGGTCGAGCTCGGTGCAGTCGCGTTTCGCGACTTTCGCCGGGTCGTAGTGCCAGACTCGGGCAAGGGCGTAGCGGACTTGGACCCAGGCTCAGATCCCTCTGCACCGAGCTCGTCGAGTTCAGCGTTGGTCCCATTCATCTTTTCTTCCATCTTTGATACTGATACGCCCGATTCCTCCAACAACTCCGCACTATAACCGTTCCATTAATTTAAACGAAAAGTAAAAAAAATTAAACCCAATCACTCACACTCGCTTCCTCTCTCGGTTGACCTCAATCTTTTCCTTTCGCAACGTCGTCAGTCGGGCATCGCACTCTTCCATAAACGAGCGCACGCTCCGGCTGATCATGACTAAATCCGCTAAAAACGCTAGAATCTCCAGCTTGTCCCTTGGAGTGAGCGCCGCCCAGCCCCAGCGAACATCCTGGGTTAGGTCGCCGTCTTCGTCCGGACGAATATCATACTCGTCCGAGTCTGATTCGGGTTCGTCGAGCGTTGCGATCTTGGGTGCGTCCGACTGGACGGGAGCTCGACCTGGCACACTCGGAGGGAAAAGAAGCTGCATGACAACGGATCTTAAACGCGGGAACGTTTCCGTCGACGCATACTGCCACAAAAATCTCAATTTCGGTCGCATTTGATCAAAAATGGGGTGACTCACCTCCATCAAGCATCCCAACAACACTCCTTCCCATCCAGATCGCTCGTCAACCCCACCCATATCCTCTTCCCTCCAATTATCATAGTCGTTGATTCGCTCATCATCAATGATATCTCGAATCTCCACCTCCCTGTACTTGATCCCCCCCAACTTGGTTCTCCACACATGGGCTTGCATATCCTCCTCGGCTCCGCTCGTCTTTATATATTGTTTCCGGTCAAATTCAGACCATGCGTTTGATAGATTTGCATGGCCGGCAAACGACTGTCCGTCTGTCGAGGCGATCATCCGGTCACTTTGTGTCTCGAGAGATGCTATTGCTTCGCGCCTCGGTCCCGTCCCTGGCTTTTCAGCCCGGTCCCGAATATGCGTGAGAAGCATCACATGGATCTCGGCGATCATGGTAACAGGTCGAGGGGTACGGTTCTGGGTTGGTGGGGTGTAGACATGATTGAGAGCCTGTTCGAATTCGTCCATGGTGAAGAAGCTCAATTGTAGCGGTTTGCTAAGGGGCTAGCAATCAGTATCAACCCGATCCAGTCACAAGACCAAAAATCCCACCTGAATGTCGTCAACACGAACCAGACGGCTAAGAACTTTTCGCAGCCGCCTGGGCCCCATTCTGCAAACGGCACATCGCGGCTAAACGGTGGCCGTACTTCCAGTCGTCCAGCCTGCATAAATGGTGTAAATAACTGAAAACAAACGACTTGTCATTTTACGCACCTTTCGGTCTCGGTCTGTAAGAACAACATCCAAATCCTCGATGGGATACCGTCGCACAGGAGCTGGGGTGGGTGTTTCTTTGATTTTCGATTGAGGACGACTGTTGTCTGTTACGAAAACGCAAGTTGAGCAATATGAATGCAAGCAACGGACAGGGACCTACCGCTATCTTCTCCAAGCTTTTTCGGCTTTTTGGATGGCCGCTCTCTCTCTTCCTTTTCTTCCCAGACCTTTTTGCGCTTTTCCAGCTCGCCGGCCTTGACCCGCTCGGCGCTCTTGCGCATTGCGACTAGAAGTGACAGGTCAGTGCGTAGCAGCGCCTAACGAGAAAAACCCAGCAACATACTAGGCATCTCGGTCTCAAGGCCGTATCTTAGAGCCAACGCGGGCTTCACACACCAGGGTGAAGCAATAGCCGCGTCACGGGTCACACATTCTCGAATGAATCGACGAAGTATCGACTTGCTAAATGCAAGACGATCTCGACTAGCAAAGGTAAAGCTCAGCATTATTCTATTAATTTGATGAAATGCAGATTGTAAGCACCTCATGACACCCATCTGGACCTCCATCGTGCTACCAGCCCACTTGGTCCCAGCACTACTTCCGCCCAGTCCATTCCCGTTCTGCTCGCCCGGTGCACCCATGTCTTCCTCATCTCCCTCCTCGATCAGCTGGACTTGGTAAAAGTACGCAGCGGGATCGTCCTTTGCAAATGCGTCGGCAATAGGGATGCTCAGGTCCCCACCTATGCGATGAGCGATCGAGGCGCTGTCAACCTGTGGAGGCGGGGCCGAATTTAGGAGCGAGTTGGGATTGAGGGGTGACAGGCCGTTTGGTCGCGAGTTTGGGTTGAGAGGAGACAGGCCAAGTGGGTTTGTTGAGGATGATACGTGGTTGGGATATGGAGAGGAATAAGAGGCCAAGAGTGCTTTCGGTGGAAAGACCTTGAGTATGCGGGCCCAGTACCTGTGGTTCAAAACTGGTGAGCAAGATACGTGGAATGAAACGGGAGTGGGGGCCAACTTTTCGCCTTGAACATCAACAAAGATTTCTGTAAATGGGTTAGCCTGAGGATCTCAGCTGGCAACTTCGATCAACACTCACTCTCGCCAGCATGGTATCGGTCTACGTAGCGATCGTAGACCTGATCGACGAGACTATCCAGTCTCCCGACAACCTCTAGGAACGCGAGAGCGATGAATTCGGGGCCAGGCAAAAAAGGCGAAAGATAAACGTACGCCATTGAACGGACCTCAGGACGGCAGCCTTGAGTGGCTCTGGGAAGCGTGCGAGCAGAGTGGTTGCTTCATTTTGTTCAGACTGGAGGGCCTGGAAATAGTCGAGGCCACCCTTGCCTGTGGTCTCGCACTGGAAGACCTTCATCTTGTAAAAGGTCATGCGGGAGGCGTAGGATCTGGAAGAGCGTGAGCACGGATTGAGGGGCGAATGATGCGCAGTGGTGGACGTGGATAGCGAGGCACCCAGGGTGGGAACGAGGTCCGACCCAGATGCGTCACGCACACGTGCACAGGATGACGGAGAGGTGGAGGACGAGCACGAGAAACAAGACTCACTCGTAGTCGAGAAAGATTTCGCCCGTCTCCTCGAGGTAAAAGACCTCGCGCGTGTCGTTTGGGTTGGCCGCGAGCTCGGCGGGCACAGGGTGCATCGCGACCTGCTTGCGGCGGACGAGGGGCATCGTGGGAGGGGGGCCAGGCGGGGGGCGGGGGAGGGGAGGGAGGTGGTAGATGTGGCTGGGAAGAAAGCGAACGCGGAGAGGGTCGGAGTCAGATGCCGATGTTGGGTGGCGGTCCGAGCAGAGTAGCGCTGGCTGGGTATGCTGCACGGGCGACGACGCGCGTGGCGCACGGCCGGGGCGTATGCACTGCGCGACGGCCACAAACAACCGCCCGACCAGGCGCGGGCCGTGTCCGGGCGACGAGACAAGCCTGGGAGCGTCGCCGAAGACAGCGGCGCGCACAGGCTGCGACGTGGGGCTGGGTGGGCGTGCAGGCGAGCAGCAGAGCAGAGGTGTGCCCGACAACGCAGGCAGAAGCGCGGGGCAGACGCGCGCAGTCGGCTGTATGCGTGTGTAGGACGGCGCGCACGGTCGGTCGGCGGGGGCGCGCAGAGAACAAGAGTGCAAAAGCCGACCTGCACACTTTCCGTTGTGCTCTTCTCCATGGCTCAGAGCGAGGACCCTGAGTGACTTGCATCCGTCGGACGGCCCTGCTGGACCCCGGCTGCTCCTCTCGACCGGCGACCCAATGAGCGCAGGTGCCCGTCTCTCTGGGCATCACCCCGTACATTCGCAGACTATACACATGCGCTACTTCTTCCGTCGCCCGCCCTTGCCGCCCTTGCCTCCTCCGCCCAGCGCTCGCGCGCTTCCCCCACGTCCAGGCCCCGCGGCAGCCCAGGCGCCGGCCCCGGTCCCACACCAAGCATCTCCTGTCTCTTTTGTTCGATCTCTTGTTTCATCTCGTCGCCCATGCTCTCCTACATCCACGCCCTTCAGCGCCCGCCTCAAACCCAGTCCCGCCAAACTCACCATCAGCTTGGGCATGAACAACACCATCGCGCCCGTGATGACCATCATCATCATCATCTGACCCAGCGCCCGGCGCAGTCAGCTCAAGTTTCAGACTCGATGCCATCCGCACGTACCGGGTTTTGAAACATTCCCGCCACGTTGAACCCCTCACGAGGTACAAAATACAAGTTTTTGGCTCGGGCGGACAACACCAGGGGATATGGCAGAGTTGGTCCGTTGGCAGAGAGCTCAAACGGTGTCCCAAGGACATGGGGACGTGCTGAGACTGTCGTGTTCTCGACGTCTATGCGAACCTAAGAATGCAAAGGCGCGTCAATCTCTATTCCGGCAATGCTGCCGAGCCATGAAGTGCTTTGTTCCATCTTAGACCTTGCGCTTCCAAAAAGCCAAACAGTCCAACGGCAGCCACTCACAAATTCAAACACATGGTCCGGCGCCAATACGCTCAGCACGTATGCTCCGTCTGCGACATCTTCACTGAAAACCAACCACCGAAAATGCCTCAGTATCGCCTACTTTGGAATCCCATGAGACAGGACTTACAAAACAAAGTCTCCCGACCGTCTCACGCCAGCGGAATATGCCCCACCATCCAGCACGACAACCGTGTGAGGTTTTAACTCGGATATACCTTATCGTATATAAGTTTTGGCCACTCATTCGACGCGTACCACCACAAAAACTCACTGGGACACGCATCATTCCACTCTATCCTGCCAACAACGTCTCCCGCCCATGTACTAGTACTGTAATGAAAGCAGATGTTATTAAAATCAACACACACATATATATTGATTTCGACTAACAAAAATAGTGCTAATGACGCCGCTACCGAGTAGAGTGAGAAACGCATGTCGTGGTCAGTGGCAGCGCGTAGGAAAGGAAACGTGGGCATGTATCACGTGTCGTAAAACGCCGTGGCTGGCCAATAGTTCGCCACCATACCCCAGCTCGCCGGTCCTCCCTATAGCATGATAATAACCGCGCCAAAAACGGCAAAATATAACACTGATTCTCACAGCATTGATCCGATGTCATCTAATTTCTCCAAATTGGATTCTCTACGAAACTTTGTGCCCAAATGGCGTGTACCTCGTGTCTAGCCGGAGACGCATGTTTTGATCTCGCAAAGCAAAATTCGAGGCCCATTCCTGGCCCGCTTTTCTGGTGCACATCATCTCGGCTTTGCCTCTGCGCGGATCAAATTACAACGAGTGTGATTCGTCCGACCCCCAGACGCCTCCCTGGCTCTCCTTTGCTTGCTTTACAAAGGTTCATGAAGCTCCCTCCACCATTCATGGTCCTAGTTTCAATATTCAACTCCGAAAGCCAGTCCAAAACATTTGATCAAGGAGATGCTCGCATACCCGACTTTGTCCCATAGGTCGGACTACTTCCGAGCACCCCGTCACTGGTGACTACTTTAGCAGCGCCTTCATTGCACAGCAGAGCCTTCAAATCAAACATCGGGCCGGCCTCTGACATTGTTTGCTGGTGCTGTGTGATCGCCTAACAAGCACATGTTTGGACTGTTGCCGTTGAGGCCAGTGCTATGAGCCTCGTGATAGGTGCCACCAAGGTAGCACGAGTACCGTGGAGGCTATCAAACACAAACCAAGTCCAAAGAAATGTATGGCCTTGCCTCCGTGCCCTCGTCGGATTCAGTCTTCTACGCGAGTTTTGCACACTTCGACTCTCCATCGTGGCTACCTTGCTAACTGGCCAAGCTCCCCTCCCCTCCCCGACTCGCTGTATCATACAGCTCGATGGAAGCGCTCCATTGGTAGCCACGAAGTAGAAATTCATTGGGGTCAAAATGGGCCGTGTACGGTCTATATAAGCTCGCAGCGAAGCAAAGTGCATTGCAACCTCTCAATCGCGTCTATAGTCAAACTCGAATATCCCCCAGCTCCCTTGACCACCGCGCGCTGTTCTTTATTTTATTGCATAAACCCCTGCAAGGACACCATGTATAGTAAGCATATGCAGCAAAACACCATATAGTGTACTAACTGACGGCTTGGTTACAGATCCTAGGTCGGGCAAAGCATGGCCTGAACAACAGAACCGGCTAGTTGACCGCTGTTGGACCCTCCCTCTTTATTTTACGGACCGTGAATCCTTCAACCAGCACATCGACTGCAAATCACCGACTTGCAGCGAATCTTCAATGTACGTCGCCCCGCCCAAGAAAGCACCTGAGGAGCCGAAGAAATAAGTGCGCATACACTTGGATTGTACGTGTGCCACGCTTTCGTCTGCACTAGATGTCTGATTCCTATCGTAGGGATTGTATAGCATTCACTTCATGCAGCCGCCTTGAAGTTGCGGCTCCTTGGCAGTGCTTCTGAAACTCCTGTGTAATTCGTGTTGAAATATCAATGCATATCTAAACATACATATATATATCCTGTTCGAGTACATTGTGTAAGAGCATACAGTTGCACCCAGGGACTACAACTGTGTTCTTTAAGCAAAATACGGAAATAGTCTGGATACTAAAGTGCCCAGTCCGTGCATCGTGAGCCACTGACCGGGGACTTGGTCGATCATCTTTTGTGGCTGTTCGCCCATTCATATGGTATTCAATGAAATATCAAACCATCTACGTTACCAGCGTCTCAAAGCACAGACCGCTCACGGAGCCATTCTTCCACCTTTCCCAGACCGTATTCGTCGTTTTTTCGCACTGCACGACCGGATGAAACGGCCACCCATACTTCTTCCCCTTTCTCCAAGCTTGGACTTTGTCCCCCTCCGGTTTGCAAGACTCGTAGTCGATGAGAACTCCTCTTCCTTTGTCATATACCATGATATTCGATTAGTTTATATCATTCTAGTGGACTATATTCAATTCCTTGGTGGTAGCCCGGCTCAGATGGGTACGTACATGCACAAACCCCAGCGAATTCAAATGTTCGACTCCGAGTCGTATATCTTGGATGATCGTGCGATATTCGAGATCAACTGAATCCTGTACAGCGCTTTCGAGGGTCATGTGTACCTCTTGAAGCAGAACGCAATGACATATCCATCCTCTTCGATACAGCCTCGATACTCAGCAAGGTTCGGATGCGGATGTCCAAGTATTACTTCGCAAGCCTTGAGCTCGTCGATTATGGGGCTTCCATACCTCGGTGGCTCCATAGAGTTCCCAAGAGGATTAATGTGTTTGATGAACGAGTCAGCAGGAGGAGGGACAGCGGCACGAATGAAGCAGGACTCGACGGGAATAAAGAGTTCCGACTTGGGTAATGGCTCACCAACAAGCTCGTTGAGTGAGTATTTCTCGTAATTTAATCTAGCTTAGTAAAGCCTCCGTCCTCTCGCCATACGACCTCGGAAAATTCGAATACTCCTCGTTTATTCTCATCGCCCTCATGCGCCGCCATATTCCATCGTCCTCATACCCTGAACTAACTATCGCATCTTTGCGTAAAATTGATAAGTTTCAAGTAACCATCAGCGCGTTCAAGAGCTCATCTAGGACAGGAGAACTATAAAATGGTAAGAAAAGATCGGTGGCCGAGGCATATAACTGTGAGTGGGGCTCGGATACAGGGTGATGGAAAAAAATCGGATTATGGCAAAGGTTTTAACAAGTACTCATCAGTAATTGGCTTCTCCTATATTCTGAGAACGGGTGAAGCATGCAGTCTCAGCGAGGACTCAATTTGGGCAGTGGCAAACGTGATTACTCCCGAGAACAATTAGGTGCAGTTAATTCTAATCACAGCTACCTTGTTTGAGACCCCAGTTTTACACTCCGCTATACGCACTGCGCCTGCGCCGTGCTGTGCGTATGTTAAGCCCAGGACAAGTGGCTACATTTAGTGTACCCCCATGAAGGTGTTTGCTCCCGCGTTCGTGTTCGCCATGCACTCGGCCAAAAGCAAATTCGCTAGTTAGAGCCCTGGTTCTACCTAAGCAGAATTGACGCCCGGGCAGCTCAGATTACCACGCCCTACTGGCGTTCATTGTGCTTAGGTAGAACCGGCGTTCTGGCTAGCCCTCAGTAGCGGATTGGATTTGGCCGAGTGATTATGACGTCTCGAACACGTATCGCCATAAGCCAGCAGTAGTTCTGGCTTATCATCCACACCTTGCTTCGAATAAGAGGCGATAAATATAATATATGCGCCGAAACCCTTGTGTTGTATCCAAATCTCTAAATAATAAAGGAATTTGAGTTATTCACGCTGATGAGTGGTGCGTGTATGATGATTTGTTGGGGGGAGGATCACGCACACCGATGATATAGTCGCAAGTACCCAGCTTGGTTTCGTCAGGTTAGGCATTTCTTGACAATGGTTAAGCAAAAGCTCAACAATTCGGACATTTTTGGGGGTTGCATGATTTCCTGCCGGGTTATTATACATGTTTTGGGTTGGAACGACCTCTTATCTGCGTGCCGCTCACCCCACAAGGTTTTGGTCAGAGCTATGATTCCACGTACTTCCTCTACTGAATCCTACTTGCTGACTAAGCTACAAGATACTGGCGGAGCCTCATGAGGCCTCGGTGAAACCAGAACACATTGGCTAGCTCCACGTAGGCGAGTCTGTAAATCGAAGTTTACAAGAAATGATGCAGGGTCACATCGCTCACTTGAGAGAAAGCTACTTTAACCGTGTCTCAACCCAGTCGGCTCAATGTCCTCGTGTTTCTTACTTGTATACGATAACGTGGAACAAGCGATGGGTGCTCGCGTGACCAAGGCGTGACTCTGAAACGTTGTGCCACCTCAGGCGCCAGAGCGCCCAAACGACCATGGCCGAAAATCTGGCTATAAACATGAATGTACAGAGGCATAATCCCCATTGGGTATGTTAAATCAGTGAGAATAACTGCCCGACAACTTGATCTGATCAAAACTAAAGGCCAGAATACTCGTGTACAAAGCGGCCACTTTTTTCATACTGGCAACGGTCGGCCTACATCTCATTGTGAACGCCTTCTCAACTGCAAGTCAGCGTCTGATGACACAAGACTTCTCCATTGACTCGCTCATACAGGGTTTCCGTAAAACCTTTGAAAAAGGCGATAGGTCTACGGAGATTTCTGCACTTCAGACTACGATGACACTACTGATTGTAACTTCGATGACCCTTGGGACTCAAGTCTGTCGGAGCTGGGGTTATGTTCCGTCTGGTATAATATTTTGTGTGGGGTTGGCCCTCCTTAAAAGACAAATCGACAAGGGTTTGAATGGGTTTGTAGGTAAGTCGATACCAATTATAGTTCCTGCCTGGTTACAGTATTCTCCTAGTTGGTTTAGCAGTAGTCGCATTTGGGTGCGGACGGATCGTTCGATGTGCGCTAGGCTGATCTTCAACGGAACGGACACATGATATTATTTTCGATCAATCATTTCCGGGAAATGATGCGTTTTTTTTTTCATGCAAATGAATAAGATAAACGAATAGAATACATGACAAGAAAGTGTCCAAAAGCATAGGAGCAACTCTACAACACGAATTCCGCAACTCAACGTTATGTACGTTCGCCTCGGAGACGACGAGCAAGAGCCAAGTCCTTGGGTTGACTGAAGGTAACAAATATTAGACTAGGCGATTCGAACTATGAGGATAAACAACTCACATTGTTACACGCTTCGCGTGAATTGCAGCCAAGTTGGTATCCTCAAATAGCGAAACGAGGTATGCCTCAGAGGCCTCCTGGAGTGCCATTACGGCAGAAGACTGGAAGCGCAGGTCGGTCTTGAAGTCTTGCGCAATCTCACGAACGAGACGCTGGAAGGGGAGCTTGCGGATGAGAAGTTCAGTCGACTTTTGGTAGCGACGGATTTCACGAAGGGCGACTGTGCCAGGACGGAAACGATGGGGCTTCTTCACACCACCGGTCGTCGTCTAGGGATACTGTGAGCGTAAGTCAAAGATAGCTGGAGCTGAGGGCTTACCGGAGCAGACTTGGCCGACTTGCGAGCTTGTTTGGTCGCGAGCTGCTTGCGAGGTACCTTGCCTCCGGTAGACTTGCGGGCGGTCTGCTTGGTACGGGCCATTGTAGATTATAGGTGTAAGTGTGAGGTGTTGGGAGCGGAGGCGGGATGATGATCTAGGTCGGTCAAAGAGGCTCGGCTTTATACAGGCGGCCGGCAGAGAAGACGAAAACAAACGGAGTAGCCCGTCACGTGATCCCGTGAAATTGCGTGTCAAAAGAAAACAATCAAGAGACAAGTCATGTGACTATGGATGACCCTTCCACGTGATCTGTTGGGCTAGGCCTCAGGGCTCGAATACATGCGCCTACACTCATTTGCCCCACTTCAGTCTTTGCTCTATTCGTATGTGGTTATGAGAAACACTCCATCTCATCATCCAATCTACCCATTATGGCCTAATCCATCCGAATTCGCTGTCGCCATATTTCTCTTGTTCCGCGCAGAATTCGTTGTTCGTTGTTCCCCAGCGAGACATGGGGTCGAGCTTAATATTTAGCAACGAGCGCGACGCTTAAGCGAAAAAAATTGATGTACATAATCGCTCTTTGTTACGAGTTTATACCCGACTATAACAGTTTTGCCCAGTGTCACAGTCGATACGATTCCTGCAAGACGGGGGAGGGGACCCAACGGGTGAAACGGGACCCGGTGCCTCTTGGACTTCCCGAGGCAAGTAGAGCCGATTAGAAATGGAGCAAGACCTTGCACAGGAATAAACATGGGTGGAATTACAAATGAGCTATGGAGCGTGGCTCATTGTACCTACTGGCAAAGTTGCAATGGGATTTATCCCGCTCCGACAGGGGCACGGGCAGGAACCAGGTGGACTTAAGTGATTATGATAGGAGGCCATATCAAACTTTACGAACAATTGGGGGCGATCGAAAGATAAGGAAACGTAAATTACCCATACGTGTGCTCGGGTTCAGTAGGCTCGTGACCATCCGTCTCGCCAGCTCGACCTGGTGTCCTTCCCGCTGGCGCGGTTTTATTTGTGTATATACTCTAAATATGGCATAATGGAGTAAGATCAACACGAGGACAGGGGTTAGCTGATGACTTACCATGAGAGGTAGTTCTTCCACGCGACAGCCACAGGGAGGCATCCAAGTCGGGGTACCAGGTCGAGCTGGCGAGACG
This sequence comes from Ceratorhiza oryzae-sativae, assembly GCA_030998015.1. Taxonomy (NCBI): domain Eukaryota; kingdom Fungi; phylum Basidiomycota; class Agaricomycetes; order Cantharellales; family Ceratobasidiaceae; genus Ceratorhiza; species Ceratorhiza oryzae-sativae. Next base: position 2,950,674 of record JARWMV010000232.1, on the reverse strand, counting down.
GCTGGTGTAATTGGGGTAATCAGTTCGGCTGTGATTTTCGATTACTCCTGATTACAACTGGTTGTAATGTTTTCAATTACAATGAGTTCAAGAGAAGTTTTGCCTGGTTATTACGAACCTACTGAACGGAACCCGGGGAATTCGATGCTGATGTTGCCCAGAATCATGTAGAATCAACATTTGAGAGCCTTAACGGTGCCCAGTGATCGAATCAGTGGATTTAGATGTATGTAGGATACAATGCTAAGCATATACCGATTGAACGGTATCAATCTGTCGGGGCGATTTTGTGTGGGCGACATTTTAGTTTGTCAGTGGATAGAACTAGTCCTGACAACGAGGCGTGTGACCGCAGGGACAGTCACAACCGTGTCGGCAAGCCCCGAAGTAGGTCGTGTGATATATAACATCACATGTTGTCTACTTGTGACATCGTAATAGCGTAGTGGGCTTGCTGCGCTTAACTTTTTTTAACGTAAGTTCGATTCCTAGGCTAGCCAGATCTCAAAGGTTTAGATTGCCTTGCCTGCCCTCTGAACGGATACCAGCAATTGATTGATTCTTGTACATACACAAGCCTAAACAAATTGTAGCTTCATTGCTGCGAACCGTAAACGCGGAAAGTCGAGCAGTAATCGGGGTATGGGGAATTCCGAGGCGCCGATTGCTGGGCAGCCGGACGAGCAGCTTGTTCGGAGTTCGATGTTGAAGCGTGTGACAGTATTTGGGGGCCCGGGCGACTCGTAGATTGGCTCGACTGATACTATATTGCGAGTATTGGTAAACCGATCGCATAACGTAGGGATTTATATGGCGTACCTGATTACGATTCCATGTGGTTAAAGTCGGGATGCTTTGAACTGCATTCTGTTGGACAACGCCGTACAAGTCCTAGAATAGTTGGACTACTTGTCAATCAAATAAAAGGGCCAAAACATGTTCTCACCTGGTGTGCTTCTTGTGTATTAATCGGATAAGCTTGATGATATGTGGCCTCAGAGGTTCGGTCTCCCTGCGTGTGTGGCCCGTAGGATTGCACTTCCCTCCAGGGCGTAGAAGGCATCACATAGGAATAGGGCGTGTGAGCCGTGTTATGCTCGTATGAAGGATTCGACTGCAGGCATGCTGAGTTTGGGTATGTGGGATACAGGTATTGTGGAGTTGGGTATGTGGGGTATGTGGGATATGTGGGATATCGAGGTTGGGTGGTGGTCGGAGGCGTAATCTGAGTCTCGGCAAAAGGGTGATAAATGTGGGGCTGGGCCGGGGCTGGCGCTGAGTCGAAATTTATTGAAAAATTTGTCATCATGGATGGCGCTTGCGGGGGATCGATTTCCATGCTAGATGACGGAGGCTGCGCGTTGACTCGAAAGCTGTGAGCTTGAGTCGATACTACTTCTGTGCAAGTAGAGTCGCCAGCTTTTGGAGTGTGCATACTCTTGGCGCGCTTGTTTGCGTCGTTTTCAGGTAACAAATCGAGTACGCGTTTCTTTGGCTTTGGAGGGAGAGGCACGTACTCAATATGTAGCCCAAGCACTAGATTGCCTAGCTCCTGACTGTAGGTTTCCCACCATTTATGCTCAGCTTTCCCACGTACTAGCTGCTCAAATAGCTCAGTAGTACCTATTGGGCCGTACGACGTGAGCGATTCAATTGTTTCGTGGGGAAGGATAGCACTCGAAGCCCAAGTCACGCCTTTGAAGTCACGTTTGAGAACGGCATCACGCCATTCAGCGAGCTGGCGCTGTGCTGGTTTGAATGGAATGCCCCTTGGCGGTAGCTTAGCCTTCCGCTCCATAGGCGGTTTAGTAGTTTTGATATGATCGAGCACGCTAGGTTCGCAACGGTCGCAGCAAGGGACAGTCAGCTCTGCTCGTATCAAGCTTGAATTAGCTGGGCGTATAGATATTGCGGCGAGATACACATACCAACTGGTTCGTTTCCATATACTTTATTCCAGATTCTTCGTCGACAGCCGTTTGTTTGTATCAATGCATACACGCCTTCACCAGGTGAGTCGTCCTGTAGGTCAGGTTCAGCACCAGCAACACTTGACCGAAACCCTCCCTTGAGAAGCGCTCGGCGCTGACGTCGCTTTTTGCCTGGAGTTTGAGCGTTCTGAGTTGACTGAGATCCTGGACGCGTGGGATTGACCTTTTCAGCAGAGGGCTCATAGAGAAGAATACCAAGAGCCCTTTCTCCAGATCTGCCGCTTCGACCCCAACGCTGTATAAGAGCAGAAAGGCCAACCACCCGCCATTGGACCACACGTTCAATATTGGAGAGATCGCAGCCCTGCAAATTAGTTCTTGTATCAGCTAGCGCAACAGTCATGGTTTTATTACACTCACCATTCCCGCCGCATCAGTGCATACAAGCACTCGAATATTGCCTGCTTGTAAGTCTTTCATAGCGAGGGCTCGGTAACACTGAGTGAGTCGTGCATTATATGGGCGAATAATTCCAGCATTTTGGAGATGAGGCGGCGGAAGTGAGATGAGAAAGCGCACAATGCGCTGACCAACATCAATATTATCTGCATACACCATGGTTACTGGGATGTCGAGAGGATGAAATGTGATCAAAGGGATGAGAAATGCAAGGTCGTATAATGATATGAGTGGGTACTTGGCTCGTGCAGTAATAACAGTGAGGTTGGGCTTGTCGTTTCCTTCGTTGATGAATATGTGGGTTGAAGATAAGTTCAATTTGGTGATTATGTCGCGTCGCACACGGGGTGTGAGTGTAGCCGACAGTGCAACAATTGGGGTATGTCGAGGGAGGAAGGGTCGAATGAGGTGAAGCGCACCATATTTCTTGCGAAATGTATCACTCCAAAACGAAACACAGTGCGCTTCGTCTATTATAATGGAGAAAACCATTTTTGAGATCTCTGGATCTCTGAGGAGCCCATCGATGATGCGGCGGGAGAGGAGCGTTTCAGGTGATATTAGTATAATGCGAATCCCTCCGGATTTTATATCCTATGAACAGTTTAGCATGTTTCAAAGACTAGAAAACAGAATCTTTGCTTGCCAGTAAAATTTCCGAAAGACTTGATGTTGTATTACTGTTGATTACAATCGCTCGCAGGTTGAAAGTATTCTGAAATGTGTCCTTCTTTTAAACTAGTTAGCTATCCAAATTTGACGTGCCATATTTCACATATAAATTCTGGGCTTACCATCTCCTCTTGTAAAACCACCAGCGGCGAGACCACAATTGACAGCTTCTTTGCATTCTCTGCAAGTACAAATGGACCTGCGGCCACAGCAGTCTTTCCACGCCCAGTTCCAACATGAACAATTGTATCGTAACGGAGCAACTGAAGTAGCGTTCCATCGATTTGGAACTGGTGTGCGGATTTCCACCCAAAGTTCTGACAAATGAGCTGCTCCAAAGTTTTGTAATTGCTTCGGACGGATGGGGTTAATATGTTGTTTAATTGTGATGGCATAATGTTGGAATTGTACAGTGCACAGGAGGAATGAGGTTACGGGGTAGGGTAGCGGGCGGAATCAGCAGGAGATGAAATTAATCAAAAGTGGTAAAGTCTGCGGCATCCTAAAGTGGGAAATTAAAGCGCGCTAGCTCATGTCTCTTATCCTGACACTAGTATTTACACACCTGAGTTCTCAAACCATTCACGATTCTTGAGTATTTGGGAATAAACAGGATAGCTGAGAAAAGTACGCTAATCAGAACCGCTTGAGCAAAAAATGATTAGAGGCTTATGTTTGGGTCCTGGCAATCTGCATAGCAGAGATTCATCGCCATCCTTGGATTACTAGGAGAGTCTCTTACTGAAAATGAGTTTCGAAGACTCAGAATCAGATTATTTGGAGGTGGTGATGGAGGAAGACTGGCTTACGGTGTGTAGATGGCATGCTCTAACGTGTTCGTTACACCAAACATACGGTTCCGGACAACAGGAGTCCGAAACAGAAGATGAGGCCAGTAGAAGTAACAGCGGTGAACCGATTGTTACACCTATGCATATCAGTATTAATATACTCGTACCAGTTCTTGGTTCTCAACAAACAAATGGAAAACCCCCACCGGGTTTAACACGAGGCCTATCAGGTTCCCAAAAGTCAACCGATCTGAAGCCAAAGCGAGGAAAATCCAAGCGCACATCAAATCCGAAGGTAAGATTTTAGTTAAATATACAACTACTCACTGTGATTCAATCAGTCCAATCAATCCAGGCAAGATCAGCAACAGGTTCAGATCACGCGGCGCCAAACCTCAAGCAAGCGAATGAAAAGGATATCTTATTAATCCTGTTTGAAGAACTAATAGAGAAGCTCACCAGCTACGAAAAGACATTTACTGAACTTCTCCTCTTCGTGTTTAATCCGAAGCGTCGCAACGATGCCACGAAACTTCGAAATCAACATTTCTGGGCACACACAAACGAGGTTCAAACGCTGCTAGGATACTGGGCTCATTCTCATCAGAGCGAGCCTGGCCGACGCCTGTTTCTTAGGTGGATACGTCGATACGTTGGAGGCGAGCTTCGTGCCGAAGCAAAGAAAGCGACGGCCAGTGGTGCACTTCGAACTTCGGAAGATAAAATTGATCCCGAGTACCTACACAAAAGCTTCAAGGTCAGCAATATACTTGAGGTGGTCAAAAGTACATGCCCTCGAACAATCCGGATGATGCTGGATTTTGTAACGCCTGTGGGTGCGCGGAGGAGGTTGAGCGAAGTGTCACGGGTGGGACAAACAGTGAGCAACATGACCCAATCAATATTTAGATCAACGTGTTTGATTGTGGCACGCAGGCGATCTTATGCGCTATCACAGTGCTTCTACGGCAGCACAGTCGCAGGAATAATTTGCTTCAAACGTGCCTTGGACTTTACATGTTTGGAATAGGACTTCAACGTCAAGGATATGACATTTTGTCCCACCTCGGCACTCTAACTTCCTACAGTAATCTTATACGAGGAAAAACCGACCGGGGCACACCACACTCCAATACTGATAAAGCCGGACAACATTTGGACTCAGCACCCAAGACGGATGCTCAGGCTAGGTCGCACCCTTCAGTTGGGGCGGTTAAGATGCTTGCAAACGGGTGCCGCAAATTGACCAAAAAGCGCTGGAAGACACGTCGCCATGGCGTAATATTCGATAATATTAATTTCGTCCTGAAGTCAGCGCAGCAAACTCTTGGGCGTACGGGTACGTACTTCATATGATTATCATACCAGCCATTTAGGCTTAATCTTTTTGTGCCCGACAATATACTAACAATTACACTTTAGACTCACAAGAAAACGGGACTTGTGCAACACTATTCGAGCTTCATGATGCGACGGAAGAGTCTCTCGATTATTCTGCAGCTAGGTCGGCGTTTGCTGCTGCTGGGCCTCTCGAGCCAGATCATGTCCTTCATAACGAAACAGAACGAGAGACACATCGAAAGCTCATGACGCATGCAATTGTACACATGATCTTGAAGTATGGTGGAGAGTGTTTCAAGGATTATTGGACTACGCTCGATAGCTCGCAGCCACTTGTACCCCCGGTAATCGAAGCGCATACAACGAACTTCTATCCACTCCCAGCCATGGATATCGATGAATCATCAATCAGTGGAGTAATATCAGTCTTTGAAGCGATATTCAAAGAGCTTGAAATAGATATTGATGCTAAGGAGTTCGTTCAAGATATTATTCTCGTGTCTGGCGATCTTAAATCTGGTTTGAATTTGGATGGTGCTCAAAACACTCGAATGGGGCAAGAAGAACTAAAGAATTCCCTTGGTAACTTAGAATACGTGCTAGGTCTATTCCATACGAAAATGGCTGCAGTCGTTAGCGTCCTGACTACTCACCTTGGTAGTCCGACAGCTGGAGAAACCGCTCCTGCGTCGCTCTTTTTCCACAATAGCATACTCGAAAGAAAGCCTTTCGTAGCGACATCTCTACCACCATTTGCCGTCGCCAAGGACCTTATTATGGACTTGCTTGGTGCTCGAATCATTCATTGCTTGCTTCGCGTTTCCGAGTGCAAGACTCTTGAGAGTTACTTGGCCCGCCTACAAGCGTGCGATTCCACTGCTTCTACCGAGGAATCTGAATGCAAACCGTCATGGGAACAGCTGCTTTGCGATGCGGAGGTACTTTACGACTCATACATCAATACAGCTTGTGCCTCAAAGCTTCAAAGCGATCGTCTGTATGCTGATTCTGGTACTAAAGCTGGTGATATGGTTTACGAAGGTGCTGTATACTTCTTACGAGATGCACTCAATCTTGAAGAGCTATTTGATGCGGTCAAATGCGGACATTCTGGTCGTGTACTTAGTGTATTGAAACTATTCGCGCTCTCCTTCCGAGGATCAGGTCGTCCTCAATATGCCCGCGCGCTCTTGCAACTCATCCATTATTGCGAAGTTGTGTGGCCGCCAAAGCTACGGTAAGATTCCCGCTATATTATTATGAGTCTATATGATAGCTAGATGTTACAGCGACTTGATACTCCAAAACTGGTTAGCAAACCCGACAGGCCGACCAAAAGCGTTCGTCGAGTTAGACCTCGTACAAGAGCACCTGATTTATTGGATCAAAGTGAGTTAAGTCGAGTCAGATGTTTAAAATATGTGCTAACCTGTCTTTAGCGAGTGTACAGTGCGCACGGAAGTAACGAGACTTGGGAGTGGCTCACTATGATCACACCATGTATCGGTGCGTTACGAACACTTACGAAGGACTTCAACGATATGATCGGAAACTACCGAACCTCTCGTCATTCGTCTCCGGACAAGATGCGGGACATTCTGAAAATAATGGAGAGCCTGGAGAAGTACGAAGTTCATGATATTAAAGAGGGACGAACCTTTGACAACAAATGCGAGCCAATCGCTGATACACAGAGCCTCGGCCTTGAGAGCCTATTATGGGGTAACATGTCGGGTTTAGGAGAATACAACAAGGATTTCAAAACGAGACAAAACGCTTACCGAGGCCCCGATATTGCCCACACTATTCCTCATACAGCCTTACCTCGTCATCCTGGTGCTGTTGCTGCAACTCGAGCTTCATCAAGAAACTCACTATCTACAAACGTAAGTACGACCAGATACGCTCGGTTCATGATCAAGACAAACTATTATATCTCTATTAGATCCCAAATTTGCCCTCGATGAAGGTTGACTGGGAGAACAACGAACCTGATGACGCAAGCGACGACAGCGACGACGGCCAGGATGTGCTAGCTGAAGAAGAGCTGCTCGACGCAAGACTACCACTGGAGAGCGAAGAGGACGTGAGTTTAGATGTCGACATAGCAGATGTATGGGATATGGTTTACGGGTTAGAGCTGGACGAGGATTTCGACTTGGGTAGGGAAAATGAGACCTAACGCGAACGCCGTGACAGCAAATACATATCACGTGAGTTAGTGACCAGATCGTGATGTATGTATTTTTGGTCGAACGATGTTCCTCGTTAGTTTATTGCGGTTTAAGCCCAAAAATCAGTTTGAGTGTAAATTATATACAAACAAAAAAGGTTCAGACCTGATCCGGCTCATCCTACAACTGGGCAACTGAGTTTCCACTGGCGTCCTACCCGGATCCAACTCCCCTGTCTAGAGAAGTAAGGTGATAGCCTTCAGCCAGCTATATTTACGTTGTCATACAGTCTGATATCTTAGGGCGTCCGTGTACTATATGATTAATATACAAGCTTCCCGCGAAGTCACGGATGCCATATAAGCGCCGAGGCCGAATCCTCCAAGTCAACCCGCAACTGAACTTTAACCTCGTCCGAACTCGTTCGGCCGAACTCATTAGGTGAATTGTACCAGCCGTCGTAGCAAGTTGACCTGTTCCCTGACTTATCTGCTTCTTTGATGATTGCCTCGTGGCTCTATCTTTTGTAATCTCCCCGGAATGGCACAGGTCAACTTGCTACGACGGCTGGTCACGAGCCTAGGGTTCAGAGGGTCAAGGGAAGTTCCTCATTCCGAATGAAACAACTGCTCAACTTCCACGAATCAGGTAGACAGGTTGAATACAGAAAGATGAATAACGCACAAGCTGCGATGTGGTTACAGTGAATTTAAACTTTTTGGATATCCTACTATATTTCATACACCCACATGAGCAGACCGCATGAGCCCTGGGCAGACAACGCGTTTCTAGGCTGCGTATCACGAACGACGTGGACAAAACATCCTTGAGGTGGAATTTGAATATCCCTCCGTCTCAATATTGCCAAAAGGATGGAGAATACATACTCACTGTACTCTGGCAGGGCCTATTGTAAGGTGATGCGAAGGCTAATCTGTATTTACATTATTTTATGCGCTTCCCGAAGCAGCAAGTAACATGAGGCCACCTTCCTGCCTCCCTGCCAAGGCTTCTGGGTCGACTTAAAGACTCCCCTTACCCCCTTTCGCCTAGCTAACCTCCGGCCTAAACCCGAAAATTAGCCCCTAACCTCACAGCTATTGGGGGGTGTCTCCTTGAGCTAACTCGCAGAACTCCCATTTGTTCTAGACCTCCAGCCCACACAGGTGTCAAGCGAGTAAGGCCTCTTTTATGGTGGCGAACAAGACCATTTGACCTACACAGCCGGCGGCAAGATTCTCGGCCCTCTACCTGCGATCTGCACCACCGAATTAAAGCGGCGTAGCTAATAGTTTATTGTGGCACCCAACCTGTCATACAACGTTTAAGAATTGGCCAAGCGAAGAAAAAGTGCACTGTGAAAGCGTGGGCCGAGATAGGACGGTGTATGAGGCTCGATCTCGAACTGCAGCAGTCTGCGCGTCTCTTGGTGATACCACTTGACATGACATCCATTGACCGCATAACGAACCACGCTGTGATATGTTCGGACATAAAACTTTACATATGTTAGTCAAGGCTTTCGGAAGCGGCGGGGCACCAGTGCCCGGCCAACAAGTCTCCAGAGAACTATACGATGAGCGCCTTTTATTTCGCCTACGTGGGGAAACACGAGGCTAATGTAAAATGTAGGCGCCTATTCGGGACCGTCGGTATCAAACATTAAAGGTGTTACCTGCGGCTGACCACGAGGCATAAGCTGCGCCTCACGAAAGCTGATTTGACGTACGTACGCAGAACCACGTACTGCAGGCCATCCACCACATTGCGGGCAGTTATAACATGTAGCCCGTAGGCGCCTGGCCTCGGCGGCGCCAAAGCCGGGCGAAGAACTGATGGCCCCAGCATCCCCGCTAAGTTCAATTGGCGCTCACCGGTTCCCAGGGTTTGAGATTCCGAACGGCTCCTAGAAGCGCGTGAGGCCTAACACACCAAAAATGCGTCTTTATCGATCGTGAGTATAAGCAGGAGCGCACGAAAGTTGGCCCTTCAGGACGTCCGATTCTGTCTGTCTGGGATTAGCAACGTGTCATCAGTGGAATGCCACCATGCGCTACTTGTAGCGCTTTTTCGCTACAATGCAAATCACCGAACGTTCGGATCAAGCGCCGTCTATATGTAGGGCAGCGTCATAAACTTGACGCGCGTCCTACGCTCCCCCCCCTTCGACTCGAGGTAACTCAGCGTCTCTACTCAAACCGAAGAAATTGAAATATTTGGTGTATCCTGGTTGGGTCTACATCTGCTCGCTAAATATCTCGACACTGACCTTCCCGTGAAGGTTTAGATATATCCAAACAGACATGGCCATACCAAAGGAAAACGTAGCATCCAAGGAGCGCCTAACATCTCCGAACTCCGAACGCAAGCCCAAAGGCATTAGGAGTAAGGAAGGCTGTTTGACTTGTCGTATTCGCCGCAAGGTGATTAGCGTCCTTAGAATGCACTACATCAAATGTCTTATTCGCTTGATCATTCGGTAGAAATGTGATCAAGGGAAACACGAACACTCATGCGAGTCCTGTCGGCGCCTTCACATCGAATGCCTTGGATATCACGCAATCGGCCTGAATGGTTAAAGGTGTGTGCGGCATGATTGTTACCACTCGCGACCCTGACATTGGCGCGCGGCGTCGGTCGGTAGGGCGCCAAAGTAGAGGTCTTCAAACGCATGATTAAGCGGTTCCTTGCTGGTCAGTCCCCGCTCATGTTCTACTATCGCTGCCGTTGATAACCCCCCCCTTAGAAAACTCTCCCAAGAGCGGCCTGCACAGTAGACAAGACCCCAGCGTTCCGGTTCCATTCCTGTCTTTCGAGAGCCTGCGTGGCCATAATGATCTCAACCCCATCCAAGCACAGGCCCCAGCGGCGCTCAGTACAACGTGGGTGGTTCTGGAATTTCCGACTCCATGGCGATAGATGATTCGGGTATGTCGTGCAGTAATCATTTTTCGAGAGACTCCCTCATTTTTGTTGCTCTATAATTGTAGATGTATCTGACGACGAGCAACCCCGTCACTATCAGCTCATGCCCTTGACCAAGAAGGACGCAGCTCAACCGAGCGAACAGGCGTCCAGCGCCAATCAACATGAGAAAATGGACAACATGGAAATTGATGAGCTTGCGCACGATTGTGAGTGCAGACAAACATTATCACTCTTAATCTTAATATTATGACCTAGCCGAGTCGGTCCCTCCGTCTGACGTCCCGGACAGCGAGGCGCCTCAGGGAGAGACCAAACCTCAAGCCCCAAGCGCTTCCATCGATCCCGTGGTTGGTAGTGCTCCGGCGGAAGCCCCAGAGTTGGTGAGTGCCTCGGCTCATCGATTGTCCTTGGTTAAACATCAGCCACCATCTAGGCTTACTATGTCAACGTTCCCTTCCCCGTTTTGCACGAGCTCGCAGGGTTTAACCTATCTTCGCATGAGCTGCTCGCATTTGCGTATCGTGAGGAACCGATTCGAAGTGTTGTGATCGCACAGGCGAGGCATCACCAAAACCGTATGCGCTTCCTGACTTCAAGCGAGGATCCACACCATCCATCACACCGAGAGCTTCTACACGAACTTGCAGCAAGTAACAATGCGTGTGTTAGTGCCCTCAATGCGCTCCGACCCTCATTCGAACAAGCTGCCTCGCGCAATGATACAAACGCCCTCGCGGTTCACTATACCCTGCTGCATTTTGGGGGGCTTGGGGATTTGGTCACGCGTTCTGCCTCTCGTCGGGGGTCCCAAGGCGCCACTGGAGGCCCCGGGTCCCTCCTCGATATCTCCTCACGGTGGTTGGCTGGCATAGTGGCTTTCTCAGGAGATCTCGCATCTGCATTGAGACGTGGTGGTGACAGGCAAAGGGCCATCATCCAAGTTGCGATTCACATAGATATATTTTCTGCTATCAGCCTCGGACGCCCCCCATCTCTCCTCGACGCATATCGGGCAGCGTTCAAGAATGCTGACGCTGCTCCTCCAGCCGATGCCAATGGCGTTCGCGTCGCCGTCGAGCCGCGCCTCGATGACTTGCTCGATATTCCGTCCAAGATCCTTCTTGCGCTCGCTGAAACGGCCGCAATGGCATCGTGGAAAGGCGAGCATGTCCGCCAAGGTTCTCTCAGCGTGATGGACTTGTCTCGCTGGGCCAAACGCATTGACGCGTTGCTCATCCCCCCGTCTCCTGAATCACTCGTGGCTCATCCAAGCGTCGCAATGTCTAACCCACATACCAAGTTGATCCCCGTTGTTGCTCCTATGGCGAGTGCCCCCAGCCCGACCGCCTCGTCTACGTCGCTGAAAGAGATCAAGACCCCCCTCCCCCCTTCAACCTCTGCCCAAGCTTCCCCCGCCTCTCGTCCTGCCGCAATGGCCCCACCTTCCGCCAGCCCAAGCGATCCCTCGTCGAGCAAGCAGGCAGCATCAAATATCGAAGAATCCGATCCATCTGAACCGGGAGATGGCTCCGCCGCCGCCGTCGCACCCGCTCCGCAAGCGTCATCGCCTCGTGTGCGCACCCGCGATCCAGCGCCTATCAGCAGCAGCGAGGCAACAAATGCATCCAGTCCCCAGCCCGCTCCCCAAGCACAGTCCAATCCACAACCATCCACTGCGGCCTCGGAAACGTCGAGCGAGCCCAGGGGCGCCGTCGCGGCTCCCGTCCAACCCACGCCCGCGACGGCCGCCGACTCGCGCATGCGATCTTTCCGGCGCATGCTCCCGCCAGCCACACGGGAAGTGTTCCGCTGTGGCGCCCGGGTGTTCCTGCACAGCGTGCTCTCGGGCGAGCGCCCACGCGTGCACGACATTATCACCGCCGTGGCAGACACGTGCGGGGCACTGCGGGAACTCGGGCTCAGCTACCTCCCGCCGGGCCGGAAGCCGACGCCGGCGGACGACCTCCGGTTCCCGGTCGTGCGAGGCCTGCCGTTTTGCATTTTCATCGCAGGCTGCATGGCCGGGAGCATGGAGCAGGGCATGTTCCTGAGGAGCTGCCTGAGGCCGGTGGTGAGGGAGGTGGACATGCAGACCAATGAGCTTCTCACAGCCGTGCTTGGGGAGCGGGCTGGGCCCGGCGAAGTGAGTTGGCAGACGGTGATGGCCAAGAGGGGTTCCCCCTTGGTTTTTATGTGTGAGTGCGCCTCGAATCGTTTTGGGTTCCATAATGAATTTTTCTTGTAGAGCCCGCCCTGGTGGAGGATGGCGCATAAAACTGGATACTAGGGGAACCCTTAGCAGACGGTCCCTCAACAGAGGAACCTCTAGTATCTTGTTTTATACGCTACCTTTGGAGGAAGGGGCTATATATCTTAAACAGAATCTGAATAAATGCCATGCTCACCGAATATCTGCTGGCCTACTTGGAACACTCTAATACCACCAAAGCGAGTATATTGCACATATCTTCTCATCATATGCCTCCATTTGCCCTTAAGCGCCTAAGTAATATCGAACGAGCCACCCATCGAGAGCTGTGATTTGTACCTGGCCGTCACGAACGTTCCTCGAGCAGACGTGCCAATATGAACATGTATATTGTATGGCTGATATTTTTGTCTGGAGCTGGTGGCTACCCCACTTGCCGCATACTGTACGCACACTGAAATAGATCGATGAGCCCCTGAGGCCAATTGAATGTGACTTTGTCCGTTGACGCTATTAGGACAACATACACGGTTGTAGTTAACTCGAGATTGATTCCACGAATCTGGCTGGTTAATTCGTGAGTTGACTCTTGATAGAGGCATACAATTTCTAGAATAATCAATGCAAGTGTCGCTAACGGGAAATACCAATGCATCACAAAGCATAGCGGTACGTTTCGCATGGAAACACCACTGCCACAGGTCTGGTGGGACGCAAGATAGGTATACGGAAAGTGCAAAATGAATATATATAGGACACTAAGAGTACATAACAAAAAGTACGACAGGATAAACACGCGATCGAAACAAGAGTCCGATTAAATAGCACCCATCTACTTGCCAGTGCCCGCAGAGAACTTTGTAACCGACTTGGTGCCTTCAGAGATGGCGTGCTTCGACAGTTCACCAGGGAGAATCAGGCGAACCGAAGTCTGGATCTCACGCGAAGAGATGGTGCTCTTCTTCGAGTAAGAGGCGAGTTCTGCAACGAAAAGTGAGCAAGGGCAAGATCGTAGAACATGCAAGAGGCGTACTGGAGGCTTCGGTGGCAATGCGTTCAAAGATATCATTGACAAACGAGTTGAGAATGGCCATTGCCTTGTTGGAGATACCCGTGTCGGGATGGACCTGCTTCAGGACTGTCACAGGGCAATGAGCATTGGATTATCGTGCAAAAGGCGTGTTAGACTCACCCTTGTAGATGTAAGAGGAGTAAGTCTCCTTGCGCGACTTCTTGCGCTTCTTCTTGTCAGAGTCAGCGGCAGTCGATGCCTTGGCTGACGACTTGGAGGCGGTCTTCTTCGCAGAAGAGGGCTCGGTGGACTTGGCTGGGGCCTTGCCAGCAGTGGAGGCAGGAGCCTTTCCAGCGGTCGAAGCGGGCTTGGGGGCCATTGTGAATCTGTGACGGCGCAGTCAATGAGCCACGCGTTTGAATGGCAGTATGCGGCGCATCTGACTTACGAGGTAGGTTTGGAAGGAGGTTAAAAGTGGCGGAGCGGCCTGGGGTGGGTGGTCGACGGTGGAGAGTGATGAGAGCCAGTCGCGGCCAGAGTGACTCTTTATGTTGTTGGAGACTCCCTGCCCTCACGTGCCCCAAGGGTCGGGCACAACAAACACAGATGGCTTCGTCATCAGATCTCCCACAAGCGCCGGGCCAATTTGAGGACTCGCGCCAATCCACCGCATGCGACTTGCCTCTTGCAGTCCGCCCGAGAGCGCACTGTGTGCGAACAGCTGAGCCAGCATCGCCTGCGTGCCGGAACCACGCAGGTCTGTGTCTTGCGGCCAATGCGCCGTGTCATGTGACCCTGTCTCGTTTGTTTTTCTCACCGACCGGCGCACGTGATTGACAAGCCATGGCAAACAACTCCGAGGCCCCAAGCGCATAATAAATAGCCGCACTCGTCTCCGAATCGTCCACATCGCTCCCCCCGCATCTTTCGTATCTCCCACCCTAACTCTTTTCACTTACTCTACTCACAAACATGTCTGGTAAGTTGCATGCGTGCATTCACTCGTGTGTGTTGCTGACTCGACACCAAAGGCAAGGGTGGAAAATCTGGCGCCAAGGGCGGCAAGGCCGGTTCTGCTGACGCAAAGACCCAATCTCGCTCGGCCAAGGCTGGTCTCCAGTTCCCAGTCGGTCGTATCCACCGTATGCTCAAGAAGGGCAACTATGCTCAACGTGTTGGTGCCGGCGCACCTGGTACGTCAAACCTCAGTGAATGCGGCCTAGCTCCCAACTAATTCCATACGTTTGTAGTCTACCTCGCTGCGGTCCTTGAATACCTCGCCGCTGAAATCCTCGAGTTGGCTGGTAACGCAGCACGCGGTGCGTAACGCCTTGGTTCTGCGCATCGATAACTCAAACTGACGCGTATTCCCATAGATAACAAAAAGGCGCGTATCGTCCCTCGCCACCTCCAACTGGCGATCAAGAACGACGAGGAGTTGAACAAGCTGCTCGGTCACGTCATCATCTCCCAGGGTGGTGTTGTTCCATACATTCCTCCCGAGCTCTTGCCCAACAAGACCAAGACCGGAAAGGCAGGCAAGGAGGGCGAGTCGCAGGATCTCTAGACGCTTGCTGTTCGATTGCTACTATGACATTTTTATTACTGTCTCGCCTGTTGTTGTCTTGAATGGTGTATTTTATTCTTTTGTGTTGTACTCTCTTCTATTGATATGTCAAACACTCACTCGGATGCGTAAGACCAGCCACCCGATGCGCCAATAACTCGCTGTTGAGCCAAGAAATGATGGGCGACGACCCATTCCCAGTCTCAGTTGTGCGAATGTACAAGAATATATTTGTGCGGTACGGGTTGTATATACGTCGTAAGATCATATCCAAGAAGTAAAATAAATCTCTCGAAAAGCAAGAATATCATTCATCCTCCAAGCGTTTGTTCACGATCCCTCCTTCCCACAACCGGCAACCTGACGGACCTAGGCCTCGACCTCTTCCCTTCTTCGGCCTCATCATCCGAGTCTTGGCCTGTAAATACGTACGGCAACGGTACCTCGCGGGTAACGCGGAACTGATCGGCGTTTCCGAGGTGTTCGTTTTCAAGACGGACTGTGTGCATCAGAACGCGTTGGTAACCGGCCAAAAACAACAGAAGCAATAGAAAAACGTCTTACAAAAGTTCCACTGGATACGGCGCAGCATCTCGAGCAACGCAAACAAAAACGAGCGAATTCCAGCCGAGATTCCTCTTCGGGGAATGTACCCTATCCAAATGAAACGAATGATGACGTTCGTGATCTATGCGGTTTTATCAGAAAACTAGATCGGGCGAAGCCCAGTCTGTGGCTTACGATCGCAAGATAGTAGACCTGTTAAAAATGAGTCAGTTAGCTAATTGAAATGTGCTTCAGCGTGGTGCTTACGGGAACGTGGCTAGAGTATACCAACTCTTTCCGGAGAAACTTGTATTTTATGCCTTGGACTTGGAGGACGCTCCAATCCATGGTCAAGTCCTACCACCGACTGTGAGCATACACGTGCCTTTATCTGGCGATCACACTCACCCAGTAGGACGTATAGCAAGAATTAATCGTTGCAAACAAGATCCACACCCCAAGTCGAAAGTCTCTGTTACTCCCTACGCATCCGATCGTTTTGGATCTTTCGAGCCAGAAAGAAATTTGACGAACCATAGTGCCGCCACGCGTAATACGTGATATAATTTATGATGCCCGCAGTGTATTTCCCTCCCTACAAGTAACTAGCCAGTTATACCAAATCATCCTAAAAAGGATTTATAGACTCACATTGACAAGATGAATGTGGTTCTTGCTATCGATATATCGGCGTATGCATTGCACCAACCGGATAAACGACGGGAGCGCTGAGAGCACGATCGGGATACTCCAATGCGGACCAAGTTGGCAGCGTTTTTGTATATGATGCCAATGGTCCGTGTAAGCACAAGCCAAGAAATCTAGCCGACCATTTCAGTTGCATCCTAGCTCAAGGTCAAACCAATTCGGAACTCACATAGGTTACCCATCGTATACACCATGGAGCAAAGTTGATCACCCATCCAGAAGTCTTGAAACTCGACGCGCGTGTGCCCACTAATGAAAAGTTTCCCAACAGTTTTCAGGAGCCAATAGCGCGCGCTCCGGTGGAACATCTGTAACGGATTTGCGAGAACGACTGCTGTGAGGATAATCCAGATGAGCGGCCAGGTCGTGGACGCAATATGTTCGACCCCTGCACGAGAGAACGAGAACCAGAATGCGTATGCAAGCGTTGTGATTAGGAACGCTGGGAGCTGTGTCGGACAACGTTCGATCAGCGATCAACCGGTGACATGTTGAGAAGGAATTACCTCTATATACTCTCTAGAATCAATAACCGTCCGTGCGTCAAGTTCAAATATGAAAACAAAGTTGATTCGCGCTCGAGCCCAGGCGATGATATTCAACCCTATGAGAAGCGAAAACAAGACGGGAACGGAAAGTGCCGCATATACTTGTAAGAGCGCCGCCCACTCGGGGATTTGTTCTCGGCGATCTTCTTGGCATGCTGATACATGATTTGAGCGGCCGCATGTACACCGAAATAGAGACACGAACCATAGTATATTCCCATGCCAAGTGCGGGAACGGCAAGTCCAAGCAACATTCCAGATCGGAAGGTACTAAAATGATGGGTACTCTGGCGAGAGGTTGCTCGAAGTCTATCTCGCGCTTTCTTCTCGTCGCCTCCTTCTAAGTTTCAGGAGTAGTACATGAGCGTGCGTGCGTGCGTCAGATTCATATATATCCAAACCTACCGAATCGCCTTGCGTAAATCCTCTCAATCTCTTTCAAGAGTTGATCACACACTTCTCCAGACGCGAAGCTCCGTGTTTCTACACGTTCCTTCATATAAATATTTTGAGCTGGTACCTTAATGTTATAGTGGTGAGTTTCATTTCAGTCGTTGCATCATTTGAACTGTGACTACCTTAGTTACTTTCTCGAACTTCTTGAGCGCTGGGATTAAGATGTATAAATTTGATTGACACCATACAGCCAAATGCAAACCTTTTCTAAAACCAGTCAAATTCAGAATCTGTCCCTATCTGTCAGCGTACGAACCATGAGAGGTTAATTCATACAAACTCGGTAGTTCTGTAGCAATTCCACTCCACTTGACGAACCGCCAAAATGTCAAATCCTGGACGCCACCCGTCAAAAATCTAACTCACCGGTAAAACTCCAACACCGCCTTTTTCAACCTCTTTTTCGCCCGTTGATATGCGTCCGGGTCGTGCACCAAACTCGGACCAGCATGGGCCCCTTGGTTTGTATGGGGAGTTCCGGTCTTGATGGAAGTATCCGGAGACTTGCTGTTAGGATTGGCAGTCACCAACGGAACATGAATTTGATCGAGAAGCTGTAAGAAACCGGGCCAGAGACCTTCTTGGTTACTCTCCTAGGATAAGCGTTAGTTATGTGACACTGGTGGAAGTTTGGACCTACGTTAGACAGCTGTTTATGCCCGCGAAGTTCTTGAAATTGTTCCTTGAGTACTGAGACCTTTAGTTTGGCGTCCCGTTCTCGCTCGGAATAGAAATTCTCCACCTACGCAGGTGCTAGATTAGTTGTTGGTGTGAATATATCTGATGCCAGCTTACTTTGTCTAGTTCTTGTTCTAAAGCATTGAAAAACGCTAGTTCGTTCGGACCCAGTCCAGCTAACAACTCATCCACATTAGCAGGAGCCCAGGGGGAATGCGTAATTTCAGCTTCGTAGAGTGAAAGGCATTAGAATCAAGAATTTGGTATGAGCATATATGTCTAATACTCACTCACTCGCGAACCGGTCGTCATGCGTCGCCTCATTCCACTGAACGAATAGAGCCTTCGATTTCTAGGCTCCACGGTTGGCGGAAGGTCAGTAACTGGAGCGACGGCGGCCATAGCTGGAACAGTAGGGGTTTGTTCCAAATCCGTTTTATGTTGGAACGCGCTACCGTGACTAGGTACGGCAGATAGCTGAGTTTGCGTTGATATGAGCATTGTATGAAAGATAGCATCATTACCAGGTTGAAACGTACCGTTTCACTGAAAAAGCGGCTTGGGACGGCTCTTCGCCGCTCTACACTCGCTGTGCCATGAGACGCACTGATCGTCCTTAACGATTCGACACTATCCATTGCGGGAGGAAGCTCGAAATCGGCGCCTAGCTCATCATTGCTAATTCTCGTCCGTGCCGACACTGTAGATTTGTGGACAGCGGGAGGACTACGGCCCATAGCTAAACTCGGGGAAAATCCAACGAATGAGGCAGGCGTGCGTCCCACGCCACTAGTTGAGCCCCGTCCTACCGCATTCGGAGGCGTGCGGCCGATTGCTCCATAACTTCTGTGGCCGGTCGCAAGGCTGCCTGGACTAGGTTGGGTTACAGACGAGCGTCGATTATCTGTCTTATGATGCCCTTGAACCCGCGGCGACTCGTTAGCTTTGCGAACTGCAGTGATTCGCTTCTTGAGACCGCGGTAATCGCTGGAAAAGTGTGAGAGGCTTGATAACGGAAAAATTGGAGCCCGGTGCTTACATATAGGCCTTTTTCCATTCTGGAGTCTATTGTTTCTTAAGGTTTGATGAACAAAACGAGTCGTTTGAACCATGCGCACCTGGGTTTCCTCGAGATATCTTGAGCGGCAAGCAATTAGCCCCAGCAGTTACGAGCCTATCAATACCCTGACTCACCTAGCGAACTTCATCACTTCAGCCTCTTCGATGATAGGGTCAGGTTTTCCCGGGAAGCCTAAAAAGCGAGGGCAGTCAAGGAGGCGTAGTCAAGACAATCAACCAGGGAATATGATGAAATGCCTTGGCTGGAACTTGAAGCGCGCGCCAAGTTTGGCAGCGTGCGAACTTCTCACGAGATGCCATCCCAGTTTACTGGAGCTACATTAGCTCGAGCTTTAGGGCTAGCAATTACGTTCGCGAGTCCCATGGCTCATTACAATCAAAATTCCGGCACATTTTCCAGTTTTTGCATGATAAAGACATCTTGAATCAGTGAATTCCCCCTGTTCAATGCCTAACATCGGGCCAGGTACCATGACCAGACCTGAAAGCACATGAGACTCCGGTCGCCTTAGATCTCCAGTAGTTTTTTTCAAGACATTGAGCATGATAGTTATATATTCTCTCAAAATATTGACTATAGCGATTCGCATGCAACCACGCCCCGGCCTTGAGGCTCTCTTCATCATCGTCTCTTTCGATCCGCTAAGGACTCTTAGGACTACACATATAATGCGTTCAGTTACAGTAGCCATAGATGAACCCAGGGCTATTAAATCTGGGTTACTCGCTGCCTTGAGTTGGGATGCCACAGCATCCAAGAGCCACGGTCAAGTTTTGTGCACGCTTATCCAGTGAGAGTTCAGGCATGTGCCTTTGTCCGTTTAACAACATGCTCCACTCGTCTTGACAAACTGGAGCACCAACCAAATTTATGCACAATGTGGCCGCTCTGTCATATTCTACAGACACCAGCCCCAATTACACACCAGCGCATATAACCTGGACAAGTCATGTTTAGAATGACGGCAGTAAATTTTTGGGCTCATATACCCGCTGCAAACCCGTACAAACACGAGCGATATAATAATTGTATAGATTGTAGTTGAACCAGTAGGTATTATAATCTGTAATTGATCTCGTTGACAAAGGGGATACTTCTGATAATTAGAGCGATAGAGAGACACGGACGGGATGTTTACGTCTTTAGGTGCGTCCCTGAATATACGATTGCGTTCCCTAGTCAGTGGGTGTGAGCCATAATCCACTTGGAGCTAGTCGCTCTTCAGGAAACCTGCTGGTGCATACCAACGCTTCGACCGTGCTCGATTCTGAGTCTCCCAAAACCAACGCTGCGCGTTCAAGTGTCAATCTAGCAACTAGTAATAATTCAAGCACACGTGCACTCGCAGGCGGTAGCCTTCGGACCTGCCCTGCTTGCATTGTCGTTCGTGTTTCTGGATAAACGCTCCACGCGAACCGTTTGGAATCCAGACGAAAAGAACAATTCAATTATAGTATTTCCCCTCACCGATACGCACTGCCGTAAGTTGTCGGTAAAACTTCTTCTAATGTGACCTTATTAGGTGCGAGCCCCTTTTTGGGACTATCAACTCGCGAGTTTCTCATAGGACAGACGAGGTCTCCAATCCAGAAGGCGCCCCCCTAGGGGTGTCCATTAGTCTGTTTGTCAGTCTGCGATTGCTAGTTCACGGGTAGTCCAGGAACTAGAAGCCATTATCTGAACAGTAAAGTAGCATGGTCTGTTGATATGTATTTTGTCGCACATCACGAACGGTTTATTTTCACGGTATGAGACGACTAGCAGGGGGAGCAGTACACGAGTATTTATTTTATATTGGGATGAGTAAAAATAAATTATCATATACGTCTAGAACACGGATTGATAGGTTGGGTGTGACCGTGAGGTGAACCTTTTATGCTTGCGTGCCTTTCATGTTTGTCGGTGCTTGTGCATAGATCAACCGGATGACCCTGTCGATTACATCCGAGACCAAAATATTCTTGTGATCGCCATTCGCGCAGGCTAGTGCCCTCGGAAGCTTGATTCGAGCAACTACTATACAAATAAATCAACATGGCGACCTCTATGGCTGCGGCTATTGCCGCCAGTATGCCCGAGAAACAAGCTGCGCCATCGTCTGCGCCGTCTGCGGCAGCCACACATGAAACTATCCCAGCATCGATGGCTAAGCTCATGGACGTAGAGGCAGAGATTCCGTTGACTGGTGTAGAATTGGATGGCCTTGTGAGTCAATAGTTGCTGGAGCGCTCCAGAGTTGACGGGAAGCGGTTTCTGTCAACTAGGTCGTGATGAAGATTATGAAGCACAGTCATGAAACCTCGAACGCAAATGGGCTATTACTTGGGATAGACCTCGATGGGATCCTTAATATTACAAACTCGTTTGCAATGCCAAACATTGCGGATGATGATGAAAAGTCCAACAAGGCGGCAGGTATGCACGAATTTTCGTACACTCATTAGGGTTTGGACTCACTCAGCTCATGCTCTAGCAAATGCGAGATACCAAGTCGCGATGCTTAGGCAACTCAATGAAGTGCAAGGAGACGACAGCGTCGTTGGATTCTACCAGGCTTGCACCCTAGGAGCATTCTTGAGACAATCACTTATCGAGCAGCAAGCGCTACATCAAGAGAAGCTCCGTCACGGAGGAGTGGTTGTTGTTCATGGTGAGTATATTGATCCCCATACCAATACGAACATCTAAATTGTTAAGAATAGATATCTCCGGCGCAAATCGCGGAGTGGCGTCGCTCAAGCCTTCCGATTGACAGCGGCATTCCGACGAGCACACAAAGCTAAAAAGTTTGATACCCCGAGGTTTGTCGGATTACCAACACAGCCAGTACACGGCTCACGCTTGGCAACAGTTTAATTAATAACCAGCTCACTTTTTCGTCGATCATGGAGGAGTTCCCGCTCACAATCCGGAACTCGTCCCTGTTGAGTGCCTTTATCTCAACACTTTCCCAACCTTCGGCACCAACCTCTGCCTCACCTTCGGCTTTCCCATCTGCACCTCTCAAGCCTTCCTTCGTCCCCTTCGACCTAAATCCCACTGCACACCTTGAACGCCTCGTCGACGCTGCCGATGCAGTCAAAGCCGAGGAGAGCAACCTCGCTTACCATGCCCGACAACACGCCCGTGAGCGCACCCGCGCAGAAGCCAAACGAGCCGACGAAAACGCTCAACGCGCAGCTGATGGTCTTCCGCCACTCACTGAAGAAGACTTTGCACGCATGTTCAAGCTCCCAGCCGAGCCGAGTCGATTGGAGAGCATGTTATTGCTTGGACAACTGGATGCACATGCAAAGAGTGCTTCTGTAGCCAGTGCGGCGGAGATGGTGAAGATGTATTTGGCGAGACCAGAGGCGGCCAAGGGTTCCGTTTGAGGATGATGTGACTTGGTGATCAGGAACAATATATCGGTTGAAGAATCCATTCTGACTGGGCGTCGCGTGGACACTTTTTCACGAGCCTTTGCTCGAAGTCAGGACTCGAATGAGACGAAGCTCATGTGTTCACTGCCCGCCAACCCCGCGTTTGATGCCTTGAATTCACAGCTATTGACCGTCCAGCTACATAATGATCGTACCTTAAAATGAAAGGTATTTATCCTTGGGAATGGGTCCGGAAGTTTTGGTTACAGACAAGAACTATCATCGATTGGTATAACCATTTCGCGGGCAACAGGGGTACAGAGGAAAAGAAGAATTATTTACATAAAACGATGCAAAGAAATTACAATAAGGGAAAAACAATCACTCGATTCTCGTATTTTCGCGCATCTCACTCTCCTGTTTCTCGCCTGTTTCCCTGTCCGGCCAGGTTGCGTGGGATTGGGTCGTGGCACTCGATCCACGCTCGCGCGAGGCAGCAAAGGTAACAACGGTAGCGATCAAGGCAAAGAGGAACGTGACCCAAGGAGCAACCGTCAAGATGCGCACTTCGGACGAACGATAAGCAAGGTGTATGCGCTTTAAATAGCCAGTAGCACATACCATACAATTGGTCCCAGTAAACCCTCGAAAAGCCGAGCGCCTTTTCAGTTGCCCTAACGAGCGTATCCGGCAACTCCTGTCCACCGCTATATGCGTGTACCAATGCGCTTCCGTGGGCCGCAAATTTGGTCACGGCAACGAGCGTTGCGAACAACCAAACAGACAAGAACAGGAGGGTGGCCGTTTGGGCACCAAGGGTCCGAGTCGAGATCCCGAGGACGACTTGCGCGAGTCGAGCAAGATGAGGCCGATGAAGATCGAGCACGCGATCGCAAGGAGCAAGCATCCGACCTTGATTGTTTTTGATCAAGTTGAGCGCGGGGGTGATGGGGGTGGGTAAAAAGTGAGATTAGCTTACAGCGAGGACGATCCCGGAGCGGAGGAGATCATTCGTGTTGACGTTGACGGTGATGCGGAGTGGGGCTACTGCTTTGCGGATCGCGGCCACTTGGTTGTTCCGTCTGGCATTGTTGTATACTTTAGAATGCACCATCAAACTGAGTGCACAACACTCACTTGATGATTGCATTGAGCCCCGCAGCAGAGCCAATGACCGCCAACGCCCATGTCAGAGTTAGGATCACCAACGCGGGATTCGGAGAGGCTGAGCGTTCATTCTCGTGCGGGGAGCTTCGGCCTCGGGGTCGGGGGTCGGGGAGAGGAGTGTGAACGTGAACACGGGAAACGGGAAGGGTATATGTACCCGCCGGCACTCGGTGCTCGACAGTGGCCGGAGCAGGACAAGCGGAATGGGAATTTTAAAAAAAATTCATTGGCCCCATAGGGGTCAGGATCTTTTCACGAGGCAAGGACGTACAGTTCGCGTTCGTCACCTGGGATTCTGGAGCGTTCACATGGTCAATCAGTGTTCAAGCGGAGGAAGGCAGGTCGCTGTGATTGGTAAAATATCTTCCATGTGGTCGTTTTTGGAAATCGAGACCCCGCCAGCTGTTGAACACCCGAGCTCGCTCGTAATTTAGCATTCTTATTGTTGCTCCGATGGTTACGCGGATGTAATAGATGTCTCGAAGATTGGCGTGTATAGAGTGGGGCGACCAGCGCAGAGTGAATGGGCCAGAGCTTGAGCCTGAATCGCATGTGGTAGGGGTCCGACACCAAGTGGGTTTTCCAATCTGGTTGATTCGAGGGGAAGACGAGCATTGACTTCGGTGGGTTCTCGAATGATGTACGTTTTTTCTTTTGGGACAATGTATCCCTTCAAGGACAATGTTCTGCTCCAAGGATAACGAATCCGTTCAAGATGCCCCAGAGTCGATGAACGGGATAGGAGGAGAATGCAAGCTAGCCCACTCGAGACTATGTATGACGTAGGGTGGTGAGAGGGAGGGGTGCGTCAGCCACCAGAAGTGAGATATCCAAGAATGGATTCCACGTAAATCCCAGCACGAGAAGAATGCGTGGTTGGAATCTTTGCGCTAGTTTTGCTCAGTGAGCTTGACCCGCCGGCTGCCGAACGATGGATCAGCGATCAGCCGAACTAGTGAAACCCAGGACCTCAGTAACTCGGCCCCCGCTGAAATACGTAAAGAGTGCCTTCCAAGTGGTAGTTTGACACCGTTCGACCTTTTTTCTTTCTTTCTTTTTTTCATCGACAGCTGTCTGGGGACAAGGCTGAGGCTAAGCGATTAGCGCATCTCAACGCCATGTTCAGGGAATAAATTCCATTTTTGCGGACGGGTATTGCACAGCAGGGGCTAGGGACCGAGTCGGGCCGGAGTGTCGGCGGGTGCGCAAATCAAATATGCAGCGAACTGGGCGGTTTTATGTGTGCATGGATGGATGACATAATACGCTATTGGATGGCACCGCCGTCCACGCCAATGATCCATGGGACAAGACAGGGCCAGCTGTGCTTGTGACCGACGTCGACCCCGCCCAAGACGTGTGGAGCAGCCACTAGAACGTTCCTCGCCATAGTTCCGCACATTTTCTCCCCCAACCCGCTGGCGGTCCAAGCAATTCATAAGCTCCTATATTGAGTGCAGCTCAACTTCCCCCCCCATTTTGCGCTGGGAACAGAGCGGTAAGTCTGCATTCAGCAACACCTCTGATGGACACCCCCAATCGTGCGATCCGTTAATTTGCCGTTCATCTTGGGCTCGTTTACACGCGGTTCATCTCACATGCGATGTCGCGCTTCTCAGGTTACGACGCGCTACTTCTCACAGAGCTGGTGCATATATCAGGCGCTGGATTGACGACTAGACGCCCGCATTCAAGTCCCCTCGTTTGACAGCTGGTGCGGCGTCGATTCGCGACTAATCGAAATTCGGGTGGTTTGGGATTCGATCTCCAGGCGTTTGCGGTTAGTCCTGTCTGTCCGTCACACCTCGGCTGTTCTTTGTGCTCATCTGGTCCCACTTGCGGCACATCGCTCTCCGATTGGCCGGAACCGTAGCCCCCTCGGGTGTCTCTTATATCATCTGGCGCCTTCGCCCGCACGCTTGTCTGGCGATCTCCTCCCCCCCCTTCGTTCACGACATGCTCGTTCCCCGCAGTGCATTGGCATGCCTGGCAGGACTGGCTCTGCCCAGCCTGGTCTTGGCCCAGAGCACCACCGCGCCAGGCACCCGCTCCGTAACGAATTCCCAAGTCTCTGCGACGTCGACGACCAATTCGGCAGCCTCGCTTGCGCCGACTGTAACGTTTACAGATATATCTACGACAGCGCCGGTTCTCGCCACACGATCCATCTCGCGCTCTCTCTCGAGCGTCGAAACCCTGTCGAGTGTGGCGACCGTGATAAGGGTCTCATATACCCTCACCGCATCGACCACCGCCTCGGCTACCCAGTGCTACCCCTAGCGCTACGGTGGTCCCCTCCATCCACCTCGACACTCGCGTGGATCCGACATTTGGTGTCCTCGGCTGTCTGCTCATTCTCACCGGTCTCCCCACCGCCTTTTGGGGACACAAGAATAGATGGTCTAGTTTCTTCCTCATCGGGTTCTACACCCTCGCTCTCACGACGATCGTCCTCATTCTCAAGTTTGGGGTCCTGGACGCGATCAACCCCCCGTCCAAGGTCGTGCGTGGCATGTTCCTGCTGGCTTCTGCTGTAGCCGGTGTCGTCGGCGGCGGACTCTCGATCTTCTTTTGGAAGCACACCAAATTCTTTATCGGCGCCTGGGGCGGTTTCGCGCTGGCGCTCTGGATACAGTGCTTCCGCGAAGGGGGTCTTATCCACCAGGTCGGCTTCCGCTGGATATTTTACGTCGCATGTGCAGTCGTCGGATTTGTGCTTTGCACCATCCCCAAATTCCATTACACCATCCTTCTGGCCTCGACTGCCATGGTCGGTGCCTCGGCCACGATCCTAGGCGTGGATTGTTTTACCACGGCCGGGCTGAAAGAGGTGAGCACCCTTGTTCTCCGATCAGACCTGTGGCTCATCCGATTTCATTTCGGCTTGTAGTTCTACATTTGGAATCTTGGGTTCATGCGCTTGTTCCCCGTATTCTACAACATCGGCAAGCCATATCCGCTCTATCAGACCGAGCAAATCGAACTGGGACTTATCGCAGCGATTGCACTCATGGGTGGGGCTGTTCAATTCAGGCTATTCGGCGTCCTCAAGAAGCGTCTGAAGGAAATCAATGAAGAGGAACGCAAGCGCGAAGAGGATGCTGAAATTGCTGCTGCGGAACGGCTTGGGGCATTTGACGAACAATTGGACGAATGGGAGAAGCGCCATGGAAATCGCAACCATGTTGGTTCTACCGCCAAGGATAATTCGTCCGACGCGACGCCTACCGCTCTCACTTACGACGGCCGACCGAGTTCGCAGTTCAGCTTGCTCAATGGTTTCAAGGACATCACACCAACTACTCCTGCAGCCGCGCATACACGTGGCGATTATTTTGCCGTCCCGCTTCAATCCCCGAAATCCGCTGTGATGATGCCTGATCCTGCCTCTGCTGGGATTTCCGGACGACCGCAGAGCATCGGGGCGCTTCCTGTTCTCGACCTTGGCACTGACGATCTTGCTGGTGGAGCTGGCGGGGTTCGCCGAGACTCAAAGGCCCGCATGGAGGATGCCATCCAGGCCAAGGAGGAGACCGAGGCCGCTCGACGTAGGCAGGAGCTCTTGGCTGAAATCGACGCGATCAAGAAGAATATTGCTCAGCTCAAGGGAGAGGGTATATCCAACTCGTCCGGGAGTCGATCGGCCTCGACTGTACCACGCGAGACCGAGGCTCCCAGGTCTAGAACCGTCTCGTTCGACGCGCTCCGCACTCCCGTTCATGTCCAAGCACCTCCAGAATCTGAGTGGGACAAGTACGTGCGTGAACGCAAGCTGTTTACGCCTCCGAGCGGTGTGACCCCGCCTATTCCTTCTGGTGTCATCAACGGACGACCGATGTCGGCTGCGTTACCCGAAGCGGTTGTCGAGGCGGTTGAGATGCGCAAGCGAAGGGAGAGCATGCTGGAGATGGGTCGGCTCGGCGACACTGCGATCGTGGCCCCCAGGCCGAAGACCCACGCCCGGTCGTCGAGCAATCCGATGGCGCTCGATGCATCCGGCTCGTCGTCCGAAGACCGTGGCCGAGAACGTCCGACCCACGCACGTCATCACAGCCAAGGTCCACCAATCATCCTTCCGCCCCGAAAGTCAGCCTCTCCCGGTCCGGGCCAGGATCCTCGGATGGCTCGCCCGGCGCGTATCAAGACGTGGGAGGAGATGCAGGAGCGTCATCGGGAAAAGATGCGCGCGTTGCAGGAGCCCCTACTCAAAGCCGAGGCCGAACTTGCGGAACTCGAGAAGGCCAAGAGCCGATGGGAGCGTAGTCGGGCTATCGAAAAGCAGGTCATGGAACGCAAAGAGGCAGAGCGAAAGGCCCTTTACGAGAGAAAGCTGGCCGAGGAGGCTGCAGCCAAGAAGAGCAAGAAGATTCCCAAGTTGTTTGGTGGAAGTCATCATGCTCCGGCTCCCCAGGAGGAGATCGAGGAGGAGATTGGGGGTGGCGAGGCCGAGAATCAGGAGAGACGCAAGAGGCATACCCGCCAAGACTCGGCCGCCACGAAGGTTGCAGCTTGGCAGGCGTACCAAGAGCAGATCGCGACCCGCCCAAGCGGTGACGCCTCGACACGACGAAGCGGAGATGGCTTGGGAAGGAGGAGCGGCGATTCTCGTCACAGACAATCGACTGGACCAATTTTATCCTACCAAACCCATGCTCGCCAGATGAGCGGACAATCGCGCCGCGACGCCCCGAACTAACGAACCAAGGACTATGTGCTTTATAACCAGGACTTTTTGTGCTATCACTGCCCACGCTTCGATCACCCTCTGCTCTCGCATCCACTCTGTTGTGTTCTTCGATATCACTACAACGTGTTTTGTTTCTGGATTTTCTCGGCATCATGGACTCTGTTAAACGCATTGCATTGCATGTTCGTTTTGTAATCGATCCCTTTCTAGGGACCACTTTTTCTAATCTTTGGGACATTTTTAGGACGGTACTTTTTCTAGTTGTGTGCGTTGTACGTTAGGATTTGTGGCCTTTGTAATGTCACGAACGACCCAGTTGTGATGAGAGTAGTGTCGCATTCTATGTAATGTCGGCACCTTTGAGACCATCTCTACATGAGCGGTCATCACTCGTATCACGTGAACTACTCTCACGGGTGGATTAACCAACCGAGCTGTGGCGATACACATTCCTCCTTGCTTGTTACTACGACCACCACTTTTCCCTTCTTGGCAGGTTCTAAGGGTCTGTGAACATGCATTCGAACAGCGACTCTCCGGTGATGGTCTCCGACGTAATGTCAACGATCTCGGACATGGAAACCGCACTCGGTTCTGAATTTGACCGCCCGACGTCGTTGCACACAAACGAGAAACGAGTCGACGAATGGTCTTACTTTCCCATGTGCCACCACTGCACCTCGGGTTCGTTTTCAGATGGTACGCTCTACCAAGATGTTGTTGACTTTGGTGCTGGTGATCTCCACCTGGGAGTACGTCACGTCCCGAGTTCCACGTTCTGGGCTGTGCTTGAAGCGCTAACCCTCGTTTCAGGTTGACAATACATTATTCAAGACGCACAAGTATATACTAAAGAAATTCGTCAAGTTTGATGAACATATTCAACATATTGAGGATAACCATCCCGATTTTATACCGGTTATTAAGATAGGGCACGGAAAGCAGAGGGAAGCCGATTTCAGAAATGCGTTCAAGATCCTTTATGCTTCGTGAGTGAGTTGGTACATAAACAGGATGCTATATAACGTCATAGCATACAGAGTGATAGACGGTCCATTTAACTTTGAGCCCTCAGTTCTTGCTTCTGGGCTTCGAATTGGAACCGTGTACGAATACCCTGGGCTGAAAACCTTTTGCACAACACGACTCGAGACGGCCCAACTTCCTCCTATACAACGGATCCAACTCTCACAGGAATGCCAGATTGAATCATGGAAAGAACGGGCGTACGCCGAGTTTTGTTCACGTGAAGAGGCTCTGTCCGAGGAAGAAGCCCGAGTGCTGGGGATCAATGCCTTTGTGACTATTGCCAAGCGTAGAGAGGAGGAGCAGAAACGAAGAGCGTCAGAAGTGGTGGTAGGTAAAAGGGATAAGCTCCAGGCCGGGTTCACTGCGCCTTTTGTGCCAGAGAAGAATGCACAATGGCTCGAGACTGTCAAGAAATTGGAGCCGATTGACGTTCTTTGTTTATTCTGGTTATGCGCGGCCGTATTCATCATTCTTTCTAGCATAATTCGTGTCTGATTCGGTTTGGGATTTTAATTATTCGCCGGTTTGCGTAAACGGTTTATATTCTGGTATACATCTATGAAAATCGAATAGCATGTCAATTTAGTCTTGTATATATATATGCGATTCCTTGCTAAACCATTATTATAACTGCGGCTGTTCGTGTTTGTCTCTCGAAGCTATCATAATGTTCTTAGGATCGCAAGGTCCGTCCCCGTGTGCGCCGACCCGATTTCCATTCGCATGTGGTCTTACCCACGCATAACCCATCAGTTGCCACCTATTGATGAGTGGCCAACTCCCATCATCCTTTCTCTCCCTCCCTTTGCCAAGGTTACACGTGTTGTGGTCAGGATGAATTCGACTGCCTCGGACTCGACATCTAAGATTTCGAATGGGGGGACAGTGACTGGCTCAGTGCATTGTGACGCAAAGCCTTTGGGCGTCGGTAACCAGAGTGCAGGCAAACAAGCCCCCATCAACGAGTCTTATAACCGCCTGGGGAAATCTGCACCATATGATAGCATCGTTGATTTTGGAGCTAGCAACTTTCACTTTGGGGTATGTTGTATCAAGGCCCACCATATCCGTATAGCTCACCTGGCCGAGTCAGCATCATTCAGATCGGACAAACCCTATTCAAAACACACAGAGACTTGTTGAACAAGTTTTCAGTACTGAAGAGATACATCGATTGCGCCGAGAGAGATAGTCCCAACCGCCAGCCTCCAGCAATTGATCTGGGTGGTGATGCCTATTGGGAGGCCCATTTCAAGAACACATTCAAAATCCTTTATGCCTCGTAAGTAAAACCTCAAGGATCAGAGTAGGTTGTGACGATGTCCCTGGCCAGGGTTTTTGAAGGGCCATCCCAATTCGATGAGCCAGTTCTTATATCTGGACTCCGAGTCTCTTCTGCATACAATTATCCTGCGCTCAAATCATTCTGCATTTCGAGCCTTTCCTCTAGCCCACTTGAGCCTTTGGAACGTTTACAAATTGCTCGCCAATGCGACGTTCCAGAATGGAAGAAGCAAGCGTGTGACGAGCTTTGCGCTAGGAACAAAGCTATCTCGAAGGACGAGGCCTACATACTCGGGATCGATACGTTCGTAGAGATCGCAAACCGTCGAGAGGAGAGACAGCGAGAAGGGGGAATAAATTGGCTGAAAGAGCTGCGGCTAGGTGTGATTCGTCGAGGGTCACCTCTGGCAGAGCTAATCGACAAGCAGGGCAGGGTTGCGGTTTGGGGCTTTTTCTTTGTCTTGACGGTGATGGCAGGCATGATAAGACAATTTGGTTCTGTATAATATCCCTTCAGACACTCTGATCGCATACGAAATGCAAGCATACACCCATGGCACCGCCTTTTCACCTCCCCGTTAGCCGATAGATTTTTTGTCATTATACACGAGAAGTGACCTTAACTGGCCGAGTAATTTCGTTGTAACAATGTGACGTGAGCGCTTCCCTGACATTGCGCTACGAAAACGCACCGCTATGTATTGCCCTCGGCGTGATATTATCTCACGCAAAAGGACATGTTGCCACTGGCCGATTGATGTTCAGATTCTTGCCACAACCGGTTCGTCATGGATACTCCATCGGCTGCATCTAGGCCAGCTGTTGGCTCTGACGTGAAGGTTAAGCCAACCACAGAGCGCAACAATGTAACACCCGGAGGGCAGGGTGATAAGCCCTCAAATGTGGCTTCAGGGCTCCTACGCGTTATATACGTATCTGAGCTCCCTGAACATTCAAAATACTCTACAACGGTCGACTTCGATGCAAGCGATGTTCATCTCATAGTGCGTATCATGATGAAACAGCTGATACAAGCACAGATTTGACGGAAGAACCAGGTTGGGGATACGTTATTCAAGACTCATAATCGCAAACTTAGCAAGTTCACTGTATTCAGGGAGCACATAGCCAATAAAGGAGAGCAGCGCCCCTGCCTCAAACCAACTCTTGAAATCCAATGTCCCCAATACACGGCCGCCGATTTTAATAACATGTTCCGCATATTGTATGCCTCGTAAGTGTCTATCTATGAGTGATATATGACTCGCTGTACTTTCCCGATATAGTGTCATTGAGGGGCCATTCGAGTTTGATACCCCAATTCTCATCTCTGCGCTGCGCATTGCCTCAGCTTATGACTGCCCCACACTTCGGGCATTTTGCTTTCACCGTCTTGACACCATCGGAATTTCTCCTATTAAACTACTCCAACTGGGGCGAGAATGCAATTTTAGTTTCTGGGAGAAACAAGCATACATTGAGTTATGCGTTCGAGAAAAAGAGATTTCGAGAGAAGAAGCTCTAGTCCTTGGGATGGACGCCTTTGTGGCCATCGTGCAATATCGGGAGAATAATCTACGAGGGAAGGACCCGGAGTTGCCAAGCATTACTCTTTGAGGTGGTACCGGTAGGAGATTATATTTTGTTTGGCTAGCGCTTGGCTATAAAATAAACTACCATACAGTGTACAAGCAAATAAAGCTCCCTGGCGCTGTTATGCAGTTGATCTACTCGTGTTTGATTTGTGAAATAAATGAATGTTGTATATATAAACTATATGTTCTGTAGAACTGTGGTCATACTATCCATGAGTTGTATGTGTGGCAAAGAACAGGCCCGTTGACGTATTGAGCGCTCGTGAGGTGTTCTGGCGTGTAGAGGACTATAAGCCACAAAATCGATGAAGCACGAGATATTGGAGGGTACCCCTTTGGGCCTTGTGCGAACCTAGGGAGGGGCGTAGAAGATGGTAGGTCTGCGCGAGGAAACGATGCAGAGGCGGGATATAAAGCGACCCAACCTCCCGAAATTCGATTTTTGACAATTTCTTTCTTCAACTAAAATCAGAGAGGACGCATTTCTTGTCCTCGAGGCCCTAGAACAAGACGCAGGGTTTATTCGAGAGCGCAAGCCAACAACCTGCATGGAAATCGGTATGTAGAACGCTTGAAAACTCCCTCTCTACATCCAAAAAGCATAATTAGCTCAGGATCGGGACGTGTCTCGGCGTTTCTCAGCAGTATACTTGGAAATGAGCCATGCTGTAAGGATATCTCTCGATGCACCAACCCCACTTCCTAAACGACACGGTTCAAAGTAATCATTGGAGCAGATATTAATGTCCATGTCGCAAGATGCACATTGGCAACAGGAGCTCGAAACGACGTAAGTCTAGTTGAGATATACTTAATAAACACTTATATCTAGCCTAGGCTAAAATTGACGCGGTAGTTTGTGACCTGGTAGCACTGCCGCAGGATAGACTTTGCCACAGCGCTGATGTATTGATATTAAATCCCCCATATATACCCGCGGAAGAAGCATTTGGCGCTCAAACAGCAGGGGGCATCGCTGGCGCCTTTGAACAATCTGGATGCGAGCATCATTCCCTAGACAAGATACTCTCATAATAACCTTGAGCCAGAACTTGTTTTCGGGCTCGAGCTGCTTTTATTTGGTCGTGTTAAAGCAGAACAACCCTCCCGAGATTATAGCTCAAGTCGGGCAAGCGGGGTTTGTTGGGAAGGTATCTGCTCAACTACGTGACTTGCCCCAGTCACTTTATTCTCTAGCTTGATGGGTTTTGCTTCAAAGGCGAGCAGGTCGAGAACACTTCCACATACTCCGGTTTTCTCGGAAATGAACTTCCAAGTAAACCTATACCTATCATTTGTTTACGCTTTCCTCAAGTCACGTCCTATGCCGGACCTCATGATACCGGAGACAATAGCACCGTGGCTTCTTCACAAACTTCCCTGACCATGCGTCGGATGGGCGCAAAACGAATCAAATACTTTGCCACCCAATAGGTTCTAGCCACACCTTTTTATTTCAGTTCAGGGTTATCGATGCAACCTATGACTTAAATAGTTAAAACGATGTGTCAGCAAGACAGTGGGTGTAACCGCGTGGCTAGGTCGGTGGCTCATGATTGGTTGGCAAAGCCTGACTCGGCTCGCGCCAGCGTCTCTCCGCGCTGAACCCTGTGATACCTCTTCACATGTGACACTTCATGCCGCAACGAGGTGCCAGCCTGTGGCTATATAATCACCAGAGTCCGCAGTGAGGCCGTCAGGACCTAACATTTCCCTTCGACTTAATTACCCTCCTCATCTGCTACCAACATGAAGTTTTCTATCACCTCTATTGTCTCCCTCGTTGCCGTCACATGAACGTCCGGCAAGCCCAAGCTGGCCCAGTGGCAATGGGATTGTGCTACTCTGCTTGCAACGCCGGTGAGTTCGTTGGCCTTTACTCCTACTAGCCTATTTGACCGACTCTTGAACCGTTTAGGTTATGTTACATGCTGCACCAGCGCCGGTTCTGTCGCAGGCACATTTACACTCGGACTTGGCGTCCCAGCCGCACTAGTCGCTTGTTCCGCTGTTCAAGGCGCTTGTATGGCCGCTTGCACCCCTCTTTTGGCTGCTCCCACGCCTTGAAATTGTTATCCCCATGGCCGCATCGACTATCTGCCTGGTGACCTGTTTGAAACGCGTCTTACATCAATATGTTCATAAATCTCTATAATCACAAATGTGACCACGATGGATATCTACCCGGTCCCTCGTGAACCAGCCGGAGGACTCGATATCATAAGTATAACATTCAATTAAATATACACATGAGCGTCAAGATTGGCAACGCGTTGTCGTCGTTCCTGGGGTTCACGATGAGCATCAACTTTGCCAGGCTGGTCGCCAACAATCAAAGTGGCATTACTTGCCAGGATGTCATCATATAATGAAGACGATGGAGTAAAGCTAAATCATCGGTATTCGAACCCTTCCATGTCGAGACTTCACTCTTCATTTTATAAGGATCTTCAAAATGAGAATCCTTTTCAGTCCTTGGTTGGCGGTTACTTCGATATTTCTTCTGCTGTGGAGGAGTGCAGTATTGATCGTATACGCAAATCGATTAACTCTAGAAGAGCAACTCCACATTCCGTTAACGGAGGCCAGAGGGCTAGACCCGAGTTGATCACCGCGTGGCTGTGACGTGGCTAGACACAGGTGGATTGACACCCAAATGGTTCTATCGCGGCGTTATCGCATGTACCACAGACAAACCTACTATATTATTCATTGAATCGTCGGATTCTTAGGCGCTGTAAAGGGTGGGTATATAATCCTCCACGGAGAGCGATCTCCCGACCATTCCATTCGACCATCCAAACTGTTTCCACTTTAAATCGCCTATATTACTAGCATGAAGGTGACTGCGCTAGCCACTGTTTAAGGTAGCCCTGTGGCGATGGGGGCGTGTCATACGGCTTGCAACACCGGTATGTGTTCCAGACAGTCCTCGCGTCGCATCCGCATGCTGATTCAAGCCATCTTGAAGTATCTGCAGCATGCCGCGTCACCGCTGGCGCCCATGCAGGGATTTTTTTTAAAATTTAGGAACTGGCGTGCCGGTCACTCTCGCTGTTTGTTCCGCAATTCAAGTGTGCTTGAATGATGAGCTGCGTCTCTCTCTGCTTACGGCACCTTCCCCTTGAGCCCATAGGTGTGTCTCATTCCCCTTAAATGTGTTGGAATCGGTTGAATTTTTTTCTGATTCGTTTTACAGTAGTGCGGCCTGTTTGTGTAGTCTGAAGATACAAATGAAAGTAACTGAAGTTGGATTCTCAAGCCAAGCCGCTGGCTTGTAAGCAATTTTGGGAGAGAGGATTTGTCACATAAAAATAGTGAGATATACGGCACAATGCGCTTAGACACTTGATACGTATGCTGACCGTCAGACATAGACTAAGGAACCCAGCGACCCGTCTCCGAAAAGAAATATATAGTGAGCCATGTAGAGCACAGAGGCCAAGAAATCTGACCCTGTTGCGCCCACAGCATCATATGGTCTAAATCAGGCTTTTATACCTTATCAATCGCCTCCATCTTCCCAACAAGGCACACAACTGCCTTCTCATCGCAAACCGTTCCTTTATATGTGAGCAATCAATGATCAGCAAACAGGATAACGTACGTTAGTCTCTCGCGCCACCTAATCGATGTTGATAAGCCTCACACGACTTGGAGAAAAAACGCAAAATTCATTTCTTGGTTCAGACAAACAGGCGGGGATGGACTAGCTTTTTTCATACAAGCAACATCGTACAGCTAAGCTATAGAATAAAGAACAAACAAGAACGGGAAAAAGTATACTGCAGACCGAGAGCACGAGGGAATTGAGGTAGCCCAGCTTTAACCGCAAAGGTGATGAGACTAAGATGTATGTATGACAGGCGGCGTAGGAAATTATAGTGGGTTTGGAGAAAAGCAAAAGCGCGATCTATTGGTTTATCACGTCGGTGTCTACTGTTCCCCTCGTGGACCGGGTGTGCCGGCTTGTTTGGGAACCTCGTCCTCGTCCCTGCTTCGGTCCCGTTCGTCGGTGTCAGTGCCTGGGTCGCCATCCTCGGTCATGACACTTTCGCTGCTTGACCAGTGTGCCCGGATCGTGGGTTCATCATCGGTGGTGCTCCCATACCCGCTCTCCGAAGCATCGACCGAGTAGATCGAAGCCGCATCACTTCCCGCGAAGCCTAGCCCTGGTCCAGCTCCGCCCGAGGATCGGCGCTGAGGGTTAGCATCGTACCAGGCTCGTGCCTCGACATCGTGATGGGACGTTCGTGGAAATGAGCTCGTGGAAAAGCTGGTCGAGAGGTGCCCTGGACTCGCCCCACCGACCGTTGGTATGGTCGTATTTGGGCGGAGCTGGAGGTGGGCGGGCCGGTGAGGTGTTGTGGATGCAACGATGCGGAAGGTGTGCGTTGTGGAGCGGGTGCGGGCGGAGGTGGTGGGATCAGTGGTGGAGCGGTGGCAGAGGGCGCGAAGGCGTCTTCGGGGGACATGCCTGCCGAGTACTGAAGGAGTTGCTCGGCATACCGCTGCATCTCGTCGATGGGTATGTTTAGTCTAGATATGGGATCAGCAAGAGCGGGTGTGAGGTGAGATGAGTGCGGATGTGATATCGTCGACTTTTTCCAACTCACCGGAAGTTGTTGAGCAGCAAGAACTGGAGTTCGAGCTGGTTCAGTTCAGATTGAGGGAGGCCGCCGACCTTGGCGTAGCGAGAGTTGGTGTAAAAAACGTCAGAGAAGAATTTGGATGCGACAGTCACACCGGCGATGAGCAACCTGTGGATGTTGTAGCTATCGATCGCAAACGGCCGCGAATGGGTGGAGGGTGTGGATGGCGGGAGGCACTCGGCCGCGAGCTTGGACATACTAATCTGATTGTGAGCGGTGGGCCTAGCAGCGGGATCATTTGACGTACCGATCAAAGTAGACGAGGAGGCCCAAGAAAACCTCGTTTGTGGTGGGACAGTACTTGAGAATACGCAACAGATATTGTTCAATCGTTATACTAGGGATGTTCCGAGCGTGAAAAGCGAGTGAAGCTGCTGGGCTGCCGAGTGCACTGCGGGATGCGGTCGTCAGTTGGGACCAGACCGCGGGACGAGGGACATGGGCGTCTGGAACGGGATCTGTCGGTGGGGTAAGCGGGGCATGGTGTGCTGGTTCGCGCAGGCGGTCGTTAGTGGTCGTGATCTGGGTAAGGAGCGCGGCAAGCAGCCGAAGAAGGTCTGTGGACGGGTACGAGCCCAAGTCCAGCGAACCATCAGGCAACCGTTGCATCGGAGTAACCGACGGCCGAGGGTAGGCCGGCGCTGCGGGGGGCGCTGTCGCGGACGCCGCAGGGGCGAGCGGTGGTTGGGGCGTGGCCATTGCGGCGGGAGCGGTGCTCGCAGCGGGTGGTGCAGGCACGGGGGCTGCCGGGGCCGGGGTGCGCCGCGGGGGGTCTTGCTGGGGTCGTGAGGCCGTGGTTGTTCGCGGACGTTCCCAGGCGACGTGCGAGGTGACAGCAGCTTGGGGGGCAACAGCGAGCATTCCGGCGCACAGACCTTGGGCGTCGTCGGGTGTCGAGGAGAGTGGGGGATGTAGCATCCCGAAGCGCCGCTTAGCACGTGCGACACTGCCACTCGGCGCTTGCCGGTCACGTGTGCTACGCGTTGAATCGACAAGGGTGTCAGACGACCGCGACTCGATCTTTCCCAGACACCCATCCCCTCCTTCTCGACTGCACCCCATGGACAGGCCCGCATCTCCACCCGCCCCCAAGACGGAGAAGATCGTTCCTCCGTCGCCCCCCACGATTGTCCGCGACTCGATCCGCGGCATTGCCTACACGCGTGTAGGATTTCTCGGAGAGGTGAGGCGGCGCATTTGCGTCTCGTTTCCAGCCGTCTGATGGTTCACAGGGCGGATTTGCCCGCGTATACGAAGTCATCGACGCACGAGGCGCTCGCCACGCTGTCAAATGTGTCGCCAAATCTTCTCTCAAAAGCAAGAAGAGCAGAACCAAGGTCCGTCTTTCGCCCATATGAGCTCTCTTTGCGCTCACAGTCCTACCTTAGCTCTATGCAGAGATCAAACTCCACCGCTCGCTTCAACATCGCCAACATCGTCGGATTCGAAGAGTGCTTTGAAGATGACGAGAACGTGTACATGACCCTCGAGCTCTGTGAGAACGGCAGCATGATGGACATGCTCCGTCGCCGCAAACGATATACCGAACCCGAAGCACGTTTTTTCCTCATCCAGGTGATCGGCGCCTGCCATTATATGCACAGTCACCAGGTGATCCACCGAGATCTCAAACTCGGAAATTTGTTCTTGACCGGAAATGAACGTCAAGGTCGGAGATTTTGGTCTTGCTGCCTTGATCGAAAAGCCTGGCGAACGCAAAAAGTAGCTATTTCGAAATCTGCCACGCATCTGGCTGACAGTGGTTCGGAGGACCATTTGCGGCACACCGAATTACATCGCTCCCGAAGTACTTTTTGACACTGCAAACGGCCACAGTTTCGAAGTCGATACTTGGTCCATCGGGGTCATTCTGTGAGCTCCTTCACCCGCTCAGTTTCATGTGCTAAATTTTAATCAGATACACGCTTGTAGTCGGCAAGCCTCCTTTCCAGACCAAAGACGTCAAAACAATTTACAAACGCATTCGAGATAATAAATACGAATTCCCACCCGAAAGACCCATTTCACCCGATGTGCAAAACCTCATTTCTGCCATCCTGACACCTATCCCAGAGGAGCGTCCGTCGCTGATCGAGATTCTTGAACACCCGTTCTTTACCCAGGGAATCGTGCCTTCGCACATCCCACTCTCGGCGCACGATGTCGCGCCTTCGTTCCGCGGCATATCTCGACAGACGAGTCGTCTGAATCTGCGAAGGCTACGTGCGCTGGCTGGTGTACCAGAGGAAGACGATACGGATATGCTCGCGAACACTACAGCGGGCGCTCCACCCGAGAGGAGGGGGGTCAAGGCGAGCATGGCCCCCTCGGCTGTTCAACAAGAACGCGAGTTTCAAAAGGCCGTCAACCCAGGTAGCCCGATCTCGGCCTTGCTCAGCTCTGCGAGACAGCCTTTGCTCGTCGCTCCTCATTTGGACGGTACGACCCCAGGTACCGGCCAACGGCCGCGCGAACAGAACTTGTATCGGAAACTTGCAGCAGCGGCTTCGGCTGGCACGGGGGCGAATGGTAATGGCGCGGGACGTACAGCGGCAGCTGCGCTCAAGCCACTACAAGAGGAACAAGAGCCCGAGGCAGATGTACCAGTGCGAAACAACCGGGCTCTCGAGACACAAAAGGCGCGAATTGTGGCGCAGATGGCGGCAACAGATCAGACAAGGAAGACGGGGCCGAGGAGGAAGAGTTTCTCAATGCGGGCGAAGTAGAAGCGGATGCGGAGATGGACGGGCTCGTAGCTCGGGTCGGCGAGGCCGCACTCGTCGATCGCAAGGAGAGCGGAAATGGGGGTGCAGATGAAAAGGCCCGGGCCAAGAGCGGAAGTGGAAAGGAAAAAATGAGCATTGCGCCGATTTTGCCGAGTGCTGGAGTAAGTGATGCGTTGGATGCTGTGATGGAGGGATCAGAGGGCCGAGCGAACACTTTCGATGCTGTCGCTCTTACGTTGACGGCAGCCTTTGAGGCAAAGGACAAGGGTCGGGTCTGGCGGGATCCTGGTAGGTCCTTGTTCCTGTTTGGGTCGGACGATACTGACTGTTTCTAGCGTTGGATACGAGTTTGACGAGGCCAAGGGTGTTTATTGTGTCTTGGGTAGATTATTGCAACAAGTACGGCATGGGATATGCGCTTGCCGACGGGTCAGTTGGTGTGCATTTCAATGATAGCACATCGATCGTCTTGGCCCCCAACAAGATGTGAGTTTGCTATTTCTCGTACCTCGCATCTACTGATCCACCTCATCAACAGCAATCTGGACTACATATCGTCCCGAAGGAATGGCGCGATATACGTTCGCAAGAACTATACAATGCGGGACCACCCAGAGGAACTCAAGAGCAAAGTCTACCTACTCCGACATTTCGAGAAATACATGATGGAACGATTGTACGGTGATCCAGAGTATGCGTTTGAGGACCTGGAGCGTACCCGCGGGTTGGATTTTGTGCAGAAATACCTCAGGATGAAGCATGTAATTGTGTTCAAGATGAGTCATGATATCCTACAGGTGAGCCTTCCATCTGCTCGCAAAGGTAGTTCAAAGCTCATATACTGGCTCGTACCACAATCAGTTCAACTTTTATGATCACTCCAAAGTTATCCTCGCTTCCCAAGGCCATTCGATTACTCACATTGACAAGCACTACGTCGTCACGCACTATACGCTTTCTTCGGTCATGTCCCGTGTCGTAACTGGGAAATTCGCCGACGCAGCCGAGAAAAAGTTCTATGATAAGCTGTTGGGCAAGCTCAAATATTCGCGAGACGTCCTGCAGTCGATTCGAAGGTCAAGCGCCAATGCGAATGCCCCCGCAGTTGCAGGCGGGGATGTGTGATCTTGTGGTTGGGGTTGTTTGTATTGCATTTTTTTCCCTCTTGTTTTGCACGGATTTTTCACTCGCCTTATCTCGCATGCATCCTTGTTGTACGACCGCTTTACCCACTAGTTTAGCTCTTGCTCGCTCCCATCATATTTGTTATATGCGTTTTGACGTCGCTGCCACACACCATCATGTTTGTATAACTTGTGGAATCATAGCGTGCTGCATGTTATATAATAGATCCAATTGAACGCTTGCTCAAGCTGGTATGCTACATGTCTCAGAGAGAGAAATACTATACAGGCGCACGACAGTGTGGACAGGCAGGATGTTCCTGCCTAACGAGCCAGGACGTGATACAGTTGGTGTGATAGCTATGTAAACATGGAAGTAGAACAGCGCTGTCATTATTCTATTCGTTCCACGACCCATCATCAACATGAGTCATCTCCGTGCGAGGAACGAGGCACTTGCCTTGAATTGAGTAAGGCATATACCACACTTGTCCACGCTCACACCCATAAGTGACAGCTTTAACTTGACCCGTCCGTCTTTCATTACTCTCCGGCGCTGGATCTCGATCAACCCGACGTTAAGATCAAGGTCGGCACGTGGGCGTGGTACGGCCGGACCAAGGACTTCGCCGACCGTGAGTAATTGCTACGCTATGCATGAGCCAAAACCAACGCGCGGACAGGAGAACAACACACACCTCGTAATTGACACCTTGGCGTGCCGCCTCGTTTTCCTCCAGCCGAGATATGAGCAAGTCTAAGTCTGTGTATTCAAAATCGTCAGCCAAACGGGGAGATGGAGCCGGTTGGGGGGCCTCGATTGTGTCCACGGATTGGAGCACCGGGCTAGGATTTGGAGAAAAGGGGTTCGGCGCGATGGGCTCGGTTGGCCCAGAATTCTCTTGATTTGTATTTTGTACTGAGGTATTATCTATTGGAGGCGGGGGTGGGGGCATTCGTCGTCTCGATGGTCCAGCAATAGGCTCGACGAGTTGTGCAGGCCCGGAACGCACTCCATGGTCTTGTTCGTCCAACTGGGCTTTAGAACCCGATCTTTCACGCCGTGCTGTCAAGTGCTCAGCAACACCCGCCTTACTTTCATCGAGCCATATAACCTCTGCATCTGGAATAATTTCCAGTTTACCATCCGGGCCTATCCGAGCAGGAACGAGTGCCTGCGCTTGCACTTGTTTTATTGGCGATTTTGGACGCTCTGGGCTAGGGGTACGAGTTGAGGGCGTCAAATTCAAAGGTAGTTGTTGAGAGCCAGGTCGAGATGGGCCAGTTTCGGGAACCAAGAGGCCAATCTGTCGAGGTGGGGCCGTGTTGATAGTAGGTATATGCGCGTCTGCATCCAATAGTTCAGTTATTGCATGCCCTCCAGCGATATTCCCTTCTTCTTGCTCCCGATTTAAACTAGGATTTTGTGCACTCCAATCCGCCCGTTGCCGCTCCCGAGGTCTAGGTGGTATAGGTGGTGGAACCTTAGGAGCATTGGCAAGTATAGCTTCATACGCTGATATACGTGCTGCAATTCCTGCACCGACTGATCGAGGCCGCGGGCGTGGTGGCGGCGGCGGAGGAGCTTTCCGAAGAGTCGATCCAGAAAATTGGTTGTCACCAGACTTGAAGGGGGAATTAGGTGTGTGGAGCCCTATTTCAGCACTGGGTCCAATGGGAGACAAGAGAGATATCGGTCGACGAGGAACTGGGGGTTTGCGCGTCAAGTCGACATGGCTGTTCGATGCCGAAGGTTCACCAGGATCAGTGGTTTGAGAAACAAACTTGCGGGGTGAGCCGGCTCGTGGTGTCGTGGCTCGATCGAGGAGTGGGGCAACTTCGGGAGACTCATCAATCACCTCTTTGAGTTTTCCTTTAACCCCACCGGGGATTGGTACAGAGCTTTCACTTCTACCTTGGCTCGCATTCGATTCCGCCAGTTTCGAGGGAGACCCGACAGGGGAAGGATTATCTATGTCCAATTTGGCAGTGAACAATAGTGGTGCGAGGCCGCCGCTCTTGGCAGGACTTCCTTGAGATATAGTCTGGGGTGCCTGCTGTGGGGTCGCTACTGACTTGTCGCTGTAAAAAATACGAGCAGGGCCGGCTGTAGAGTCTGGCTGATCTAACAACCCTAGTGCATGAGATTTAGCACTAGGTGCAGGCTGTGGGGCTACGAGATTTGGTGTTTCGATCGATCGAGTGCCCAAGGGTGGGGATTTAAAAGGTGCTGCTGGGGGAGTTGGTGGCCGAGGTTCAGAAACCTCGACCTGAGGTGATGCCTGGCTAGAGAGCGGAAGAGGAATTCCCAGAGGCGAAGGTGTAAGGTTTTGGGGTGTCAAAAAATTGGATGGTGTCACAGAGGTTGGAGTGCCAGAGCTCAGAGGTTGAGGTTCGTCACTGGAAGGAAAAGGGCCACTCGTGGTGTCGATGGTGGGCTTTGGAGGGAGTTCTGCAACACCAGGTTTGCGGTTTCTCTCGAGCTCGCGCCGTACTCGCTCTTCTAAACTGAGGCCAAGCCGTCTGTCCTCTTCCCAGGCGGTGGTTGTAGCAGGAACAGGATGGGGGGATGCAGGAGACGCAGGAGGAGAGTTGGAAATATGGGACGGCGGAGAGGGGGTTGTGTTGGTTGGCTCCGTAAGGCGTTGAGCGGGTGTATTCGGGGCAGCTGCGCGATCGAGCGCAAGAACCTCTTCGAAAGAGGGTGGTGGATAATCTGGATACGGCGAAGAGTGTATATCAGGACTAGAAAGTGCGCGTGTATCGGAGCCGTGACGAGGGCGACGAGGCGAGCGATGTGTAGTTGGTGCTTCGGTATCTAAGCGGCTGGACCCGCCAGCACTGACAGGTCGACCGCTTGGCTCCACTAACGAGGTCGTACTAGCCGCTGCGTCGGGATTGCGTCGCCTCCGAATCTTCCTAGTCCGACCTTGGTTGACAGGTGGTACAAGTGTTACTTGGCCTCAAAGATGATTATTGAGGCGGTTTGTCGACTATCTGAGAACATACTCACCATGGTGCCTAACAACGTTAGTGAGATATGGTTGGTCATCATACTCTTCCCCATGTT
The DNA here is from genome assembly GCA_030998015.1 of Ceratorhiza oryzae-sativae. Lineage (NCBI taxonomy): Eukaryota > Fungi > Basidiomycota > Agaricomycetes > Cantharellales > Ceratobasidiaceae > Ceratorhiza > Ceratorhiza oryzae-sativae. The sequence continues at coordinate 2,906,877 of JARWMV010000232.1, read as the reverse complement.
GCGTTCTACTCGGAGATACACCACGCTGGCGGTTTCTGCGGCCTGGTGATGCGGGCGGCTGAGAGAGCGAGACGGTGGATCCTAGGTTACTGCTAGCGACACTATAGAACGAATCGCGGGGGCTCTCAAGGGGTGGTGGAGGTCTGAGGAGGCCATACGGGTCTTGGAAAATTATCAGCAAGTAGAGCTAGTTGAAGCGAGCAAAAGTCCAAATACCATGTAGCGGAGGCCGCGGGCGAGACATGAGAGATCAAACCATAGGAACCGGGAATGATGTCAGGTCGAAGCCTTAAGCGCCCGAAGTCTATCCTCGGCCCCACAGTCGATCCCAGGTGGCTGATATTACGTCTTGTGCTAAAACCAACTGGGCGAAATCTCGTGTGCAATAATCGTACACTTGTGTTGCTGAGACAAATCAAACGTTGGTTTCATTATGAGCAGCGTACTCCAACACAAATGGGTTATCCGAAGTGGTCATTGTGCAGAAACCGACCCCCCCTCGATCCGGAGTTGCAGGACTCTCAACGGCTCAGAAATTTAATAATGAGATGAAAGGCTTGGGCACCGTACTTGTCACGTACGTCTGAGGGGACGGTTTCATCTCGCCTCGGTCGCTGCTAAGTCGAACCTTCGTATATGCGCACAACTGTGATATCTTTTTCTCTTGGCGAATTCGACTCGTTGTTGATTTTAATGGGGAAAGGGCTGCTTTATGTAATATCTAACATCTGCCGATTGGAAGGCTAGTTAAAGATAGAAGAGTTGAGAGTGCAAGATCGATTAGAGTGATAGTACAGGGGGTTGCATTCATTGCGGAAACGAGAGGAGGAAAGGAGGCGATACCAGAAGCCGAGCACATGTAGAAAAGATTCTGAATTGCCATGACGAACTAGAGGGTCAAGTCATATATTTATTTTTCACCGAATAAGACAACTTGGACTTGTTTGGGAACAAACAGGCTCTGAAGAAGTTGGTTGGGATTTGGATTAAGGATGATTCATGCAAACAGAGAGGGGAAGGCAATCATAGGTGTTATTCACTTTGGTTTACAGTGATGCTGATGAGAATATAGGAGTCGAGATAACCAACCGCTGTGGGGCATAAGTCTCAAAGTCACATAAAAAATTGTACGGCTCACGCATATTGGCATCTCAAGCTACAATATCGGGCTACACCACATCTCCTGCACATATAGGCCGAAAGCCCTCCTATGCACCTTTGGTATTTGCAATCACTGTCGCAAAGTCTCTTTTCGGGGAAATCAACCGCCTTTGCCAGATACACCCAATCTTTCACTAGAACTTGCACATGGCGGACTATTGGATCACCAATATGCCACGAACCCGCAAGTTCTCGTAGATAACCAAGCGCTTTCAGCCAGTCTGGATATGTTTTAGCAAATATCTCGGACGATGAAGGATCCTTTGATATTCGTTCAGCTATTGATGATAGATATCTCATATAATCTAATGCGCTGTGGTGGTTAATGCTCTGAAAGAACATAGTATATGAGTTTCGCAGGAACTTACACGTAGAAAATCCAGAAATCTGTGATTTTCTGAAACAAATCAACGTGCATCGAACGGAAAGGTTTGGCCAGTCACACTTTCCCAGTGCCTCTACTATCGGCCTGAGAGATAGATTCAAAGGATATTTTTCAAGAAAATCGCTAAGCCAGAGATAATGAGTTACTTCTCAGTAGCAAGCGCGCTACTTACTTGACTGTGTAACACAAGTCTCCCGCATAATACATCACCTACGACCTTGCCTCATCTGGCGGTATCAGAGGCTCAAGTTTCTCTGTATCAAACGCCATCCAGAATCTTTCGATTGCGGCTGTTATGACCAGAGGAACTTCCTTGAATAGCATGGTTCCTGTGAGGTCGGATACAAACTCCAGAAGGTATCGGTATACATCAAGTCTCATGCTCTTTAAGGGATCTGTATACACTCGAACCATTATACACTTGCTGTATGCATGTGCTACGGCAAGGGAGTCATCTTCGTCGTACGGCTGGCTAATGTCAGAGTGGAGATCATGCGCTTGATACATATAGACACAAAGAATGCATACAGATTCTCGTTCCCGAACAGAGGTGAATAGATAAACCCGAAGCAGAAAGTCCCTTAGGCGATTCATTAGGAATGGATCCCTGGGGCATCATATAAGTAGGGATGTCAAGGTATGCAGATGGCCACTTGCACATCCCGCACAATCCCACTCACTCGAACCCAAACCATAAATAGCAATAGCATGAAACCAGGTAGCGCCTCCCTTTCATACGGTGCAAGCAAAGATTTTCGGTCTCGCCAAAACGTGTCCTAGAGTCCAAAGAGCTTCTCATCGTTGAACAGGTTTTTGGATTTCGCGTAAAGTGAACCCAAGATCCTGAAGTTGGCATTAGCTTCATCATCCTCTCGCATTACACTGATCGCATAGTGAATAAGAATGGCCAATGCTTCGGATTTTGCCTCAGCCGAATTCATGTTTGCTCCGACGAGTGCAAGTGACCCATCATTCTCACATATGATCATTTGAACTAGACGAACTAGAAGCCTCGTAAATAACAGCCCATATGAATCGTCAAATATCTGTTAATATCCGTTAATTCATGTAAAGTAACCGAGGAGACGGGTAGCTTACAAGGGCGTTGGGGCTATTTTTCAAGTGGGTCTGTGCCAATGCATAGAGTGTCCTGGAAGTATCAGGGTCGAGAAAGAACTCTTCTTGTGAGGATTTCTCAAGGTCCTCTAGGGTCTCAACATCCACCGATTTCAGCGGTAGGTTTCCCAATGCGGCACGAAGTGATATGCCAGGCCTGAGGACTCCTCCAGTGCGTTGAGCAGACATGGTTTAAGAGTATGCTTTGAAAGAAGGATCTTGATTGTGGCCACCTCGAGCATGATGAGATTTTGGAATAGGAATGCTTGTCAGAACGATGAAGTGGTGGTGTGGAGGAGATATTATGGTTCACGTGACCGGTCGCGCATCCATTAGCTTCAACCACTCCCAAGTCTTACCGCTTTTGGGTCCCTATCCTACTAGTTCGACAATATGGCTCGGGAACACCGAACACCCCTCCGACGCGTCTCACATGGTTCTCTTTCTGCGCTTGCGCGTTCTACTGGGACGGATAATGGACCGACTGGGCTGGACTTTCTGGAGCCCGCGTTTGCTGAGTTTGCAGACGAATCGGCAGCTATGCATCGTAACATGCAGCGTATGGGTGACCTCTATGATACTCTGGAGACATTCAACGAAAGCTTCTGCAGCTTTCTGTATGCTTTGAATTTGAACGCGTACACTGTAGAATGGCCCCAGGTGTGTTGGGTTTGAGTCTTGTATCAGTCGGATTCAAACGAAGAATCAATTCAAGGCGCCACGGCCAGATATATCCTTCAGATTAGGAGAGGAGAGAGCTGGTATGTGCAGTATCTTTCAGAGACCACCCGACAATGAAACTAAGTTCTTTGGAGAACTGACTGCTGCGCAAGCGGCCGCCCGACGTACACCAGCGCCTGCCTCTCCGCCTCAAACATCTCAATTCGATCCACGAGAGCCTACGCCGACTCCCGAGGAGGATATAGCTTTCACAGAAACATCCACGCCAAGGTGCACAAGCATCTACATCTTCTGTCAAGGCCAAACCTGGAGCGAAGCCGAAAATGTCAATTAAGGAGAAGAAGGAAAGGATGGTGCGTATGTTTGAGGAAGCCTTGCCTCGTTCAGAGGCTAAATGACTACTTACAGAGCGCGGTCGATAAAATCATCAATGCTCTTCCCCTCGAATATCGTGGTTCTGAACCGGTTTGTATTTACTTTCGCCAACAACTGCTGGGCGTAATATGTGGTTTGACTTTAGAGGCTACGAGAAAACATGGAAACCATCATTAACAAGCTCATGGATGCGCCCAAGGGGCTACGGTGTACGTCTTATTACTGTGGTGGTATCTCAAAGCTAATTGCGGCACCCAGTAACTGAATGTATAAGCCCACCGGAACTTCCCCAAGCACGAGCGAACAAGTGTCTAATCGCGCTTGTCAACCGCAAGGCAGTAAAGAAGACATCAGCGGGGTGAGTGCTCAACGCCGAGCACCGAGCCTAATGTACTAATGACAGCGACTAGGGATCTGCCCTTTATACTTGGGTGGGAATAGCTTAACCTGCGACTGTCAACGTGGTTTTAAGATTCGGAATACTGTGTATGTATTGCGTATGTTGCGCGCGTTATAATAATATCTGTAGTGTATTATACGAATCGAAATGAGCGTGTGTGCCAATGTCCAATTACGGCCCCCCAAAGCGAAAAACTAGATAGCAAATAGATCAAGGTGAAAGGGGCAGTCTCCCTCCTCTAGCTCCAGGGTCCTCCTCGGGATCCTCTGTTGCTCCAAGGGTTGTCACTGCAGCTAATGTCTCTTTAGTCTTCTTCGTTCCGTTTGAGGTCTTGTCCACGAAGTAGCTGTGTTTGGGTTCAAGTTATTTTAACATCCAACCAGGTATGTATAGCGACTTACGCCATAATTCCACCCCACATCCGCACACCGTGTAGCGGGTTCGCAGGAACTTGCTGTTCTGCTGCACCCTGCCTCTTAGGGCTAACCGGCTGCGTGCTCCCATGCAATACCCGATCTACGACCTGTCTCGTCTTGTTCCTATCCTCCATATTCGCAGACGTCCTCGACATACTAGCCAATGAAGTCTTGAGTAAATCTACCGCATCGGGCGTATCCAGGCGCCCAGCGATTGCGCTTGGGGGTGGGATTTCACCCGCAAGGTCGAGCGGTCCCCATCGACGCCCAGTACGCATACGTTCTTCGCGGTCGGATTTGCTCTCCTCGTTGATCGCTAATTGTACACTCTCCAAGGCGGCTTCGTTAGGTTCAACATGGCCACGCGAACCCCGTGTCTTTTGATTCCAAACGACTTGAATCTCTCCCTCGGTTAGGCCCGCCCTCCTCATAATCTCTATCGCCTTTTTCTCCCACCCCGCGCGCTCCTTCTCTACGTGCTTCGCGACCCGCTTGTATTTGTGATCCCAGGCGTCTTGACCACTCAACCATCTCTGGACGGGCGCGGCCTTGACAACCCCAATTCCGCCTTTGGGTATACGAAGAGCATCGGGAGAAAGCGGGCGAGATTCACCACGAATATCGACCCGCTCGGCACGTAGGAGTGATCGTGGCGATTGAGAATAACCATCTTCCTGTAAATCTTGGCGCTTAGGCCCATTCTCAGGTTCTGCGGACAAGGTAAGCCCCATAGAGACTTGGGGCGAGTCAGTGATTTTAGACACAACAATCTTGTCGTCCTCTGAACTGGGGTCTCCGTCTCGCATAGTCGACCCGGATAGCTGTTTTGAGTGTTCCGCACCGGGCCTCTGTTCATCTCCGTGTTCGTTTGTTTGGTGCCTGGCCAACGATGTCGTACTCCCTACCATCGTCGGCGCGACGCTGGAAGGGAAGGCTTGGTGGGCAGTTAAATAGCGCTGGGAGACACTCGAAGTAAGATGCTTCACAAAGGCCGCGACTTGCCGATAAACGAGTTTTGCCTAAAGAAATTGTTTCAGACATCTGAATATGACGCATATAATGGGCTCAAGGGCTGGCATATTCCCATCCTAGAAACCCTTGCCTTTGTTCGAACTAAGCTCACCTGGGCGGTAAACGTGAACACCGTCAACACATGACACATCCCGTCAAACACTTGTAAATGCACTGGGTTCCCTTGGGTCCAACGTTCAGCGACCTCCCGCTGCTGACCACGTGCCAAAAGTTCGTCGCGGAGTGGGTAGGAGGCGGGATCCGCAGCACGATGAGCAAGGTAGATAATTTCGTCACGAAGAACCTCTCCGTCGCCTGCGATAATGTAGAGAGGGCATAGGCCACCGAGTGAACCGTGTAAAACGGGGGACACCAGGGGATGAGTGAGTTGCCTGAGAGGGTGAGTCCATCATAGAGACGAAAGGAGCGAGGACAACTTACTCATTGGTCGCATATACCTGGATCTGCGATCTCAACTCGAGTGGTGGCTCTCCAGGTTGTACAGGGACCTTGACGAGCTGAGGCTGTGGTGGCTGGGGATGACGCTCATCTGGGGGGGTAGTGGTGCGGTCAAATGACTCATGGCAGGAGTTCGCCTGTGAACCATTATGTTCCCAGCTGCCATCTCCGCTTGACTTCCTTGCTCGCTGCTTTCGCTGCTGAACCCACTCGCTTTCTTCGTCCATAGTGTGCCGCCTTGTCCCTGCCGTTTCCGCGGTATCTGTCGGTACGGGTATTGTCCCCACCTCATCCACGTCGTTCTTATTTTGACTGGGGGGTGCACGTCCTCCTTCGCTAGGAGGACGCGCGGGCACAGGCCATAATGCACTGGGCTTGTGTATGAAACCATGTGGGGGAATGATATCCTAGCCCTCTATCAACCTCGTATAGTCCCAAAGGATCCAACTGCACTCACGGTATTACCATTCGTCATCACGCTATCAAATGAATGGGTAAGATCTACCCATGGGGATATTAAAACTGCTCCCGAAGGCATCGGTAGGTTCGTATCGCGGAGAACGGTAAGAAGTGTAAGCGCCAGGGCGCCACCCGCAGAGTCGCCAGCCAAAATAATGTGCTTGGGGTTGATTGCTGAGTGGAGAGCCCCAGGAGGAGGACGAATCAGGTATAAGTCTGTTTAAATCACGTAAGACAAGGCCGCTAGACAAGTTTAGAGACGTACAAGCTGCGAGACAATCTTGCAAGGGACATGGCCATGGATACTGTGGCGCCTTGCGGTAGTTTACTGCAAAGGCTCGGCCACTAAATTTGCGTGCTAAACTAACCGTTTAGCCTTAGCCTATTATGGTGATTATGGTGAATACACACCAAAGCGAGTTATCTGGTATCTATGTGTATCTGAAAACGCTTTAGTTAGATTACAGAAAATCAGGGCAGTAACGTACTGATTGATCCCCAAAAGTAGGCGCCGCCATGGATGTACAGCTGAGGTGATGATTAGAGCTAACGTTAAGCAAGCCCGAATTGAACTCACCATTACTCGCGTGAGGTTGTCTATATCCTCCGTGTATTCTTCGTTCGCCAACGGGTCCTCCAGTGGATGCTTTCCGTATTTAGCATTCCGTTTTGCAACATGTTCCCTTTGTTTCTGTTTTTTCCTCTCCTTCCTCTTTTCAGCTTTAGATATGTTCTCCCAGTCGCTTTTCATGGCCACCCATTCGGCCTCGATCCCATCTAGGCCGCGAACCTGCCACCACCGTTCGCCTCCTACAACACGTTTGAATTCTGCTTCTGCCTCCTCGCTCGAATAGTTGGAGCCAGACGGGGTTGAAGTCTGGCGCAGAAGCTTGATCAATATGTCGGCTGCGTCATTACATGAGGATAGGGGTATTCGAAGGGGAATGACTGTGGTCCAAAAGGGCGAGGGAACATGTGTGTTGGTACTAGGGCGTCATTGGTAATCTATTTCAGGATTGGGATTCAAGCGGGAGCTTACAAGGATTGAAGGTCGTCGACTGTATGATGAGTGCCTAGCTCCACAAAAGCTTTGACGACATGGAAGGCCCTATGATAGAGTTCGTCTCACCTAGAATCAAACTTGGAGAGAAACAACCTACTCGTCGAAAAGAATGTCATCTGTGAGCTCTTCCTGACCTCCGTGCTTGAGCTTATGGATTTTTGTGTGGTAATGTTTAAGAAAAGTGGCAATGACCGCTGCAACGAGCCAGAATGTAAACGTACGGCCAAGGGTCGGTTTTGTGTACCTACTCGGTGTGAGATGTACTGCCGCACCCGCAGTAGTGAGCGTCATCCTTACCCGACCAGCGTGGTGGTTCAATGAGGTCTGGTTGAGGGTCGATTGGGTTTCACGTGCTCGTGACGTGATGACTTGCCGCCGGGTGACTGGCTAGCCAGTAACCACCATTTTCTGCTTGTTCCGGCCAACCGAGCTGCGCCTCTCATCGATTTCTGCGGTCGATAAAGTTCATCCAGCCGGCTTCGCTATCTTGCGCGAACCGCGTCGGGTATTTCATCAGGGATCGCCTCGACCCACGTGCGACTGCGGCTGTACTTCTATATACTCCTTCCACCAGGCTGGCGAGCTCCTCCCCTCCCCCTTGCTCCCTAGCTGTAATATCAACTGCCTAGGCTAGAAAAATCACACATACACAAAAAATGGCAGTAACGAGTTCGGCTTCATTCTTTCAGCGACGAAAAGCCCAATACACCCAGTATGGCCCTGCGTGGAGTGGCCCCTTATGGCTCGCAGCGCTCGGCATCTCGATAGTCAATCATTTTTTCTGTTCAACGATGAATGGGAAAGACGTATCGCCTACCTCTCCATCCTACGGTGCATCCGCCCAGCGGGTGTTTGCACTGCTCATCGAGCTGTGCTTGATGTGTTCAAACACGGCGGTGATGTTCACATCGTAAGCATTTATTCATCACTCAAACATCCCGATTTAATGTCTAACTAGTACCCCGGTATGCAACAGGTCTATCGTTCATCGAGACGTAAACCAGAGCTCAGCAACCTCGGCTCATACATTTTGCCTATCGTAACATTCCTCATCCTTACCGGCATCAACGTCACGTTGATCGCGGTGCCCATGTTCTCCCGTGGAGCGCTAACTACGATGGAGCCAGCCAACCCCTCCAAGCCGGCATACTATCACTACTCCGGGTATCTGCTATTCACCATCTATGGCGTGGCGCTTTCGCTCGTCGCGCTTGGCATCGCGGCCGGTACGATTATCTCTTGGGCTTTCGCTCAAAGTCACGAAGAATCAGCAGAGCAAGAGGCGTTGCTTGGTCTGACCTGGGACAGGGAGAACGGAGGTAACCGCGATTGATTCGCTCAGTGTAAATTATTGTAAACTCTTTGACGGACCGTATGCTTGTCTTCTTGTTTTTTTACGATGTAGCTAGAACAAAATCAAATGTTCTCGCCTCTTAGTCGTGTGAACACCGGGGGGGGGGGTTATGAAAGTGCGTGGGTCGACCAAACAACCTAGAGGCGATGATCTAGAGGGATCTCGAGGTCCTATTCTTGGGACCCGAACGCTTTTTATAGCCTCATTTGAGCTCGGGATGAGGGAGCGGGAGATTGTATTCGCGGCTCTAGCTTCGCGTTCACAGGTGCTTAGAGCTTCGCCAGATAAAGTCTGTTGGAGCGCCTAGCAGCCAATGCCTCCCAGGAAGTCATGTGCCTTCAGGTCGTTTGACCCACCGACCACGACTGTCCAGCCTGCGCACGCTCGTTTCCGTTTTTGGCTGCCAACTGCCACTTTTCCAGCTTAAAAGCACCACATGCATACTACGAACATCAAATATCAATCCTAATACCTCACCCAACGGTCATTTTTCTCTGCCCCGATGGAAAGATATCCAACCGAAACGTGACACTCCCCAATTGCAAGGATGTTTATACGTGCCTATTCATGGTATCCCGCCTTTTCTACACGCAAAAACCGACGACAGAGGTTTTAGTTGCACCTGAGGCACTCACCCTATCCACAAACTGGTTTTGGCTCAGTCAACACCCAATTGCACATACCCACTGCACAGTAACAATGAGTTTTTTTTTTTTTAAATTACGTGTGTACCCTTTATACACCACTCCATGCATTCGCCAACTTCGTTCCACTGTACACACTCGCAATGTGCACCAAATATATGTCACAGTATTCACGAAATCTGACCACACCATGCTATGAGTTCGCTCTGCACATCGGCCATAAACCATTAAACGTGCTCAATACGCCATGGTCGTATCACACCCACCGACTTCACGCTATCGGGCGCTACTCAAGCCATGTTTTATGGGCCAGACCCATGGATTCCCCACCTCTGCTATGCGCCGAGCCTATATGATTCATATATTGCCCCGCCGCACATCGCTGGTTACCCGGATTTACACCCTCGCTGCTCGACCACTGTCCAAGGCCACGTCACCCACCTGCGGCACACGAGTGACCGCACATGCCCAACTGGCGCTCGCCCGATCTACTGTGTCTTCTATACCTCACGCCACGCTCATGCCCTTCCGGCTACACTGCCCAATTGGCCGACTATATTTCAGGCGGCCAGAAAGGCGGCGATATCGGCAGTCTACTGCTTGCTGGAGTCACTCTCGAGGACGACCCTCACATCTATCCCAGTGTGGGATAAATGCGACATTTTTATTGCACCGAGAATACGAGTGGCTGGCTGACCGACTATTGCCCATCATACACGCCAAACCTCCAGGGACGAGCATCGCCCAGGACTCGATATTTCTGTCTCCACTCCGCTCTGTCCGTTAAATTATCCCAAACCAACCGATTCCCAGGCAGTATATTGATTAGTAGGAGATCATCTCCAATTTCTTACATACAGACACACAAACGTGGATTAGCAACGGAGCTTGGCTACCACGTTACAATCACCAACGCAGCGACGGAAGCTGTTCCCCCTACAGGACCTCGACCGAAACCCAGATGCCTCTTGATACCAAACTGTGAGAGCCATATGTTTAAGTCGCGCATGATTTATAATTCATGTGGTTTCGAATCAAATGAGGTTACATAGGTGCCCCGGGCCGAGCCGTAGTGCTGGGTATAGCGCATGACGAGGACAAAACAGCAAGAGGTAAAGGAAGAATCGAGACAACAACAGGTGAGAGTATGTAGAGGTGGAGCGAGGGTCTGGACAAGGGCTATAGCGGAGGTGGAGTAACTATGAAGGTGTGAAGTGCCACTACGACTATTGATACAGTTAGCTCTCATAGAATATTGATTTGACTAGCTTACATGACCATGGCCCAAGCCGCGGTGGCGAGTAGGCTGGGAGATCTAGAAGACAGGCATGAGCACGACCGGGAGATGAAGAGGGATAAATTAGAGCTTACAGTGCGCCGAATGGCTCGAGTTGGGGGCTAGCGTGACAGTGCCCGTATAGTGCACTCATCTGTGAGCGAACCGATGTTAGACAGATTCGAAGTGGAGATGAGACGACTTACTTGATGCTTTTAGCAGCGAGTATGTTGAGGTAATGGAGGATGGCGGTGAGAGAATTGAGCAGAATCTCCCCCAGAGGGTACTGCTATCTACCTCGCACAGCTGCCCGTGCACAGGCCAAGGTCAGCGTGAAGATAGGGACAGTCGGGCAAGCATCGCCTTCAGTAAGGCTGTCGTTAAAGTTTCCATCTCCCACGCGGATGCATCGGGCTTCCGACGGTCAGAGCACCACTCGGCGTGCCACGTACAAGGGCTTGACCTTCGGCAGCAGAGAGTCAAGGAGGGCACCCTACGGGTACTCCCCAGCACGGGGTGTCGCGATTTGTGTATGAATACCGACATGTTTTTTCCTAGAAGCGCAATGTCGACGAACAAGAGAGCCGACAGGGCATATAGACAAAGTTTAGCTTATTTCCGTTGATGACGCTGGCAAGGCTAAGAGGTCGGAAGAGCGGATGTACCCAATATGGAACTGTGGGTTCAGAAGCTCTGTGGGTCGGGTGAGACACGAATCTGGGCCGACGAACCAGGGGGGACGAGACAGGATGAGTGTCTGCGACGATAGTGGGCGCTACTTACCCTTCCGCTTAATTCAACACAGTTCAACTCTCGACGTAGTGTGGGTAGTTACCATTATATAGAACTAAGCGATCTCAGAGAATGCTCAGGCTTGGCTCGCAATGCATCACTGCTATTCTTAGAGCTACAAGTGATGACGCAGCTTGTGCGCCAAGTGTTCGACCTTTACTCGATGCGCGGCGATGGGCTACTCCCGAGCATCCACTTGGGCTTGGGCTTCGCATTTATCGACACATTTGAAAAGTTGTTGAGTCATGTGCACGAGATCTCAGCTCGAAGTGGTATGTATGCGTGCCGGCATCGCGAGCCTCGATCATTTCGGGGCCGGGAAAAGAAGAGTAAGCAGGCATACACAGACACCGACGCTCGGTATTACGGAGGACGTGCTGGTGTTATGCATAAATTGGCTGTACGCGTATATGCGAGGGTGGTCCAGGAGATGTCGGAGCGGCACATCTGTCCTTGGAGTGCTAAAGGTACGGATACGTTAGCCGATAGGGGGCATCGACGGAGTTACAAGCTGCGCAGGGGATGCTGGCTGACCGACACCGCCCCAGGAGTACAGTCTCTCGGCACTCTCGAGGGCTCTGCACGGGCCGGGACCCACGGGGTATAAAAAAAGGCCGCCTGAGCTGGAGGGCCAACCCAACCACCACCTCCCTCCTCCCTCCCCCTCGCTACTCATGCACTACCCACTACCTCTTATACACTCATGGCCCTCAATCCCCTCTTATATCTCATGCACTTGAAGTAGTTAACATAAGCCTAGGGTGTGCCCACATATATTGACTTGGACAGCGCAGACGGCCTTGCCCCTTCCGGCTGGTCATACACCACTCCTGTATTTGACGAAAGGACTCCACCCGCGGTCGCCGATGCGCCTATAGGACACTAAGCTCGCTGACCACGGGTCGGGAGTATATCCTGGGATCACGCACGGCAACGACCGCTGGGGCTCGAGCGCACCTCGTTGAGCGATGAGTTTGAGCACGGAGTCCCTCGGACCTAAAAATCACTCCGGTCTACCGGAATACCGTAAGCATATAGCATTCTATGTACCATACTTATTGCGCTACTCGAGCAGTTTCACCACCCCCTTAAACTCCTAGATAGACTCATACTTGACCACCAGCGTCCACAAGCTCTCGTATAATTACCTCGGTCAGCGCTACTCTAACTTGCAATAAATGGTGAGCCTTTCATACACATGACTAACAACACACTTGGACGCGGTTAGCTCATGCATTGGGCTAGGACACTGGATTCGATGGCGGCGTCGACGCTGCCGTCCCTCGCTGTTTACCGCCGCCTGCGAGTAACAACACCTCAGCTCGTCGTGAGTAATCGCGCCGCACGTATGCCGGCATAGCGTCTAAGCAACCGCAGCCAGTGTCCACCTGTAGGACATGGACCTCCCCCTCGCGGGCCTACGGACAATACGATACGATCATATGGTATGTCCTCAACCCATTTCGCGCTGGTAAATCTGACCGGCCACCAGGATATCCTTGTGGATTGCGCAACCAGGCCCCCTTCAGCCTCCAGTTGATATATCGACCAACCAACAACAAAGCAAAAATATTCTCTCAGTGTGCTTGTTTCTTCGCTTATGATTGTCTATGCATGTTTTTTCTCTCTCTTCCCCCCCCCTTCTAGATTATTTCTCTCTTTCTCGGCTCTGTTTCAGCTGTACCCTCTCCAACCCGTTTCAACGCAGTTTGCTCTCTCCAACCAGTACGTCCAACCCGTTTGTTTTATACATGTTGCTGATTCTTCCTAAGCCGTAGCTGTCCTCACATGTGCGCCGCTCGTCCACTATCCGATCAGCCGCCCAACGTTCGACTCGTCCCGCGTTGTGTCCAGTTTTGGCACAGCTGCCCTTGCGACGAGCAACCTGGGCGGAGGACTCGGCGTGGACAAAGCGTCGGCCGTTACCCCCACATCAAGACCGTACCAGATGCAAGCTCGACCGATACCGAGAGGCCTTCTGCGCCCGGTAGGTCGAGCTCACCACGCCTAGTGTACGCGGCGGGGCGCTTGGTCGACGTCAAGCGGAAGTCCGATGGAAAACCCGGCGTCTAGCGTTAGATCATGCGTTCGTCGAGAGACGGGCTGCGCTGAAGTGATCCGCGACGGCCGGGCTCGTCCATCGGCAGGCCTGTGGCTACAGAAGTCTCATCGAGTGCCTAACTCGATTGAGATCGTCACGCATCTGCCTACACAAGTAGAGATTGCCAGTGTGACGAGTGACTCAAGGAGGGGGTACAACCTGCAAGAATATTCGACCTATGCTATATTTCTTGTTGGTCGGCTCGTGCTCTATAGATAGTGAGTCGGCGCACTACGCCCATGCAGGTGCTGACCCTTTCGACCGCTAGAAGCTATCTTTGTCCTGGACTCTGCCGTGTATCTGCCTGTTTAACATCTCTACAGCATTATCTCTATGTCGTTATCGTAATTGAAGTTTACTTTATCGTCTACCAACATACATCAAACCTTTCCTATGTCCACGCCTGTTAAACCATGCCGCTGTGAGCAAAGAAAAAGTGAGCCAATATAGTGCCAATAGAAAGTTTGCGAAATATAAATTACAACGCAACATCTACATTATGATGCGCGTAGCCGAGACCATAGTATCAATCCTCCAAGAAGCGCAGTCGCGACCCAAGCACGATTCAAATCCAGGTTCGACGAAACCTTCCCAGTGGGTTCATTCCAGGCTGTTTGCACGTTAGGCTTGGCTGGCGGCGTGGTAGAACGTGAAGCCAGCTTGTATGTCGGGTCACGAGAATGTCGCTGACGATCAACAGGCGTATTGGACTCTCGAGGCGTGAAAGAAGGCATAGCTTCCTCGAGTACCTCCACCTGAGCGACACCACCAAAGAAATCGGTAACTTTTGTCTCATTCAGAGGACGGTTGAATAGGTCTGAGCGCACGCCAGCGTGTGACTTGATTAGGACGGGGTTATAGTTAGCAAACTGCATAAAGGTAATAATGAATCAAATGTTTATAACCGAGCTAAAAAGGTGCTACATACCAAGTCTGCCATGGTTGCCTTGCTTGTCTTATTGATTTGTTCCAAATATTGAAGAACATAGTGAGTGTAACTATCGATGACCGCAACGCCAATATCGTGGTCATTTTCGTGCTTCCAAGCTAACGCATAAGCCGTGGTTACATGGAAATTCCTTTCTTTTGCTTACCGAATAAGAGTTTTCTCCAAGCTCCGATGACCCGGTAGCAACAATATTTGGCGAATAGAATTTAGAGTACATGGTATTTGCCTGGCACGTATCAATCATGAAGAAAATCTCGTTGTAACTTTAAAGCTATTAGATAGTGCATGTCTCAAAGATTCATTGCTGGAAACTTACCGTTTCTTCTGCCACATCTGCTCGAAAGCGTCTGCAATGTCAAATGCACTGATTTCCTCGTTGTCTTGGAATTTCAGGAATTCATTCCCTCCATGACCAGTCATATATACGAAAATGTTTGATCGGTCGTCGGTGAGAAGTCGCTTCGAACGAGGCATCGAAGGCTCGACACGACCTACAGTTGGCCATCAGTACACGTTTCCTCACGACACAAACACTACCAACCAGTCAAAACGCGGATAAAGTTCTCGACGGTGACTTCATATCCTCTGTAATCTACTTCAATGTTGTCCCCATATAGATCCATTTGTCGACCAGGGTTCGCATAAACTGTGCCTGGGAACTTGTTTCGTGAATTGCAGGCGGCATCGTCGGCTAACATCAAGATGATGTTCGAGTCTGGGATACCTAGACGCTTGACAGTGCGATACCTGAGTTATAGGGCCTTAGTTGAACATGTTGCTGGGACGGATAAGCTATAGGCTTACATGCCAAGCGCATTCGCCATGTGCTGTATTGTGTGTCAAAAAAAATCCGGTACTAAAGGCGCTGTAAAACTTACCCTGTAGTTAAACCAATACCTTGAAGCGCAAACCAGTACAGCCCAGTTATTCGTATGTCCCTGTGTTCCATGCTGGTTACGTTCAAAGAAAGCCTGAGCTGCCGCTTCATTTGCGTTTTCAGCGCGAGAGACTTCGCCGAGAAAGAGTGCGGCGAAGATTCCTAAGGAAGCCAAGAGCCCGAAAAACGAGCGTTTCACCCAGATAGACATCCAGCAAATAAAAACGCCGTGGCTAGTGTAGTGGTGGTTTGATTTAAGCCGGGGTTTGTCATGTGCGGTTGTGTTAGCCGATATTTCCAATAGATGTCCACTGTTTATTCCTCCCACCACCGACCTTGCCCAACCACTTCGCAACTGCCCAATATGCAAAGTAAGCTGGCTTTCTTTCGAAACAAATATATTTAATAGCTGGTTGTTTAGGTATTGTTGGATACAGTGATGACGATCACAGCGGTGACGAACTCAAACGACTATCGCCACCTAGGAGTTTGGCCAAACCAAAACTGAAGGACATCTCAGTAAAATTGACCTCTGCGGCTGTCGTTACTCCGAGTATGGCTGGTTCCAGTTCTAGTTTAGTTGCCAATGTGAGTCTCACAATCAACATTACTCCTCGCCCCGCCTACGGGCGTGGCACACCCTCTGTTCTTCCATCGCCTGGCTCCCGTGTGTTCCGAGACAGGAACCTAGGATTCGTCAAGACACTGATGCTCCTTCCGAACGTGAGTACCCTGGCTACTCCAAAGTGCAAGATACCAATGAGCTTGTGTACGACAGCAAAACCAGCACGGTCTGGGAAATCAAAATCAAGCATCAACGCTTCCATCATACGACGAACGACCACGGCTCCCTCGACCTCGACCAAAGCAACCGAGCAACCTCTCCAATCGGCCTCGAATGGGTCGCAAGATCCCAAACAGGATAGCCCTGCACAACAAACGCCAGTGGAGTCGAATTTGCAGGACCTGACACTCGGACCAAACCCAAACGCTTCATCCGATGAAGGCGAGCTTGCCCAAATACGTGCTTTGCTGCAACCACCCCCCATCCCAGGTGTCGAAAATTTTGGTATCCCTCCGCCTTCTGAAGACAAGGTAGACCCCGAACTTGCTGTGAGTGGCCATCCCGCCTCTGTTCTAATAATTCATTGAGCATAATTGCAGGCGAAAGTGTCCAAATTTTTGGCTCTGAAGAAGCAGGGGACACATTTTAACGACATTCTGATGCGCAACAAGTCTTTCAACAATCCACACATTTACGCCAAGCTCGTCGATTTCGTCGAGGTAGACGAAACGGGTACCAACTTCCCCAAGAATATATGGAACCCTCACGACATTCAACCTGAATGGTATGCGGAAGAGCTAGGCAAGTTGTCTCATTCAACAACCTTGCTGCTATCTATTGAACCATATCTACCACGACAAACTCTTCGCACTCATCCATGGATGGCAAATTAACATACCATCGTATCGACTACAACGCCTCTGACATGAAACAGCCACAGCTCAAAAGAAACGCGGGGCCGAAGCGGCAGCGGCTCAAGCTCCCGGCAAACGCTCACGCATCGCGTTCAGCAGTGCATCCGCCTCGACGTCTGTGGCATCGACTTCAGGCAAACATCCTTCCGCTATGCCGGATAAGTCTCGGAACCATGATCGGGAGAGGAAATCACGCGTTGAGGGAGGGCGTGAGGCCGGTTGGAGCGGTAGTAGCGGGAGCAGCCGACACCACCCATACCCACGGAAAACCGAAGGTTCAAACATGGGGTGGATGCCCAAAAACCATGGAGAACGACACGGTAGTCGATGGTAGCTTTTTGCCAAGGTTTTCTGCGTTGCATGTGATTATCTGTTTTGGAGGAATGTGCATAGCTGCTTTCTTGCTCTTCGAATACACGATGGATGTTATTTTTGCTTTTTTTTCGTAAAAAAAAAAATAGTAGCATTACAAGACGAATCACGTTCCTCAAGTATGGCACAAGGGAGGACATGCTGCGAAATGCAAACCCGTAAAGAACTTGATGATTGTCTGGGGACTAAACGCGCCTCGAGTAAATCTTGTTCTAATTTGCCGATATCCTCGCCAGGCTAGAGTCAAATTTACGCAGAACAATAGGAATGGAAGTAGGATAAAACAGCGATACCCTCGAGGCGTCAAGTACGCTCCGAACCCATCTAAGTAGGAGACTAAGCGTGGGTGATTCTCACGTGACATGACAGGCAGCTCACGAGCCAATCGAATATCTATTCCCCCTACAACACTCTAACTAAGAACACACCACGAAATAAGCAACATCCATGAGTTAAACATTACTAACCACAAAAAACACAAAGCACGTCTCGCGAGTCAAGTACACAACAAAACATAATTGATCAAGAAGCACATTGGGCAGGCCTGACCGCAAGGAAACAGGGTTTACAAGAATCGTATGTACCATGGAACAATCATTGACCTTGATTTACTCAGCACGCTGTAACTCCCTAAAAAAACATATTTCATCAATGTCGGTCAGGTGATATTGAGCTGTTGGTCACTCACAAACGCGAGCCTGCCAGTCACCACTGCCCGTAGCCAAGAGTCCACCCGCAGGACTTAAGTCGATGGAGATGACTGAGGCACCCATCAGTATACCCCCATAACGACTGACATAAACGCAACACTCACCCGAGTTCTTATGACCCTGGAGCATTAGCTGCTGTTGTGCAGTTCTTGGGTCCCAGAATTGGACACCCCGATCCTTTGACCCACTCACGATCCATTCGCCATCCGGGGAAACCGCAACGCTCAGGACGTAATCCTTGTGCCCCAAGAACCCAGTTGTGCATACACTTCCCTTTTCGCCGCCTTCTTTTTTACCCAGTCCGTTACCCCAGTGAGGGCTATTGCTTGGCACATTACCACCCTGGGAGAGAGCCTGGGTCATGCGCGGGTTGGCAATAAGTGGGCGCAAATCCCAGTACTTCAGACTCTTGTCTAAGCTACCGCTAACCAAACCACGGCCGTCGGGGGTAAATGCGACGCTGTACACACTATCTTGGTGACCGCGCAAACGCTCGATGAGCACACCCGATTGAGTATCCCAAATTCGGACAATTGTATCCAACGAGCCGGCAGCAACGAGTCGGCCGTCGGGTGAGATCGCCACGCTGGTCACGCCTGCATCAACCACATCCGGCTCGATGATTTGCAGGACCTTGCAGTGGTTCGTCTCCATATCCCAAATCCGGGCTGTCTTGTCTCCGGAACCGGAAACAATGAGTCTACCATCGCGCGAAAAGTCAAGCGAATAGATCTCCTGGGTATGCCCGTCAAAGTACTTTTGGATTCGCTTCTTAGCAATGTCCCAAATCTAGAAATACGTCAGGGACGACTTCGCAAGGCATTATATTGCACTTACTCGGATCTGTTTATCCTCGGCACCGGTAGCAAGGTACTTGCCGTCTGGACTGAAGCAAACGCTTCGAATATACAAGTCACCGGTTTTGGTAGCGGCCTCGTCTATCAAGACACTAGATAACGAATCAAGCGGTTAGCGCTTGGTCAGAAGAGTGTCATTTGGTGGTGTAAGAAATAAGGGCCATAGGGAACCAGTTTCCCGAAGCCAACCATGCGGCGTCAAACCAAAGCATGGAATAGTGAAACGGAAACCGTCAACATAAATCGGGCCCCAGAACCTGGGGACAGCCCAACAGCATTCCGAGAAACACCTTGCCACCGCACGATTCTCCATGATTTGCGAGGCGGCATCACCTCACAGCCGGCCTGTCAGCTGCCTCTGAGCCATCCTAGCCAGCCTACAAGTGGGCACCATATGTTCGCGACACAGATCGTACGACCCCCCCCCTCTAGATAATTTGCCCTCCCAACCTTACAACCGTAACTCAATTCAATGAGGAAGGACTAACTCACCAAGTCTTAGCGCCAGTCTTTGTATCGTAGATCTGGGCGCTCCGGTTGCACCCAGTGGCCAGGTATTTGCCATCATGCGAGAATCGAACGCAACAAACCACACTAGAAAGGTGCAGAACTCCATTAGCATCACTATCACCACACCGTGAAAACCTGGGGCGGCCGGAAGGAGAACACCGGAATGGTGACGTAACCCAGTCGCTTGCGATATAAACCAGTGGTGGGGGAAATACAAGTCGGTAGACCTCGGAAACAATCGAAGCCGACAACCATCACCACCCAGGGCAGCAGAACCACTCACCTCTCGTGGGCCAAGGTCAGCGTCAGGCTAACGTCGAGGGCGCGCTTAGCCTTGGGGTTGAAGACCGCGAACCAGTCGCCACCTTCCTTTTTGCAGTCGGGGCTGACATGGTCAGGCTCGAGATCCATGGGTTCGGGGGGGGCTTGAGGTGCGACCTGGCTATTTGGCTGGGGGGGTGCGGTCGACGAGGACGGATGAGGGCGCGGGGGAGATGTGGGCGAGCCCGGGTTCCATGGATAAGGTTTAGACGGGTCTGCTAGAGGGATAAATCATCAGCCCATGCTCATGGATACGATAGAAAAATATTGTAAAAAAGCAAATGAAAACTAGTTGTGTTAAATGGACTATACACGAAGCAAGCCACAAACATGTGCTAGAACCGACGCGGGTACGTACCAGTCGCAGGCCCCGGGCGGTCACGCTCCTGCTTGGATGAGCTGGCGGGTGGGGCGCTGGTAGGTGGCTTGTCCCTGCTGCCGGTAGGGCCAGCGCCGCTGGGAGCAGCGCGCTTCCCATTGTGTGCGACCTCTGGGCCACGCATTTCACGGTCTCGGTCTCTCTCGCGCTCGCGCATCTCGCGGTCGCGCTCTCGGTCGCGCTCACGATCTCGCTCACGCTCACGATCACGGATTTCACGCTCACGCTCGCGGGCGATCCGGTCTCGTTCCCGGTCCCTCTCCCGCTCACGTTCCCGGTCCTCGCGCTCGTATTCTGCCGGAGGAGGGTAGGAAGGGGCGTTCGGGGCAGGGAGGGCCGGGGCGGGGACCTGGCGGTTGGCAAGTTCCTGGGTGAGGCGCGCAAATTCGTCTTCGTATCGCAAGCGAACGGCCTTGTGGGTGGCCTCGAGCTCGTAAAGCGACTGGCGGATGTGGTTGAGCTCATTGACCTGAGCGTTGACTGGACGAAAATGAGCGGGAGAAAGGAGAGCAACGGGATAGACTTACTCTTGGCCTCGTACTCGTCCCGCTGGAGCTTGAGGGCCATGACCTCGCGGTGGGACTCGTCGTAGGCATGTTTGACGGTGTCGAGCAGCTCGCTGAAGCGGTCGGCGCCGGGGGGGCCTAGCGGGACGGGCTGGCCTGGCGGGGGGGCGGCGGCGCCCGTCGGCTGCAGCGAGCGATGCTGTGGCGAGGCGCGGTGGAGGCGGCGCAGAAGAGCGGATTCCTGGGCGTCAACGCTCGCCCCAGCCATGAGCACATGCACTCACATTGTATATCGTCGAGGACATCACTGTATATACGTCGAGGGTGTCCTTGCGAGCCTCGCACCAACAACACCCCTTGGCGCCCGGCGCTACCGGCAATCAAATCTGAAGCTTCCACCGCCACCCAACCGGCACTCCACCTGCCCAATCGCCTATCAGCCGCATCCCCCAGGGGTCACTCCTATTCCCACTCATCTGTTTGCGGCGACGCTTGCCGCGCGCGAAATGCCCGCAAATGTCCAGTCGCCGCTCGAACACGTGGCGCCCTTTGTATAGCCGGCGCAGATACCGTTCGTTATATGCTGCCTCAGTCGACTGAGCCCAGGCCTGTGTTCTTACTATTCGCTGTGGCTGATCCAGGGGGACGCGCTATTCCGATATTTGCCATGGCTATCTGAAAAGGCTATCTTCCGTGTTCTGCAGACTTGTACTCATCGATCGCTCGGAGGAATCACATCACTGTGTGCACACGCTGCTGGAACCAGCAGAGACAAAGGTTCTTGGCGGCGTCCACAGGGGGGTAGCATTAAGATTCACGCAGCTCTCCGCGCGGACATGCACTTGGTCCCTGCACCCACTCGAGGCGAGCTATACCCAAATTTACATCAACCAACCCGAAAACATTTGAAGCATCTGCTCGCATGATCAAAAATACCCCTCAGGAGCTGTTGCCTGTGCTTCTCCCCCACCCGAAAATGTGACGCATCAGTGGGGCTCCTCCTTTGGACATTCCTATCAAATTCTTCATTTGGGAAGATTGCTCGGCCACTGCCGCTCAGCGAAGCAAATGGGAGAACCGTCCGCCTCTGCCAGTTACGCTGGTCGTTCGTAAACTCTTGTTCCGTATAATCACACCAGGCTTGAACACAATTCTAGAAGGAGAAAAAAATGAAATTTGGATAAAGTAGCCTGTGTTTGGCAGTGGAGGACGGTGCTAGACCCTCCATGCGTAACATGCCCGGATCCACACATGTCCCTGTAATCGCATCGCACGGCCAAGCTACGTCCCCGTGTCAGACAATTGAGGCAACACAGTTGTCTCCGAGGAATTCGGCGGCGGAAAAGTAGCGTCATCCTGGATTCGTGTCTAGACTAATTGAGAGGGTTGGGGATCTGGGGGATCAAAGGCTGGTATGACACACGTAATGCAGAAATGATCAAGCGGTTCACCGAGTTTGCTTCAACCTTGGAGATATATCACAGTCATCGGTTGTGTGACCAGTGGGGATGGGCATGTTGTACTAGCCATATCCTGAAACAACTATGCGCACTATGGGCGTTTTGCCGTCAAAAGAAGCGTGCGCACACATGCCGACGAAACCCGGGATAGTCCAGTCCATCGAAGTTCTTCCTCGCACGCCTCTGGTTACTGTATGATCTCATTGAATGGGGCAGGGAAGAAAAAAAATCTCCCTAACACATCTTTCACCCGTCAGTGCGCCATTTTATCCACTAAACACGAACCTGCATACTTGATACAGCGGCTCGAAGTGTCGATCCATACATATCATGGCACAGAAGGTGCAACGCCGTTTGATTCCCCTATGCATCATTTGTCGACCCTACGTCCCAGAAAAATTGACCAACGAACGTAAGCCAGCCTAGGTAGGGTATGATTTGTCCACTGACGAGAACAGGGGCGCATATAGTCCATGTGCTATCAATCCACTCGCGGCCACAGGGCTTAAGTCGTATAGACTTGAAGGAGAAGGATAACCTTTCAGAGTTAGTCTTATCACTAATAGCCCGCTCGAAAATATTTCGAAACATCCGATAAAGTTTCGCAGGGGCGCAACATGAAGGTCCTTCAGACACGAGTCAGGGGGGTTCGTAAAAATCTAGACGCCCTTCAATCGAAGCATGAATAATAGGAAATAGACACGCAGCAAGCGAGCCTCAATTACCCACGGCACCATGTTGGACAACTCCAATGGGATTGCTGTGCTAGGGTATTTGGCCCGAGGCTCCGTTCGACATCCAATAGCCAGGTCAGACAAATTTCGAGCAGCCTCTCGGAGACCCTATTGATCACAAGATACATTTCTGGCGATGCGCCGTTAGTTACCGAAAATATGCTCACCCTCGGGCGACCTCAGACCCCAGAACTAGCGTCTCTTTTTGCGGGTTTCTTGCAAGCGGGTATGTGGTTGGTTCTCATCTCTTGTAGGCGCGCCACGCAGTACCCCTGTGCTTGTTTGAAGAAATGAAAATCAACAAACTTCCTCCTTGCAGATAGAGTAACCGTGTTGGTTTGATAACGGATCCTGCAAAGCTCTCTGAGGGTACTACGTCGAATCAGCATGCAAAGGTCTGCGAGAAAACAAAAGGAGTCGGGCTTTACCCTTGGTGGTAGCAGTGATGTGTCGAGCAGCTTTCTGGCATGGTGCATCTAGAGGGGTAGATAATATAAGTGCAGCTCTGGTTTATAGCGAGAGAGGTCGCCGGCCGGCTTTCATATTCTGGTATGTACACACCGGTAGTTACACGTAACTATGACGCACCGACTGTCGGCCATCAGAGTAAGATAGACAGCAAGCTCCCTGGCTAAGCCACCCGGTCATCGAGAGAAGGTCACAATTCGAACGCGTGTCACAAGCATTGAGTGTGACAGTAGTTTGTAGGGTTAGTTAAGTGCATATGATCGACAAGGGCAAGAGCAGCGCCTATTTACCAGCGCATCTGCGCTCCGTCGCTCAGTTGCTTTGGCCACTACTGGAGGAACAAACAAGGTTGTGGCTCATATAGCTTTACACGAGGAAACCATGTCTTGGATCATAAGTTGTTGGTAGGTTCGCTTGGTTATATATAAGGGATTTCGCCTGGTATGTTTAGAAATGCAGTACTGATGGACCAGTCTTACATCAAATATTGCATGGAGTAAAGGACCTGCGAATATCCTCTGATTCAAATTGCGGGTTGCTTGCAAGACGGCGCTTCGAATAACTTTAG
Organism: Ceratorhiza oryzae-sativae; assembly: GCA_030998015.1. NCBI lineage: Eukaryota > Fungi > Basidiomycota > Agaricomycetes > Cantharellales > Ceratobasidiaceae > Ceratorhiza > Ceratorhiza oryzae-sativae. The sequence continues at coordinate 2,882,994 of JARWMV010000232.1, read as the reverse complement.
CTCGTAAACTGGCTGTCGGACATGCGGTGAAGGAAACCGAGTCCATTAGGCGCATATATTCAATCCTTTACAACAGCTACAGTAAGCCTAGGGCAAGTTATTAATTTTTAGGGTAATTCATGGTAGAACTTGTTGATCCACAGGCTCCATCAGTCCCCACGCCGCTTCGAAGCCTTTGGAACAAGACTCCAAAGTATTATCAACGAAACAAGCATCCCTACCAGCCTATCCACGGGTAAGAAATGTTTTAATGTGGGCGGTAGTGAAGCACATACATGGGTTGCAAGACCTTGACTCCGTGCTGAGAAGTCGTATTTGAGCGATTGCTACTATATTTCAACAGATTGGCTAACCTTTTGTGCCAATGCTCCAGTAAAGAAAGGGAACACAGCTGAACCGGCTTGACCAAAGCTAAGAAAATAACACTGAGATGTCCCTTTCCTAACACGGTCAAGTAACGTACGATGCAATCCAACCAATGCTACCAGTAAGTATCCTATGAATTGAATGCGTTATAATCCGCGCCCAGAATATATCCTCACAGATCGTACCACTTTGGCACTGTCCTTCCCGTGATATTCATTGCTATAGGATAAAGCGGGCTATGCTGGATAAGTTGATCTGTCATGCCAAAGCTTAAACGCAGCCTCACCCTAATAAGATGCCGCATATACCTATGTCAGCTAACTCATGATCTCAAAATTAACCTGGCTTACCCATCAGAAGCCCAACTAATGCAACGGCCACAGCATCTCCGATAATGTTCGGGACCAACCAAATTACCACTTCAAGTGCTATGGCTAGGCTAGAATAAAGGTAAACAACTCGCTGTTCCCCGATCTTCTCGCCATTCAGTGTTTGTGGCTTCAAACTGTGGAATTGATTGAATTTACCGTTTCGTTAACCCAAAGGAGGGCAACACGGCCCAGCATAAGTCCTAGTCAAAGTATTCAGGTGATATCCTGTGTACATAATGAAACATACCAGCAAAGAAGCCGCTACGGTCTCATTTTGATAAGTATTGACGATGCGTTCTCATACGAGCAGACCTGCCTAGAGATGTATCCAGCCGAGGACCCTCCGCCGCGTTCTTCAATCACGAACTGAAGTGTGTTCAGCGTGACTTATCTATGACTGAAACCATTAACTTACGGTGACAATCCAGCCTAGCATCAGGTCAATTGGGTTAATCGTTCGTTTGGCGTAACTGGACAGCGTACCTCCAGTAGTAACTTCTGCTCCCACATAGACCCATACAAAAAAGGCCAAAAGTTGAACTCCGCGCGAGCCAACTATTTGCTTGTATTTGTTCTGTTCATTCACGTTCGTAGCTACGTCCAAAGTCGGAGAACTAACACCAAGAACATCTTTGCCAGAATATTAGCACAAAGGATTTCGGGCGGGGGACCTCAACGAAACGAACCATTCTGTGGTTTGAACTTAAACGCCGTGTAAAGCACTCCCACGTCGAACAGAGCAAGCCCCAAAGAAACCAAGTAATGAAAAGACCACCTTGGTAATTGAGCAAACTGCGTGGCTACCAATGGCGCAATAAAAGCACCTGCGCCTGTTGGAAACCATCAATATAACTATGCGGGGCATGGCTATTTATGCTCACCGTAAGCCGCGTGAAGCAGGCCCATTTTTGCCGAGGTGTTGTTCGGGAGGGCAGAAATAAACCCATTTGCCTGAGCGTTCTGGAGCGCAATACCTAATCACCATCAGTCGAGGAGAGTGTCTCTAGCTTTGGTCATCGCTTACCAAATCCATTAATCGAGTAGGCTGCATTTAGCACGATTGTTGAGTCATGAACCGGTAGTAACAGTTAAGCCAAACTTGCCTATGCACATAACAGGAAAAGGCGGGGCCGGAGAAAGTATACAATAGCCCACAACTTGGCAGACCGCACCCAAAGCGATAACCTTCCCGAACCCAAAGCGGTCGGTCATGAGCACTATACACAGTTTAGTGTGGGCGAGAAACGAATCTGACGACGAGTGCACCATTAAGCATAGCAGCCGATATAAACCCAACACAACTTGAAACGAACAGCATCGAAACCACAGTGAAGTTGACATGATAAACCTCCTGGATGATTGGCAAGAGTGGACCCGTAGTTGCATCATTCCAGCCTCCCTATTGGTTGTGGGATATGATACTGTAAGATACAGAATCTGTACGCTAAACGATGCCAGCTCACAAGAAGCATGCAAAAACAGCATGCAGTGATAGATGACCACTCTTTTCTTAGGCTCATGTTCCACACAGGAATCTCGGTTGCAGTAGTACTTGCCCCCCTTGATTCGATATTATTCATCCCTATGGCATCTTGTTCTCGCTCGTCACGGCAGAAAGTGGAAGGGGGGGCTGATGCAGGCGAACGAGCAGCAGAGAAGGCGTCGAAAGCCACCCCCAGCGTTGACATCGTGGTTATAGTTATTTTAGGGAGTGCTGAGGGGAGGTGCTGTTCTGTCTGTATATAGGCTTGGGCTGCGGCCACGAGTGAGTTGATGCAGTATTAGTAAACGAGTAGGCTTTCTCGCCGAACGACGGCAGAAAACGAAGCATCAAGATAGGGCGGCGATCATTTGTAAATCGCCGATAAAGTGAGTTAATTAACCGATCGATGCATATGTTTTATTTGAATCAGCAGGAAGCGTCCTGGATTCTATGGGCACGCATACAGTCGCCTATTACATCCTCAAAGACACTCGTACGCCCGCTTGCTACTACGTACTAATCCCCACGGCTTTTAGACCCTCTTGGGATCAAGCTCCAAAGCACTAGCAGCGCGGCAAGCATCCCAACCAAACTATCCGAGCTTGTGTAAGACGAGGCTCGAGCAAAAAGAGTTTCAACCAATACTTACACGGGCTGCAAGACTTTCACGCCATGCTGTGATGTTTAAATAGAAAAATTGAGCAGAAGGATACTGAAGTGGGCAACTCAACTAACCTTTTGAGCCAGTGCTCCGGTCATGAACGGGAAAACGGCAGATCCGGCCTGGCCGAAGCTAAACCCAGCATGTCGGATGAGTGATGTACTGGACGATTTATATGATCCTATCTTACGATGCGATCCAACCAATGCTCCCCGTTAATATCCTATTGATCATGTCAGAGCTATTGCTGTAATAACAGTATACAAAACTTACCACTTGGGTACAATTTCTCCAGTAACGTTCATTGCAATAGGGTAGAAGGGGCTATAATTTCGGATTGAATGATGCCAGATTCATCTTCTGATATAATGACATACCCTATATAGAGGGCGACATTAACGTAAGGTTTGGTAAAACTAGTCAGTCAACTTTACCGAGCAGTAAACCAATCAACGAAACAGCAACGCCGTTACCGATGATGTTGGGGACTAGCCAGACGACCAGCTCGAGCCCAATGGCCAATAGAGAATAAATGTAGATGACACGACGTTCTCCAACCTTGCGCAAGAGTTCAAAAGCGGCTGCACACAATACTCAAGAAAGACTTGCCTTCTCATTGACCCATAATAACACAACTCGTCCAAGCATCAAACCTATAATTTACAAGCTATTCACTTAAAAAGAAAGATATGGTGAATTGCCACTCACCCCCGAAGAAGCCACTATTGTACCATTGAGATTAGTGCTAGATTGTAGAACACTGGGACTATTACTTGCCTAGAAATATAGCCGGCAGATGGACCTCCACCTCTCTCCTCTATCACGAACTATGGAAAATGTTTACTTTCAACCCATAATAGCATAGCCAAAGACCTACCGTGACAATCCATCCTGTAACAAGACATTAGAGGTAAATGCGCCAAAACAACTATCGTACTACACACACCTCCAATTGTGACCTCAGTCCCGACATACACCCATGCGAAAAATGCCATAAGCTGTACAGCTCGAGAACCGAATATCTGTTTGTACTTGTTCTGCTCGCTGGGACCGCTGTGTCCAGCTACTTCCGGTATTTCCAGTATTTCTGACCGTTTGCGAAACGTCCAAATCAGACGCAGATTTAAATGTATCGGTTCTTTCATACCATCTTGTGAACGCAACTTGAACACCACGAGCAACATGATAGCGTTGGTGATAGCAAGGCCGAGGGAAGTCAAATAATGGAATGACCACCTCGGCATTTGGGCAAATTGTGTCGCCACCAGTGGTGCAATAAACGCTCCCGCGCCTGATTGTCAAATGATCAGTTAGAATTTCGAGATAACCAATAAATAAATAAAAATACCATAGGCCGCATGAAGGAGTCCCATTTTTGCCGAGGCGTTGTTGGGGAGCGCCGCGACAAACCCATTTGCTTGAGCGTCCTGAAGAGCAATACCTATCAAAGCGTACAAGCCGTCAGTTATGCAATAGCTTGGGTTACTCTCAGGCCCTACCAAATCCATTGATAGCGTATGCTAGATTGCATCAATGAGTTGAATCAGGATATTTACGCAAGAGGCGTTCGCAGACTCACCTATGCACATTACGGGGAAGGGCAAGGCGGGAGCAAGCAAGCAGTATGCAACCACTTGGAGCAGCCCACCTGGCAATACAAGTTTTAGCTCATACGAAAAGCCTGGCTGGCGGAAAAACTTACCAAGTAGAATAACTTTGCCAAAGCCAAATTGATCGTTCAAGAAAACTAGGCCAATATATCAGAACTCGCCAAGTATGCAAATAGGAATCGAACCATTGGCGACAGCAGCCGACATAAACCCAACAAAGTTTGAATGAACAGCATTGATACAACCGTGAAATTGACGTGATAGAATGATTGTATCGTTGGCAGAAGCGGGCCAGTAGTTGCATCGTTCCAACCGGCCTACAAAAGCGTCCAAAAGTCTTTCATGAGCTCCCGTTCCGCATACGGTTTCAAACAAAATGCTCGCCAAAAACAAGCAAAGGAAACAGGCACTGATTGCAGTCCATTCCTTTTTGGTGCTCATTGTCCACGCCGGGACATCTAGAGCATTCGTCGACGCTACCGAACCGAGCTTGGGCGTGCCAAGTTCGTTCATCTCAATAGCCTCTTGATCATGTGGGTGTCGCGCTCTTGTTGAAGGACTGGGTGAGGCCACTCGCTCACGAGACTTGGAGAACGATGAGCGCGCAGCCGATAGCGCGTCTACCGGAAGAGTCAGCGTAGAATTTGCCATGTTGCTTTCTCAAGAGTAGAGAAGGAGCCCTCAAGGGAACGGCAAAGGTAACCCGACCGATTCTTATATGGGACCCCAACCGGCGTAGTCCTATGATTGCTTGCTAATTGGCCGGTGGAGTGAAGAAATTGTGACTCGGAGTAGCCTTATTGCGACAATGCAATCAGTGTCGCCTGCTAGAAACACGTCGGATAGACACGTTCAATAGCGTGTCAAGGTTAACAAGTCGAGCAAAGCTGTTAAACACCGGCGTTACGTAACTAAGTTCTGTCGGCTAAATTTCGGCGGGATCGAGGACGTGAAGCCCAGGACGCCACTTCAATATATGCGCGTGAGAGGCTCATTTTCGAGCTATAATGTGAATACCAACAGAAAGGTCCCATGCGGCCTGTTCTGACTTCACTAGCTTCTATCTCGCCTGTGAGAGAGGGGCAAAGCCGAGATGTACTTCTTACTCAAGGCAACTCTCGAACCCATACCACGAGCTAGGCCGACCTTGTACGTGTAGGACTCGTTACAAAGATGTTGCGCATATAAGCATCAAATACTAGTTAAAAGCAGAATTTAACGCAGTATAATACATGCAGATAAAAAATATTAAAGTCCAACGCCCATGAATTCAACATACGATTACTATAACGGCTAAAATGAATGCTTAACCTCGAATGATATCGTGGTTGCCAGCGATGTTGAGGAACGAATATTCAGTATAGGCTGAAGGCAAGATGTGAATTAATACACAGAAGCCACACTCTAGATTGACACTTACACGGCTCATTCCTGAACCAATTCGTGTACAGCAGGTTCGGCTGCAACATAATACTTAGCGTTTCGGACAACCTATTAATTCGTATCCACTCACCTCGGTCCAGAATGGTCGAAGCCCAGCCTCTTCAAGGGATTCCCACCACTTCAAAAACTGAGCAAAGCTGATTTTGTCGGCGTGAATCTCTAGTTGAAGCTGGCCAAAAGGTAACGGCTGCCCGCGCTCTTTGTAATATTTCACCATTGAAGCAAGGGCGTCGAATTCGGAGCCTTCAATATCAACTTTAAGTATATCAATGAAGGTGTGACCTGGACATATGTAGCGTTTAATATGTGATTCTCAGCGATTCGCATGAAAAGCTTACCGTGCTTTTGCATCAATGCCTGAAGTGTCCACATGGGAGGATGCGCATCATGATTGTCTTTGCCAGATATCCCTATGGGATAAAAGTGCGTTCGGGGGCGTAAGGACGCATAGTTCTCGATCTCAGGACCAAACTGCATGATTGAGTCAGTCTCGCGGCCGATCAGCGCGGGGCGGAAGGCTTACTTTTTGAACACTAAAGTCAAACCCGAAAACGGTGCATTTTGTTCGCTTCACGAGCTCCGCTTCAAAAGAAGACTCGGTGCTGATGCCTATAAGCAACAAATTAGGTTTGTTAGTCCTCATGGATGTCCATGAGCGCCGGTCGCCAACTCACCCGCAGAGTATATGATACAGTTTGGTTTGTCCACGAGTCTTGAAAGACCACAGACCCATTTGCCCCCGTCTCCTAGCACGCCAATTCGCTCCGTCTCATACGGACAATTGAAACTATAGACAGCCTGGTTCAAAATAAAGCTGTTACGAGATAGATTAAACTCACGAGGCGGGAAAGAAGTCCCACATCTAGGGGCACTCTTCGTCAGCCTTCAATTCCCGCAAGATCCACGAGCAACAGACTCACCATGTATTTGGCGAACGATCCCACCTTGGGAAAACTGCGAAAGCAACAGATGGACGTTTAGCGACACGACGTTGTGAAAAGGCGGATCCATTGGCGTACGCTTCTAGGTTCTCTGGTGTCGGCCCATACTTGCGAATCAGGTCGTGTCTGCTCCGCACCATAGCCTCGTACACATCCTCTTGCGTTTTTAGCTTTTGCTGAAAGGCCAGCATGGGCGAAGGGTTGTTGGATGTTTCGCTCGACCATGAAAGGTAGGAAGGCGGATGTGACTGGGATGCGAGTAGCAGCATTGTGCAGAGCACTCCTGCCGCGATTCCGATTAGGTATTTTGGATGCTTGATCGTGACAGACATTTTTGTTCGCAGAAAATAGCAGAGGCGTAACTATCTGGCGAAAGTATGACTGGTCAAGTACTTATGAGAGCGAGCGTGGATCGGGCAAAGGTCAGGGGAACCCGAGAAGTTGAAATGCTGGTTGGAAGAAACAAGGAGCCGCTTTATAAGGACGGCACCAGATCAGAAAGGCTGTGTCCTTTATAGATTGTCAAAGGCTAGGCGTGTCTTTGCCTGATCGTTGACAGTTACGGAAGCACCTCTGTCAACTTATGTTATACCGTCACCCCTGTATCCACGACTTTGTCAATTCCCTTTGCTTGTGGTGGACATTGGCCATAGCCCCCGAAACGAGTCCGTCCGTCCATTGGCGCGAACCTTTCGGAGGCCGGATGCTTGCCACACAAGAAGCGCTGGCCATATGACGCCGGGGAAGCAGCTCGGTCACGAAGCGCTGATCGGGCAGTGGCCCTTGGCGTGGACGAAAAAATCTACTGAGTTGACTACACAATATATCTAGAAAAGGTCCTCGTAAGGCTTGAACCGTATAGTTCACTATCAAAGTCCTTCAAGAAGTTTATTGACAGCCATTCCCTAAGAAAGGCTCCGAATCAGCCAAGGTTACACCATAGCACGTGCACTATTTCTCACTTGAAAACAAATCTTCCACACGTTCTCGAGTAGGCGGTACTTGCCCTTCCTGTGTTCTTCGCTTCCATGCTCGGCTATAAAATTATGGAGCTGTTCGGCTGTCTGGGGGCCTTCGAGTTGCTGTCCGTTGAGCTTCTCTTTTTCAAGCTCTCGGAACGACTGTTGACAACATGAGTACAACGCATTGAACGGCTTGTAGCATAAACCAACTTTGCCCGTTTTCGCCATTTCCTCAGCAATCAGCCTGTTGCGCCCACTAACGCCTACAGAAGTGGGCTGGAGACCAAAGAATCATGCGCATCGAACCTGACGTACTGGAAGTGACAACATCAGCCACACCACAACTTTCCTGTAAAAAGGTATCCGGATAAGTCGATGGGAAGAATTCAAGGCAAAAGTCCTTGATCTCCATCAGCCCGATGCGTATGATGGCGGCTACATCCTGCTGAGCATATAGTTTAGACGCTATACCCATATGTCTAACCTTTCGTGTTTGAACCCCACCCAAGTCCATCTGAAAAGCCAGCCGCCAAGGAAACAATATCTGAGAATCGGCCATTTTAACCCGATCGGTAAACCATTGAATAACGCATATAGCTTACTTTTCAGGCCCCCACACAGCCCAACCGCTTCTACATCTTCCACGGTTCGAATCCTAAAAGTCGGTGTTTCGAATAGCTTAAACCAAAGTTCCGGATCAGACAATCCATCACCCGAGAGGAACCACTTGGAACACCCAGAGTCGATTCGCAAAACATGTCCCGGCCCACTGGCGGTTCAATCCAAGTGTTGGCCACCCCGCGATAGGAATAGGGGGATTGGTGCACACCTTCCTTGGCGATATTCGCCCCACCAAGTGCAGAGCAACGAATATTGAGGGCAGAACTCAATACACTTGAAAACGTCACAATTTTCTTCTCTTCTACTTTGAGCCCCTGTCGTGGGTTTAAAGCACAATACTTCATCATGATAACTAGGGGCAGCCTACTTTGATCAAGGACACAGCCCGCGCTCGTTCCGAAACATGCCCTTGCATCTGCTTCAGGGTGACATCAAAAAACTATAGCAACGCACTGTTAGTACCATGGGCGACTGAACCAGAACGATACAACACCTGATTTGGGACGACAACGACCAGCGCGGTTGCCCCCTTGAGGGCGTTGGCAAGGTCTGGTTCGGCACGTATATTCGACCCAAGCTGTACGCCCGGCAAGTATTTGACGTTCTCATGCTTTTCGTTGATCAACTCTGACAGAGGCCGCCCATCCACCTATAGAGACGCCGATCTCACCGATCCAGGGGCGTGCCGTGGATTGTACAGCATCGACATACCTCTTCCTCGTGGACATACATGGTTACCTCTTCCTCCTGGCATAACAGCATGTATGCGGTATTCGATTCTTCATGGAATGACACACTTACGAATACGTCCGAGTGTTTCTTGGCGTTTATGCCTGTCGTCATATCATGAGGTACTCGCTTGTTTCATAGTCTGATCACACGTACCGGCGATTCGTGCGATGGCTGAACCCCTGTGCCCGAGCTCGCTCAGGCTAGCCCAAGATTCATGGCAATGGTGTACTCACCAATTGCCGGAACCCACAATGCAGACTTTTCCTTGCTCATGTCTAAGCTCCTTGAATGTTGGATGAATGAGGACGGGGTGTGCCTCTCGTCGGCTTTTGTACCTTTCGGCTCGGGAGCTGACTGTTGTGTACCTCAGATTCGGGATTTGCAAGGAACACGCTGTGACGTCTTTGATGGTCACGTCGACGTTACAGAGTCACGAAGCACATTCCGATGATTATTATTATAACAGAACAAATCTAGCATACAAGGGGTTCTGATGTCCAAAGCTGATATCTATTCTATCAAAGCCGCCCTTCACGGTACCAACTCGATTCGGGGCCAGTTAAATTTTCGATCAACTGTTCAGGAGGCATTCCCTATATTTGAACCATTGATCAATGACAGCGCGTCTATTAGAAAAAGCACACAACTCACGTCAAAGCATATCCTCCAGACAGCCTCGAGTAGCGGATAGCCCCCTGGGCGACGTACACTGTCGCCACGTGCAGACAGGAACGTGTGAAGCTCGTGAGCGGTCTGTGGGCCTTGAAGCTTTTGCCCATTAAGTTTCTCCTGTTCGAGCTCCCTGAAGCTCTGTATCAAGAAAGTTGAGTTGGTGTGAGTGATGGGTATTGTGGATGAGTATACTGACCTTTCCGGTTTTACCATCTGCTCAGCAATCAGCCGGTTGCGTCCACTCATACCTGGGTAGAAAGCATCAGCTGCGGGAGCGACAGGGAACCGAGTTAGACCCACAAGATGTCATGATGTCCGCAACCCCACAGCTTTCTTCAAGGAATGTTTGGGCTCGGGTCGATGGGAAAAACTCTAAACAGAAATCCTTGAGCTCGACCAGCCCGATACGCATGATAGCAGCTATTACGTTGAGCTTAGCAATAATCTGTTTGTGTCACCAAAAGGGCAAACCTTTAGAATTCGATCCCCATCCAAGACCATCAGAGAATCCGGCAGCAAGTGCAATAACGTCTGCATACGCAAGTGCAAGTTGAGCATTGTGTTGCAGCGCATACATCGACCCACTTACTCTTCAGCCCTCCACACAGGCAAACGCCTTCGACATCTTGAACAACTCGGATCCGGAACGTATCGGTCTGGAATAACAGATGCCATAGCTGTGAGTCTTGTAGGCTGTGTAGCTGGGATTCTTCGTCGGGAGGCGTTGTCATTGGGTGGGGCGGCACGCCCAGAGTGGATTCGCAGAATTTGTCTTCGGCGACTGGAAGGGCAAGGTGAATAGGCTTGGAAGGCGAGGAAATTAGGGAAATCACCTTCGTTGGCGATATTTGCTCCACTGAGGGCTGAGCAAGGTATATCGAGTACGGAGCTGATGACTGTCGGGAATGTTGTGATCTTGTCCCCCTCTACCTCAACGCCCTATGGATCAATTGAATAAAATGTACTTTGTGTTGGAAGGAAAGCATCGTACCTTGATCAGAGATACTGCGCGTGCGTGAGGTGAAACATGACCGCGCATCATTTTTAGAACAGTAGGTAAGAACTAAAATGCAGACGATGAGGGCAAGATATCTCAGTCCTTCCTCTGGCAGCTTACCTGATGGGGTAAGACGATAACAAGTGCTGTGGCGTCCTCAATTGCCTTTAACAAGTTCGGCTCTGCAACGACATTCGAACCCAGCTGGATGCCTGGCAAGTACTTGACGTTTTCATGTGTCTCGTTGATCAGGGCCGAGAGTGGACGGCCATTGATCTTGGGTGAGAGTGCTTCCTGTGAGATCAAGTGACAGATATCGATATGATTGACTCACATTTTCTTCATAAACGTACATGGTGACTTGTTCGGTCTAGAAGTATGAATCGATAGGCAAAAATGTGGGTTCAGCAAGGCCAAGGGTACGTACGAATACGTCAGAATGGCGCCTTGTGTTTAGAGCTGGAGAGGTAGGGTGAGTTTTGGAAGAAATCGAGTTAGGTGATGGAAAAATACTTGCCGGCAATGCGAGCGATAGCGGATCCCCTATAAAATTGGTTTGAGAGTCTGAGAATTGGTGTTACGGATGGATACATACCAGTTCCCTGAACCGACGATACACACTTTTTCCTTTTCGACTTTTCTTATACCTGTCATACTGAAAGCGATCTAGGGTTGGGCGAGGGTAGCAAAAACGACGGCTCGCAATAAAAGAGATGCAGGCGGGCACGGCGAGGTAGTAGAGGCGATTGGAGGCTGGACGCGCGATGGGTGGTCTATAAACCTTGCGCCAGGATGCACGGCCTCGGCCTGTTTCAGACGCAAGCAGTGTCGGTTGGGGAAAATCGAGACCAATCACGAGCCTGCTGACGTCAGGCATTTTCACGTGATTCTCGGCGCCACCCCGTTCGCCACCCAATGGTGCATGGGTGGCCGATTGAGTGCGCTCTGCCGGCTGTGCGGGAATGTGCCTGCTGATGTGAAATGTTGCTCCAAGTGGGATCGGGCTCGGATGGTGTGTTGGCTCGTCTCGTCTCCGTAGCACATCCGGGCGATCAGCGCTCAGCCCCAACAGACCGATGAGCTCATAGCCAGGTAATGCTGCATCATAGCATGAAACGAGCAGAACGTGGATGGTTCGCTCACCACTGGCGATAGTCCTTACGAAAGGCAGCCCAACGAATCAGACAGGGTCTGTAGGATGTCGTTCGACGCAGCGTTATTGCCGACGTCATTTAGATAAAATGCGGGGTACAAATATTCGTTTGATCACGTATATTAGCCGGTGTCCCATGTTCTGAACTCCACCACCACCAACCCCCATACTGGTCAGGTGCATTGCGCCCGACTGTTGCTTGGATTGACGAACTCACAGTTGACTTATCGAGACGGGCCAACTGCCAAACCGAGTCATCCATCACGAACAGTCATCCTGCTGACGGCATACTGTCCCTCCGATCTTGGCTGAACCACAGGCCAGCACCACTTAGCACATGAGCTTGCGATTACCCAGAGACCACGTCTGCAAATTCCACAACTTCCCCAACCACTTCCACCTCTATCCCACCTGAGAACTTATCGCCAGCCACACAACTGTCTCCACCCTATCCGAACCACACACCTTATTCAACATGTCTATGGACGAAGTAATCGAGAATCTATGGGTTGGTGATTTCGGCGCAGCAACCAGCATCGAGCTGTTAGAGCTAGCCGGTGTCAAGTACGTTGTCAGTTGCATGAGAGGCAAAGTGCGCGTTCACGAGGCAAGTCTGCTCCAACCACCATTTCTTATACAATCCTACGATTCGAAAATCATCCTGTACATCGACCAGCACTGTGGCATCCATCAAATATGCTAACCTTTGATCTGATGTACAGACTATGCGTCGCCACCAAATTCCACTGGACGACACTGAAGAGCAGGATGTTTTGTCGTATCTCCCAGCCACTATCGCTTTTATTCAGAACGCGTTGGCGAGTGGCGATGGTGTCCTTATCCATTGCATGGCCGGAATGAGTGCGTGCTGATCTTCCAAATTTTCTATTCGTACTTGAGCTGATTTTCATTCTCCTAGGCCGCAGTGCGACCATTGCTGCTGCCTATCTTATGTATAGCCAAGGGCTCGACCCAAAGGGGGCCCTCGAACTCATTCGTGAGGTCCGGCCGACCATCCAGTGAGTTGGCCATGATCGAAGTACCGATTTGGGAGAATTAACTGATCGCGATTGTCTAGACCGAACCCTGCATTTTTGCATCAACTTGAAGTTTTCCACGCCGCCTTCTGCAAGGTTACCAAACGGGACAAGAATATCCGGGAATATTACCTCTCGCGGACAGCCAACCAAGTCGTTAGTGAGTGGCGATACCCTATTCCTGACAAACTCGACTAATGATGTTTGGTCCAGACGGCGACGGCGAGCCGCCAGAAATGAATATGTTTGCGAGCTTTCCTCGTACACCTACTGCGTCCGCACCAGCAACTCCTGGCGGCCCACGTCGCCGCATACGATGCAGACAGTGCCGGTGAGTGCTCCTCTCATTTGTCTTGTGATGGATGCACCTAACTTGTCATGCTCCATCAGCTGCGAACTCGCGACCCGCGAGCACATGATGGACCATTCTCAACATGCCGCCGGACCAGCCACACCCGTATCGGTAAATGGCTCGGCCACTGTCTCTCGTCGCCAGTCATTCGGAGAGAATACGGTTGTTGCCAATGGCCTGAACGGGGTCCAGATTACGAGCATCTCTCCTGCTGGCTCGCGTCGCCCCTCTCTATCTCATCGTGGCCCGGCCCGGCGTTCGTCTCTCAACCAGTCGATGACTCCGGGTGCGGGTGCAGGTGGAATTCTAGGGGGCGGACTCGCAATGTCGACTATTTCGCTATCCCCGCCCGCACCTCCCGCCCCGGCAGATAACGACCCACATCGGGATCGTCGCCCGAGTATAATCGCTGCTGAAGCCATTAAAAAGCTCGGTGCGCTCGCCATGACCAAGGTCCATGAGGATGATGACGATAATGACTACGCCATAGCGGACGATGACGACGAAGATGATAATGGCGGCGAAGCAGAGGAGGAGGGAGACGACAAACAGGCGCCCAGTGGAGCACTTACGGGTGGTGGACGAGCATCCCATGGGGTTAGTACAGGCGCAACCACTGGAGGAGTCGCTGCTCGCCGAGGCAAGCCGCACTGTATTGCCTTACCAGGACAGCGCAAGGAGCCCGAATTGCCTCGCACACCCGCGGATGAAGTCACGCCCGGCATCGATGCCTCTCGCATCGATCCAGCCGTGGCTCAGGCGGTGGCGAAGAACAAGAGATCGAGATCGAGCTGCGGTCCCATCCTTCATCCCCGCCTTACCAGCAACCCGCCGACTTGTATGCGGGTCTTCCGGCGAAACTGGCGGCGCTGCGTCGTCCCTCTGTTGCGCAAGCCTTGAAGGGTTCTGGGTTGTCTGGTATGACGCCCCTTGCGGGGAGTCCGGCTCCTAGCCCTCCGATCCTTTTGTACAATTCCAAGTGCTCGGGCTACTTTGTCGAACCTGTGAGTGTCTTTCCGGCCCTTGATCACACTTGCAGCCACTGACGTTTGAATAGCTCAAATGGATGCAACCGTTTTTGGAAAAGGGGCAGCTTGCGGGCAAAATCATTTGTCCCAACCCGAAATGTGGCGCCAAGCTGGGCAATTACGACTGGGCCGGCGTGGCTTGTGGTTGTAAGGAGTGGGTAACTCCGGCAAGTACTTTATTTATTTACTTCATGCAGAGTTCTTACCAGGTCGTGCAGGGATTCTGTATCCACAAGTCCAAGGTGGATGAAATTTGGTGATGCTGACGGTTCGAACGAGGTTCTTGATATATCCTACTTGGTTTTAGTCATACACGGCCAAATTTCTCAACCACACGTTTTTTCTTTTTCTTCTTGCGAGTTCGCTATATGCATAGTCTTGCTCAAGGATATCACCAGTGAATTAGATTGGAGCAATCAATATCTTATGTACGGAATGAACCAGAGCTCCTAAAGTAACAACAGACCAGAAACGAACAAAGCAGATGAGGTTGGCCAAGACATGAGTCGAGCTAGTTATACATTGCATTCACTACCGACACGGCTAGAAAACTGGCAAGCAACGAAACAAAATGGAAAACAAGCAAAAGTCTATTGGATCTAATCAGATCCGAGGTACCGGAGTTTACCAGATGCGATTGCTTCAGCGGCTTCAAACCCGCCCATCGCACCATACTCGTCCATGATAATGTCCCAGAACACGCCTGCGCATTGGGATTTCTGGAGTAAATCAATGACTGGAGCCGGATTCGGCGGGAGCACACCGAGATCAATGTTTACAGGGTCGCCGGAGGGCATATCAATTCGAAGTAAACGAGAAGGAAGAGCGGTTCGCTTGAGTTTGAAGCTCTGCTGACGTGGTGGTTTCATGAGCGGAATAAACGGATTAAAGTTCACTGAGTCTTCGTCCATTGGGTCTTCCCTCGGACTGGGGAACTCAGTTTCAGCGTCGGAAATAGGGGAAGAGTGGGTGTGTCGTATCCGTGGGCGTGAAGAGGGCTCGAGGTGCGGTCCCCACCCGAGTTGAATCATCGTTTTGGCGGTGGCCTCGGCGCTGCGTGCAGCATCCAAATCACCCTCGACACGCTGTAGAGCCTGCTCGAGTTCTTGTATGCGCATCCGTGCCATGTGCAAGAGGGCTGGAATAGGATGTTAGCATAAAATCCGCGAGCATTGAATACGGCACGCACTTCGTTGGGTCTGCAGCTGTTCCCTCGAGTCCTGGTCGCTGCTATTCTCTTGGAGCTGACGCTTGCATTCGGCCAGTTGCCTTTCGAGTGCGTTTGCGCGGTCCTCGGAGAGCGCGTGCTTCTTCTGTATCTCTTGACGCTGAATCCGTTCCTTGGCAAGCGTCGTTCGCTCCCCTGTAAGCAAGCTACGCTCATGATCGAGTATGCCTTGGATTCGCTGGAATTCCGATTGATACATCCTTTGCATCTGCTCTGCCGCCTTGGCCCTATCGTCCGCGGCCAGGGCCCGTTTACTGGTTGCATCGGCATGTTCTTGTGCAGCGTTCAGCTGCTGGTTCCGCGAATTCACTAAAGCCTGGTGCACCTGGTCTCTTTGTTGGGCCCCGCGCTCGATCGAGGATGCCTTTTCCTGGGCAGTTGCCAGCTCAGTCTTGGCTACCAGCAACTGGGCCTGAGCCGAAGTCAACTCGTTCTTCATCGAAGTCAAATCCCTCTTCGCTGACGCCAATTGCTGCTCGAGCGAGATCACCGCACTTCGGGTTCTGGCAAGGACCTCTGAGGTTTGCGTAGCCTGATCGCCAGTCCTGCTCCTCTCAACCTTGGTCTTCTGGAGCTCGGTCTTGGTCGCATCCAGTTGTGCCTTGACCTGCGCAAGCCAGTCTTCGGTCATTTGAAGCTGAGATGCAGTCGTCTGGTACGCTTTCTGAACCCCTGCGGCCTCCTTTTCGAATCCGCAAGTTTGGCCTTGACGCTAGAGAGCTCTTTCTCGAGCGCAAGGCTCTTGTCGCGCTCCTGTGAAATGGACGCGTTGAGCGCATCTTTTATTCCAGCGAAAAGCTCTCGCGTCTGTTCGAGTTCTTGCTCGACTTTGGTCCGAGCCTCTCGTTCTTGCACAACGGTCGCCTGTTCGCTCATGACCCGCGCGCGCTCGACCTCGAGTAACTTGGCCGCACGATCCTGCTCCTCGGCCAATACCGATTCCGCCGCCTTTTTCTCGTCCGCCAACGTCGATCCCACCTTGTTCTTCTCTTCCGCAAGGAGCACCTCGATCGCCCGTTTCTCCTCCGCGCTTCGTACCTGTTCCGCCTCGAACCGAGCCAATTGTTCCTTGAGCTGCTCCTCCACCTCGGTCAGCCTCGCCTCGACCTCTGCCCGGATCTCCCGCTCCTTCTCCAACTTGGCCTCTTGGGCGCTGACAATCGCCCGTTCAGCATCCAAAAAGTTCTTGGCCTCGGCCCGCTCCTTCTCCGCCATCTCGCTCGCCTCTGCAGCACGTCGCTGCTCCGCCGCAAGCCGAACCTCGATCGTCGCAAGCTTGGTCTCGGCCTCTGCTCGCGTCTCGCGCTCCTTGGCCAATACCGCCTTTTCGTTCTGGACAAGAGCCCGCTCGGCATCGAGCAACGCTTGGACTTTGGCCCGTTCCGAATCCGCCAAGCGAGCCGCCTCTTCCGTCATCCGTCGCTGTTCAGCAGCGACATTGGCAGCCAATCGAGCCCGTTCGAGCGCAAGCGCCGAATCCGCCAGGCCGTCCTCGAGCTGCTTGATTCTCGCCCCGAGCTCCTCGCGCGTCGACTCGGATTGCTTCCTCAGCGCCTCGGACTGGACGAGCAGCGAACGCTGAATCTCAAACTTTTCCAACAACTCGGTCTTTTCTTTGCGTTCGGCGTACAGCTCGTTCTTGACCGTCTCGGCCGTCGGGAGCGTGAGCTCGAGCACCCGGATCTTCATCTTGAGCGCCTCGTTTTCGTCGAGCGTCGCTTTCCACGTGCGCGGATCCATGTCTGAAAGAGGCGTCCGTCGGTCGGCGCCTCGTGATACGCTTTCACCCGAAAGATCCAGACTCGGCCGACCGCTCAGAGGCGAGCCAGACCGATGTTGTCCAAAGACCCTCGCACGAATCGTCTCCTTGGGTCAGAGGTTCCTCGGACGCACGCAACGGCGTAATCGAAGCGCCAAATACCGAATCACCCAAACTCGTGAACGACGTGAGCGACGGTCCGCTCGAGAGCGAGGCGAGAGACGGTCCGTTCGTGAGCGACGCAAACGACGGGCCGCTCCCCACGACGGGCTGTCTTCTACCTCGCTCGGCTGCTTTGACGGGCTATCACGGTGACGTCGCCGTTTCAACCGTGCCTCGAACCCACGTGTGTCGAGGTCCGACTTGCGCTTGGTTGGGGAGCTGATGCGCAAATGGGTGAGGAGGCTTGGGTCGTTGGTGTGGATATTTCCGTGGAGCACGGTGACATCTGAGACTTGGTAGGGGATAGCACGGCTTGTTTGGGCGGAGTGGGCATTGGCAGAAGTGGCAAGGGAGACGTCAAAGTTTGAGAGGTTGACACATTAGGGGAATTGGACGGAAACGGAGAGGTGTCTCCCAAACGGGGTTCGCCCGTTCCCCGTTTGGGATCGTCTTCTTGCGATGGAGCGGCCTCGGCTGCCTCGTGCCGATCTTCGTCCACAGACGGTGGTGCAGCATCAGACACAGATGTGTCATTCTCAACGCTCGTCGACAGATCCTTCTCAACTGTATCCTCCTCAGCCGCAGACATCGATGCATCCTCATCAACAGCCTCCTGTTGGGTTGCTGCGACAGCCGTTATATCCTGTTCAGTCGTAGCGAGCGAAGCACCTGATCGAGTTCCAGAAGGCGTCACATTCCGCTGTCCTGTTGCGTTCTCCTGATTCGCATCCGCAGACCTGTTCGCACTTGTAGGGATCCACGCCGGCCTCTGAGGCATCCCAGCTGGCAATGCAGGCAACGCGACTCGACCCGGACTCTCCTGCTTTTGGCCTAGTTTGCCCGGGCTCGCAGGCGTCTTGCTCCTCTCAGCATCCAACAAGCTCTTGGTATCTCCGGGGCTCTGTATCTTGGGTCGCACAAGACTCGCAATCGTCGGGCCCTGGCCTTGTGTACGGCTCGGGGTAGTGGTAGTAGAAGGTGTTGGAGGAAGAGTTGGTGGTCGGGATAGTGGCTGAGCTTGGGTGTCGACGGGGGTTGAGTTTGAGGGATAGGCGGCAGGGTTGAAGGGACCGAAGCGGCTGGCTTGGTCGGGGCAGTCTGGGAAGAAGAGGATGGAAGGGCCTCGGCCTTGTGCTTGGGCGTCGAAGGAATGGGCGTACCCAGCATCGGGGTCGGCACAAACGGAGGAGATATCGCATGACCGGGAGCAGGGGTCGAGAATCGAGGGGTAGACGGGGCAGGGGTCGACGCCGAGGGTTGTTCAGCCGGAGCTGGCAGTTGCTGCGAGAGCGGTATCGGGGTCTGAGCAGTGGCAGTTTTAGGTGCCGATCCTGACGTAGGTTCGGCATCTATCGACTCTGAATTGGGCTGTTGTGTAGCCGCAGGGGGCGGTGTGGGCTCAAGTGGGGGATCGATCTCAGGCTCGGACTCGGACTCGTGTGCAGATGCAGACGCTTGGGACTTGTCCTCCGTCGAGCCAGACCCAAGCTTTCCTTGTCCTTGCCCTTCTATAAGCAGCCGAACCAATTAGATCAAATTGACCCTATGTCGACCCATCCGAGACTCACTGCAGTCACGATCCCAAGTTTAGCCCTCGCGTTTTGCACATTGGGCCGTTTGTGAGTCAGCCATGCGTTTCCGTATTTGCGTGCAGCGTTCGAAGGAGGGGCCTTTTTCTGCTGGAGTTTCTGCATGCGAGCAAAGTCTGGCATGGAATGTGAGAGGGTGTGTGGCAAGCTTAGTGAGCAAGATCTGCACACTTGCCTTGGGCAGACTCGTCGGGCTCGCTCAAAGTCTCGCAGATCGAGTCGTCCTGTGCGAAGTTAGCAGGTTGCAAGTGAAGCAATAGAGAGAACGAATGTGCCCACAGATATATCAATGATATCCTCAGATCCGTCGGTCTCCTTGGCGCGGTCCTTGGCCGTCGCACTGGTTCCCAAGCTCACATCCATCTCCTCGCTCTTGGTCGACTGGCCGAGAATGTACTGAGCGGCGGTCCACATCTTGTTGGAGACATACATCTGGGCAACGAACCTCCACCAGCTGGGCGCACACTTGTGATCTCTGAGCATCTGCACGACGAGCCCATAGTTTTCGGACAAGGGTGAGAGGACCTTGAGCGGGAAATGGGCGGAGAGGGGGGCAGGTGGCGGGTCTTTGGCGACGTAAGATGGATGGAGTGTCTGGGACCGAAGCCAGATGCTGAGGATGTGGTTTGACGCCGCGTTGGTGCATGAGAGCGGGCTGGCAGTGATCGGCCGCGAGTTCTGGCGGTCGGACGTCACCCGCAGCGCACCGATGCGAGAGCAGCACGCCTGCGCCGCCTGCTCCGTCTCGAACAGCAGAAACGCATGGTGCTCGCTGCCATGCACCCGCACCTCGTGGTACCGCTGGATCAGGAGGCTTGTGGGCACCCGTCAGCCAGTCATCCCGACAAAAAAAAAAAAATAGAGAAAAAACATACATTTTTCCCGCCCGCTCGTAGACAGCTCTGAGGTTCGCATCTGGCAAGCGCTCGGTGGGGCCCTGCGCCAGGTCAGCGCAAGACGGAGAGAGACGGAAAAGCACGGACCTGGAGATGGGCAACATGGAGCGGGTTGCGATCGAACAAGTTGGCAGCAGTGGCCAGCGCCATGTGGACAACGTGGGACGGTCGAGCAACGGTCCGGGCGATGGCGCAGATATACGCTGGCCTTGCCTTCACACGCAGAGAGTCGAGACAGTCAAAGTTGAGGATCGCTAGGATTACGTACACACGTCGATTGCAAATTGGCCGCTCTCATCGCCTGAACCATCATGCTCCCGTCCCGTGCGCTGTTGAGCAAGGCCTCGCGCCTCCCCCTCACGCCCAAGCACGGCAACAAAGACTTTTACAAGGGTCCGTCTTGGCCATTCCACAACATAAACCGTTTAATCGACACATTTCCACAGGCACTCGCGCAGCCTACCTTCCTGGCGGACATCGCACCGGCGCACCAGGAAAGCATGTAGTGGGAGGAAAGGCAAAGTACAGAATCGTCGACGAGAAAGTTCGATATTTCGTCGCACCACCCATCTCGGATATTGTCAACTCGCCGGTATGTTGCCGCCATCTTTCGTTCAAATTCATTTCCAGCCTGACTATCCCGATCGTAGCTGAAGCCATATGTCCGCGCCGGCACACCTCTGCGCAAGGAAGAACGACAAGACGCATATGGCCGACTCCCAGCAGGTGGATTCCGAGGCGAACACTACCTCAGACTCTCTGCCGAACATCACGAGAACAAGGAATGACCTGTACTGTATTTTTTATTCAGTTTCATCTACTCCCAAAGTATTGTTCAGACCCTCTTCATTCCTGTGAGCTGCTCACTGCTCGTCACGAACCCATAGCACTGCATTCACATATCAGCTTTTGCTTACGGATAAGTCCAGAAACTCACATGCAGCGCATTGAAAATTAAATTGCTCTTTGCCCCATCGGGCGAAGTAGTCGCGACCAGATCCTCAACGACAATCGTATCATAGCCTCGACTAAACGATTCAGTCGCCGTCCCAAGCACACACTATGACCGTCTCAACGCTCCATCCGTTCCAACTTGAGTCTCGCAAACCCACCTGATCGGCATTAACTCCAGCAAACAACAAAGTCCTCACGCCCCGCTTTGCCAACTCGAGCTCCAAATCGCTCCCTCTCGTGCCCGCAAACCCACTCATCCGGTTCTTATTCACCCACACATCCCTGTCCGTGTTCTTCTCCCACTCGTTCTCCAACGGACCATACAACCGCGCATTCCACTCTCCCCGAACCAATACCCTCCCGTACCCGTTTCCGAGATCGTGTCCGAATCCAGGCGGATCGACTGGCTTGCCTAGTTTTGGTTTGGAAAAGCATCGAGAGAGCGAGGCGGGGAGTCCCCCGATCTCGGCTTCTTTCAAACCCCAGTTTCTGCGCGCAAGAGAGAAAGTAAGCGTATCACAGAGAAAGAGAGCGAAAACGTACAACCAGATAATCAACACACCCTCTTCTCTCAGCTTGGGCAAAACGCCCATTAAAATTTTTACAGACTCCAGCCCAGTCGGATGGTCTCTCAACGCGGGATGCAAAAAGTAACTTTGCTCCTAATCAGTCCGCTCCCCCCCAGGCCTTAAACCCCTCAAGATGCACCCACTTTTGCATATCAACCACGACCAACGCACTCGCTCCGGCCTCGATCCTCACTCTCCGTTCGCCAGATACTCCAAATTCAAGAACACTTTTATTGGGACTCGGATGCTGGGGATGGGAGAGATCGACTAGTCCCGAGGGATCTTCGATCCAGTATGACGAGCTCGAGACATTGCCATACGTTGTCCGAGACGTGACGGGCGGTCGGACGCTCATACTGCCGTGGCAGCCGAAAAGAAGTTTGCCAAGAGAGCGGGATCTCGTTGGAGCCAGAGATAAGTGATTGTATGCAGCTGCATGTGCTCCTTTGGCTGCCGGATCCTGTTGGCTGCAAACTATCTGCGATTCGCTTACTGGTCACAAACGGTGTGCACTCTCCCATCGAGTGCGAGGGGACTATCAATCATTAGATACCCAATTTTACTCGCTCCTACAAATATCAAGTTTTATGTGCCGCACACCCTGTATTCTTCGACCTGTGCGAGGTCGAGGTGTCACCTACGATATACCTTGATGCTCACTGGTCAACAGCCGTACAGACAGCCAAGCAGCAGCAGCGGGATAACTATTTCAAAGAGTGAAGACGGGTACTTTGTATGAGAATCCATAAGGCACTACAAATGAATCATCAAGTGAGAGAAATTTGAAAAGATAAAGTTGGCAGGGTGGGGTGGATATTTAGATTTAGATAAGGCTAGGAGGTTTAATGCATTACGATGTTCGTAGAATCGGGCGATGTCGAACTTTGGGAGAGCAGAGTGGCCTAATGCCAAGGGCTGATATTTGAGGATGAGTTGGGGTTACGTGGACGAGAGGGTGAGTGTTTATATACATCATGAACGATCGTAAGGGCTCAAGATTAAACAGAAGTAAACGAGGGTGTCAGCTATGATCGAAAATACATGGTATAAGCACAACCTCTGGATGTGCTGCCTGTGTTTCAATGCTCCCCATCATCACGATCTGACGAGGTTGGCACGAGAGTAGCTTGAAATGGGCTCCGAGTGTCACGGAGAACGGCGATCGTCGGCAGATTTTCGCAGCTTCGTCGTTCAGGTTTGGTGATATATTCAGCCACTAGCTTGCATTTAGTACAGCCCAGGACTAACCACGTTTTTTTTTTCTTCCGTTTTCCGTATATACGCGTTGCTAGTAGCTGCGACATGAGGCCTTTCCTCGGGGTAACTTCAATAAAATTGGTTAAAAAATAGCTTGGTAGTAAGATTGCTTAGCAGTGAGCTATTGCTTTCTACGGACCACTCACAACCGACTGCCACTATCGCGTCCCGCATCTAACTGCCAAAACAATATACGGCTAGTTACGGGATACAGAAAACCTACTGGCTAGTGAATCCCCAAGTGCCTGATGTTCCTCCTTCCCGACCAGCGACCGTACGCTGTTGTGGGCGCCTTCGGGCGAGGTTCTACCGCCTCGGAAAGCTAGTTCCGGTGGGTCTGCCCAGGAACCGTCTACGCCGAGCCCGGTGCGGCTCGAGCTTCCGTGTCATCTCCCATCTGGTACTTATGTAGTTCACGATAAATGCGGCACCCCGGGTTCGCATATCTCCCCTCTGGTTCTTCCGGCCACATACAATTACATTTATGATGCCTTTTGACCTCTCCATTTTAACAATGATGCTTTCGCTTTTACTAAGAGTCTCTAGTACACCCGTTGGCGAGACTCTGGTCACCGAAATATCTAATCGTGTGAGTCACATAATCATGTCTGGTGATATGCAATCTGACTCCGGGAACGTAGCCACTAATGCAGTGGAGGATAGAGTACCGGCCAAAGATCCAGGAAGGGAGCTTCCTTTGCCCGTACTGTTCGTAGCCTGGAGCCTCTCAGTATCATTGACTTAACACAAACACTTAATTCAAATGTCCAGATCCAGATAGTTACCATGGTCGTGTCTGGTCGTACCAGGAAGGACTAGATACCTCCAAGGTCGAAATGACCTTTCGCAAGGTATTGGAGAGCTACAAACCCGATTCCCCTCCAGAACCTTTTGATAACAGGGAGCATGTGAGTAAGAATGTTCTACCCATAGTCCATTTAACAAAGCATCACGAACAGATTGTATGGGAGCACAAGCAATGTGATAACAAAGCTATCTACAAATATGATATTGGTGATCCAATCGATAAATTCTCAAGAAGCCCATACCGCCTGATTTTCGCTCTTGACCGTGTCAATCGGAATACTAAAACGGCTGTGGTCACGTTTTGTGGGATGGTATGTTATCCGCTTTGGTCTTTGATATTCGAAACTTAGTGTTGGATGCCTGTCAGGTGGCGCATACACTACCCACGAATAAATTTGGTCAATGTGTCATGTTCTATGAAGTGTGACACCCGCAGGATGTTTCAACATAACAGTATTTTGCGTGCATTCCATCCTGAATAATAAAGTACTGGCTTTGTCCGATTGTTCTTGACACTAAAAATCTAAAAACTACACCATTCTGATAATCCAGCCCTAGCGCCTTGAAGCATGGCTCTGATCTATCATAGTAAAATCAATCACGGGAAACCGGAAGGTTTAGCATAGCCTCCATTCAACGTAGAAAAGCCCCAGCCTCTGCCCCACCTGTTTGCAACCTCGAACATCACTGATCACCCAACGTCAGGCCGCAGCTTGAGCGTCAGTTCTCCGGGAGGCACCTCCCGGCTCGGGGATGGTCTCCCGGGCCTCCCCTCAGGCACTCGGATCAAAGAAAGGGGTTACAAGGGAACAAAGTTATTCACGGAATTCATATCCCGACCCTATGCAGAACCATCCGGCTCGGTTACAGACAGAGATTTAATTCAAACTTCGAGCAGGCTTCACAGTAGATCCCCCACCTCGCCGAAATGCTTACTGCACAATATGCCCTATTCTTCGTTATTAATCTCGCGTACACCATATCTGCCGCACCACAGCAGCTAACCATCAACCAACACACAAGTGTTCAAACAACCTGGGCAGGTGTGCTCCTCATATCATTCTCCTCAAATCTAATATCCTTTCACAGCGTGGTTGGGATATTGATTTCACCGAAGAGATAATACCGGCTGGATACCTTTGCGAATATAGTATGTTTAACTGCCAATGATCTTCGACGAGCTCATAGCTGGGCTGCTCCAGGTAGCAAGGAAAAGATGTGGCATCATCAGGAGATAATGGATAGCACCAATTTGAAAAGTCGTATCAGCATGGCGCTTGACGATGTGTCCAAGCAGAAAGGCTCCGTATTCAAAGGAAAAGTAAGCCGGGGAGAAAATGATTAGCAGATAGGTACGGATCTGAGCCTTATGGTTTACAGGTCACAAAATGGGGTACTCGTTGTGATTTAAATAAAGAGCGGGAACTCCAGAAATACCCAATAGGAGTTAACATAGACAACCCCTCGGCAGTTGGATACTTCTATATCGTCTTTGACCTCGATTGGTCACGCAGTGACAAAGAAATTGCGAAGGTAACCTTTTGTGGTCTGGTAAGTGTTCAGTGAAGGGTGTGTCTTGGTAATTAATACTTAACCCTTGGTGTTAGGTTTCACATCCTCCTGGTCGCCAAGCGACAGTATGCAAATGGATAAGGCAAATGAAAGGCTTCTCCCTAGCTGAATAACTTCAACGGTGGCATGAGTTTGGGTTAGGTGCCAAACAGCCAATAGTTGATGCTATTATAGTATAATGTTCACAATAGGTTTATATACGCTTTATGTTTCTGGATTTGAGGAGCTGGGTTATACGAATAAAAGCCCTTCAGACACTCCAGGGATCCCAGCACATCAGCCAATTCTGGACTTAAACTAGGGGGTCAGGCAACGGGTAGTCGCGAGTAGTACTGAGAACAGTGATCACGGGCAACTTTTTTAGTGGCCACTCTATAGCCTTGTCGTTCGATTCTGGTATTAAGATTGTGTATCAGGCAACTCGCCATTCGCTTTCGGTAGCTACAGGCAGGAGAAACTGCAGCCATGGCGCCTTGCGTTCCCCGTATAAATTTCTATGAGATTCTACATCCTACTGTCTAGTCGATCCCCAAGCGTCTGAAGTTCATCCTCCCTGACCGGTGATCATACAGCCGGCGTTGGTGCTTTTGGGTGAAGCTCGGCCCTCGAGGGGACTGTTTCGATGCTTCCGTTCTGGAACAGTCCAACGCCCACCCAGTCGGAGCCCGAGATTCTATATCGCCTCACGCCTAATATTCATACAAATGATAACGGCGCGAATTGATATTATCTTAGATAGGCGAATTGTATGCTAGGAAATTTGGGCGACAGATAAATAACTTGGACGAAGCAAGCGCATAATGAGGTACAACAGAGAAATGATTACATGGTGGATTGAATAGCGGTTTAAAGCATCAACCCAAAATATGGTTATTATGCTGATGGTAAGGCAGTCTATGAACAACAATCAACATAAATCATTAGTAAACAGGTGTGGGCG
The DNA here is from genome assembly GCA_030998015.1 of Ceratorhiza oryzae-sativae. Taxonomy (NCBI): domain Eukaryota; kingdom Fungi; phylum Basidiomycota; class Agaricomycetes; order Cantharellales; family Ceratobasidiaceae; genus Ceratorhiza; species Ceratorhiza oryzae-sativae. Next base: position 2,856,832 of record JARWMV010000232.1, on the reverse strand, counting down.
GCAGAAGAAAAAATAGGAAGTGGGGAGCTCACGATGGACAGGACTGGTGCGATGAGACAGGGGGTGGGGCGTACACCCAGCGGTGTTAAGACTCCCACAAAAGCCCCATTTATTTTTAAAAATTAGTCCAAGACGCATAGTTCACATATGTACGCTGGGATTCACAGGTCGGGATTTGTGTATCGCTGTTGACATATATGTGCTTGTGTGTTGAAAACTATCACGAAAGAGTGTGCATATATGCTAATTTCATTTATTAAAACTATTGAAGCAGGCTTAATGCTGCTAAGTGGTCGCGAGAAGTTGCAAAAGCATAGGGGCCAAGTCCAGACCGACCGGCCTGGCCTGAGGTCCCGCTTCCGGCCAGCGACCTCGACCGCCCATCGTACTTGGCCGCACTCACGTGAGTCCGTTATGTGCATCTGCTTGGATCTTTATGGACCTTGGTAGGTATAAAATCCCCTCTCCCCCACCCAGCGACTCATCCTCAACCACCACCACCACCGCCTGCCTCCCACTTCGAGCGGCTGCGGCTTTACCCCCTGCCTCCTACTCTCTCTTACATCGGAGACTGCGAGTCGCTCAACATGTGTATGCCACTCTCCTGTGTCACGAGCTTGAAGCTGACCGCCCCTGATAGCTGGCCATGTCATAGACCAGCAACTATCGCCCTTGCGAAACTCGGGGCCTTACCAAGGCTTCCAATACTCGTGGATCCCCTAGCATCCAGCGACTGCCGGGGAGGTGAGCTCGTCTTCTGCTCACCCCTATCTCCTGCGTCTGAATCTTCCCCTCGCTCTAGACGTCCTCCCTCTCGAGCGGCCAGCTTAGTCAAACCCTCGAGAAACACGTGTGTCCGCCGGGTTGAGCACTGAGTCCTGGCGCTACGGCGTCCGCGCGAGTTAGGGACGCCAGTTGCTCACCCATAGGGACTGTGTCGAGGTAACCCCCCTCTCTGTGGTGTCGGATGTTGCGTGGCTCGAAGCCACTGCACTCCGCGCTGCCTTTCCGCGCCCAGCGCGATGTACGCCTCCTACTCCCTGTCTCGTCGCACTGGTCCTGTCCATCGTGAGCCCCCCGCTTCCTATTTTTTCTTCTGCCACCCACGCGACCTCTATTTACTAACATCCAAACCAGGGCTCCCCAACGGCCTGCCCTCGATGCAGCACGCCCTTCTCCTATAAATTATCGGTCTGAGGTCGTTGGATTAGATCACCCATTACTATCTATCGTTTTCCTTCTCCACTATGATGTAGAAGGCAACAGAATCGTTGTTTACACAGTCTATTAATACCCATTAGTGATGTTTTGACAGTTCTCCGTTGCGGTAACCACCAACGCAAATGCTGGTATAATTGAATCTGCTATATACTACAAAGTTGCCATCCCAGTCGTCACAAAACCTCAACTTGATGGCAATGCTCTCATATCTAAAATGATCCTCAATGTCACGCTTAGGCAACTGGGTGCATTCCAATAGCGGTATAAACGCGCCGTTTGGGCTCTGATTGCTCTCGCCAGCAGTCCTCCAAGTCTGCAAAATTGACAGAAAACAGCGCATATAACTGGATATACCAGTAAGTACGTCAAAGGTCGAATCCCTTGGGTATGTGGCGAACGTCCACGGCCCCATCGCTCTTCTGCCGTTGATTTTCGCCCCTCGTCGTGAAGAGAACTGCGACTAGCCCCAGAGGATCTGAGCGCAGTAGTGCAGTCGTCGCGAAGGATGAGAGTGCTGACATTTTCTGATCAAGATAGGTGTTTGAAACCAGCTTCAGTTGTTTGATGCAAGGGATGTCTCAACTTACTCGATGCCTCCGTGAGTCGGGTCTGTGATTACCTCGTGAACAAATTACAGTCTAACATGGCTCATCCGTATATGTGCTAGGTTGTCCACCCATGGGACACCACTGGCACGGGTGGTTCACGGGTGGTATTGGCAATCCATCCACCCGGGTCAAAAAAGGCATAGAGGGCTGTGAGTACTCTGTCTGCAAGTAGTTGTTGGAACGCTAGTATTACTGAGCTGAGTACCAAGTTGAGAATTAAAAACTACTGTACTCGCGCTGACATAAAGTTTATGAACACGTGATCATTCTCGCACCCAGGCTGCCCTCTCTTGCCTTGATAACTCAAAATCGTGTAACTAAAACCTTGTAGCATACATAATAGAAATTGAAGTAGACCATACGAGCTTTCATTAAAACCTAGTGTGTCCACCCTTGGCCTTCAAAACTGCCTGAACTCAAGCATCCATCTGACCCACATGCATATTCACCTCATCAATAGTAATTGAGTCCCAAGCTTCCTGAGCCGCAGCCCAAAGACGTTCAACACTATTGCCAGACCCCCTAATCTTCGCCACACGGGATTTGAGGATCAGCCATAGAGGCTCAATCGGGTTAAGGTCAGGGGAACTTGGGGGGTGGGGGAGCTGGGTGATGCCTAGTCGCTTCCGTGCCTGTTGTGTGACTTTTGCACGGTGTGCAGCAGCCCCATCCTCCACGACGAGCATGTCTAGACCTCGTTCTTGCCCTACGTGCCTCAGGAAGTCGAGCAGCGGTCCCGAGAGCACTTGATCAATGTAACCCTGAGCTGTCAATCCGCCACCCTTTCTCCGTCCCTTTGCAGAGATGCTGACTGGTGCAGTTTTGAGGCGGATGAGTGGTCCCTTGTAGCCATAGGCAACACAGGACCATACGCTGAGGGAAATGCGGCCGCTTCGAAATGTGGGGACAACACATTCGGTAAGATTTTGCTCATTGGTTTTGCGTGTGACCCTCGGGCGGCTAGGTTGCTCTCCGCTCTCAATGTGAGCTTCATCAGTCCACCCAACACCTAGCCAGTTCCTCCCTCTGTTATCCCGAGCCCATTGCAGCCGCTTACCAACCGTGGTTCGCTTCAGGTATGGTTTGCGGCGAGCAACTCTCCGGTGATAGCCCTCCTCATAAGCGACCCTTCGGACCATTCGCTCGCTGACAAAGCCCAGTCGCTCAGCAATCATTTTGTAGGTGTCAAAACGGTTCTGGCGGATAGTCCGCATGATAGCACGGCGTGTGGTAGAGCTGATAGTTGGAGGGCGCCCAGAACGAGGCAGAGATTGGATGGAGTGGTGTTTAACATTCCTCTCAACAGTATTGTAAGCTACACCGACAGAGACGCCCACTTTCTGCGCAATGTCGCGGTATGCGTAGCCTTCTTTCCGAAGTATAAGAATAGCCCCTCACTGGGCCTGTGTGAGCTCGGGAGCATGACCACGCGGCATGGGAAAGGGGAGAGTGCGATGAGAATCAGTCACGTGACGCGCGTTCATAAACTTTATGTCAGCGCGAGTACCAAGCCATTCCTCATTCATACATCAATTAAAGTCCAGTGAACATCACAAAACTCACAAAGGCGACATTAGTTCGGCAGCCGCCCAATGGCTTAGTCGCTACGATGGGACTACCCAGCACTCCTAAACACCCGTGTGCGCAATTTCAAGTTTAACCGGGTCATCGGCCTTCTTGCCCGATTCACACCCGCGGATAACGCCAGGCGTACCCGTGGCGGAGCTATCCCATGCAAGGCCCTAGAACAAAGCCAGTCAAGAACGATTTGCCAATAAAAGTGTTGGTAACTTTGTAAGTCCCGGCGCTAGCGAGCGAGTGGCCAGTAAAGAGCGCAGAGAGCGATCGGACGAGTGTGACTACACTTGCTGACAAAAGTCTTGCAGCATGTGACCTCAACTGCGATTTTCTGGACTGTTCGTCGTACGATGGACGAACGTGGAGGTTTCAGCCCTCATTCGACTAGTATATTATGTAGACTACTATCTAAACTATATATGTATGAAAAACGGTGCGCTCTCGACGCCTGTGAGATGAGATATGGCCATCTTCGCACGGTGGGGGGCTGCAAGACTTATGTAAGTGGCAAGCGCCCCTTGGACAGATACACAATTTTTGGGCAGTAGAATCACGGAAACATGTATTAATGAAAATAGAACTTTAGTACTGAGTGTTACCACCCTTTGCATCAATTACAGCCTGTAGTCTAGACAGAATAGAATCATACAACTTCTCAATAAAACTATTAGGGATGCAATGCCACTCCTCCTCCAATGCCTTCCACAAATCATCTTGGTTTCGAGGCAAAACAGCACGAGAGCAAACCTTTCAATCCAAGAAGTCCCATACATGCTCAATAATATTAAGATTGGGGCTAGACGCAGGCCAAGGAGTGACAGGAATGTGATGAGACTGGAACCATTCCCGAGCAACAAGTGAAGTATGCTTCAGGTCATTGTCCTGCTGGAATATAATCTGGCGCGGCTTGAGCTTCTGATCCTTAAGTGTCCCTAGAAATGCATCTTGAAGGATCTTGGTGTACCTGATGCCGGTGAGTGTTCCATCAATGCGATAGAGGTGCCCCACACCTGCAGCTGTAATCACTCCCCACACCATGACACTCCCCCCACCGTGTTTGATGTGTTTCTTGGTGTTGAGAGGGTCCAACCCTTCGCCTGGCCTTCTCCACACATACTGCTTGCCATCTGACCCAAAAATATTGAACTTGCTCTTGTCTGAAAAGGTGAACCGGTGCCACACCATCATTGACCATTTGATTCGCTCAGTGACCCAGGCAAGGCGGATACCCTTGTTTCGAGTATTAATGAAGGGAACCTTGTGCCTTATATACGCATGTAAGCCTACACCATGGAGAGCACAGTGGATTGTGGTGGGATGAAGGCTGGGAAAGAACTTGCACTGAAGTGCAGTGGCTGTGTAGTTGCAAGTTTGAGCGATGGAAAGTGCAGCAAAGCGAACATCAGAAGGGGTGAGTTTGTGTGGGCACCCAGCCTTGGCCTTGGTGGAGTATACACTGCAAAGTTTCTTGACCCTCTTGCATATCCTAGTGACTGTAGTGGGATGGATACAGAGCTCAGCACCAATCTTGTAAGTCGACATGCCCCGAGCGAGCATACTCATCGCAAGGGCTTGGGTTGCTGGATCAGAGTACTTGCCAGGCATAGTAGAGAGTGTTAGAAGAGACTCGGAAGCTGATACTTTACTGGTCGAAAGTTATTGGGCTTAAATGCACTCGCTATTTGCCACTTACATAAGTCTTGCAGCCCCCCACCGTGCGAAGATGGCCATATCTCATCTCACAGGCGTCGAGAGCGCACTGTTTTTCGTACATATATAGTTTAGATAGTAGTCTACATAATATACTAGTCGAATGAGGGCTGAAACCTCCGCGTTCGTCCATCGTACGACGAACGGTCCAGAAAATCGCAGTTGAGGTCACATGCTGCAAGACTTTTGTCAGCAAGTGTATATCGGTAAGAGTGGAAAGGAAAGTGTTGTGTTGAGCGATAGTCCAGCAAACCGCATTATTTTTATACTCATGTTGAACTTCATACATGATTTGTTCAGTGCGCCTTATCAATCTATTTTATAGTGACAAGCTCAGGATCGCTCATTGAACGCTTATTTACTGAAATCGATGGAATTTTAATGTACTACTCATAGGTAAGTCCTCAATTGTTCAGTGAGGGCGAGCAACGCTAGAGCCTGTCCGTACGGCATTCTTAACAAACAGCAATTAGTAGCCATTGAACTCTCAGGTACTAAAAACTCACGGAGTAATCGGAATCTTTCTGTACCCGTCCAAATCATCAAACACCGGTGTACCAAAACTGCACTGCTCCAAATCTCCCTTTTTCGAAATACACCCAACAACCCCTGCAATAGCCCTCTTGGCAGAATCGAGATATTTTGGATCAGCAGGCAAGAGTCTCGTTCTCACTGCTTTCAAGATCCCGTACGCGAACCCGGCCGAAGCGCTCGACTCGAGGTAGGACTCGGGATCATCGATTAGTGTATGCCATAGACCTGATTTCGGATCTTGGTATTTGACCAAAGCGTCGACCTGTGCTTTGAGTGTACTGACAAGGTGCATGCGGAGGCCATCGCTTGGGGGTAAGGCCAGGAGTTCTATAAAGTCTGGGATGGAGATGGTCACCCAGCAATTGCCGCGCGCCCAGCGGGCGTCAGCAAAGTTGTGCCGACCATCGAATGTCCAGCCTGTGTCTTGTCAATAAAATTACTTGCCTGGATAAAGGAGAGCGGGGCTCACCATGAAACCACAGCCCAGTCCGTCGATCCGCAAGATACTTGATATGAACCATAAACTGCCTTTTGGCATCCTCAACATACTCGGGGCGATTAAGGACAAGCCCAATCTTCGCGAGCGGCATAACACTCATCATCAAAGTATCGTCCCAGAGTTGTCCAAAGTGATCGTTCACATAAGTCATATGTTGTAATCCACCTTCTTCGGTTCGGGGCATGGTGTACATGACCCACTCGGCCCAGGCACGAGGTACGCGCTATAGTTGGCATGCTTTTGCTCGTGCAAATAAGCAGCGGTGAGGAAGGGTGCCATTGTGTTGACATTTTTGGAAGTTCCTACAGGGAGCCGGTCCGCAAACCACTTGAGCGCAATTTGGAGAGCCGATTCGTCCCCAGTGATTTCGTGCAGCTTGAGTAAGCCGTAGAGCCCAACACCATGGGTCCACTAGAAACACGGTCAGAAAGCGACTGAAAAGGGATCGGGGTACGTACCTCCCAGTCATTCCATCCTTTGGTATCAATGACTCGGCCATCGTCGAGCTTAAGCAGGAACTCCCCGGTCTCGTCCTTGATGTTCACAAGTGAATCAATAAGCAAGTGAAGAGTTTTTTCCACATCCGAGCGAGAGAGGTGGGCAGTGGGATCAGAGCTCATGTCGGCAGAGTTGTAGTGAAATGGGATCTCCCCTCATGTCGTCCTTATATGCAGCGCAGTGTCGGTGATCCAGACATAAAGAATTACGTCCGCGAACATTCTGCCGGACCGTTCTTCCGGGCGCTTACAAAGCCCGCTGATGTAAGCACCTGGAATGTGACGGCAGGCACGTGACAGGTTGCTTACAAGTTACACCCACTTTCATCATCCGCTGATCGCTGTGCATACTTCCAGCCATCTACCGCACAAGGCACTTTCAGCTATCTCACCCAACTCAAAGCGTGCTTGTATCATAAAAACAAGCACATAGAGCCTACTCTATATCTGTTTCAGACATCGCTTTTGCGGATTCGACTTTTCGTTCGACTCCGTCTGAAAACCCCCTGAAACAGCCTCGTACTTTTTGCCCCCGAGCTTGCTTGCGCGGATTGTCTCGGATTCTGCAGTGCTGTATTTGCGTTGTATCCGCCTGTGTTTCACGTGGCCTTTACCCATATATTCTGGGAGCTGGATTCGGCACAGCTTGAATCCCCCCTTTGACCAAACCGTGGAGCACAAGCGACTTTGCCCAGCCACTTGGCTTGCTGCTCTTCATACCTACGAGTCATCTGAACGATCAGATCTCGACTTCAAACGTAAGTATGAGCTATTTTAACCCATAAATCGGCTCATTTGGAGCTTGAGAATTTTTCGTATCACTTCACACCAGATTCAACTTTCAGCCTTGATTATTTACGCGCCGCTTCGAATCTCTAGGTATCTTTGATCCTATCAACTGAAGCTACTTATTTCAATGTCTACTACTCAGCGCAAGTAAGTAGATCCTCCTTTGAGACCCACAACTCTTTCATCTCACACCGTTCACTTGCTACTCCCACCTCTAGGAGTACCCGCATCGTCATTCGCCCCAGCATCGTAAAGGTAGACGCTAACAGTGAAGACGAATCACCTTACTCTGCTCCGCCACGAGCGTCTTCCTCGGCTAGGTCCTCGCCTTCCACACCCGTTCAGACCCGGCCAACATCTAAGAAGTCATCTCGTGACCCGGCCTCACGCAAGGCAGAGTACAACAGATTATACTACGCTAAGTAAGCCCGCCTCTTCTCTTTGAGGAGGGGTTCAAGACTGACTCCGCTGTTTAGGAATCGTGGCGTACTGCTGAAAAAGGCCGCTGAGCGTGCGCGCACGATTCGCAACCCACAAGCATCGTCCAAGAAAACAACCATCAAACTTCCAGCACCTTCAACCTCAACTACCGCGCCTTCGACTACTCGCTCCCTTTCATCCGATCTCGACTCACTCGGCCCGTTAGAGTCTGAGACAGGCAGTGCACAAGATGCGGACGTGGAGATGCCGTTTTGGGAAGAGGCACAGCTGCTTGAGGCTCTCGTTCCGGCGACTCCTGAGAACAGCGAGATCAGGCAGTTGTTGATTGATGCACATCGGGAGAGTATGGCCATGGTTATGAACGACCGCGAAAAGGAGACAAGGTCGAGGAGTGAGAATCCGTTGCCGGCTTCCTTTTACAAGAAACATTAAACTTATCGGCCTTCGACACACTATTCTAGCACCCCCAACTCATGGTATTTATGACAAAAGCATTGTACCTCGTAGTTTCATTCATGTGAATCTCAAACTGCTTTCTTGATCAACGACGCATCCAATAATCGATATAGCATATAGATGGGACAACATATACAGACGTTGAAACGATAGTGTGTTATAAGTGGTGTGCGGGACAGCATTTAGAAATTATGCAAGAACTCCGGGTTCAACTACAAGTGGGGTATCAATATTCAGCGATAGACCGGCGGCGCCTCACGCCCATCTCGTCCACCTCCATTTCTACATCTTCACAATCGTCCCCTTCATTCGTGACTTCTGCCAGCGCACCCACCCGTCCACGCTTTCGAGCTGGCGTCGAAACGGATTTGTACGCCAGCGAGTCATTGCTGTATCTACCACCTTCCAGGGTTGGAGAAGGGATGAAGGGATTGCCAGTCTCAATTGCCTCCCGTAGCTTGTCAATCCTATTCAAGTTGTATAAGTAACCATGGTACGGCTGATTTGGGAAAGCGGAATCGGATGATGCGAGTTCGATTTGTTTAATTCGGAAACAGTTCATCCCGACTCACCGGTGTTGGAGTTTCACATTATCGGGCGCATATGGCTGAGCTTTGACGTAGTATTGCAACGCACTGGGTAAGTCGTTCCTGTAGACCCGGTTAGGAACCAGTAATTGCAGCTAATACGACCGGGAAGCTGGGGCGTACTGGTTCTGGTATACCCTTGCCCGCTTGATTAGCGACTTGGCAACCTTTTTCCTAGTGGCGAGGTCCATGGTGACTGCGATTTCCATGTCGGTTGGTCCATCGCGGCTGACAGAATAACATATCATTAACATGGGGTTCCGCCTGAAAACGCTGTCATGCGCTCACCTCTGCTCTAACGTTTCAACCCTACGCAGGAGCTCCAAGTGACGTCTTGCTAGGGGCGTAGCCATGTCCACAAGCGTTTCATCCAAGTTTTTCGGGAGTGGGGTGGCCACAGACGAATACGATGGAGGTCCGCTCCTAGGGTCCTCAGATATTTCTGCAGCTCGTCGTCGCTGCCACTCCTCCTCTTGTCTGCGCAGCTCTTCCTGCTTCTCTTGCTCTCGTCGCTGTCGTTCCTCTTCCGCCCGCTGTTCCTCCTCTCGTCTCCGGCGTTCAGCCTCCATCCGCTGGACTTCCTGCATTGCGTGTTCCTTCAGCTCCTCTTCGCGTTTCGCAAGAGCAGCCTGCACAGCACTTGCAATCTAACACAAACGAGTTCCTAAATTATATCGCACGGGCTGGCTAGAAAACTACATACCTTGGCCTCTACCTCTTTCTCCGTAAGCCCGATTACCACGTTTTCTCCTGGCGTACTCGAAACACTTGGCCTTCTCGAGTGGCCAACGCTGCTAGCCCTTCGTCCATGCGCAGGAGGCTGAATCCGGCTTGTGCCAACCACTGTGGATCCTGCTCCGCTTGGCCCAGCTGAAACGTGGCGCGCCCCAAATGACATACGGCGCGACTGGACAGGGATACCACTAGTTGAGACTGACACAGGCAGAGCACCATGCGATGAAGTTGGTGTCATGGAGCCTCGGCGGGGAGGACGACCGATCCCTATACTAGATTGTGACGTCTTGGCAGATAGGGTGGGGGTGGGCGGGGCTGGATTTCAATGATAATTAGTACATGTATACAGCATTACAGAGAAGGCAATGTTTACCTTTTTGGTTGACAACTGGCCGATTCTCTATTTCCTTTGTTCGGCTAGCGAAATTGAGTGTGTTCAGAGTATCCTGTTTGAATCGTGCACCAGGTGCGATGTTGCATATTAACAAGCTAATCGATGATCCACCCAAAGCGTCTTGAAGAATACGAGTGAGCTTAGAGTCCCTGGGACACAGGGGATAAGTATAAACGATGGTTTGTGATGGAAGGGGTTTACCTGTAAGGAATACGACTGGCACGTTGATTGAGTGCGTGCACGACCTGACCTAAAACGGACAGCGATTTGTTGATAGCCGCAGATTCAGCCATGCGGATAGCATCGTTCCCAGTCATCTATCGTTTGCTCTATTTAGTACACGAGTAGTAGGCTGCCTAAGGAGATGCGTACGCACCTTATTGTTCTCGGAGCCGGCAAGATCAACCAGATTGACTTTGCCGATCAATGCTAAAAAGAAATCGAGTCGGCGTATGATTTGGGAATAAAACCAGAACATACTAGGAGCGCTAGGATAGTTCTCCTTCACAGTAACTTTGATGCCCAGAATAGCATGAGAGCGACTGGATGCTCGGTTGAAGTTGGTTGCAGCAACCGAGCGCCCCTTGCATGCCGCGCTACACAAAATAGCTTCAGTGGGTGCGCGTTAGAGCGATAAAACTATAACCTACGCGAAGTGAGTATCAAACTCTTCTGTTGTTTCGATGAGGGTCTCCGTCAAGTTAGCCACGAACACCTTGCCCTTGCCGTCCTCCCGGACAGGTAGCTTGGCCTCCTAGAGTGTTTCATGAGCAGAGAAAACAACCGAACGAAAAGGCGAAACTTACCCTCGCAGATACCATGAGATCGAACACATCATCCTTGTAAATCTCCATATATGAGAGCTCCAACGAAACCTTGGTTTGTTGCATAGCTTCTTTTCGCTTGAACAGAGCCTGCCCGATGGTTGAGTGCACATTCAGGTTTCACGCAGAGTCACTTACGTCCACAACGCGAGGAATAATACCAGGCTGTTCCAGACTACCCTGCATGGTATGAGTTTTGCCTGAGGAGGTCACTCCATATGCAAATATCGTAACGGTCTGAGTGTGTTAGCAAGGCGGGGAATGTGGAGAGGACGGTGTCTCACATGTCCCGTAAATACGTTTGCTAGCAGTGGTAATACATCGCGATCAAACACCTGCTCTTGTGTCGCATCTTGACCATGTACAGAGGTGAAGCTAATTGATTGCTATCAGTCACGGTGATGAGCAATATAGACGGGGAGGCAACCACTTGAAACGGAAGCGCTTCGCGGCGTCCTGGGGATTAATTATTGATACACTCGTACTATCCAGAACCTCGACCGAGTCATCGCGAGCCTCCGAGTTTATGAACGGGCGAACGCGACACGCGATACGCACGGATGCCGACATTTCAGCTGATTGTGCAAGGACTCGAAAGTTGCTGAGCGTGGTGGAGTTCAACAGAGACAGTGAGCACGTGACCGTGTCAAGAGGCGCGTCCTGCATCCGACCACCACGATGAACAACACTGGCGAAGATCCGTTGCTCGATCCGACAATGTGAGTTTATCTCTGCAACTCCTGGACCATACTAATCATTGGCAACAGCGCTCGTAACACACTCGCTTTGGTCAAGGAGCTGGGTGACAGACCATCCCACGCGAGCGAGCTCAAGGCTGCCTATGCTACAACCCATGGGGCGCTTGGATCGCAACTAGGGGCAGACCTTGGGAACCCCCTTGCCATTGAAGAACAAGTGCAAATACAAAAAGTAAATTTAGTATTGCATTCAAGTCGCTTTCCATTAAACCTCTACGCTCTAGGAATATGTCGCTAAGCTCAAGTTCCGCTACGTCGAGCAATCCGCCAAAGAAGATTTTATCAAACTCCTCAGCTCTGCGCCTGAGGATACTGATATGGCCCTACTTGCTTCCGAGACCGCCGACGCCAAGGCCGCACTCAAGGCCGCCAAAGTACAGCTCGATGCGACGTTTGCTCAGCATCGGGAACTTGCCGAACAAATAGCCCAAGAACAGGCGAGAATCGCAAAGGAAACTGAAGATGCTCAAGCAATGGCCAAAGAAATTGTGGATATGCAGCTAGAGCTCGCACGGCTGAGGCGTGATCATCCAATTGCACAGGTGAGCGATGGTTATACATAATAGCCGCCCCCTTTCTCACCTCATGCCTTGACCCACAGCGCGTGACCCAGAGTCAAGCTGAACAAATACTGGATGATCAAATTACCCAACTTCAATCATTAGACGAGCATCTCCAATCCCTATCTGCTGAATGTGCTGCGACACGCGACGCTCTAACCTCCGCTCATACTTCCTTTGATAAACTTCGGCCTGAAGCTGCTGCCAAAGCTAGAGAAGTCGCAGAGCGAGCAGCACATGGGGGCAGGGCAGCTCAAGAAGCGGAGGCGCAATGCGCATGGCACCGGTCCGCCATTCAGCTCTGGAAGGACCTGTTCGATGTGGAAAGTGTGCGAGCCGTGTCAAACAATGAGCTCTGGCTAGTATACAATAAGCCGCGATTTACGTTAGCGCTAGTGTTCGACCATCATCACTCACAAATTCGCCGGTGCTCGTGTGAGTTGCCTGCGCATCACTTTTTGCCTTCGATTCTAACTGTGTATTAGCTGATTGATCTAGACATGAATATTGCTGAATCAGTTGACTTGGCTATTACCGCCAACAACGTTCCCAGACTTATTCGCGATATCCTCTGGAGACTGCGAGGGTAGCAAACGCGCCCTTTTGATTTTGCCTTCGATGGGAGTATTTGTAGAATTACTCGTATACGCACTGTATTTTACTCCTAATATCTATACCCTGTAATCTAAAATCACTACTACAAGCGAATGAGTAGAATGGGAACTCTCCCACTGGTCCACTTGTGAGTGTTCTCGTCTATCATAGTACAGAACTTTGTAGGTAATTGAGCCGATATTCAAATAGCCTATTTACGCGAGAAGTTACTGGGCATGCAATGGGGCCTTTCCGCAAGCTCAGATCCCAGGGTAACAATAACCCTAATATCAGCAAGTAGATTAGAGTATCGCTGCAGCGACGCATTGGGCGAAGTATATCACGTGACAAAGCTGACCCCTGCAGGTCATTAGTCCTTAGGGAGGCACACTGATTAACTTTCCTGCCATGACCAGCGGACTTTGAACTTGCACATCTTCTCACAGGCTCAGGCTGCAAGCACGATAAGCATGTGTCTGCTTTTCCTAGAGTTCTAGGCCCATAGCCCTAGCGTATCAGTATTCCTCAAGCGTACGGAAGCCGGCGCGAGGGAAAGTCGTGCCAGCGTTCTTGCGCTTGTTGACCCCGGAATTTTACCTTTGACAATCTCGTGCCCCACTCGTGTCGACTGTTGACCCCGCAATCGACCTGCTTCCCGATGTCCGATCATCTGCGCCGTACGATCCGACCACCAACGCACTATGAGCCTAATGTCAACTCCTTAATCGAGAAATCCAGGTAGAGCCGTCCTATCCCGTTAGTTTCTGCTGCCTAACAATACCACCCACTGTGTTATCCGAAGACGTGAACACGCCCTCCACAGATCTCAGCAACACGCCTCCACCCTGACGTCCGCACCCGCACCCTTGCTTGCTCCTCTCGCCTTCTCCCACCAACTCAGGACTTACCCCCGATCCCGTGCCGCGGGACCCCGCCCCCCACCAAGTTGGGCGTACTCAGCTCATGCCTCATCAGCGGCGAGCAGCAATCACAGATCCACTCCGGGGAGCGTAGCCCCACACCCAGAATGGCGTGCACGTGCGCTCGGATGGATACTCGCTCATATCGACAGGCCTGGGTTGATCCCCCACGCAGCTCAAGCGGAAGATATTCGATCGCCAATACCGACCCTGCGAGAGATGTGCTTGTGTAAACTATTGGCTCCCGACCGCATCGACGATCAAATTATTAATTCAGACTTGCCGGCGCACATCCGGAGGTCCATAGTTCGACATGCCAGCATACACTCTCCACTTCCTGGGAACCACTGGCAGAACTCTGGGGCGTTGCTTTTGGAGAACAAGGTGCAGACGGGGAAATCATCCTCGTCGGGAAGGACGCAGGCGGGTTTAACCTTGGTGGTGCATTTATTCGGGACGCCCTCACATGCGCAGAAATAGATGCTCAGCCTACGGAAGGCGAAACCGAGGAAGAGCTTGCGTGGGATGCAGAGGAATACACGCCTCCCCCTCTGAAAGTGTTGATCTCTCTCGCCCACCCACTTTCCAAACAGTTGTCTTTTTTCCCACCTACCATTACTCATCTCGCTCTCGTTGCATCTCCTCTTGACCTTGATACCACGCCTAGAGCCATGATGTCCAAACTGTCCGGAATATTGCACCTACTAGAAGCACTTGATCTGAGCTACAATTCTTGGCTTGGTAAGTGCCTCGACCGTTTCTCGCTTAGGCTTGGTGTTCTGAAATTAAATAGCCCATGAGGCACTCACCTCGGTAGATTGGTCAAAGAAATGGCCACACCTTCGCGCTATTGCATTCGTCAGCTGCCCGAATCTCTTAGATGAATCCTCGGTCACGAACACAATCAACAGTAAACGCAATTGGGAAAAATACATTCATATTGATTTCGCATAATAAACCGGTGACATATATTTACTTAAAAAAATGCATCCGATAGTCCAAACGTGTGAGATACCGAATGAAACAGTCGCGAGAATGAGATAGGAAGGAATAAAATGTGGTTACACAATGGTCGGAGAAACGCATAAAGTTACCGATGATAAAGGGGCTCACGTTACATAACGTGTATATAGCTCCAGACGTAATAAGAAACACAATCAAGACGCGATTCAGGGAGAAGAGGGGGCAGTCCAGCTGGGGGCGAGGCTAGACCGAGCAGCACGCGATTGCGTCAAGCCCTCCTGCATAGGTTGCCACGCCAGTCAGATGAGGTTTCAGATACAAAATCAACGAGACGACTCACATCCCACTGATCCACGTCGATAGTCTCGCGAGTCAACTCGTCCTCTTCCTCTCTCAAACGCTCAGCCTCAGCCTTAATCCTAGCTTGCCGTTTTCGCAGCCTCCCGAGTTCAATGTCACGCAGCCTCTGGAGCTGCAACTCGAGCTTCGAAATCAAGTCCTGGTGCTCCTCGATTGATCTCTTGTGCCTATCAAGGTCTAGCTTTAATTCTGCAATGTATTTGGCATTGGCTTGATCATTGGCCTCGAGACTGTCGATCTTGTTGCTGAGCTCCACGATTGTATCAGCCGCGCTGGCCAATTCCCCTTCCAGCGTTTCACGCGAGGATTTCAAGGATTCAGCTGTCCTAGTGGATGCGGCGAGCGCAGCCTCCAGCTGATTGACCCGAGCCTGACTCTCGCCAAGTTGCTGGACCTGATTGTGAAGATTGCGCCCGAGTTTCGCCAGGTGAACATCACGCTCTGCAATGGTGATATCACGTTCTGCAATAAGCCGACCAGCAGCAGCGCTATCTTCCTCCGCCTTGGCCCGAAGCTGATCGCTATGGGCCAGGGCGCCATCAAGGTCATCGCGGAGAGCGTCGACTTGCGCATTTAGCCCCTCAATTGCCTTGTCCAGATCCTGGATATTGGTGAGGTCGCGTTCTGCCTTGGCCTTCATAGCATCGAGTTGAGAGATACGTTCGGCCCTCTCGCAAAGAAGATCGTTATTTTGCCCCTGGAGACCCTCTATGGTCGATCGCAGAGCCTCCTCTTCGGCCTTCAACCCTAGGATCTGCGCGTCGCGTTCTTGAACAACCAATTCAGTTCTCAAAGCACGCTCTTCAGCAGATGCGAGGCTTTCGCGAAGTGCTGTGGCTTCCCCTCGAAGGGTTTGGAGTTGGTTTTCCGTAAGACTTGCTGTAGCCTGGAGATCTGCGATAGTTGATTCCCGAGCGGACAAGTTGCTCGTCAACAGAGCAGTCGTTCCATACTCCATATCAAGAGTTTCGGACAGGCGCAGCGTCTCGTCTTGGGCAAGTGCTAGTAATTGTTTGGTAGCTCCGAGCTCCTGGGTTGTGTCAGCCAAGCTAGCCCGGACCTCAGCCTCAGCCGTGATGCGCGCCTCAATATCAGCGTTGAGTTGAGAGATGGTCAATTCCAGCTGTTGTTTGGCGGTCACGACCTCGACGCACCGCCGTTCGAGCGCTGCATTATCCTGAGTCAGGAACGAGACGTCTTTGACCGCCGAATCGCGATCCTTGGAGACCTGCGCAAGCTCTACACGAACTAGGTCCGCCTCGTGTTGGACCTGCATCAGATGAGTCACACTCTGACGCTCATGTTCCACTTGGTTCTTTAGGGCAACAATTTCTTCAGCCATCTGAGTTTTTTCGAGCACGAGTTCGGACATAGCAGCCTCAAGGCGTTCAATCTAGATGATATTCAGCCCCTGTCTTGCCCCTGTTTCCCAAAAACACCATACCTTCAGCTCCAATTCTGATTTTTCTGGAACTATTTGCTCTTCCTGTGTACCTCGAGTTCCTCCGGCGTCCAGAGAGAAGCTTGGAGTCATCTCTCTTGGGATAGCCATGGTAAAGTCAAATTCGCCAGGAGCATCGTATTCAGGAGATCCGTTCTCGGTAGGCTCAGGGGTTGTAGGGCGAGTTGGGCGGCTCCCCAAGAAAGAGACATTGTGCGGAGGAGCGAGCAGGGAGCGTGTAGCTAAATCGGTGTCTTTGCGGGCATTGGCATTTCGAACTGGCGAGTCAAATATATCGTCATCGCCATCATCAAGCTGCTGATCCAAAAGATCATTATTAGACTTCTTGAGGGACTCGATTTCAGACCGCGCGGCCGCTAGTTCCGCTTTAAGTTTGGCGATTGTAACTTGTTGCGCAGATCGAGTAGGGGAAGCAACTGTGGTCGAAACACTACTGCGGCGGCGCTTGCTTGGTCTCTCGGCGTCTCCTGTCCATGCGATGGTTTCATATGACCATTGAAGCAAGTTCAAACGTCATACCTTTCAAAACTTCAATGGTTTCCTTTGCGATGCCAATATCAGATCGGCGATGGGATTTTGCGTCGTTGAAGCTGGACCATGGTCAACAAACAACTCGACTTTGCCATCCTGTACTTACATTTTGACGGCCTTGGGCGTCAGGCGATATTCGGCTGGAGAACGGCCTTTCCTGGGAGCCTCAGCAATGGCACCACGTTCAGTCTGGATCAATAAAGGAGGTTAGCTTTGACTACCCGGGAACCGGGCACCGTATGCGCACAAGCTTCTCGACCGCTTTCTTTATACCCGGTCTAGCTCGAACACCGAGCTCAAGCCCTTGTTCATGTGCCCGGCGCTCAGCTACAAGGAGAAAACGTCAGATGATGAGCCACAAGTCACCAAATCGGTTACCGACCGGCTTTCACAATGGCTGAAACATTCAAAGGCTTCTTGTTCTTCTTCAGGCTATTCTCGGCCAATGCTAGAAGGGCATCTACGCTCGCAAGTCAGCTTCGAGCAACCATACCCTAATTGATGCAATCGCTCTTACTCTGCTCGTACGACAGTTTGGTGCGTGTGCGAGTTCCATTCGTGCTTGTTGTCGAAATTACCGAAGCAATGCTGGGGCGCGTGGCGCGGTGGCGTGCCATTATATCGAAAGTAGCAATAAATCAAGAATAAGAAAACAGAAAATCAAACACAAGAAACGTTGGGGACCAATCAATCAGAGTGGTGGTGAGAGACAAGAGTGAGGCAGCAAGTGACGGATAAGGCTCAAGGGGATCACCGCGTGGAGTACACAAGGCAAACACGCCCCAAAACGGAAAGCTGATGATGTAATTAACATGTGACGTAGTAAATAGTACAAATAACCCATAGCAAAAAGCGCCTCGTAGTCCATCAATAGCCCGATATAAAAGTACAAACAACGAGGAATACAAAGATCCAGGAGTAAATGAAAATTACATGATAATACAACGAACCGTTGACCCTCGCTTCTCCGCCAGTCGAGAATCATGTGGAAGCGTAGCTCCCCTTTCCCCTTCCGATGGAGCGATCCCCAAGGAAGTTACGCTGGTGTGTGATTTGCCCCCCTCTGGAGGCAACGCCACCTCGAGATGGGCCCTATGTGTTCCCTTCGTCTTCGCAGCCGGGCGCCCGGAGCGCAACGGCGCCAAAGCTTTCAACGGCGTACTCAACGATCTTTGCCGACTTGTGCTTTTCGGCCTCGACGCATCGCATGGGGTCGGGGGCTCGATTACAACGTCCTTGCGGCGAGCGGGTGAGGCCCCCACGTCCTTCGGGGCACGTCGGTATGAGCTCGTGTGAGCAGCACCTTTCGCTGGTTGAAGGCCACCAGAGGATGCGCGGACGGAATCCCTGAGAGATCGGATTGCCAACGCTCGGTTTATGTCTGTGAATGCTGCCGCAGTGATCCCATGGTAGGGAGACGGGTGTAGAGCAATAGGAGGTGGGGCATATGGACCGTCGGTTTCGCTCGAGTGTGTATCGATGGACTCCTGGGAGGTGGAATTGCGTCTCCACGTATGCTCAGGAGCAGCAGCGAGGGTGGTCATGGTCAGGAGGAGGGATCATTTCACAGGACATGGCACCTGGAGCCGTGGAGATTTATGTTGCCTTGACCTGATCAGAAGTTGTTTACGGCATCGAGAAAACCAAATACGCCACCCGGCTGTCCAGGTTCAAGTGACCCACCCAGGCAGTGCTCTGAACAGTTGCGCTGGGCAAAAGGCATCACCGACTCGCGCCCGGCCTTTCTGCTCTGCATGAAACAGGTTCATACATTGTTGTGTCGAGCACCACCTTTCAATCCTTGACATCCAAATTGATTTCTCAGCCCATCTGCTAATCGTTCTGGACCTTCCTGGCGAAAATCCGGCACAATTGAAGACATAGCCGGTACGGAGCGGATGTGTCTAACGAACTAGGGACACAGGCTTTTAGGCGCCTGTCTATCCAGCGTGGACAAAAGAACGCATACATCCCACAGGATTCGCGATCCTACAGATTTCCACGAATGATGTTCGAATGCACTCTTCACGGCTTAAAATAGCGTGTGGCCACCAACGTCTGAGCTTCGGAGAGATATTTTTGGAAAAATAAATACGTAATAAGATAGCAAGTCATAGATAAACTACAAAATATATATGAATAAGATCGCCATGAGAAGATGAAAAATCACATGAGAACGCAGTCCGCGTGATGTTTTGAGTTATCAAACTTGCGCCCTCTGACCAACGAGCCCCTCTGTTCACGATGAGCCTGCACCGCATCGGGGGTGCTCGGTATAACAATCCTTAATTGCGGCCTGTTTGTTGCAGTCCTATGCTCAGCCGCAGCGGCTCTTCGAGATTTGTCTTGTACCCGTAAATGTTCCCACGGTGGAAGCGGTGGCTGCGAATACCCGGGTTGGTATATCGTTGAAAATCGATGATCTACAAGCCCACGCTGAGTTTGGGTTTCTGCCATCCTCGGGGGCTCAGCTTGGGCAGAAGTATTACCCGCAGGCTGTAGCTGGCTGGACATTCGTGGACGGGGAGCCTCCAATGATAATATTTTTGGGGCTTTGGCAGAAGTCGTTTGCGAGTTTGACTGTCCAGCCATCGATTGACGCGCTCTTCGAGACTGAAGCGCTCGATTGACATCCGCAAACGCTTCAGCGAGGTTGACCGAGTCATTCACGTACAGGGAACCCGGACGGGTTCCGGGTGGTGCCCCCATATGCGCCCCATGCCCGGTAAAGCTGGATGATGAAGTATACGCCGAGGATGAGATGGGCTGACTAATCGCAGAAGAACGACGCGTACGAGCAGAGCTCGACATGGGTACGATAAGCAGCAGACGGATGGAATGATGATAGAATCCCGCTAGGCCGGAGCGTGAGGTTTTGTACGTGAGCCTCACCCGGATGTCGGGCGGTGTAAAGACACTGGCCCAGCTGTCGGCTGTGTCTTGACCTTGATTTCTTGCCACAGCGCCATTTGGTCTACCTTGTAAGTGAATGCTGTTGGGCGGGGACAGCGGCTCAATATACTAAAGAAGGCGAACAGCCACAACCCAAGAGCGAGAGCACCGCCACGGTACACAGTTGACTGATGCACGATTTGTCGGGGTGTGCGAAGCAAAGATACATATGACCGCCAAGACCGAAACGCGCTATGCTCGAGCATAAGGATAGGTTGCGTACCACATGGATATATGCGACCGAAACATTCACATGCCTGATAACGCAGTGCTAAGTTTCCGGCTATAAACGTTCAACAAACATCCACAAACTGCTCACAGCAAGTTGGGCCGGGCCTACAGTAACGGAACGGCTTAGTGCTATGTTCGATAGGTACAAGTACTCAATTATTCTGGTGGCCCATTTTTGCGATATCAGACATACTAGCAAGCAGGCTGAAACAACCTTGTGACCTCGATGCACTCGGAGAAAGACCAGCCGAAATTGGCAAAGGCGCAGACAAAGGCACAGAAGCTGCGTAGGTGGGCACAATTATCCCAATAGTACAAAAATCGTTGCCTTGCCGCTCGAACCCAAACTGCACGTGGCTAGAGGAAATGAGAGTGAATGGGAAACCGTGTTGTAAGCGCCTGCTAGACCGCCCGTGTGCCTGTGTTTAGCAATTCGCAGCCGAGAACGAGAATTGAAACGACTCGGGCAACTAGCGACGAAAAGGCATGGTCAGATGTGAGATCTAATCTTTGCCCAAGATAGATACCGTATTCAGAAGGCGGACAACCTGTCGAGATGTGAACGCAACTAGATGTCTTAGGGGCTAGGGTCATTCGATATCTCGTGGTGAGATGTCTGTTGATATACGGTGGCCGTGTGTTCAATAACGGTCAAGTGCAAGGTAAAGAATGCGTGTTCGTCGTACAAATAACGGAAGAGCATAAAAGACGCTGAGGGAGAATGGCGAATAGAACGCAGTTGGCTCGGTTCGTTCCATATATATTAGTGATATCAGTGGTAGTTTACGTACCACATCTATCTATATTACAGATCGTGGCCAACCAGAGACGTTGGCGCGAGGTAATCAAGACTTTGGCACAGCCACTGGCCAAACGACGGTGAGGGCTCATCAAAAGTGGAAATAGGCGCGCATCCGATCCTGCGCATACAATGACCCGACAACGGCGATCATCTCAGATCCACCCTGGGCCCAGGCTGTCAATTGCCGACATACAAACCGCTCGCGAGCACATCTCACATGCACATATTCACCGAACAAGCTAGATCCTCGGCCAGTAGTCAAACCGCAAACTGAGCTGGCGCGCATCGGCATCATCATCAGATGGACAGGCTCCAAGTCCCTCCCGAGTTGCTGATTGGTCACGACTCAGCTGGCGCCCGAGGTAGAGATAATCATGAGTAACCTACCGCTTTGACCATGGGGTGATATCGATCCGGTTTATCGCCTAGCGATCCGTTCGAGGCAGTCAAATGCGTGGTTCTAAAAACGGCCAATTATACCCCGACCGTAGCGGACCCGGAAGCTATGAACTTTGGTCGCCTACGATCGAGCCAGTGTCGCACCAGTTGTGCGACAACAGAAGCGTGTATGCACTAGCTTGTACTGTGTGCCTGTTCGGGTAACTTATGTCCCGGGGCCGGTCGGGCCGCTGTGGCCGCAACAGGTGGCTATGGTTATTCCCCTGGCCGAGTCACCCACGCAGCCGACGGCCCAGACGGAAAGTTCATGGCCACCATATAAAGAAACGCACACGCGTGCTCGCTGGGTAGAAATTTTTTGGAATGAGGAATCTCGCAATCAGAATCCGATACATGCAGCAAGCATCTGAAAATGCAATCAAATGTATGAGGTTAATCTTGTTCATGCAGTAGCATCAGACGTAAGGCCTACGCGAAATAGTGTACCCTCAGGCGAGATTGGTTGCCTAGCCCGTAGGCGATGGTTTCAGCACGGCATACGACCGTCGCCTTACCTCACCACATCTCACCACCCGGAGATGAAACCCAGAATGGCAAATGGTGCGGACGTCAGTTGAGGACCAAACTAGTAACTTTGACGTAGCGTAGCTTAATCCCCGCGAAAAGATCAAAGGGATTGTTGCCCCTAGGAAAATTTCGAGGACGTGGGGGCCCGCTTTCGTCGTTGCGGGTGAGATGCCGGAGACTTATCGAACAGAGCCGCCACAGCACCTCGTAGACGATCTACGAGCCAATGATGTACACTGCTGACCTTTTTTTTAAGGGATTTTCATTCGCAGGCTGAAGAGTGTTTATAGATAAGACGACGAATTAGAGACCAGAACTATGTTCAAAACGGTCTTATATGACGTGATAGCCTTGACAAAATAGTCTTGGTGTGTGGCGAGGGTGGCAAAAGTATTAACCCATTTGCGAAGTGTGCAGGATGGGATACGGGTATATTACAACCAAAGCCACGAAATATTAATGATCAACAGGCACACATAACGACGCCGACCATTCACCGTGTTCATAGGTATAAGGTTATAGCGAGGTCGCGCCTCTGCACGCGTAGGTCGGGGACCAACGAGCCAGATAGGACACCCGACAAATCTCCAACGACACCCCGCTCCCGATTGCCCCACAGGGAAAATGGGCATAAAGTCTAGGCGCATTGGACATTAGTCTACGTTTGTATCTGTCACCAAACGTTCGAGGCGCGGAATTGCTGCTTCTGAAACGGAGCGCCGCTGAGCGAGCGGAGGCTTCCCTTTGAGCCACAAACGGCGGCGGCCCGCGACGACGAGTCCAGAACATGTGGCAAAAGACAACAAGAAACGAGCTAGAAGTCCAGGACTAGATTCTCCGGTGCCACCAATGTCCATCCGTGAAGATCCACCGACACCATCCGACACCAGTGCCCATAACGCCGATAGTCGGACAAATCCAGCCGACATTCGAGCTGTGCAACATGGCGTAGCGCATCGTTGAGGACACGGGAGACAGCTGTTGAATCAACGTCGTCTGCATCTATATTGTTTGAATATAGGGTTGCCGACGCCCAAAGTTGGTCGACTGTGGCCTGGAACCGAAAACGCATCGGGACGAGCAAGATCGTGCAGCGGAAAAAGGCCATGTGCCATGTGCGAGCCTAGAATGGGTCAAAAAAGCGTATATACGAATGAGTTAAGGTTTACCTTTATGAACTGCTGATCACGGGTGGTGCTGTGTGCTTTCAAGGGTATTGTGCGCTGGCGATGATCATCTGTGGTGTTCGATGGGGCTATCGATTGGGCATTGTGCACGGCGCGGACGACAACACCGCGGCGATGGGCCACCGGGATGCAAAGAGAGAAATTAGACGTGAGAGAAGCGAGTCTGACGCATTCCAAAACCCAAAACTCGCCCAATAGGCCGGACAGCGGCGACTGGACAGGCACTCCCTTTGGCTGGTGCAGAGTTGCCTTTTATGGGCAGGGCGCGATACGGCTTTTTTGACACACGTAGGGAAACAAAATCTGTGATTTTCCTTTTCGTCGCTGGCAACGTCGAGTGGGTCGGCCGAGTAGATGACAGCATCGTAAAGGCTAGCGGTGCAGGGCAAGGGCAAGCGTGGGACACGCATATACCCACGCGCGGGACGACTGGGGGGGTGCGGGCGAGGGCACCCGGATCTCAGACGCAGACGGACGCGCATGGCGGGCGACATCGGAGGGCGCGTGTGGGTTGGCGAAAAGCCGTGTGGCCAGATGGGGAGAAGCGGTCGACACATGCGCGGGCCGGGATCGCCGGATCAGACGACGACGAGCAGAATGCATATATTCCGAGCCTGGGACGCGGTCTGAATCCTACTTGCTCCCAGCCCGACGTCGCCAACCCATTTCACGGCGACCTCCACTCGAAACCGGTAAGCCGTATTTTCACATCGCGCCCTGGCCTAGCACCCGTTTGTCGCATGACGTTTAGGCTTGATGGTACAAATACCACTTATTCCCCGTCCTTGATTTCCGATTTCCCCCACTTTATTTCCCTCCTCGCTGCCGGGCTCGCTGCTGACCCCCCTCTGCCCAGTCGTCAGACGCCTGCGAGCGACCAACTCCGGTAGCACGGCGAGTGAGACACCTCCTGTCTGGCCCTATTTGAAACATGTGAGCGACAAAGCAGTCATGTGGTTGCCCATCGCTCATGTTGCTTTAATAGCCCCGCGCGTTGCCACCACCACCCCCACACCATGGACGCGCTCGACCTCGACACCTCTTACTGCATCGTCTGCAACCAGTTCATCTGGCCCGAGCGCTACCAGGTAGCCATCGAGCCGACCACTCCTGTGTCCCCCACCGTCGGCGAGCCCTCGACCGTACGCGCCCCCAAAAAGACCGGCACCGTCCGCCCCACCTCGCGCCCTGGTGCCCGTCGACAGCAAACTGCGCCTGCACTGCGCCGAACAGGATCTGCTCGCAAATCCCCGACGGTGGCGCCCGAGCCCCAGGCCGAGATGGCCCCGACAAAGCTGCGCACAGTCATCAGCCAGGCTCCTACACCCATCTACTGCTCAGACACTTGCCGCTCGCACGATGTCGAGTCTGGCAATCGTGCTGAAACATCTCTCAAGACGCTCTTCGACCCTTCATACTCACCCTGCAAGGCGTCGCCCATATCACCTCTCGTCTCGGGTTCCGAGAGCGATTTGGACACCGACCACTCGAACGCCGGATACTTCGCACGCCTATGCCCTCGCCGACCCTGGCTTGATCGACGCAACAGCAGCACGTCTTCAGTCAGCATGAGCTCCTGCTCGAGCAACTCGAGTGGCAAGGAGTACCTGTACGAGAACCGCCGTCGCGCACGGGAGTATCTCGCCGAGTCGGCTGCCCGCCTCAGCCGCGCCGACTCGCCCTGCCAGTCGGCGTTGCCCCTCCGGGGCTCCTCTCGACCTCGCCCAGACGCGGTCGACGTTTTGCCTCCGGTCCCCGAGCGACCACCTGCGGTTCCCTTTACCCATCGTCGGTTCAAGGAGAGCTCGCACCACGCCATGTCCTTGCCTCTGCCGACCGCCCCCGACGCCTCCGAGCTCTATTGCTCGTATCCTCTCTCGACACGCACCCGCTCTTCGGCATCGGTCAGGCGCGACGGAAGCCCAGAGGCACTCTCGTCTTCTGTCCCCGACAGTGCCGAGCGCACCCCTACTCCCAGCGTATACGACCTTCCTCTTGGCGGCTCTCTCACTGCAGATCACACCAAGGGCCTGCTCGTACGCCCCGTTCTCATCCGATCAGAGTCCTCAGCCTCCATCAGTGCCATGTCCCGGAGCTGGAGTGAGGACGATGTCCTCAAGTCGCTTCGTGACACCACTATTGAGACGCGGACTAAGCGGGACCGTGATAGCCGCAAACAACGCAAGGCGTTTGCCAAGGCGCACACGCTCCAGAGCCCGGCGAGTGCGGCCGATCGACGCATGTTCCCATGGGGCGCTAGTCACGTTGATGAGGTCGGTCCGACGTACCCCGTCCTGCAACTCCCGCGGCCGAAAACGACCGTCGTCCGAACGGTCATGGTCCGCGAGACAAGCAAGGACGGTTCCGAGCGGCTAGTGGAGCGCAAGGTTACCGAGGAGATCGAGGAGGAACCCAAAAAGTGAGTTACTTCTTGTCTTCTCTTGGGCTAGCTCTCATCACTCTTGGTTTCACAGGTTGTTTACCTTTATTATTTGAAGTTACGAATTCCTAGTTTGCAATGATTGCAATTAATTCTGTCTGGTCGCATATGCGACCAGGCTGACCCGTGAATTTATTCTTTTCTTTATTGTTGTTTCGATCACGTTTTGTTGTCGGGTCTCGTCTCTCATTTTCGTTCCTATCGCTCTCGACGCCCTATGCCGCACTCGTTTATGCTATTCATGTCTTGCTCTCATTTCTCTCATTCAATCTGTGTACTTTTGTTGTACTAGTAGCCTTTCCGCTTCTACATTCATCATCTGTATAGTCTCCATATGCCCTTCACCGTCGTTTTCTGCTGCGTTGATAATCATTCATATGTGCATCCTTTTTCATATCCATTGTGTGATATTAAGTTCGTGAAAAGCGTGTTTCAGCTAGGGACAATGTCTTGGTTGGGCCGCCTCAAATCATATCCGTCGTCGCTAAACTAGTCAAATTACTGGCTTTATCTTGCGACCAATTCGACGTCTGTTCGTGGGTTGAAATGTAGGAAGACTGTCTCATCGGTTTCCTGAAACCTGCTGATATATGCGGTCGAAAGTTTCAGACACCATTCCGTGTTGCTGATCTAACCCGATTATGTAACCCAAATTTGGTGCAGGAGAATTCATAGCTGGCTACCCCCACCATGCCGACCCCGTCCTCGCTGCCGCCCCTGAAAAGGCGAAAAACTGCGTCTTCAGACGACACATTGAAACGGATAGAGTCCCTAGAGTCTTCTCTTGTAGCGTCTCTTCGCGACGGAGGCTCTCTGAATGCTTTCGTAGACTTGCTCGAGCTTGCACGGTCCACGGCTGACGCTGTCGTTCTACACAAGATATTGTATGCACTCTACCGCTCGACAGTCTCTATAGCAGCTTCTTCGAAGCTGGATTCTTCCAAGTGTCGGAACGAGGAGAGCAAACTGGTACGGTCATGGCTCCTTGATCGGCTGGGCGAATATGCAGACTTGTTGAGCGGACTGATGGCGGACGAAGAAAAGGCGCTTCGTGTAAGTTCCTCACCCAATTCAAGTGGCTAAAGAATGGATCAAAACGAAACCTGATCTTGATACCATTTTTGTAAAGACCGCCGCCGTCCAGATACACATGTCCACGCTCAAGCACTTGTCGAGCGCCTTCTCAAATGCTTCGGGCACACCTCAAATCTATTCCGTTCAATTCAAGAAGATCGTCCGTGCCTTGTTGGTTTGTGCGCCGACCCCTCGTGGATGCAACGGCGGCGGTGGGGGATCGACGAATGAAGGCGAGGGGCGTAGAGTCGAGGCTGATATTCGAGACTCATTTGTGGGAACGTGGTTGAGTTCGTACGACGATATCCGATGGTTCTTTCTTCGAGAGGCGACGTGAGTAGTCTTGAATGGTCGGTGACACATGGCGTATTCATTATAGTTACCAAAAGCTCGCTCCTGCGATCCCACGGAGATAACCTTTCCGTAGTAGTTGCGGAGAACCTCTTGCCGTTTTTGGAACAACTGAAGACAATGCCAACAGAGGCAGCCGAACTCAACGCATTTTGGATTCCCGAATTGGGCGCCAAGCCCCCTAAACCGACTCGAAGCAAGGAAGTCGAGGACGATCACGACGAACCGGCGCTGGTCGATGAAGATGATTGGCGCACGTTTTTCGACGACAGCCACGATGGACCTCCAAATCCAAATCTGCCAACACCCCTCGCGTCCACACGCTCTCGACTCACCAAAGCTTGCATTCCCTTGCGTCCCACAGGGCGCAATTCTCAGCGTGCTGGATGGCGCTATTGCCGCATATTGCAAGTTCTGGCCCGCTCGCCACACGCGCGTTGGGCGTTATGCATCGGGGGGTGATGCCGCACATGGACAAACCCGTGCGTCTGATGGACTGGGTTGGCGGATGTGTGGACTTTGGTGAGTACGCCGCCGACGGGTATTTTGCCACCCTATTTCCTTGCTTAGGATTGAATGGCTGACGGAATGAATGAAATGCCCATATCAAGGTGGCTCGATCGGTTTGCTCGCACTGAATGCGTTGTTCGTGCTTATCAAAGATTACAATCTGCAAGTAGCCTTGGCTCATTATGAACACCGGGCTGGACTCTGATCTGTGACTATGCCTAAACAGCGACTACCCTGATTTCTACACACGGTTGTACGCGTTTCTCACGCGCGACGTCATGCATCTCAAGTACCGTGCACGTTTCTTTCGTTTAACCGATGTCTTCCTATCGTCAACGCAAGTGCCCCAGTCATCATAACCGGCAACCCACGCTGATAGCTCTGTTCTGCGACGTTCTAGACACCTGCCTGTTGGATCCTGGCATCGTTTGTCAAGCGGCTGACGAGGCTTTCGCTCACGGCACCGCCCGCGGCGATTGTGATGATTATACCGTTTGTGTACAACATCCTGAAGCGGCACCCTTCGCTCATGGTTATGATACATCGAATCGAAGCGATTGACGCCGCCGAAATAGGTAATTCGATTAGCCCCTTCGTCGATTGGGGAGCCCCGCGTTGACAAAAGTGCACTAGATCCGTTTGACGAAGCCGAACCGTCTCCACTTCGAACAAACGCGATTGATTCGTCATTGTGGGAGGTTGTGAGCCATCGGAACCACTACCTATCTTCGGTCTCCACCTTGGCAAAGATATTTTCCGAAGTGTTTACAAAACCAGCGTATGCACTTGAAGACTTTTTAGATCACACATATGCCACAGTGAGTAATATTGCAAAAACGTCAGTGATATTGTTCCTCATTGCCAAAACTGCACAGCTATTGGAAACTGAAGTCAAACGAAAGTTGAAGAAAGATCCGGCGGTAGCGCTAGAAGCGCCGGCGAACCTATTTCCTTTGACCGAGTCGGACGACACTCCGACCGGGGATGTTGTATCGGAGCTCTGGGTTTTCTAGGGGGTCTCATGTATATTTAGGGGGCGAGCTCGTATGCTATAGCAAGTAAAATATGAGTGTCTAACGACGGTGTCTAGGCAAACCCGATCGATTGCTTTGTTCCTATCGGACTAGTTACTAGCTATCCCTGGTATTATTAATCCAGTCCGACGTTTGACGTTCTTCGCCCGTCAACACGGGTCGTGCTATGGACACAAGAACTAACGGAAAACAACAAACACCCCGCGTCTTGCTTTGCGCTCCCACCTCTGTTCTAACCCCCCATCGCACACGATGTCTCATCTTGAACCTAGTAAATCCTCTGGCAGCAAACCTGCTGAAGACGAATATAGCAGTGCGAGCTCTCCCTGTCCCCGTTCTTTCCTGTCGCTCGAGCTCGAAGTTCGGAGCGATATCAAATGCCTAGTCAAGGACAAAGTATCCAAGGCGTTTGATCTCCAAGAAGAGTCAAATACCAAACTCGGAGACAACCGCCAACCGAAATTTCGCGTGCTGCACCGGCCAGCGAGCTCCAATCCCTGGCGCTCGAGTTTGTCGCGTGCGTCTCTCATGAGCGGCGATGCACCTCGCATCGCATGCGACTCAAACTTCAGGACCCTCTCGCGCCAGGCGTGATTCTCGACACACCAGGCACCGGCTTGTTTTTCTATAGGTTGTGGGAGGTGGTGATACAAGAGGCGATTAGACCTGATCGTCGTTTGGGTTTGGTGGAAAAGAGCTGTGTGACCGCGTGCGATTCGGTGGGGTTGGCCGTTGCAAGAGCCGAACTGGACGAACGAACAGACAGGGCTATCGAGTTGATTAGAATGGCGCAAGAGATCAAGTGCGACACTGCAGCCAGTTGGAGCGTGTGGGGACGGTCTGGCAAGTGGTCCGACTTGCCCCTTCTCGAACATCTCGTTAGGGATCATCAGTTTGGTGAGTTTCCTTTTTAAGCGAGTCATTTAACTCTAACTCATCAGTCTCATATACAGCGATCACCGACGCTATTGCTCATCACGAGAATATCTCTGATCCGCGCATACAGCGATACGTTTGCGGCGCGATGCTTCCTACGCCTCGACATGCCAAGAAGGGCGAAGTGCGGGATCTACTCGAAATGCGTTGGAAGTGGCTCCAGCTCCAGCGGTTTAGCGCACATCTGTGGGATAAAGCCGGGCGAGTAGAGTACCTTTCACATGCCATGCGCACCCTCGATGCGTTGGTAAGCTTTGCACCTCAAGAGCCGGGGCTGCCGGGACTCCCAAATGTGGCGCTCGACGACGATACCCCTGATGCTACATCCAACGAGGATGACTCGGGTTCCGAGGCTTACGAGGAGATAGGGGAGAATATTGCTCCAACGGAGGCGCCCATAGACGCTGAATTTGAAGAGAATCACCCAGCCTCCAAACCACTGGAGTCGATCTACGGTCCTCGGGAGCGCTGGGTGGAATGGACCGAGCCTCCCCTAGCTACCCCGCCAACTTTCCTCCAGCTTTTGCTCGCCGAAGGCGCGGCCATATGGCTTTACGAGGCCACGCCCGCGATCCAACGATACATTGAGCGCAATCCTCGGACAGACTCGGAACGAATTTGGTTTGAATGTGCCCAAGAGACCGAAGCTGAGAGGAATGACAGGTGGAACAAGTGGAGGCAGGGCCTCGAGAGGGTTCGTGATTGGTGCTTGGGCGGGAATAGCGGGGTTACTCAACAGGCGACCGTAATATCGAGCGTGGTGCGCGCGCTGGATGCGATGGCACGGGCTGAGGGTAACTCCGGGCCGGACATCAAGTACGTGCCCGGGTCGGTGCCCCACGCGGTCAGCCCAACACGTTTTTTGAGTTGTAGTGCATGAGTTTATTGTTGACTCGGGCTTGCTTTTGGGTTTCGGGCTTTCTGGTTCTGAGCGTTTGGTATCGACCCATCTGTTTCTTTCTCTTTGCATGGTCGCGTTTCTCTCTCGCATCTAAATCAACTGTTGCCTCGCATTAGTTTTCATTGTTCATTACGCATGTCACATTCACGAGATAGCGGATTATCTTACTACTAGACCTTTCATCTGATTCAATACACCTTCTACTTCGTCCTTCTCGTCGTTTTCAGTCTCCTCTTCCGTGTGCTCTTCGCTTTCATCATCATCTTCACTACTTTCACGTCCCCAAATGGCATTTGAGTGGTTTGGATTCGCAACCAAGAGGTCACCGTCGTTATTAGACTCTGTCCAATCGTTGTGCTTAGAATCGAGTCGCAGATTTCAACCAAACGACAGTACCTTCCTCGTGCCGCTTTGCATAGTCATCGTTTAATTCCTCAATGATGCTCTTTTGAACAGCTTGGATTTCGGCGGCGTCTTTGCACGCCTGATACCGCTTGATAAAACCGCTATCTTGGACGGTCAGGAATATTCCTCAACAATTACGCGTGCTTACCCATTAACTTTCCAAAACGAGTCGCCCCATGAAAACTTGCTCAACAGAATCTCAGCGCATTCGTCCATTCCGACAATGTAAAACGCCGCAGCCAACGCCTCGACACAATTCAGTCGCCAAGGCTTTCCATAATTAACTGGGTTCGTCGCGACAAGATACGGTACTATTCATGTGAACGGAGCGGTCAGGCTCGATCGATCCGCCCCGAGGGCGGGGCGACACATTTGGGCGCATACATACGTAATCGTTCGTGTGGGGATCTGAGCTTCGCAAACGGAACGTCATCGAGTCGCGCCCAGCTGCATTCGACGACCGCCACGCCCGCTTGCGAGACCACGTCTCGGTCGGCAGGGGAAACTGGTTGCGTTCCTTTTGGCCTATATCGCCAGAACCGGGAGTCGATCGAGATTTGACAAAAACAGACCGATTGGTTTTACGTTCGACCCGCAGCCATCGGGCGATTCGACAAGACGAGATGAGACCGGACCACGACAACATCCAAACGCCGCACGCCAAAAAAAAATTGTCGATGAAACGACCATAAGAGGACAATATGAGATTGATCAAGTACGTACGTGACTACGACGCCCCTGAAACGTTGGCCGACACGCAAGTCAGCGATCAGCCCGAGTCGGGCGAGTTTCTTGCCGCTGCACCGTTTCGGATCGCAATGGTCAAAGTCCTAGCGAGATCGTCGTTGGGCATATGACTACAAGGTTTGTGAACGCGAAGAACACGTTACTGACCCACATTGCGACCGGAACAGGGATTTTGGTCTCTTCTCGGTCTTTCAAACTTTGAATATCAAACGAGGCGCATTCAGGATCAAGCGTGGCCTGATGTTTCCGTTAGTCCAAACTGTTTTATGTGTGAAACATCCGGTGGGGGGTCATGTACTCACTTACCGTCGTTTGCCTGAACGGTGTCTTCCCGATCGACAGCTGACGCTGGCTGTTGGTCGCTGTATAATCTATTCCTAATCCCGCCACGCCCGTGGCCCTTGCCTCGAATCGCGTTCTTCCCGCCTCTGTTTGATCCTCGCTTTGGTGCCATGGTCGTTTGAAGAGATGACAGAGCCAAGCGACATCAAAATGAGCGAGTGGCTGTGTAATGAGCGCCCGCATCACGTGACTGAACGATGATTTTCATCGTTCGTGAGATTTTGTCTCGACTGCATATATATACGACAGTGACAACCCTTGTGGCATGCGCCAAGTAAACGAGTCAAATATTCACGCCTGAATCAAACTGTTTCTCCGAGACAACTGAGCCAGCCTGTTTCGTCACGGAAGGTGCCGCGGTATATGCGCCACCGACCCCGAGTCGATCGTCTCGCCACCTCCCGAAACCCCACGGGGAGAGCGTGAATCGAACCAAGGCCCCTTGCTATCGCCGATTCGGACCAGGAAAATCGCACCATCAACGTTTCCAAACTATAAATCAGCCGTTCGAGTCACTGGGCTCGAGTTCAAGCTCAGCCTTGAACCCCCGAATTTCGCGGAACGTTCCTTGGTGCCACATTGTCGCCGTAATGGGCGATTCCATTACCTTTGATTGCCATAATCGAACCGAGCGCCCTAACCCAAGTTTAGCCAGGGGTTGTGCGCCAGAATCGCTTTCCACAGGGGGTAGTTCATAATGGGAAAACGTGTTGTGCGCAGCAAGAAAAATGAAGGATCATGTCCGACCTGCCACGCTGTACGTTCTCGCTCCAAGGCACGAGAAACAGCGCGGACCATCAGAGTGGGAACGCTATGGACATACGTTCCACTACCCAATGCGACCCGAAACAGCAAAACCCGAAAAACAACCCCTTCATTCCTTTTCTTCCAGATGGAAGAAACCTGGCTCGCTTTTTTCTGAGACTCGAGTCAACGAGCCGAGTCGAGCATGTTCAACGCGACACAAAAAAGCACAGCACAAAAAAGGTCACGAGCTCCTATGTCCGAAGACCATATGATCGTGGCTTGCAACGTAACCGTAGCGCCCAGCTC
Source organism: Ceratorhiza oryzae-sativae (assembly GCA_030998015.1). Lineage (NCBI taxonomy): Eukaryota > Fungi > Basidiomycota > Agaricomycetes > Cantharellales > Ceratobasidiaceae > Ceratorhiza > Ceratorhiza oryzae-sativae. The sequence continues at coordinate 2,823,880 of JARWMV010000232.1, read as the reverse complement.
CACTCGGACGCTGGTATTGTACGTCGCTTCAGCATATCACTCCACCCCAAACACACATGGACAACTAAAACGGGCAAGCTCTGGTCTGCTGAGCAGAGCGCAAATCACGCAATACCCGAGCGGTGGCAGGCGGGATAGACATAAATCCGCCAGCGTAAACCACGCAAAGCAACATGGGCGATCACTTGACGATGCATGACCTGACGCTGGGTTCAGCCTCCGACACGCATATTGGGCTCATATGCTCCCGCCGACCCTCGATGCTGACAGTGTGTGGTACGAGTTCTGCAGACGCCAGTGCGCACAGCAATGGCAGCGGCACCAAAGACACCATGGAGCACAGCCGCCCCGGGCCATCCGGCTCATCCAAACAGCCGATTCCAACATCCAGGGGGGCCTCGCTTAGCTCCCGTAGCCGACGCTCGGACGAGCTCGGGTTCCACGCAGAACTCGGCTGATCGCAAAAGTCAGCACACTCGAATTTCTAGAGACTTCAGGCCAGATTTGGATGCAATTTAAATCGATCGCATTTGTAAAAAAGTGAAAACAAAAGAGAAAAAGGCTAATGATACAAAAGGTTCAAGGTTCGTGGAGAGCAATACAACGAGGACTGGACAAAACAACAATAACGCAATAGTGTCCGGTGACGTTAGGTATGAGGCAGGTGGTGCGAGCGTAAATAATGTGCGTGGCGTTGAAGCTGCGCAGCGCCAAGGCTCCGAACGTCGAAGAGTCGAAGCCGTTCGGGGGTTGGAGTGCGGTGTTCGTTAGAAGAAAATAGGAGAGACGAGGTCGTGACTAATATAGGTGTTCGTAGCCGATTCGCCGGGGTAAATGCGTAAAAAAGGAGGAAAAATCGAACGAAACAGACGAGTGATAATATAGTTGAGCGACAACAAGAGTCCAGGTATAGTCGTGAAAATGATTAGACCATAAAGTGGAACAACCTAGGAGAGAACAGTCAGCACATATTCAGCACTGCCAACGCGACTCGACTCACTTCTGAGGCGCTTCCCAGTGATCCTCCTCAACAATCTGGAGTTCAGTCTTGCCATCAACGTCAACCTCATGGACGACATGGCGCTTGACGGGACCGGGCGGGGTGCGGGTCACCTCGTAGAGCGGGCCAACATGCTCGCGGTCGCTCAACGACCACGACAGAGGGCGGGCACTCGAGCGACTTCCGTACTCGGGGCCACCCGCCTCGCGCACGAGCTCCTGAATGGTCTTTTGGGACCTGTCCGCCTTGGGCCGCCTGCTCTTGGGGCTCGAGGCGGATTTGGACTGGGCGTGGGTGCGTTGGGTGATGGTGCGGTTGCGAGAAATGGAAAAGTAGCCCTCGGGCTCCTCGCCGTCATCGCTGACCGAGTGGGTCGAGTACACGGGCGAGTCGCATTCGGAGCGAAGCATGGCGGTCGGGACGAGCAGCCCGCGCGTCGACTCGGCAGACAAGCCGGCGTACTGGCGGTGGGTAGAGCCACGGGAGCTGGTGGTGCGGATCGACGCCGTGTCCGAGACGGTGGAAGCGGACATGGAGCCCGGGCGGACGCTGGACGAAGAGCCAAAGCTGGAAGTGCTTCGCACACGCTGGGACATGGGGTACGAGTCATAGAGCGCTGCCACATCGACCTCGACGGTGCGATCGGCAGGCGTGGGGCGGGGGCCCTGCTGCTGCTCCTTCCATCGGCGGTGGCTGAATGGGATCGCGGTCGGGGTTTCGTCGTCGTCGTCGCGGGGCTTGAGCTCCGGCTTGGGTTTTGGCTTGGGGAGCGTGGTCGACTCGGCGGAGATGGCGGCGCGCGAGGACGAGCGGCTGAGGCGGTCTGCAGACTCGGCCAGCAGCTGGCGGGACCACTGGCGGTGCTCCTCGAGCAGCTCGATGCTCGAGAGCGACCGGGTCGAGGTGGCGCTCGAGCGGCGGGCCCAGGGAAGGCCGCGGGCGATGCGCGCAAAGTAGTCGCTGTTGGCGCGGGCGCGGTCGTGGGTGGGCGACGCGCAGGGCGAGGTGGGCGACGGCTGGAAGTGCTCCATGATGCGGCGGGCGTTGGCGCTGCCAGACTCGAGGTCGCTCTGGCGGCACTGCGGCGAGCAGTAGAGCGGGGCGCGGTCGAGCGAGATCACCGTGCGGAGCTTGGTGACCGTCGCCGCGGGCTTGGAGGACGATGCAGGAGCGGGTTTGGCTGGGACCTGGACCTCTACCTGGCGCTTTTCGGGCCAGATGTAGGTCTCGCAGCGGGCACAGTACGAATGGTCGAGGTCGAGAGCGTCGGACATGGCTGGGGCGTGCGACGGGGCAGGCGGGGCACTATATGAGCTGTGAGCGTGGCGGACGGAGTGGACACGGTGCGCGACATACGCTGTGAGCGAGAAGAGATGGGGCGGCCGCTCGGGATCCAAGTCTTTTTAACTATCAAATCCATCAAAGGGGTCAGTCGTCATTGCATATGGGTCCCGAGTCTGGACCCGTACCGAAACACTCGTTTGGGCCCCGATTGTCCGGGTCTGGGCGTCGCTCAATGGCGGTTCTGCGTCGGCCGTTGGGGAAGGAACGGGGGCACTCGCAGCGGCCAGCGCCCTCTTATACCAGTTCCAGACCCGCTATTGCCAACCGTATACTCCCGGCAAATCTCCCCGTAAAAGCGTACATGACTATTCCCGAGCATTCTCCCCCCGAGATTCCGCTCTCTCGCTCGTTTCAGTCATCCGTCCGCAAAACCTCAAACATGCGGCCCAATCTACAACCAGAGCCTGGAAAATTCTGTACGTATACACGACTTCATCTCGACGCCATATTACGTCTGTGGGCCCGCGGGGCTCCGTTTATTCCGGGCGTGCTCGCCGCGAGGCCTGTCGTGCCCTGGACCGATTCGACCAACTCGACTCTGTTGTACCGCTCCGCAACTGGCCCGCTCATTCCGTATGGAAACCCAGACGCCCTTGTCTTGGTCTCTCTGCCGCGTTGTTGTGAATTCTCGTGTGCGCGAGTATCATGCGACAGCTCTACCCGACTCTTTGCCTCGGACTTGATTGAAACACATTCGTAAGCATGTCTCACCAGCCACTCGCTCTTTCATTGCCAAGTGTCAGAGACATGTCTCCAACGCCACGCTTGGACATTATATTAATAAAACACAACCCTGCCATGTGCTTGCCGCCGTTTGGACGTCCCTGTGGCCGAGGAACAACAACAGCCCAGTCATCAGCCCAGATGGGTCCAGGGCCACCCGACCCCCCCAAAGTCTAATCCCGAACAGGCCAAACCTCAACGTCATCGGCGACCAGTACCTATCAGACTCGAATCTGCCGCATTGCATGGGTGGCAACCTACTCTCCCAGCACCGGCCAATTTGGCAGCCGGCCATCAGATGCTAGACGCTCTAGGTGGAAAAAAAGAAAAACACGCGATGCTGTCCCCGTTTAGAGTTAGCCCGGGGCTATATTTTCGACCTTGGCTGTATAATCTTTGTCCGAACGTCGCGCTGGATCCGAGGGCGTTCTGCGACGGAAGTAGAAAACGTGGTCTGTCACTGCGAGGGCGTTGGCTTCTCCGCACGCCCGAGACCAGCGAGCAAGGGTTAAGCGGGATCAGGTGAACATGGTTCAATTGTCGTTTGGCATGTATGGATACAATATAATAGTACACGTCTCGCAATGTATGCGCACAACCAAGCGAGACAGCAAACAACGCAAAAATATAAAACGGGATAAATAGACTCCCTAAAAGAGGCGCAATGTCCAGACATGCACATGATCGTAAAGAAGGAAACGAGAGTAAGCCCGTAGGGGGGGGGAGGGAAGAGACAAAAGGGGCATAACAGTCATCAAGCCGGACCCAAAAAAGAAACTAGGCGATTATTTTCCAACTTTTCCCCAGCCTCCGACAATCCGTTTCCCACTGATCCACGTTCGACTCGAATTCTGATGCTGGGCGGCTGGGCAAGGTGCGTAGGGCTCGGGTGTCGGAGCGGACATCACGGACGTCGCGGGAGCTCGCCGGACGATCATAAATTGCGCAACGCTCAGCTGAGTCTTGACCCGGGGATCCGACAAAAGAAACGCGCAGCACGAAAGCGTAAAAACACGATTGTGCTGAGAAGGCGGAAGAAGAGCATGTGGGATGGACAGCGTTGCGGTTGTGAAGACCGTCTCGTCTGTAAACGTTTTGTCAGTTGAATCATCCCACCACGAGGAAGGAATAGGAGGCAAACGTACCCACTGCCAAGCGTTGGCCAATATGCACAAACGAGCCCGGGCGGTTGTTCGGCCCGTCGTGGTTCCACTCGGACCGCACGCTCGCGTCGCTCGACTTGAGCTCGAGTCCGATTGCAAAAGGTGCGCCGCGCGGGAAGAGCGAGGTGTCGACTTCGATCTCGCCAGTCACGGTTGCGATCCTACGTTGAGCAATAAACGTATTAAGTGTCAAGCCAACTAGGGGATAAGGTATCAAAACTTACGATGCGGTGTCGTCAATCACCCACACGGGCTTGTGTAGCTCCACACATGGGCGACGGGCGTCGCCAAAGGAGACAGAAGGTGGGAGGTGGGCCGAGCCAGAGCGCCTGTGCATAGGCGGGAAACGAGCGGCCGCGGAAGGGAGTGTATGCGGGATCGCAGGAGTAGAGTACACGGCGGCCATCATGATTGCAGAAGTAGTTGATACAGTGATAGAAATGTGGGCGTAAAGGTACAACAGATGGGTCGTTAAAGCAGATGGAGTCAAAGTACAGAGCAGCCAGAGACTGTTGGGTGGATATATATCACAGGAGGCCACGTACAGCTCAAGTAGGGAGCCATAGCCGGCGGTTTTGTATGGCTTGTGCGGTCAAAGGAGGGCGGCAATGTTTTGTGCCTTGACTTCAACACTTCCAAATCCATCGGATCAAGGTCAATCGGAACAGGGTCCTGGTGATTTGGACTATATTTGCCTGACAAACAACGCCAGGACTGAATTCTAGACCTGATACACACAGATTTGCATATAAAACGCCATGGTGATGCTACAGAATTTTATGTTTGATTTTTTGGAGTAACAACTAGGCTCGAGTTGGATACGCTTCGAACGTTGATACTCCGGTGATGTTCGGTAAGAGCAGGGCTCCGGCGTGCACGTGTTGGACGCTCGCGTGCCTGCTTTGTCCACAGCCTTGATGCGAAGACCATCGAGCGGAGTGTCGTTGCACATGGGTTTCTCACGAGCATCTGCCTTGTCTGCATGAATATATTGGACGTCTCTGCTCTGGGCGTTGAAGTGCCCGTGGTGGGAACTTTTCAGCCAGGCTAGAGGGAGCTAGGGAGCATCTTCATTATACTCCCTGATAACTCAAACAAGCATACGCAGCACAAACTCATTTTGACCGAGGTCGATATTATACATCGCGACGAAACGTGGGGTCCTTTTTCATCGTCAAGTATTCTCATATCTCAGCCCTCTACGACGACAAAGCAACCCTCACTGGTCCTCACGCATAGGGTCGATCTCATCGAGAAGAGGAGTATCGATTTGGTTGACATTGGCTGGTCGATGATCCCGTTATAGACCTCGAGCCACCAAGGAACGGGACAAAGGAAAAAGTCCGGTTGGGCGCGATAAGGAGATCGGGTCTGGCGCTTGATTAGATCGCGTAGGGGAGAGACTGCCCCAACGGCTGCGATTGTATTTGTGGCACCCTCCTCCCTATAGATGTCTCGGGCACACGAGCGCGGGATTTGTTTGGGACACCGATTGTGGTAAGTCTCACGTGATATCTCGGCTAGCATTCCGATTGCATTTGTAATACTTTCTTCTGTACCACCGCAGAACGTTTACGCGAACGACTTGTCCTACTCGTTTCGTCCAAGTAGCGTCCCAAAACCTCTTCTCGACGGTGTTTTTCCTTCTGGACAGCGCAGAGCAAGCTCGGAGCCCGGGCCGGATATCGCATACCCATGACATAGGCCTTCAATGAGCCACTCGAACATCTGGTCCCGCCTTCGCGCCCTCGCCTATAAATCGCCATGTGAGTCGGTGCCCCACACCCCCCGCACTTCGGTTTTTAAAATCGTGCATCTCTTCCCCCAACGCTCTGGCGTTTGCTTGGGACGACCATCATGTACTCAGATAGCAAACTACCAACTGAGCATCATGAACAGTTTGATGACGAGCAGATCAACGAAGTGCTCCGGGATCAAGCGACGGGGGAAATATCAGAGGCAGCAGTACGAGCAGAAGGCAAGTTGTCAGTTTATCCAACATTCCCATGTGGGATTCTCACAGAACGCGTAGGCGAGGAAAAGGTAACTTGGTTCGTATGGATCTTGGTCCTGGCTAGCAGTATTTCTGGGCTTCTTTTTGGTAAGTTTGGTGAAGAATACCATGCTTTGATTAACGTTTTCGTTTAGGATACGACACTGGTGTAATTAGCGGAGCTTTGGTGACCATAGGATCCGACCTTGGTCCCGCCGAATTATCCAATACCCAAAAGGAGCTTATCACCTCATCTACCACTCTCGGCGCACTCATCGGTGGCCTTGCGGCAGGAATTGTCTCGGATTTCATTGGTCGCAAGCCAGTCCTCGCGGTTGCCAACGCAAGTCGCCATTTACGCCGAATAATGTCCATGGCCATTGATTAGAGTTGATCCAGGTTGTTTTCATCGGTGGTGCTATTGCTCAAGCGGTATGCCATACGGTTGCAGCCATGATTGGTGGTCGGTTCCTCATCGGTGAATAGTATCGCTACCAGATCGCAATCAGGGCTAATACTAGCTTGATATAGGCATTGGCGTTGGCCTGGCAGCTTGCATGGCGCCTCTCTTCATCTCCGAGCTCAGTCCGACAAAGCTTCGTGGCCGTCTAGTGACCGTCAACGTGGTTTTCATTACGGGTAAGTCCAGCCTGGGCGTCCGAGTAACACACGTTAAACTTGCGAAAATCAGGCGGTCAAGTCATTGCATATGGCATTGGTGCTGCCTTTGAATCTTCTCCTGGCGGATGGCGTTGGATGGTTGGCCTCGGAGCAGTCCCGGCTGCGTTGCAGCTCGTTTTTCTGCTTTTCCTGCCCGAATCTCGTGAGTTTCTCGCCAAGCTTTCCATCAGAGTGATTGCTGATCAATTTGAATTGGTAGCTCGAATTCTCGTCCGCCGAGGGCAACTCGAGCTTGCGCAGAAGAATATGGCCAAGATCTACGCACATGCGACCGCCGAACAAGTTGCTAACAAGGTACGTGCCGCACTGTTGCAGTGTAAATTGCCCGCTTAGCCAAGGTTGTCTAGGTCAAAGTGTTACGCGCTGCTGTACAGGAGAGCATCGACATCCAGAACACCACTACTTTCTTGCAACGCCTGAAGAGCATCGTTACCGTCCCAGTCAACCGCCGGGCCCTTGCGGTCGCGTGCGGGCTCCAGGCCTTCCAGCAACTTTGCGGATTCAATACACTCATGTATTATTCGGCCACCCTGTTCAAAAGTATTGGATTCGACAAGCCTACGGCCGTTGGACTGATTATCGCCGGAACAAACTTTATATTTACCCTCGTTGCTCTCAAGTACATTGACATATCGGCCGACGAAAGATCATGCTCTTCACATCCCAGGCATGATTTTCGGTCTGGTTCTGGCTGCCATATCCTTTTACTGTAAGTCGAGTCCAGAACATTCGAGACTTGGCACATCGAGTACTCACATGACATCATTTTGTCATCCAGTCTTAACCAAAAAGACTGGGGGTATTCTTGTGGATGGAACTCAATACCCAAAGAGCTGGAGTGCTCTTGTGCTATTCTCTATGATTGTCTATGTTGCGTCATATGCAACCGGACTGGGCAACGTTCCGTGGCAGGTGCGTCCCCTGTTTTCTTGTCAGCCCCTGATGTGGACAAGCCGCCTGACCTGTGTTGAATTCCGTCGGCAGCAAAGCGAGCTGTTCGCACTTGATGTCCGTGGTATCGGTGCTTCTATTGCAACCGCAACAAACTGGTCGGCTAACCTTGTAATTGGAGCGACTTGTATGGGCACATTCACCCCGTGCCTTTGATTCACGCTCACTTTTGATCCCCCAGATTTGTCCCTGATGCATGCCATCACTCCAGCGGGCGCCTTTGGATTCTATGCCGGCCTATGCTTCTTCGGTTGGATCTTCTGCATCTTCTGCTACCCCGAGACCGCTGGGCTGTCCCTCGAGGAAGTCAGGCTTATCTTTAGGGACGATTTTGGCATCAAAGCCTCGGAGCGGTTGCGTGCAACAAAGAAGGCGCTGAGAGAGCATGCTGATGATTCTCCTTGAAGAAGGGCGTCTTTTAGGGAACAGCCATCGGGTCTGTATTTGTATCGATGGGATCTAATGCTACACATTTGTAAAAGATACCCCGAAGAATAAGGGTGAAGCAAGACAATAGGGCTGCGCAAACGGGGTGTTATCCGCCCATAGCCACTATGAATCCGTTCTGTGGGGTTCGCTTCTCTTGAGTATATTCGAGGTTCATGATCGACAGGACTCATACCTTGACTGCAAATTCCGCCGTCTTGCGCTGATGGGGGTGGCCCGGCGAAGCGACGAGCCGCGCAAACCTGAAATAGAGGGGATTCGACGTCATTCAACGATCAATTCCAGGCGGTCGGTTGGGGGCGAGGACGAACATCCAGGACGTATCATTGAATGGGCTATTGCGGGATGGGCATACCTTTGTCCATCGTGAGGTTGCCTAGCTAGGACGAGTCGGTAGGTTTTGGCTGATAGGGAAAATGGCTCGCCTATAGGAGTTTATTAGTATACCAAAGTAGGTTAGAGTCTGTATGGGGTGAGGCGCTGACCAAGGAAAGGCATGAGCAACGCTTTGGTGCTTGTTGAGAAATTGGCAGGCTGGCCTCATCGTCGACTAGTTTAGTGGCCATCGAGGTCGTTGCGACGATCTGATGGAATGTAAGCCAGCTCCTCGAACGGTGGTTGATCATACATACTGCAACTTGCCCACTGGCACAGGTTTTGAGAAGTTGCTGCTTGATTTGGGTTAGGAGCTTGTTTCGCGCTTGTATTCATCGCTGTGGTTTGAATGTGATAGGTCAAATGGGATAGAACAACGAGCTTGACCTTACAAGGTATCAGTGGTGTCAAGGCTTTGCAACTGGCTACGTACCCCTGGATGATCGCCACAGTATTGAACAAGGGTCGAGACGCACGACAAGAGTTCGGGAAGCGACTTTATTCTCATGTGGTGTAACGTCTTGAACTCAAGACCTTTTTACCAAATTTATTTAGAATGTCCTTGAAGTGAAACAGTAGACTCACCATCGTTCGAATCCAGAGCATCCACTACGTGTTTTAATTTTGTTATAGGAAGATCCCCTCTCGAGTCTAATCCAAGCCGCTAGAATATTCTAGTCGAGTCCAAGTGAAACTGGGACGAGTAAAGATGATTCACCAATAATCAAGGCTTCATGCCCGGCTTTCGTGGCACTAGCAAGCACGCTCATTGTAGCCGCGTTTCTTCCACTTCCAGGTACACCACATATCTCGACGACATATCCTTTGAGAGCTCCTCCATCCAGTAGCTCGTCAACTGCCTTGGCACCCAAAGAAAGTGCAGTGGCTGATGCAGGAACCCTTAACAAGGCTGCAGCAGTTTGTGAGCCACTGATGGCGATATGAGTCCGTTGAGTTGCAGTAGCAAAGTTGTCACCAGAAGGAATTATCTGCGACTGAGTTGGAGGATTGCAAGCAAGTATGATAGAAGTTGCATCTTCCAGCGATAAACCCAAGTCTTTTGAGAGTTCGGTAGCCGAGACGGCCTGTATATCCGCGACGGTAGTGTATCCATTCTTTATTAGCTTCACACGATGATCTTGGCGATTTGAAGTGTATTAATGGATCTTTTGAAGCTTGACATTGATGCGACCGGGTGAAATGAAGGTGAGCGTGTAGCTCGCAACTCATTGGGCGCTTATACCCCGTGCTCCAGCATCCAGTCGAATAACACCAATGCATATACCCGCTTCTCACGCAAATTCAATGCGGAAACCGCTTTCAAAATTCCGACCAACAATACCGATTTCGAATATGAGCTTAATTTGGCTCTGGCCATGTACAAAGCTATATTCTTGTAAACTGCATTCCTTTAAGCCCCCAGGGCTGAACGAAGTAGATGTCGATGTCCAATGACCAGCGCTTCAGCCCCTTTCAATCAACAGCACTACTCACTGACGTTTGTCGGCCTTGGGTGCAGCCACAGGTTGCGTAAAATCGCTCTTCCTCAGCAGCCATGATTGTTACTGTTTGGGGGGGCTGACAAACAACATAGCAAGCAAGCCCAAGCAGTTCATTCAGCTTGGCTGGACTAGTATCGCGGGCGAGCAGGTCCACGCCATCATGCGTACGAATGCTAACTATATGCCCATCGAGGGCCTAGGCGCATAGTTCTAGATTCGATTTGCGCTTACCCCCACGATGGCACGGAGTCTCTTACTATATTTCGAGTGCTTGGACTAGCGGCACTAGAGGCGGTAGCCAAGAGGGCAAGGGGGTATGGGAGAGCTGTATGCTGATGATTAGTGATCTGAAAAGGACACAGAATACCTTGGGCTTGATGGCTCGGAAGGCTACGCTCTTCCCCGAAAACGCCAACTTTGATACGGAAAGGGAGGCTGGGCTGGAAACGGAGGAGTGGTTGAGATTGCGTAGACCTATGTACCTAGGGGTTTAATTTAGCTTGAATTTATTTGACTCGGTTGGAGAAAATCGAAGAATCTCTCGCAAGTTTATATGATATTGATTCGGCAGACTCATTGAACTAGGTAGGTATCCAACAATTGGCGGGTACGGGCTCGAAGGCCAGAAACACGAATATGTATACGCCATAAGTTAGCCTGTGGGCGAGTTGGCAAAGCGTGCACGTTATCTTCAATTTCACCGACATTCGAAGCATCGAGGTTGTCATCGCCTCTATGGGGTATTTTGCGATGCACGGAAAGTACAAAATGAACATATAGCCTGGCGAGAGAAGACCGCGTTATCAGAATGTGAATAGCATGGCATGTGCTTTGACCGAGTTTTCCGGTCAGCGAAAGCACCGCATGGTGATAGAGAAGCTGCGGAGCGAAGGCCGTGTGCCTCATATCAAGCAGAATCCACCAAAGTCCTTGTAGCTTCGATGGTACTTATCGGATATCAATTCTATAGTTCTGCGCACACTTGTTTTTCTTGAGAGAGCATCTCCAGGCGTTTGAAAATGTCAGATTTAGTACTGTGGATACTGCCAACGAGGCTAGCTTATTGTGAATTCATGCGACTAAATTGATCAGCTACGGCGGAACAACAGCAATCGAACAGACTGCTAGCCCAGCATTCAACAGCACTATTGGAGTGCAGTTATAAATCTTTGTTATTCTTTGTCTCGATCACCACAATAGACCCCGTGCTTACCATTCCACAGCACCCACAGTTATCGCTATTCTTAGGTACGCAAACAACGCAACACGCTCGTCCCAAAAGCTCGCTCAATTTGGCCGGGCTCGTATCTCGAGTGGCAAGTTCCAATCCGTCGTGGGTGCGAACCCCAACTGAGTGTATGTGGGTATCAAATAACTTGCATTGGGATAGAAGAAACTGCAATACTCACGTTCTGGGTAAGTCTCAGTCATGGAGGCTGCGCGACGCATATGGGGCCTGGCCCCCTGGGCTGCAGAAACGAGCAGAAAAGCAGAAACAAGAGCGAAAAACTGCATTGTGAATAACACTCAGCTGATTTGAAGATGCTCTCTCAAGCATCTCGGTCCCCCTTTATATACTATTCCGTGCTCCCTTCGCTTAACGTGCGGGGTGCTCGGTGTTTGCACTCCTCATGGACTCTTGCGAGCTCTATGGCAAAGGCGAAACCCAGAATTCTAAGCGGGGGTATTGCGCCCAACTGATCAAATTTCAACATTGTTCGTGTGCTCTCTTTGACCCAATCCACGACTACTAACCCAATTTTATATCGATGAAGGCGTGGTGGCATGATGCTGCGCCGAAAACCATGTGTTGGGGACAAATACTCTCCAAGTCGATACACGAACTGGGATTCCGATTGGCAGAGATATGAATAGCCTTGCCACAGAGAAGGCGATTTTGATGGTCAACGCTCGAGTTGGTATTTTTCGGATCATAAGAAGCCTGAGTGGCTGGCGTGGTAGTGGCTGAGATAACGGGGTAAGGAGGAAGGCGCTGCATATACAGAAATCAACAGAGAATGTTATGCATTTTTAAAATTACATGATTCTTCATCTAGATGGGGCTTAGAGGTCGACCAGACCGGCTCATAGCAATTTAAGTGTAGTTTATTATGATACTACCATAACAAGCTGGTCTAGATATCTGTGGCTTCATGGCGCGTCCAGGGATAAGGCCCAACTTAACAGCACTGCCAAGCAACCCGGATTAGTTTGCGCCAACCTGTCGCCTTTATCCATAAATTCACTTACGGTCCCGCAGCAGCCGCAGCCCCTGGGACTACAGGCAGTGCAGCATGCACGACCAAATATCTCGCTTAGCTTTGCAGGGCTCGTATCACGAGCAGTAAGCTCAAGGCCATCATGCGTACGGATTTGAACTATGCAGGTGCATGTAATCAACTCTAACTCGGATTTTATTAAAACAACTTACGCTCCGGATACGTCTCAGTCATGGAAGCAGCACGCGGTGAGCTGGGACTAGCACCGTAGATAGAAGAGGTTAGGAGAAGAATAGGGCAAGGAAGAGAAACTGCATTGTAAGCAAAATACAGCTGAGCTGGTGCGATGGGCTGAGTGGCTTCAAATCTCGAGTATTTATATGCTGTTTAGGATAATATTTGTTGCCAAATCACAGCCGGCGTTGTCCGGTACTTTTTTTGGACACTCGGTGAAGCACCCGCCGCGAAGCTCCCACGAGTGCAGGGAAAAGTAAAGGTGTCCATGTGAACATAGAGCTAATACAAGTGCAGTAGCATTCTTTATGATGACCCGGCATTTTAGCTGGATGTCTTGCTACAATCGGATCCACCTAGTATATTGTTGTGCGCATAAATTACCCCTTATCAGAGGTAAAATGGCTAACATAGGCCGATATGTAATAAGAATGCCTCGTCTGTATAAACCGGGGTTTTTTTTTTCCTCGGCTAGAAATGGAACGATCTTCAAGCAGAGCGTTGACGAAAACTAGCTGGGGGGGGGGTACTCTCTAGTAGTAAATCTTATCACTTGTAGGCGATAGATATGAATCAAGTCCGATTTTACAGATAACCATGCCAGTATATTTCCTCAGACCGTATCTCATGATCCTACGCTGGCTGCAGTATGGTATGGTAGCGACCGCACACACTCGCAAATTTCAAAACTGGGAATTCTAACTGTGAGGACATGGATCGAGCGAGTCAAACGCATCCATTCCTAGTGGCTTTTGAATTGGCGGTACGATGGTTTGTTGTTGAATGCTATCAATACGCCCAGTCATTTCAGTTCTTTAGCCTCGCCCTGGGTTACCGCTATAATTTAAAAGGCTTTATTAATTAATTTCGAGAGTTTGTGGATTAGCGAAAAGGTAAAGAATGTGAGCGGGGGAGCCGGTGCACAAGCAATGTCACCTTAAAACGGTATACGTGTATACCCCCAGCACGTTGTCTCATAATGTTATCGTGTCCGTGGTTGCTTTGTTTATAGTTTATACATTCATGCGTGAAAGGGAAATAGTTCTGACTTAGTGGGGTAGTATCATAATATTTAAGTTTGCGGCTAGTGTATCGTGAGCTCTACCCAGGTTGTACGCACATCTAACAACAAGCCTAACCGTTTGGCATGGTTGTGATAATGAATGGAGGCGTGACAGCAATACACAAATGCTGTATGCTGTTCTTAATTATAAAATGCCTCTTTGTCCAGATGTATGGGGATTGGATCTCAATCAGATTTCCTTGAGACAGCTTGAATATAATTCATTATGAACTATAGCGAGCTGGTCTAAATATTCGTAGCCCTAATGGCTTGCTCAACAGTAAAATTACCAGTCCTCAACTTAACAGCACTACCGAGGAGCCAGAATCAGTTGATGCCAAGCTATTAGTTTTGTCCTAAAGTCCACTTACGATGCCGCAGCAGCCGCAGTTATCACTGCCCTTCGGAGTGCAGACATAACAGCACGCTCGGCCGAAGAGCTGGCTTAGCTTTGCGGGGCTCGTATCACGAGCAGTGAGCTCGAGACCGTCATGCGTGCGGACTCCGACTACGCGTGTGCATAGAATCAGCTCTGTGAACCGAATGCTCATTAAAATAACTTACGCTCCGGATACGTCTCTGTCATGGAGACCGCACGGCGTGCGTTGGGGCTCGCGCCGTTGACGACAGAGGCAAGGAGAAGAATGGGGGCGAAGAGCAGAAACTGCATTGTAAACAAAATCGAGTGGGGCTTGTACGATGGAACGAATTGATTCAACTCTCGAATATTTATATGCTGGTTAATATCCAAAATATGGTCGGTTTCCTCCGCTTTCTCTTAGGGCGCTCGGTGAGGAGCCCGTTGCCAAGCCCCCACCATCGCGAAAAAGGCCCTGGTGCCTCTCTGGTCATAGACCTGGGCACTCTGCAAGTGTGGTAGTATTCCTCATTAGGGGCCCTGGAGTTCACGGGTTTGGTCTAACGTCTCCATGTTCGCATTGTACAGCCATGTGCGCAAACTACGGGGACATGCATTGATGTATGATAAGAGTATCTCATCCGTACAAACCAATTTGGGTTTTCGGCCCGGCATGGAACAGTGTTGGCATAGCGGTAAAGTTACACTTGCCAATTCTCTAGACTGGGAACTGTAACCGTGAGGAAGCAATTCGATTCAGTCCCATTCCTCGTGGCTATTGAAGTGGCGACGTAATAGCATGTTGCTGACTGCTGTTACGCGGAAACATTTCTGTACTTTAGCCTAAGATTTGAACACGCATTTGTACTTTTCTCGCCGATGTTAATTGACCTAAAAGGCCTCGAGGGACTGAAAGGGAAACGAGGAAATGGACCCCAACTTCAAAGATCGGATAGTATTTTCCATACGAAGCTGGGGTAGCGGGAGCAGAGTAACAATCGGCACATACATAACGGGTAATTCAATAAGTTCAAGAGGGGTGTGAGGCGCTCGTTCTAAGCAAACAAGTTAGTGGCATAGAGGAATGCACTCAGTTAAGAACCCTGGTTTAAACCTCACACACACACACGTCCTAGACGGGATTGATCATAATGTTGTTACACCCATAATAGTTCTAATTTGTAACACTACAGGTCGATGGCGCGTGAAGAACAGAAATGGTTTGACTTGGCAGGGCTTGTATCACGATGATTGAGCATAAGCCTCTGGTGAGATGTATGCGGGCCTATGATAGGTCTATAGGGTGCGCCACCGCAAGCATCATTGGAATCTCAACCGAGAAGCATGTTCGAACACTCAAAATGGCCTCAAACCGTTGACCTCTGGATGGGGGTGGCGGGGCTCGACACAAAAACATGGCTGGGGAGGAATCACCATTACAAATTTCTTTCAATGGGTGGCAAGGCACAAGCATATCCATGATCTTCAACATCTTGAGAGAAAAGAGGGCCGGATTGAGTCACATGGGACGGCTCGGTGTTCCCTGTCCGACTCGCCGCGTCAATTCCGATCCCAACGGCAGCTTCTGGAGATCACCGCCCACTGGACTGTGTTGAATGGATTGTCGTTCAGTTCCGTTAGGGATAAAGTATAACCGGGTGTCTAAATAGGTCAGGGGGGTCGGGCAACTCGGGGGCATTCAGGCAACGAATCGACTGGTGCGATAAAATAGCCGTATCATGGGTGTTGCGGCAGTTGGGAATTTTACCAGAAATGCGGACACAGAAGGCTGAACTCGGATTTGAGATCCTGCGTTGGATTGCAGACTGCCGCTGTCGGCTGGTCACGGGTGAAGTTGGAAAGCGATCACCTATGTCGGAATTCTGGGCGGAGTAAATCACATGAATTCATTCTGACTACAAAGGCTCGATGAAAACGCGCGCGTAGAAGAGTAACAGGCCCTGCTCATGGCCAAGCCACAAGTCACGTGGTACCGTCTCAACCAAACATATGCAAACATGATAATAGGGGTAACCATGTTTTTAGCAGAATACTACACGCAGAAGGATAAATATTTCCAGCGAGCACACTTTTTTTCTTCTTCTGAATTTAGTGGGATATTGAGTGGTCTTGTTTGAGTTGAGGTTGGCGTAAGCATAAAACATTCAATTGTGACGAAAATAGTGCGATGAAACAAACGTGTAGTGCGTGAATCGAAAAGAGTCGCAATAAAGATGATCATGTCCAAAAAGCATGAGGAAATTTCCAATTCAGCAAGTTATGCGGCTTCGTCACTCTCTGGACTGATTGGGCTCAAGAACTTTCCAACCCCCTAAAATGCTGTCAACATCTGGCGAAAAAAAAACCTGACGTAAGAAGAATCTTACCTCATAACAAGAAATCATGATTCCACAAGCCGGTGCGATCTTGGCTACTCTCGGCGTAAGACCAGCAAACAATGCTTTCGGGCCTTCCGTCTGAACGATGTGTCTGATGAGCGGCATCATACGCAACGAGAGCATCTCGTTTGTTGTGCGCCCAGCACCAGAGACTAGTGCTGCCTGTCGACGCGTCTTAAGTGTGTCAAATGGCATGGTTATGAGCGCGGCGATCTATATTAGGTCAAATTGGTCATTTTTCGGTCGGAGAATGCCGGAGAGTGATTCAGCCAGGCGGGGGACAGAAAACTTACCATTCCGGATCCTGCACCACTCACAAATGCAGCGTCAACGCCAGTATGGCCCAGCTTTTTCAACGATCGTTTCCCGCTTTCATAACCGGCCCAATAAATACCACTAAATGGTACGTCCCTCCATAGCGTCGGCCCCAGCCCGCGCCAGAGACTTTGAACACCGTCGCTTGCGACCATCGTCCGAATTCCAAGTAGAACAGATCGCATAGTGTGCGGTGCGTTAGGGTCAATTGGGGTTGATTGGATTCGGGTCCGGATGAGTTCGAGTGGGGAAACGAGAGAGGCAACAATTGATCGAGATGCAATTCCGGCAGCAAGAGGCGTGATAAGGGGTGCCGTGTCTAGCACGGGTAGAGAGTGGTTTAGGTGGTCGTATGTAAGCATATACGCCGTTGAAGCTGGCACAGCGATCGTCCTGTTTATTCCTTATCAGTGTTTCTGCCATCATACACTCGACTAACGAGTAGACTCACAAGGTCGTCCCAACACCCTTCCAAAGTCCAGTAACGCCCTCTGCTCTAGACACCTTGACCACCGCATCCCAAAAGCCTCTTACCCTCTCTGACCGCCACGTCCCATCCCAAAGGCAGACAACATTCTCGCTCTGTCCAGCAAAGGTCGCGTGGGACGGATATGCCGCAGCGAGCGACGACACGTTCCTTACACACGGTAGTGGGTTCGGCCTGCAACAGCTTGGGGCGAGCACGTTGGAAGGGGCAGCTTTTGTTGACTGCAGCGGCGGCCGCGGGAATAGCGTTGGCGGCTTTGCGGTCGCTGTCGGTTGCGTCTGTAGCCGAGTCTTGATGAGGTCAAACGGCGTCACTGACAGACAGTTAGCGTCGGGCGACCAAGGTCCGAGGCAAGCGAACGCATACTTGTGAGTGCGGTCATCGTCGAGCCGGTGGCAGCTGCTACCGCCTTGGCATACATCGGCGGCAGCTCGACCATGCGCTGCTTCCCTTTGGCAGTCGCTGACATGGGCGTGGTCGTTGTCGTTGTGGTGGATGAGTCTGGGCCTTAAAACTGGGCGTGCTCCACCCGATGCGTCGACCCGATGATGGGCGAAAACCCGCCAGCCGATTTCCGACGTCAGCCGTCTGCCGATTACTGATCAAACCCGATTATCTGATAAAATTGCATATCACGTGCATGGGACCAAGTCAGGTAGCAAAAATATACAGTGAAAGGAGCAACTATACACAGGGGTATTAGTACGAATGTACGACAGCACAGCAAATGCAACTAAAGGTAGAAAGGAAATATTGTCCATGTAATTGAGCCGTCAAGCCGAGCCGGTTCCAAGCAAGCTCATCGCGGATCCCCTGAGAATCTTCAAGGTCTCTTTCTGGCGCTGACGGGCGGAGTCATCGTCCAGGGATAATCCAGCAGCCATCTTGGCCAACTGAGCGAAATCAGCCTGGAGTTCAAGAGGGATTCTCGACACGGCCGCACGCTTCTCCAGGTGCTTCTTACGACTCGCTTCCGCAAAGTCGCGAGATACTTGCTCAGCGCGATCCACCACAGACGACGGCACACCTGCAACGTTTGCAACATGCGTACCGAACGATCCTGGAGCTATACCTT
The DNA here is from genome assembly GCA_030998015.1 of Ceratorhiza oryzae-sativae. Taxonomy (NCBI): domain Eukaryota; kingdom Fungi; phylum Basidiomycota; class Agaricomycetes; order Cantharellales; family Ceratobasidiaceae; genus Ceratorhiza; species Ceratorhiza oryzae-sativae. The sequence goes on along the minus strand of JARWMV010000232.1, from coordinate 2,805,551 downwards.
CGATGAATTTATACATCATCACAAGCTATCAAAGGTGTTAAGCCTGTAGTTGTGTCCTAAGGTCGAGCTGCTTACTTGGCGTTTCTCGTCGTCTACAACGGTCTCCATAGTCATGTTACGAATGTTGGGGTGTTTCTCGCCCATCTCGGTCAACGAAGAGTAATGCGTTGCAAAGAGTGTAAGGGGAAGTGTGTTTGTCGCGAGTTCCCGGAGAACCGACTATGCTGCCGTCAGTCAGCATTCAATTGGATTCGTAAAATAACTCACACTAGCAATAGCCATGCCGTCCTATTTGAACAAGAGTTAACAAGCAAAATGAGAGGTGAATAGGGCTGCTTACAAAGGTCGAAGTCCCACGACCCAGCTCTATATTGCCTTTCAGTGCTCCGCTTTTCAATCAGCACCATATCACTCACCATCCATGATCACGAGCGACTTTGGAGTTGCATCTCGTAAAATCTTACAGCATTCATCAAGCTCAACCTAAGAGAAAACGGGGGGGGAGGTTAATTTTCAGGTTTTCACGCAATGGGTGTACTAACTTTGAATGTAGACGCGTTTGTGAAGACGCTATCGTAAGCTCCCATACGTCTGTGAACGCTGTCTTAGCGGACAAATAAATATAACAGACGGAATCATGCTCACGTCAAAATCGCGTCAACAGGTGAGAGTCTATACAGTCAATGACATCAGCACCATGAACTGACTGGGGACTTGAATTAGCAGACCTCGCAGACTCGCAAGGCACCAGCATTCCCATCTGGGCCATGACAACCCCTGCCGCCGTCATGCGCATAACCTAGAATTCGAGTTGGCATGTATCATATATGCGCTTTGTAGCCAACTCATACCGTCGATTTTCCTCCCATATTTGGGCCAGTGCTAAAAGCGCATACACTCAGCCATGCCTTCGATATCAGTCTCACGAACTACTCACATCAATGCGACATTCGGGTACTCCCCACCTGCACACAAAGCCACTCCTCAGTTTCTTGAATTCCTAGTAAGGAAAACGGCAACTCACCAAGTTTGACAGTGTTAGCAATAAACTCCCTCTTCATATTCAACTCCAGCGCGGGGTGTCGAAGGTTCACAAACTCCACAAACGCCCTAGTTCCGTTCTCCACAAACTCGGGGCGACAGCTAGGGGATCCCAACGCTTCAGATGCTTTGGCTAAACTCAACAGACAATCGAGCTCGGCGGTGATTTTGACAGCACGGAGCCACACGTCCCGATCCGAGTCGAATTCAGCAAATACACGGAGCTTAAAGTCGCGTACGATCCCTGTGCGAGTTTCACGCGCTTCTTTAAGGGAGCGGATATTAGATGCCAGGGCGGGAACTGTATAACGAGTGATTGCCTAGAGTGTGAAGGTGTAAGCGCAGGCATTTAGGATAGGCATGGAGGACTAGCCTTAGTTCCGCCATGTTTGGTCCACTGCTTGGGAATAGTAACCTTCTTGCTGGTTGGAACTTGCACCTAAGCCAATCGTCAGGCGGCTTGCAGGAACGCAAATGATGGACCTTACAATGTAGATGTCCTTTGTCCCGGTTGAGCTATGCCAATAGCTGAGATCTTTACAGCTAATAACAAGTCGATCAATGTCTTATCTGTATTTCTTGAAAACACCGCCATACCCTATCTCGGTTTTAAGTTTATTCAGCTGCTTGTCTAGCTCCGCCTCAAGGCGGTTGATCTCAGCCTGAATTTCAGAGTACGCTTCGTCGACATCGTCAGAGCTTGGAACCAACAAAGTGTCGTCCTCGACTGAGAAGACTCATGAGCACCAACAGTCGTAGAGCGAATGCAAGGTAACATACCATTAAAGAAGCTCCTAACCCGCTTTGCGTTTTTGCTCAGGTCTGGCGCCTGGCGCAACAGCCCAAGCAGACTCTTGCTCTTGAATCCCTCTGCGCGATCACCCAACTTAGCAAGTCCCTTCGACAGATTCTCGAAGGAAGTAAGGACTTTAAGGAAGTCTTTGACGCTGCATGATTTGGCGTGCACACGCGAAACAATTCGTTCCAGGTCAGGGATGCCGGACACCAGTTTCGTAAAGGTGGCTTCAACTTCAGGATTGTTCATCAAGTCTTCTACGGCATCCAGCCTGATAAATGAAACGATCAAAACCAGTCCTGCGTTCGATTCATGAAATCCTTCTTACCGATCATTGATAGCCTTCACTTCTTGGAGTGGGTTGCAAAGCCAAATTCTGAACAATCGCTTGCCTGGGAAGCATGGACCCGATGAGATATCAAATAGGCTCACGCGAGAAGCAATATACCTACCGAATGGCGTGATACATCTTCCCAAAAGTTTCAGAAGTGTCCCTTCCTCCGTTCCTTCACTGTTGACCAATACCTCAATATGAGATAGAGTTTGTCCATCAAGCGCCAACGCGGCTCCGCGCTGAAGTGGATCATAAATATTGAAGTTCTTCTGCATGAGGATATCCTTGTCGATGTTCAACTGGCGAAGGTACCAAATCATGGAGCTCAGAGCTTCGATTGCTACTTCGTTATCTAGGAATTTCTGAATCGCAGGTGGAACGCCACTATCCCAGGGAACGTCTTCATCCATGTCATCGCCTTTCTTCCCAGGGGGAGGATAAAGAGCGCCGAGTTCTTCAAGAGCTGCGTCATATGGTATGCCTTCAGACTTGCTGAGAGGCGTCCAGAGGCAGTTGCTTGGCAGTAGAACTTTCAAAAGGCGTGTGGTTGCCACAGAAAGATTTCCCTGTAACATATATCAGCCAAAGCTTTGTCAAGATGGACGTATACCGTACCTTAGTGAACACCAGCTCCTTGGGTCTAATTTGACGCATGATAGTCTAAGCGTAGTGATTAAACAACTCGATAGTCGGATAGCTCGGGGAGAATCTCACCTCAAGCCGGGTCCTGACAACATCATCCTTGAAAGCTGAAAGATTAAACTCGCCGGTAGCAGCGTCGAGCACGCATATCCCGAACTCTCCTTCTTCCTCCGTCTCACGAATGGATACACAATGACCTGCCTGTTCATCTTGTAGCAGCTCTGGATCGATGAGAGTGCCGTTGGTCAACACTTTATTTAGCTCCCTGTAGTAATGTTGTTTGTTGGAAATAGTCGACAAGATGAGATGGTATCATACCTGCGCACGATTTTGTCGCCTGCTGCACCCTTTCCCTTGGAGCCCTTAGTGGCTGCTTGGCGCATTTCCGCGCCCAACTGTGTTTCAGCTTGATCAACTCGGCCAACCTTGTACCCTATCAGGTTGTTTAGTGGACTAGGGATAGTTACAATAACGTAAATCACACCTTTGGCCAGGAATTTGGCAGCCCAGAACTATGTCTCGAACGATTAAAGGAGCCCAAGCATTAGACACCGGTCTTACCTGGAAGCTGGATTCGGGAACGCCAACCTTTAGGGGTTGACGTTAGAAGCTTAAACCATATATGTTGCCCAATTTTACCCACCATCTTCATCTTGACTCGGTCCGTAAGCTTCAAATCGAATTCAGAATGCCCGACCTGCGCGTCATTTTCGTACAACTCGAAGAATTTGCCTTTACTGAGGATTAGTGGGTAATTTACCGTTTGCAAGAAGCTACCGACCCTTCTGGAAGAACAAAATGGTGTCGTAATGATTCTGCTTGATTTCCCAGAACTGTGGTTGAAGCACGTTCAATTTGTGTTCACGGCAGCAGCCGACAATACTCACTTGTTTCTCGAACGGAGTGAACGAACTCCAGGCGGACTTGGGGATGTAGAGGGTGCGAGGATCGTGGCCTTCTTCCCCATGGCGAACACCGTCTTTCTATTCAATTGGTTAGTAAGAGTCTGACTGCTTATGGAAAATCGCTTACATCCTTAGGGTCCTTTAAGAAAGAGTACGTCTCCTCGTTGGCCTTTTTGTCTGCTTTGACCTCTCGAGCTCGCTGTTCGGCGGCCGTCAACATGAAATTTGTCGAAGATTCACCAGAAGTTGGACCTGCAGTCGGCTTTGGGGGCGGGCGCGAAGCCGCCTGATGGACACCCTGAAGTTAGGTTCTCAACGCGATGTTCGAAATTGGTTCACTCACTTTTTTCTTCTTTTTGGGAGCTTCATCCTCGTCTGAAATCTCGACTTCCGAGGGGGCTTTGGAGCCACGTTCATCCTCCTCATCCTCCTCTTCGTCATCTGGCACAATGAAATCGTCGTTGTCGCGCGAAGACATTGATGTGCGGCGCTTTTTCGCTGGAGCTTCATTTCAGACAGTTATTATTATCGAGATATATCATACAATAGAATGTCAACACTGACCTTTCTTGGAAGCAGCGTGTTTTGCTATCCTTTGTGCAAATGAGTTTTTGCTTGTGGTATCTTGCTCGGATTCGGAATCCGAATCGTGAACCCTAGCTTTACGCTTGATAGACTTTGATGTCTATCCAGCCAATCTCAGTTGCAGTATGCTGAAAGATGACAACTCCACAACTCACCATCCTCACTGGCGCTTCGTCCTCTTCATCCGAGTCCACCACCGACAAGTCAACGGTAGTGTTGGTGTTTGGACTGCTGTGCGCCACGCTATTCGAATTTTTACTAGCCGGAGGGGCAGGAGAGCTTGGATTGACATCGACGTCACTCGAGTTTCCCCGACGCGACGAGCCACCCAGACTAAGATTGGGGGATGAGGCGGTCTGTGGCGGCTGGCGATGTTTCGAAAACGGGGTTTCCGGAGCATCCCCCGGTTGTGAGGGCTTGGCAGCGGGCTTGCCCATAAAGTTGAACAAAGTCTTTTGCTTGAGGTTTTCCGATGACTTGGACTTGGGAGGCATCGTGTGTTGTGGTGGAGACGTGAAGGATCGGAGTGATTGTGTCAGCGATCGGTGTTGACGCGTTGTTTGTACATCTGGGATTTGCCACCACCAAGCCGTTATGCTCTGGTGCGGAGCTGTTATGCTCTCATACGCCCGCGCTCCCTGCTTTGACACTTGGCTAGATTAAACCCATGTCGACAACTCCCGCGCAGTTGATGGCCCTGCTGTTCTCCGATACTGTTCCCGCAACAATCAGCCACGGGCTGTGAATCCACTGTTGGAGCAAGTAAACTCGGAGTGAGAAGGCCCACAAAGACAACGCTCCCGAGTGAAAGGTAGAAGCATCCTTTCTATCGTCTCGATTTTAACAATGTCTCTCCCTTCCTCCGTTTAACTCTAGAGTCTTCCACTTGACCAAGCTGCATGGGTCGACTATTACTCTCTTCGTCTTCGTGAGGCGAAGCTCTCGCGTCCAGGAAAGGGGGAAGTACCGGTGAAGCTTCATGCTTCAAGCTTGAACAATAGGTGCGTATTTGTCGATTCGTACCACCAAATATGCTAAACCAGAAATTCAGAGCAAGAAAGATCACATTTGGCATAGTTTTGCAGGCCTGACTTTTGGCGGTATAGGATATTAGGACACATCGAAACCTCTACACAACCCCATTTTCGTCAGGACTGGACGTTCAGGGTCATATTCTTACCTCGGATGGTGCCGGTGAAGTCATTGCCATTGGCAAGGGGGTCACAGAATGGAAACAAGGAGATCGTGTTGTGGGAGCCTTTGCTGAATCTTGGCGATCCGGAAGCTTCAAAGTGAGTCTGGTGCGCATATATAAGACGAAACTTGACGCAGCACAGTCCACAATAGCCGCAAGATATTCACGCTGCACTAGGGGGTGGTGTCTCAGGCTGTCTAGTTCAATACTGGTTCGTCGAAACTCCGCCATGGTTAGTCCCGGTCTCACGTCTATTTAAGTATATTCCGTGCAGACTATCTAGTTCACATTCCCTCCCACCTCTCATACGAGTAGGCCTCCGCACTCCCTTGTGCTGGAGTCACGGCTTGGGTATGCCTCTTTGAATCTGCTCCTATCTGAATGAACAGGGCTTGTCCAAAACCCAGAAAAGGCAAGAAAATAATATATATATATGAAATTGAGAATAAATCAGTGCTCATCGTCTGGACTATGACACTAATTGTCGCTAACACTATCAATAGATTCACCGACAGGCGGTAGGGAGCGTAGATATTCTCCAAAGGCTGGTAGACTCCATATAAAAGCACAAGGTCGAGCCAGTAGTTCGAAAGTGTTTGGTTGGGAGCCGGAAATCGAGGCCTTTGGCTATCTAGCTACAGGGGCTCACTTCGAGAAAGCGGTTGTGAAAATCGACTAGATTCCTGTTCGATAATAAATATACAATTACACGCGACGCAAATATCTAGCTGCTTGACTTCCAATATCCGACCCAAGCTACCACATTCGCCTTGCGGGCGTTCAAATCCTCTTGGGACCACACCACACCATCGGATGAAATCTTCCGCTGACCCTCCCAAATCCCATCATTCGGTATTGGTGACCATGCCAATCCAACCTCTTCCCCGGCTATCAAGAACGATTGCCGAATAGACTCGCGCGTATAGAGTCCTGCAGCCACGTAGATACGTGCATTAGGGTGACGAGCGAGTGTCTGGGTCACCGTCAAGAGAATATCTGAGTGAGATGAATCAAAGTGCAGCAGATCCGAGAGAATAAGAGTATCATAGCCTACGCTTGGCGGAGGAAGGTAGGATCTGGGTTACCCATTATCGATAATAATCGCTGGGGTAGAGGCTCGTGGCTTACAGAAGATGCGTCGCATCAGTCCCCCATGCATAGCCCACAGCATTGACTTGGCACTCTGGTCGAACGAGCGACCTGTTGGCTGCAACATTTTTATGCAAATTGCCTAGTATAGTTTCGTCTGGGTAATCTGATAGCTTAGAGACGACTCAAAAAGAGCTTTGAAATCTATTTAAAAAGTACTTACCGTGATGATCGAGGGTGGAGGATCGAGGGTGGAGGCAAGGAGCAAAGGCAATGCCGCTCCTGAACCTAATTCAAGTACTACGAGCATCGAGGTGATTCAACAGATGTCAGGGATAAGTAAACCAATTATTGATTTTCTTACCTTTTCTGCCCCCTAGGCTTAACCTGCCTAACTCTATCTGCTCTGCTAGAAACAACGATGGAGAGAAGAGGGCGTCAGCAAGGAGCGTTGTAGCCTATATAATAAATTGTTTTGCATAAACTGAGTTGAATAGGTGATTATTCTTGCCTTTCCTTCCTAATTCACTTGAATGTTAGTGCAGGGAAGTATCCTGTACATCACTGCGATTCACCTTTGCTGAGACCGACAGATTAAGTTGCCCGTATCGAACCAATCCAGCCTCATTCGGATCTGCTTGATGCTCTCCCAGAATACCGAAAGAATCCGAAAAAATGTCTTCCATAAACTCTCCAATAAATGCCAACGATCTCCGGCTGGTAGTCTGCGTAAATCGAATGTGAGAAAATGATCATCACCCGAGACAAGCGCCGAGCTCACAGGAAGCTCGCAGGCTTACGGCGTTTCCCAGTCATGAATCGTTCTATCGATGGGTACTGAGCATGTCATAGCAGATCCCACGACGCATTTTGCTCGCAATTTTTGCCAATGATGCCAACAACCGTGTATACCCTCACTTCCAGGACGCCATGGTCAAGTATCTCTCTAGCGAGTCCATAGTACGCTGACTATTCCGTCTGTCGTAAAGCCTTAGCGCCTCCCCATCGACCAGAAGACTTGGAAGGGGCACAAGAGCCTTGAGGATCGTGATGTCGAGATTACACCTCTCCGGAAAGAAGAAGTGTTGGTCAAGCTCCATGCCGCGTCCTTCAATTTCAGGTGAACAAGACTATATGCGTCCTTGGGGGACTACCTTTCACAATGCGTGGTTTCCACAGAGTGCGCGAGTTATATGGCATAGAATGATGTTACTGAAACTCACTGCAGGATATCATGATTAGCCGGGGACATAGCCAGGATCATACTCCATCGGTCCCGAACGGCCAAGGTCTAATTTTGGATGTGACTGTGCAGGCGAGATAGTTGCAATCGGAGAAGCGAATCCGAGTGGAAGGAGGGGGATCAATTCACTCTCCGTTCTTTGAAGACTGGCTGCCTGGACCAATCAAGGCGAGTAATTTGATATAGTAGTAAGCTTGTACCAAATAGGTGACACTACTAACAGACCCCATATATCGGAACTTCACTTGGTGCACAGGTGCCGCGAATTTTAGCCCGGTACCGGTATGTGTTCTTTCACGATCGGTTTGGGGCATGCATGCACCTTCCACTTGGATTTTCCGCGCAGACATTCTACTTCCAATCCCAAAGCATTTAACCTACGAGGAAGGAGTCACTCTCCTGTGCGCTGCTGTCACCGCCTGGCATGGTCCATTTGAAAAGGCTCCACTATGAAGTACTCGACTGTTCTTATCTTGGGTACTGGTGGTCTCCGTATTTGGAGCATGATTGGCTAAGGCTGTTGGTACGTGCGTCATTGCTACAACTTCAAGCAAGTAGAAAGCAAAAAAATACAAATCGGTCAGGTCGACGAGATTATTAACTACCAAGAGACTCCCAATTGGTCGGACAAAGTTGGGCAACTTACGGGGGGAGAAGGTGTTGACCACGTTTTACAAGTTGGTGAGTGGCCCCGCCAGCTTAGAAACAAAATTCATATATCTCCACCTGAATAGGGGGACAGTGTACTCTTATCCACTCAATCGAGTCGATTAAAAGGGATGTAATAGTGCATGTCATTACAGCAGTCGCTGCAGGGGCTAAACCCGATGAAAGCATCAGCGACTTAGCTACTTTGCTCCTCTTTGGTCAGGTCACAGTAAGCGTCGCGCTATTAGGCCTGGCTCTCAGGACTAATTGGATAGCCCTGCTGTCTAGATTATTGGTTGGAAGCGAAGAAATGGCTTGGAGGCTTGATAGCTTCATTGAGGAGCACAGAATCAAACCGCTCACGACCGAGTCTTTGGCTGGACTGAAGCAATTGGCGCTTTGGATCAACAGCTGAAGGGTTCACACTTCGGAAAGATTGTAATCAAGATTGATTAGTATCGACAGTACCATATAGGCAATTACCAACGTTCCATCGGACTGAAACAAACACAGAACGATTGTGAAGCACTGGGCCGTCGCTAACTCCGCCTTCCTCCACTCTCTATTCTCGCCTGTATTCGGGTGAACGGCCCATTTTGCTGGCTCGGGCATGATTCGTGCTCGCTTCTGCTGGCTCAGTCATGACCCTTACAACACGATGATACCACTTGCATGGACTTCTACACGCCCCACGACGTTATCGATTTAGTCTAATCTTATGGCGGAACCAGAAAATGCTGAGAAAATAATGACTACCCAAGAAAACTCACAAGCTTTCACCGCACGGTTAAGTCAGAGGAACGATCTTGACTCTCTTGACATAGCCCCAGACAAACAGAGACTGACATCAAGGTCTAATAATGCCTTTAGTATCGCTACAATTCGGGAGGGTGCGGCGAACTGGAAGATTGGAGACCACATCTACTCACTTCTCTTGGGGGAATGGTTCGCTGGAGAATCCAGGTAAGTCATAAAACACATCCATCTCCCTACCCAGCCTTAACAGCGGCTTGTTACGGGGCGAATATGTTCCTGTGTTGGGTGCCAGGTTTTCGGGGTCACTGACCTGGTACCAGTAAGCAGGTTCTATGTTAACCTAGCGCAAACATACTCATTTGTCCTAGGAGAGTTTTTCGGGGTGACGCTGCCTCTCACCCTTAATGAAGGAGCCATCACAATCCTTTGTACGGTAGCCAGTACCCCGAATGTCCTCAAAAACAAGCCCGCTACTAAAGACAGCCTGCTCCTGTGTTAGGTAGTGGTGGTGCGCCGGCTATTGGAATGTCCTAGCGAAAGCTGTAGGAGCCCATGTCACCCCATACGACCATATTCAGCCAAGTGGGCGGAAAGAAGGACAACTCGTAGCGGTTCACGAAGTAACCTTGAATAGCCCGAGATCGTGAAACAATTGACAGGAAGAAAGGGGATGGGACAGCTACTAGAGATTGATGAGTGGATAAGACGCATATGCCGGCGAGGTATTCTGGCCTATGGCTAAACCAGGTGGGCAGGAGATACTCGTCCACTCTCTTAAATCCACCAAGGGAGCCACCTGCATATATTAGAAATGTTGCTCAAACCAAACTCATCAAAACAGTAGACGAGCTCGCACAGTATATCTCCTTTTGGCCAAATCGCCATGCGTAGCTACTTGCCTGTCTATTTCCTAAGTAGTCCACCTAAAATTTTCAATAGATGTCCCGAATATACCCTGACGGTAGGAGTATGAGCGAGAGATTTAATTCAACTGTAAGATCAAAGCGGTTATTGGTCATTGAGGCGCTAGACCACCAGTGCATGAGTTCACACTTTGGAGGGTTTGCAATTAAACTCGGGCAAACTTGGTTCCATAATGGGTTGATAAAGAAAATAATTAATGATTCCGTTCTCCACAAACGTACATTGGTCCCGCAGACAGAACCGTAGTCCAAGAGCAATGCGTACTTTCCTATAGTGGCGCGTGAATCGATTCTCGCCAGTGCTCGACGGCTCTGTCTCGCGAGGATTTGGTCAATAATGAATGGCAGGCAGAGGCTCTGCTCGGATTGTCGATAGGTCGGTCGCGGAGTCAATAGCCTGGTCGATCTCGCCTATTAGGATTCTGAATCATTGCGCGGTTAGGTACATGTTTTTTTCTTCGTGATCCACTCACATCATATCGCCTTTGACAAGGTATAAACCCAGTGGCACTTCCTCGACACCTCCTCCGCACTATATATTCTTTCGACGGAATCAGAGAGGGCAACATTTGATTTTTGATCAAATCCGACTAGAGTTCCCTGTACGGACAAGAATTAACAGGACATATAAGCTGCGCGTAAGTTCAGCATAGCCCTATGAGGGTTAAGCGCAGCGGCCACTCACGACGATAGCTCGTCCATCCTGAAGTACGAGGAGAACTTTGCCTATAATATGTTAGTTTCGTTATGTATGGTTTATTTACTCTACTTACGGTCGACATAGCCCTGAAGACTTGACATTGCGGTGACGCAGATGTCGTTGGCGAGTTGGGGAGACGCGACCCCAGTGGCAGTGCTTTGCTTTGGTGCTACTCACGACCCTGGCAACTACCAACGTCATTTCCTTCTTTCTTACCATCCGCAACCACAGACGTAAGTCACATCCATCCGTGCGCCAATCACATTATTTACGGTCCAGAAAAGTTCGCAAAATGGCGAGTAGACCCGCTCCTCAAAGGAAACCGTCGACCCCAATGGCCGGTTTAGGCCGGTTGCGGGTTTCCACCTTCCTCCTATACCCGAAACCAAAGCCTATACCCCTCGAAGGGCGGCGACATCACTACCAATCTCTGCAGGAAGCAAACCCCAGAGGACGTCTAAAACCTCGCAAAAGCTCGTCGTTCTCCCTTCGGCCGTCCAAATTCAACCTCTTCCGCCGTCCCGCGAACCAGTAACGGATGGCGAGGGACCTAGTACTTCAGCTGGTGAAGGCAGAAGTGAGGGAGAGCGAATGAGCAAGGAGCAAAGGCAAAGGGCAGGATACAAGCGCCTAACGGCTTATTGTGTCGCTCAGGGGTTTCGAATGAAGCTGCTTTCGGCGTTCCTTAAGCGTGAACATGGAGTGGCGCCCCGTGTATTTGATGAGGCTGTCTACGCGGTGAGTTTATTCTAGTTTTTCTTGTGGTCTGTGATCTAAATGTACTGCAGGTCTATCACCTTCCCTTGCTCCCCGGCTATGGCCAACATGTCAATGTCAGATCCTCTCCGGCCGTCAAGTCGCCAGGAGGGAAGTCGATTCAATCGAAAATGTCAGAGGCAGAAGAGTATGGCTATGACGGAACATATTTCGTCGCGGGATCACCTGGCCAACCTTATTCCCTTGAGGGTGGCGGCTACATTGCTTCCTCACCACCCAACTCGCGAAAACCTCACAAACAAGAGAGTCATGAAGGCTTTCTACCGAGAGATAACTCTGATCAATGGCGCCCCAGCGATGAAGATAACTTTGCAGAAGTCGTGTTCTTTGACTACGGTAAGTACAATAGGCATTCAGGTCGGCAACGTTGATCAATCTTGGATCCAGGGGTCGCTGTCTTTTACGGTCTTGAGGAGAGTCAAGAGCGAGATATATTAGATGATTTGCACAACGCTGGAATTCTTCAGGGGCGCCGAGCAGAGGATGACTGGGAAACTGAAGAATGCCACTATGAGGTTAGTTTGCGAGCCCATATCTCGAACTAGGCTGATATGACCTGGTTGCAGTATGACCCAGCAGCCCCATCTCCGAGGATTTATAACGACTTTTTCAGTTAGTAACAGAACCAGCTGGTTGCTTCATTACTAACTACTGGCTACCAGCTTTTAAATCATCTTCTCACCTCCTAAAACTCTCTCTCGCCTACGCTCTCGCCCAGTCGACCCTGCTTGCTCATTACGAGTCGATTGCCCAAGTCGTTCTACTCGCTCCCTCTGTACTGGGCATCCCGAAACAGCTGGCCCACTCTGGAAAGCTCGTATTGCGACGAGGCGAAGCTCTGAAACTCACTGGCCGGTTATTCAAACTTCGACGGGACGTCAATCTCGTTTCAAATGTTTTAGATACACCCGAGTTGTTCTGGTCGGAGGCAAGCTTGAAAGCACTCTATGACGCCACTCGTGACTATTTTGAAATTGAGCCTCGAGTTCAAGTTCTGAATGAGAGATTGGGCGTCGCTTCAGATTTGGTGAGTGATCGATGTGTTGTAGTTTAGCTAAAGGCATCTAACGACTGACTTGATGCAGCTCGACATCATCCATGAACATCTTAACAACGGGGCGATGATCCGTATAACGTACGTACTTATTACAATGCCTCTTACTCCAACTGACTCTTCCACTTTATAGATGGATCATTATTTGGCTTATTGTTGTAGCATGTCTGGTGGACCTAGGCGAGGTATTGGCCCGTCTGGTCGTTCACGTTTCCCAGTCAAACGTCAGGTCAGCAACGGCATCGGCATTGCGGGATACTTCTGTCCATGAAGGGACTCTGGCGTTGGAGAGATTGATGAATGCGTAGGACTCTTTCACCTGAAAGGTAGACCCTCGATCTTCGTGTTTTCGCATATACATTTCGACATTGTGTAACTATAATCAACAGGCTCTAGTAGTGCATCGCTGGCTTTGTACTGTGATGTTGTTTGTACCGCTCCCTAATTGACCGCGCAAGCAAGGCTTCATCGAAACGCCTCGTGGCGAGAAAAGCGTGCTAATTCAGAAACAGGATTTTTTTCATAATCCATTTCAGGCTCTGGTTTGGGTGGCACAATACAAGTGCAACAGGTGAATGATCGAAAAATACTAGACACTATCCGTAAACCCAAGGCAAACTAATGCCGGCTCCTTACATTTGTAACTGGGAGCGATTTTAAGGATTCGTTCGCATCTGCTGCGCTTATGAAACACATTTCGTCCAGGTATATGCGAACTATCATTGTCGAAGGTGGGCCGCAGAGGCATTGCTATATTCCCCTGGCAATTTCTTGGTTGACCATGGGCTTTATACCGAGTATTTTCGATCGACTTGCGGAAGAAGATTTGAGGTGCTTTGGTCCTGGCGTTCCCAATGGATTCCAATGGCATAAGCCTTTCACAACTAGCAACCCGATCATGAACACCAGATCAAGTGCTCTATAAATTAGATCCGCATGAATTTTGTTTCACGTTCAGATGGATTCAATCCGACATCTCCGAGCTTGACGTATCTTGGTGCGCCAAGCAGGGCTGCTCTCCGTGGACGATACTCCCCATGAAATATGTCTCGAGGTTTTCCAAATTGGATCGCCAAGCCATGCACTGAGAATTGCGCGATTCGAGTGCGGAGAGCATGTGTACGGCAACTACTGCGTGGAAGGGAACAGCCGACTGGTCGCCAACTGCAAAGACGGCCGTGGCAGGACAAAGTGGTCTTCTATCGATCTAAACCGCTGTATCGCCAACTATAGCAGTATGCTTTCATGTTCTCCCAAGTAAGTTTAGGGTGCATTACACTCTGCGTACGTACTCGACCGTCAAACAATAGCGGGGGGGGTATGTGGATCTTGCAGCGTGTGCTTGATTTGGACCGGAACGTACATGAAATGCCGGTAAGTAGTTATACCACCGGCTGGTCCGACCCTAGTGAACGCCTTGATGGGTATGGGGCGAACAATGGCAAGACTATTATTGATTTGAGTAAGAATAACCTTCTCTCCTAAAAGTTTGACTAACGTGTTTTGTAGACCAATGTATTGCCCACTATAGCGGGAACCTTGCGTGTTCAAAAGTAGCTTTTCTCTAACCGATCCATGTTGTCTACAAACGTGTATGAATGCCTTGCTTGCGAAAACGAGAGAATAGCTCCAAATTCGGACCCTAGTCGACCCACGAGATGAAAGGTCGATCATTTCGGTACAATTGCCACATGGGCGTAGGCATATGACAGCATTGCGAAATGCCACAAGCTCTCCCCCCCCCCCCGTATGCGCATCCCGCCCCCCCCCCCATTTGCATATGTGAATACTGCAGCCACCGAATCCAGTTAATTACGTCTCCGGCGGCCTTTTTCCAGCACAATTAAGAAAGGGGGCCAACATTTTCACGCACTCATTTCAGCCTCGAACATCCCCTTCACGGAACCACCTGCCTCCGTGACCCTCGATCGTCCAATTTGCACACCCCTTGGCATCCGAGGCACCTCGCCCCTATCCCTTAGCCAATCCCCCCAAAAGCTTAAACAGCATAAATCAATTTACACATCTTCGGCCCGTCGAGCCATCATCCAGGTACCACACACACACACGCATGGGTCAGCCTAGACTTTTGGCCAAAGCCACCCGCACCGTTTATTGTATACCCCTACCGTGGCGCACATGCGCTTGATCCGCGTTTTCGTTCTTGCTCTAGTGTAGGACGAGCCGCATTTCATTTCGGCCTCGTGGTCGACTAGAGCTTGTCGGACGCTCGATCGCGAAGCCGATCGATTTATCCTCTTTTTTCCTTTTTCGGCGCATCGTGTTGGTATTGTGACTAGGAGTGTCCTTTTTTTTTTCTATTGTTTATCAGTAGCGAATAGAGCTCATATAGGGACTCGCTAGTCGAGGGGCGTGTGGATCATAACGGGGGAATAGCCGATCGATGATGTACATGTAAGCCGTGGGGAAACTGACTGCACAAGGTCGCCGATAGGGTTAGGCGTCTAAATGAGTCGACCATTTGGAGAAACGGAGTGGCTACAGCTGGAAATAGTGCAGCCATGTGATTAGAAACGACTTCGGATGATCATGTTCGAGCTAGCGGCCACTGATGATAATAATGAGAGAGAAAAAAGTGTGGCTTATGAGGAACTCCTGGGTTCTATTGCGTTGGCTTCGGACTAGTGCCGCGAGTGGGTATAATGCGTGTGTACGATTAGTCTATCAAACTTTGTCTGGGATATGTTACTTTTTACGATCACAGCGCTAATCATCCTAGGCGAATCAGAGATGACCTCACAGCGTTGCGGGACGAACGTTCATCCACCACCTGGTGCCCACACGAGCGCCGTTTTCCCGTAGCGGTGGCCAAAGGGGGTCAAGCTTCAGTCGTGCATAAATGCTTCCATGCTGTCGTCGAACCTGGAGCCGATCTCTGCGGTCACCTGGTCAAGGTTTTCGAGAGCAGTAATGAGCGCTTCTAACGAATCTTCCTCGTCTGTTTGATGTGGCAGCGAGTAAGGACTCAGGGGGATGAACGTCGACAATGAAACACGTGTTGTACTTACCGTACATTTGAATACGGAGGTGTATTTTGTTCTCCGAAGGATGCGGGACACTTTTTTTTAAGTTGAATAGGTGGAGCGAACGGAAATAGAGGGAGTAGCCACCGAGACAATAGATACCGGGTCGGGTGATCGCGTAAAACAAATACAAGATATTGTCAGTACATCGCCCTTGCACAGACATCGGCAAGGAGAAGGAGCGGGGTTTGCCGGGATGTGGAGGCCGGAACACAATTTTGAGTGTCCGCCGAGTGTATAAGGTTAAAGCGGACAAGCGCGGACACAAAATGTGATAAAGTCGAGCTAAACGGACTGTCGGAGAGCAAATCGAGTGGCTATTGGGGCACCATCTCAATAAGCAGACAAGCGGACGGGGGCAAATCTAGCTGCTCGACTTGGTCAAGAGCCGGGCGAAACGGCGAGGCCGGGGCGCCACCTAGCGTAGACTATCGCCAAAGCCGCAGATCGCCGAACCAGCCCGGTGGCGACGCTAACGCCGACGGCAACAATAGAGCGCGGACGCCGGAACACGTTGCGCGGCGTCGGCCGGTGGGCTAAAGCCGAGCACGGAGAAATGTGTGCTCCGGTGGACCAGCCCCAGACGAGAGGGTCCAGGGCGCTGCATCGTCGCCGTGGAACGTGGTGCTGGGTGCGCCTTTGTGTCCGCAAAAGGGCAGGTGTGCGAGTCTTTGGGTCCCAGCCGAGCGGAGACCGATGACGAGTTGGCCACAGGGAGCGGTGTTCGGTCATTGTTGCGCATGCGCAATCGGCCACAGCGGATCCGGCCGGAGGGAGGAGAAATGGAGGGGGCAAACGCCGAGCGCGAAATTTTGAGCTCACCTGTAGCCGCAGAATTCAACCTTGGGGCTTTCGTGCAGAGTCAGAGTTCATTTGGCCCGGTTGGTGGTCGTGGTGGACGCACTTTTTCATGAGCATCCAGCGCAGAGCATTGCCGATGGTGTGCGTCTCGTTGACAATACAATAAGTAGCTGCTGACTTGGACCAGCCCTTGAGCTAGGGAGCAGTGAGTGGAACCGCATGGGAAAGGTACGGGGCTGCTTACGAGCGTGATCTTGTTCTCGTCGTGCGCCTTGGGTGTTGCGTCGGCCATGGTCGAGCAGACAAAGCGAAATGAAAAGCAGGGCCAAACAGGCGTCGACGGATGAGGAGCGGACGGCGGCGGCTATGAGCGGAGGCAGGCCGGAAGCAGGCGCATTGACAATTGGGCAGGGCTTGTTTGGGCGACAACAGACGCCTACAGATCTCGCTCTGTCGACCACGGCCATTATGGGGGCGACAAAAGCGGGCAGACTTGCTGCTCGGCTTCTGTGCTGGAGATATAAGTGCATCTGCCGCGACCATCAAGGCCCCCCCCACGCCCGTCTCCCACACGCCGGCCTCGCTCCCGTTTCACGGCCCAATTGTCCTGCCGCACACTACTTAACCACTGCTGCGACGCCCGCTGCGACACCTGCACTCGCCCCCATGAACACACAGGCCGTTGTCCAGCCGTCTGCGCTGCCGTTCTTCGACCCCTCGGCCAGACGCATCACCCTGCCCCGCCCGACCGCCAGCCCGGTGAGTGAGTCCCACGCCTCGGACAGGCAGCCTGACTGAACCCGCCCAGCGTCCCGGCGTGCACAGACCGACCCGGCGCGGTGGCCAGCACTCCCGTACCGCCTCGTCCGACACCTCGTCCTCGTCCTCGCCCGACCTCCCGCCGCGGTCCGTCTCCCACAGCGCGTTTGCCGCCCAGTGCTACACCCCCGAGATGTCGCGTTCGCCCTCGCCCGGTGCCCCGCTGCCGGCCCCGCCAGCCGTCCCCATCAACGTGCCCACGCTCGCACTGCGCTCGCCGCCCCTGACCCCGCCCACCATCCATGCGACGCTCCCGCCCTCGGCGCCGATCAGCAACTACCGCCTCCGCCTCGAGCCGCTCTCCACAGGCGAGCCGCCCCAGGCCGTCGTCGTGTTTCCCGATGCCGCCGCCCCCACCCGCGCGCTCCTCCTCCTCGGCCCGGCCATTGCCCGACACATGCGCGAGCGCGGCGGCAAGCCGACACGCATGCACCCTTACCGCGTTGTGTTCCGCCCCACGGCGTGAACGTGTCATGCGCACACGAATGTGACGATCATCTACGAGCTTAAACAAGTACTTTAAGAACGGGTCGCACTTGGCTTGTGCCACCCTAATTGGATCTCATCACAAAACGCATCGGCTTTTTCTTGACACGACGCATCAACGTCTGTTTTCCACACGTGCATCCCCCTTCGCTTTCTGTCTCTCTCCTGACGCACCCACACATGTATATTATTCAGACTGCGACCGAGTGTACGGATTGTACTTTTGTTGTTTGCCTGTATTATTATTGCTGTAATATCTATTATCTATTCGACCACTTTAACCTTGCCCCGCGTCTGAAACTCTAAAATAAGATATGCCACGCGACCGGGAGCCGCGCCGGAGCCTCCGAACCAGGACGCGCCGCAACAGATGCTGAATGCGCTAAACGACATGCGCCTGTGACGCGAGTGGTCCCCATGACCGACGGCCCGGGCGGTCCGGCCGCCTTTTTCTGAAATTCGACTCCATCCCGCCGATCCGCGATGGATAGAACCGACGCCGATTTACTTTATATATCTCGAGCGGACTGTGCGTAGAGTCTATACTCGTTCTCCACCGCTGAGCACCCCCCCTCTCTCTCTCTATCCAACCCCCCCTGTTTTGTTTTCGCCATGTCGACGATCACCAAGTATCAGATTCATGGTACGTGCAGTGTGCATGGCAGGCTCGACAAATCGTTGGAACTGATTGGGTGGAGCAGACGTCCGCTTTCCGACTAGCTTGACGGGCGATGGCACAGATGCCATGAACAAAGAGTGCGACTACTCGTCAGGCAAGCGTCATTCCATCGTGGCTGGTGATCCTCCTCCTAATCCGCCAGGCGTACAGCCTACATTGAGCTCCACACTTCCGACGGTCTAAAAGGCCAAGGCATGACCTTTACGATCGGACGCGGCAACGACATTGTACGTACAACTGGATCCGCCACTTTGCTCTGACACTGATATGACTTTCCCTCCTCCCCTGTCAGGTATGCACAGCAATCGCTGCCGTCGCCGACCGCCTCGTCGGCAAGAAAACCGAGGAGCTCTTTGCGAACATGGGTGCCACCTGGGACTACCTCCTCGCGGACCCCCAGCTTCGGTGGTAAGCACATGCGCCCCCACCTCTCATTCCCATCCACCCATACATCTGCGCTTTTATAGGATCGGCCCTGAAAAGGGTGTTATTCACATCGCGTCTGGAGCAGTGAACAACGCCGTCTGGGATCTCTACGCCAAATCGAGGAAAAAGCCACTCTGGAAGCTGGTCGTGGACATGAGCCCGGTGAGTTTGGAATCTTGAATTTAAATTTTTTTAGGCGACTACCTCGTGTAAGAGAGAGAGAACTGCACTGACATTGGTTATAGGAAGAGCTGGTTGCCTCGACCGCGTTCCGCTACATCTCTGATGCGATCACGAAAGAAGAGGCGATTGCGATGCTCAAGTCTCGCGAGTCGAGCAAGGCCGAGCGCGAGGCCAAGGTTCGGGAGATTGGATACCCGGCCTATGTGACCTCTGCTGGATGGCTCGGATACGACGACGAAAAGGTCGCGCGGCTGACCAAGGAGGCCGTCTCTGCCGGGTTCAACCACTTCAAGGTAAGGGGCTAGTGCTGCCGATGCAGGACACACCACACCACTCACCGACCTTGACCTTGCTCAGATGAAGGTGGGCTCCGACATCAACGACGACCTCCGTCGCGGGCGCATCATCCGCTCCATCATCGACGACCCCAAGTACCTCCCCGCCGGCCATGTCCCGCCCAGCCCAGTCCATCGCCGGGAAAAACGCTGGCCCGACCGGCGCCGTCTTTATGATCGACGCCAACCAAGTCTGGGACGTCCCCCAAGCGATCGAATACGTCAAGGGCCTCGAGTCCGTCAAGCCGTGGTTCATCGAAGAGCCGACCGCGCCCGACGACATTCTCGGCCACGCCGCGATCCGCAAGGCGCTCAAGCCGTACGGGATCGGCGTCGCCACGGGCGAACACGCCCACAACCGCATGGTTTTTAAGCAGCTCCTCCAGGCCGAGGCGATCGATGTCGTCCAGATCGATTCGTGTCGGCTCGCCGGGGTGAGCGAGGTCTTGGCTGTCTTGTTGATGGCGGCCAAGTTTGGTGTGCCCGTGTGTCCCCATGCGGGGGTGTGGGGTTGTGCGAGTATGTGATTCATTTGAGGTGGGTCACTTTGATTTTGGGGGGTTGCTTTGTGGCGGGCGATGCTGATGGTGGGTTACAGCTTGATCGATTATATTGCTGTCTCTGGCACGATGGAGCGCAATGTGCTTGAATTTGTTGACCACCTCCACGAGCACTTTATCCACCCTTGCTCGATTAACAAAAATGGGCGATACAACGTCCCGTCTAACCCAGAAGAGGGCTACAGGTGAGTTTGTATCATTATGCCAACCCACACGACTCACCCGGACTCTGCCAGTATCCAAATGCACGACAAGAGCATCGAAGAGTACCAGTGGCCAAACGGTTCCTACTGGGTGGCCAACCCCAAGACCAATGCCGCATACTAAAACTCTAGGCCGACCGCCATCGCATCATATCTTTTTCGCTCCTACCATCCTATTTTGTTCGTTGGTCCATAGTTGGTGTACTTGCCGTAATCTTGAAAAAAAATCGCTTGAATCATGTTTTTGTCTTGGGTGGCTGCGAGTCATCATCGTGGCCCGCTGAGAAGTCTGGAGCAGCCATTGACGAATGATCCGGTTTACTATCGCACTAGACCATGTGCGCCTGTCAGCTGTTGATCAAATCGCTTGAAATCAAACAACAAGACAAGTCTTCCATGCATAGATCAAACCTATGCCAACGATGTCGATGCGAAGCTCGTGACGATTGTCTCTTTTTCTCTATCGCAACAAAACAGAGCTCCAGCGAAGGAAACAACAACAAGGCCGAACAAAAACGCCACGAACAAAAGCCACCCCCCCACATGTGTTCCTATCGGGCTCGGAAAATAAATGTCCACTTGCCCTCTGACGCGAGTATGCTTTCGTCTCCCCACTTGAAGTCCCATTGCTTTCCGTACGTCCACGGACGATGGCCTAGCTATTGTCATTATACGCCAATGTGAACAAGTCAATAGAAAACCTTACTTGCGTCCAGCGAGAACCGGTCTCCGACAAACGTCGCAGGTGATGAAAGCCGTTTGGTTCTGTGATGGGTGAGGACGAGCAGGATGAGTTTCTGTAAACAGGGGCAGCGATGGATGTATGCGGGGGTGGCTCAGTTAAGCGCTCAGAAACGCCAAACCTAACCTACCGTCAGGCTTGGCTGGGCTAGATGATACGCCGTGAGTAGCTCGAAAGATACCGGCTGTCTATGTGGAGAAACGAGCTCGCTTGCGCTTTCACAGGGGTAATTTTCCGGGGCCCGGAAACTCACATTTCAGACTGAAGCGTTACCTGCACAACACTAGGGACATCATTTTCAGCAGGTCCAGGAACAAAAAAGAGTTGGGTGCTGTTTAGCTTGAGGTCATCCATCACACCGGCCTCGAGGCGTTGGCAGGTGGTCGTAGAAGGCAAGACCAAGCCAGGTGCAAACCATACGATTCATCACGTGATGATAGGAATAAATAAACAACATCTACATGTCATCGACAGAGTATTCGTATGCCTCGGCACCACGTCGCTTGCGATCGTTTTGACGCTGGAAGAACTTTTTCTCGAATCCGTTTCCTCGATCTGTAGATTAACGCATTGTTGGTTGAATGAGGACGTCAATAGAGGGATCAACTGACCAACACCATCCCATCGGTAGCCTGGTTTGATGCCAAAGCGGTTTGGAGGCGGGGGTGGACCTTGATATTCAGGTTTTCGAGGCCCTTTGGATTTTTTGTTCTGTGGTGATGTGTTGGTGGTGCTCCACGGATTCAGAGTGGCGAGGTACTCACGGTTAGGAACGCAGCTGCTGGATCGTTCCACCTCTCCTGGGCCTTCTGGTCCTCATTCAGGTCAGCATCGTCGGCATATCTGGAGAAATAGATAATCAGGCAATCAAATCCATGTAAACAGCAATAGCCGAGCGTACCTTGCCATGCCTCTGGTCTTTTCCTTCTCCAATTCCAGCCTCCTCTTCTCTGCCTCTTCACGTTGCACCAGCCCCTTTCCCCATTCCATCTTCTGTGCCTCTAGCTCTTCCCTTTCTCGCTTCTTCCTGGCTGCCTCTGCTCTCTCTGCCTTGGTATCAATCTTCCTACCTGACGAGTCGCGGTACACCGTCTCCTGGGCAGCCGCAGCCGCGGCCTCGTCCCTCTCCTCCTTTGTAGGCACCTTTTTCTTTGGCATAACCTTCTTCAGTTGTTCTGCCGTCATCAAGCCAGCCTTGAACATGGGTTCTTCCGTCTCAACGACTAATGGCTGTTCGTCCTTTGGCGGAGGTTCTTCGGCTGGTATTCCCTCTCCAGGTTGAATAACCTCCTCCCAGTTCGACTTTGTTTTCTTCTTGAAGGACCTGTCTGAAGCCATTTGTGCCTCTTTGAGCTCCTCCTCATCTGAATCCCGAGTTTCCCGACCCCAGTCAGCATCGTCGTCGCGAATGAATGAAGCCGAGGTAGAAGCCCCCGAGTCTGCAGCAACTTTTCGTTTCTTTTTCTTCGGTTTATCGGACGTGCGAGACAGAATTGCCTCTGCCTTGGGACCAGACATGTACTTGGAAGCGAGATAGGCTTGCATAGACGACGACATGACGGATGAGTATCTGGCTGGTGGTGGCGAAATGTGGGTAGTTGCAGGGGCACCGCCACTAATCACGTGTCAATTGATCTGCATTTCCTGCCTCAATTTCTGGTTCTTGATCAGGATGCTTGCTCGCCGGGGACTGCAGTTCAGAGGTCTCAGTACAGTCAGGAGATTCGCTAGCTCTCCAGCACGCTATGCCCTCGCTCCGAGTATTGACCAGCTTTTGTCGTCGCCTCCCTCTCCAGATACAGAAACCACCATAACCGCGTTTGTTAAATCGATTCGTAAACAGAAGCATGTTGCATTTGCGGACGTATCAGACGGGAGTTCTCCTCGTTCTCTCCAGGCTGTCATAGAATCCGAACGAGTCGGGTCAGATTTGGTCCAACGGTGAGTGTGAATGTCGCACACTCTAACTCATTTGAGCAATTAAATGAATATCAGATAGGTGACATCTGGCGCGAGCGTCAAATTGACAGGCAAGCTTGCCAAGAGCCTGGGCGGTGGCCAAGAATATGATCTAAGAGTAGAAAAGCTCGACATTCTTGGAGCTTGTGATCCCGGGGTGGGTAATCCGTCCAATGTTATCAAGTAATGACCGCTAATTATATGGACTAGCTGTATCCATTGCAGAAAAAGACGCATACACACGAGCACTTGAGAGCCCATTCACATCTGCGGCCTAGAACAGACGAGACTGCGGCCGTCCTACGAACACGAGCCCTGTTGACTCGCGCGATCTGCGAGTACTTTGATGTACGCCCAGGGTTATTCCTTTTTGAGTTATGGAGTATAACATTGTTTGTGTAGTCACAACAATTTATTCAAGTCCATACGCCGATCATTACCAGCAACGACACCGAAGGAGCTGGAGAAACCTTTCGTGTAACGCCTGCGCTGGACCCAATCGGCACCACTGAAACCTTCACAACTCCTGAAGATATCGTATCTCGATCCGAGTTCTTTGGTGTACCTGCCTATCTATCTGTTTCTGCTCAACTCCATCTCGAGGCTTTATCGCATGCCCTATCTCGGGTGTACACGCTTGCACCTGCTTTCCGAGCCGAGCGTTCTCAAACGAATCGTCATTTAGCGGAGTTCTGGATGCTAGAAGCGGAAATACAAACGTCCACACCCTCGATGCAACAGTTACTCGATCTGGTCGAACAGTCGCTGAGGCATGTCCTACGTGCTTATACAAAAAGCCTAGACGCGAAAATCCGATTTGGTGAAAGCACATCGGCTCAAGCGGCACTCGATCAACCATGGCGGAGAATTACTTACACGCAGGCGCTGAAGGAGCTCGAAGAGGCACACGACGCCGGCGTCTTTCTTAAAGCAACTGGAAAGGGAAAAGGCAAAGACATCGTGCCACGACCAGCATGGGGACACGGTCTTCGTAGCGAGCACGAACGTTACCTAGCCCGTGACGCGCCCGTCTTTGTCACCGATTATCCTGCCAAAATCAAGCCGTTTTATATGCGAGTAAACGATATAGACCCAGAACATCAAACGGTAGCGTGCTTTGACCTACTGGTTCCCGGGATCGGCGAGCTGGCAGGAGGGTCTATACGTGAGGAACGTATTGATCAGTTGGATTCGGCGCTTAAGGAAGCAGGGCTGGATATGGAAGAGTTTGGGTGGTACAGGGATTTAAGAATTTATGGAGGCGCACCACACGCTGGGTTCGGGTTAGGCTTTGAGCGGTTGGTGAGCTTTGCAACTGGCTTAGAAAATGTTCGCGAATGCATTGCATTCCCTAGAACGTTTGGCAGAATGGGGGTGTAGAATATCTTTCGTTTTGTTTGTCAAAATAAGTACTGCAGATCTGTCTTACATAGCAGAAATACAATTGCCTGTTTTTACCGTCCACGCCCACGTCCTCCTCCGCGACCTCCGCGAGGGCCTCGCCCTCGGTCGCCTCCACGTCCTCGACCGCGACCACGTGCGTCATCCTTTTTTTTGCCCTTGGGCTTCGGCGCGTCGTCTACGAGTAGCGCGTCCAGGTTGAGCGCGTCCGGTAGGATAAAGTAACGAATATTATTTCCACGGATGGACAGCGTATCAAGAGCCGTTGGGTCGCGGTTTCGTGAGGTAAGCTTGACATTTTTGAGGTGGGTATTCATTTGAACGTCGACGCCTAGTTAGAGAAGTAAGTGGCACGATACACATAAAAGCGACGTGCTATGATCGGCTCGGTAAATGCCTACCAGTCAGTGTTCCGTGTACGACGGAGCCATTTTTGAGCTCGACGGTCACCGTCTCGTTGTTCAACTTCATCAAAAATCTTTAGCGCGGTCGTCAGTATGTGAATATGTTGCGCGATTTAACGCAAGGCCTACCGTACGAGCTTCATTTTGATGAACTGAAGTTGTACAAACGATCGAGGTGAAGGAGTTGGCTCTGGCTCTGGCTAATTTTGCAATCGAACCTGATGTGGTTGTGGTAGACGAAGCAGAACCCAATACACGAGGTGTATCATATCATACCCACAGTCACGTGCCACTGTTTCTGGCTTTCACTCTTTCCTCCACTGGTGGCTGCGGCTTTGCTCTACTAGCCTATTTACTCTTAATTACCGAAAAATGGCTCCTCTTGAACCTGCTGAGCCCGACGCATATGAGGTCTTGGGCCTGACGATTGAAGCAACCGAACAAGTTATCAAGTCGACATACAGGAAACTGTCGCTCAAGGTTCATCCTGATCGAGTATGTGTTTCGCTCATTTTTATGAGCTCGCACATACTGATTTTTCTTTCAGCATCCCAACAATCCAGAAGCTGCTGCAAAATTCCACGAGCTCAACCAAGCCTATGAACTACTCCTCGATCCTACAAGACGGTCGGCCCTGGATGCAAGCCGAAAAATCAAGCTGGCACGAGCCGAAAGGTTCGCTGCCTATGACACCAAACGAAGGGGCCTTCAAGACGAGCTTGAAGAACGGGAACGAGCATTCAAAAAGGCGCGCGTTGACAAGGCTCGTGCGGAACAGGCGCAGCGAGAGGAAATTGAGAAACTGGGAGAGGAGGGGAGGAAGAGGAGGAAGGAGAAGGAGGAAGAGTTGGCTAGGAAGCTGGAAGAAGAGGAGGCTAAGAAACGAGCTCCAACCGTGTCGACTCCAGGCGCTTTCGGTCAGCCAGCGATTGGTCCACTCGACACTACTATCCGACTGAAATACAAGCTCGTGGCACATCCTTCCCTCACCACTGCCGAAGCTATTGCGTCTCAACTTGCTGTTTTTGGACCTGTTGACACTGGCGCAATCGTACTCTCAATCAAGCCTAACAAAAAGCGGCCTGAGAAACCACCAAAATTTGCCACCGCGCTAGTTCCTTTCGGGAAAGCTGGTGACGCGTACGCATGCTACTGCGCTGCTGGAAAGCCGGAGCGGGGGCTGGATGGCGTGGAAATAGCATGGGCAGCCGGCGAGGAGCCAGAGATCATCCGATGGTTAAGGACGCAGCGCCAGACTAGCGCCCCAGAGACTACATCTGATAAAGGAGCTGGGCCGTTTTCATCGTTTCCGACTAGTTTTGTAAGTGCTCGCATGCCTCGTGTCGATCAGATTTCAACTGACTTGGATAATAGCCCCCACAGGACTCTCGAGATACAACACCTGCAGCACCTGGTTTAGACTTTGAGTCAATTACGCTCATGCGCATGCGGCAGATAGAGCGTGAGCGCCTTGAACGCGAGATCCTTGAGCAAGAGGCGGCCGAAAGATGATCGTTTCTCAGGTATACCATGGGCACACACGCTCATTGACAGGTAATCCCCATCTGTGCCTAAGGATCATCCTGCCAATTTACAGAAATCAGAATAATCTCCGGATAATTTATTTGCGTTTTTGTATCCCTGAATCCACTCCAGAATCCACTCCGAGTAACGTCAGCTATTCGTAATATGCCGATACTGTATTTGTGCATGGCGTTACGGCTTGTTTCTCCCAGATGAGAGTCAGCGATACCTGAGGAAGATCGCTCATATGCTACACCCCTCAAACGTACTCTATAGTAATCTGATAGGAGGCTTGGCTAGAAGAAACTTGATCCGTTTCGATCGCCCTTTCCATCACGAAGTTATATGTGCCTTGGAATGTTGTCAAACGAAACCCGAGTGGCTGCCTACCTACGTGGAAACAACGACGCAGCCTGTGAGCCTGCGCACATGTACGATCATGCATTTCATCTATACCTTCTCAGCGCATAGTTGCGTCCATCAGATCTGAAAGGCCGCATTCGTACTGGTTTTAGTTTTCGAACGCATGGTAGGGCAATTGCTAACCTATTCCCGCGTGCCCATCCATTCATTTCGGATATTGGGCCAGGCATTCTCCCCTGAAACGGTTAATGTTTGGTCTTGATTGATGGAATGTGTATGCAAACTTGTGCTGATCCGACTCCAATGATCACCTATCCATCGATTCTTGCAAACCCTATGGCAAGACGCGAATCCCCGAGCATAATGATTATTCCCACCTTTAACCCTATCTGACGGCGCTTGAATGCACTGCGCCCTTTATCTATTCCAATGAGGATTGCGCTCATTCAGATAAGTACGCCCTCTGCACACACGCGAATGCGATATTTCACTATCCCCTACGTGCAATGCTCTATCGTTCATTAACGTTTGCTCTCGTTCCTGCATTCATCCTAGTATTCGGCCTTTGGCTTTGTGACCGGGTAGGTCTGCTAAAGCGCCCTCGGTTACCCCCCGGGCCATCCGGGCACTTTCTATTTGGAAGTTTGAAAGAGTTCGGGGCGAACCAGCGGTGGAGAGTATTTGCTGAATGGGGCAAGCTATACGGTGGGTAGGCCTTTGGCATTTCTGTGGCCTGGAACTGGAGCTGAAACAAACCTGCCCTCCAGGCGATGTGGTTCATACAAAAGTCCTTGGTCGTTCTTTTGTAATCCTCAATAGCAAACAGTCTGCAGACGATCTTCTCGTCAAGCAGTCTGTCTCTACCTGCGGGCGACCGAGGTTCGTAATGGCGTGTGAGCTGTAAGTGCCGCTCTATCATGGCTCCCCGCAGAGCTTATTATCGCGACCTAGTATGGGGTTTGATACAGCAACTGCTCTATCGCAACCAAATCATTTCCATAGACAAATGCGCCGGCTCATGGTTCCTGAGCTTGGCGTGCGGAATTCAATCAACCGTCAGCCTATCGAACTTGACGAGCGAGATCGACTTCTCCAAAGATTGGACCAGTCTCCGGATTCCTTCATACAGCATATTCAACGGTGAGACGATTACCTTATAGTGCAGCTGTGATAGCATTCACTCAAATGGTAATATGGGTGAAGAGCCGTGGCATCAGTTGTACTACGGTACTCCTATGGACATAATGTACCTGAAGGGCGAGATCCCTTGGCCGAACTCATCAACAAATCCTTGGTTACAGCATCGTTGGCCCTGTCTGGCACTAGCTACTTGGTGGATCATCTTCCTTTTTGTAGGTTCCAGATATCATATTATTCTAATTTTAACTAACGTATGCTCAGTGAAATATATCCCCGAATGGTTTCCTGGAGGCGCATTCAAGGGCCAGGCCCGTGAGTGGGGAACTTTGCGTCAACAGTCGGTCGATGTTCCATTTCAAGTCCTCAAAGAAAGGCTGGTACGTAAAACCTGACTAGCTTAAGATATATTGTCTGAATCCCAATAGAAATCAGGAGCTGTTCAATCTTGCTTCCTTCAGAGACTGTTGGAGCAGCGAGACTCACCCGACGACTGGGACTCAGATCAAGTTCAAATAATGAAATGTGCAGCCGCTTCCTTGTATTCTGCAGGTGCCGACACGGTAATCGTCAATTCACAAGCCTTGATGGAGCCACGATTAATTTACGCTCTGATTTCAGACCGTATCTGGACTCAGTACCTTCATACTATTGATGGTCCTGTTTCCCGAAAAACAACAAAAAGCACGGCAAGAGCTGGATTCAGTATTGGGGCGCGGAAGGCTACCTGGATTCGAAGATAAAGAAGCTCTGCCATATATCACTGCTCTAGCAACCGAAGTCTTACGATGGCACCCCCCCTTACCTCTTGGTAAGTTCATTTGATATTTCTGAAGACTCGGTTATTAAACCACCGATAGGCCTCCCGCATACATGTCTGGATGATACCGCCTATCAAAATTACATTCTACCTAAAGGCGTGACAATCCTCTCCAACATTTGGTAAACTATTCCCGATTTTAACCCAGCGCACACAGAAAGCTAATAACGCGCGAATAGGGCAATGTCGCGCGATGCGACCATGTATCCGAACCCAGAACATTTCATCCCAGAGCGCTATCTCCCCAGATCTCAAGGCGGTATACATGACACTCCGGCACCAGACCCAGCAGATTTCGTCTTCGGATTCGGTCGACGCGTGTGTGTTGGTCAACACCTCGCAACAGAAAGCCTGTGGATATTCGCAGCATCGATCCTCGCAACGTTCGAGATTCTTCCAGACGTTGATGAAGCTACTGGGATGCCAGTGCTGCCTCTCGCGACGTACGGAAATGGTGCTGTTGTGTGAGGTCCACTAGATTGTGTCGTATCCTTGAATGTACTAATTTCTCTGGTTGCAGACATCCACACCCATTTAAATGCAAAATAAAGCGAAGGATGCTGGAAGGTGTGCTTGGACACTAATTCTGAGATCTTAATAATTACGCGACCATCGGTCTAGTTATATGTTTGAGTGAAATAGGAAACTGCCTCCGCTCTGCCGGATACCTTTAATAGTTTCTTGAAGAGGTTACAATTGCATTCTTGTACTTGTATGCACCGTAACACCAAGATGTATCATACAAAGTCGACCAAGGGAATTGAAGTGGCCAATCGTGCAGGCTTAAGCCAAGCAAAAGCTGTTCCACAAACCGAGGGGGCTTTGCTGTATATGCCGACGCTTCAGCTTCAAAATAAACCCGGATCATAGCTCCTTGGGATGCTATAAAATTCCCAGGTGAACTGCTTAGCCGAATAAGCGAAAACATTTCGGCGGAGCCGGTGTGGCGATACATTCCATCCATCCTCACTCGACCCGAGAACTGAACCTATACGACGGGTAGATCCTAATTCGACGCGGGGATGGCCGATATTTGCACAAACCCTGTTCGCTCAACCCCTTTCACTGGCTTCACCCTTGCATCACCATGTTCCTGGAGTCGCTACATTTCAGCCATGCTTTTCATGCCGCAGATACTCGCATGTGCTCCGTTTGGCTCGGGCTGTTATTTCTTCTATCAGAATCTCAACTCGGTCCAATTCTCACGACATCTATATCTGCCTATATCCGTCGACAACGCCACCTAGCTTTTGTTGCGTACCCCTGATGTGTTTATTTTGCCACTAGATGAACGTTAGGCACAGAAGCTGCAGGCTCCAAAGATGCCTCCTAACCTGGGGTTGACGGATACAACAGAGTCTGAGCTCGTCCTTTCTCTCAGGGCTGCGTGGCTGGCCAGTCCAGCTTTTTGTGATGGTTCTTGGAACAGCATATTTCCTCCTAGAACTTGGACTAAGTGCACGTAATGAACCTTGTTGCTGGTTTATTCTCACACTTGGACGCAACCACACTCTGTTACGTGCCTGATCCACCCTGTTTACGCTTACTAAGTTCGGTCACAGAGAGCTCAATTCATTCCCTAGTCTCCAAACATAACGGTTTATGATCTACATCAAAAACATGAATATATGCTGCTCAAAGCCTAGATACAGCCCTTCGCATGCCGAATTAGCGCATACGTCCAGTTCTTTTTGACTGGATTCGAATGGAAGGCTACGGCGCCCATCCTTTAATGGCCATTCGCCCGACCCACTCTCCAACGACCCGCTCGATTTCAGCCGGACGCTCCAATTGCACCCAATGCCCACATAAGCCCTCGAGACGCATTACTTCAATGTTTTGGAACTGATTTTCCAGATTTGCCGACATAGCGGGTGGAAGGGCAGGATCTCGAGTTGGTATGATCAAAAGCTTCGGCATTTCCGGGCGATAATCTTGTGGTAGATTCTTCTCGGATTCGTAATTGAACTTGCGGTTCCGGTAGTAATTGAGCATTGCGCTAAAGGTGGAACAGTGGGGTTAGCATATGAGTACCTACATAACAAGCGCACTCACGCGAACCCAACGCCTTCTTGGATCTGCTTCACAATGACACTCAGCTCCTACAGTGGGTTTAATATTATAGGCATGGTGTTTACTCAAACAGCTTGCCTCTGCAGTCAGGAGATCAGGATGCACAGATTTTGTGTCGTCTTGTAACCATCCCTCGATAACGCCTTTCTTTTCAAAAGATGGGACTTCTCCTGATTCAACCTGCTTGGCGGAAGTGTAGAGTAAACTGATAAACTTCTCGACCTATGCTTAAAATTTAGCTGGCTGCCGCAAAGCAACCTTTCAGCGTTGTGACCCCTTACCTTGGAGTCGATGATTGCCTCCGATCCAGGCGAGGCAAAGAAAAGTTGATACTCGAAATTTGGCAGGAATTTCACTAAATTTTCAGTAGGGATGTATTGTTGCTCTGGCTTACTGAAGGGTACACAGAGGCTAATACGAAAATGAGCTCTTAGCGCTCTGGTTCGTGCTAGAAACACTTACTTGGCAACCCCTTTCACGAGATTTGGTTTGAATTGTGCGAGCCTATTGGCGGTTCCCGCGCCCCTACATCACCCAGACTTTAAAATTCAGTCAGACGACTAGGTTAATGGCGCACCAGTCGTGAGCAATCAAAATAATTTTCTCCCCTTCCGGTAGACCAATGTGCTGGATCAAAGCTTCGTAGTCATCGCTCTGCCGCTTGAAGCTATACTCTTCCGGATCTAGAGGCTGAGAAGTCCCAGTATACCCGAGAGCATCCGGGATAATGAGACGAATGCCCCGATTTGACCACCCTTTGATTTGGTGTCTCCATCCATAACTAACGCGTCATTTGATGTAAGAACCTTTGCGACTTGATCACCAACAAACAGATGACAACTCACGCAGAATCGGGGAAACCATGAAGCAAAAGCGCTGTGTCTGTTTTATTGACGCCTGCTGGAGGATGGATGTCGACGTAACGATAGTGATGTCCAGTAGAGAGTTTGGCGGTTTTGCTCTCGTGTCCGAGAGGATGTAGGTGAGAACTCATGATGAGATGCGCAGTAATGGAGTCTGGGCTGAAGACAGCACGCCCTGCTGCTATATAACATGGCATGCTGCGGATTCTGGTGCTTATTAAACCGGATTTATCATAGCTCGGCGATGAATACCCGACTCAATTCACAATGCATCCTCAACGCATTAGCATTAGATCATTTACGTTACTTCGATCGCCGATCGATGCCCGGTCACGTGACTGCTGCTCTTTCATTTAGATTTATGTGACGCTACGTGAACATAATGATCAATTAGCACATACCGAGAATTAGAAGGAAAGGGTGTGGAGGTAAAAGAAAGGGGAGGTGGAAGCCGGCAAGTGGTTTTCACATGAATGTTTTGCGTCGGTACCAACAGAACAAATCGATGGGTATATGCGCACCGATTCGTCTCCTAATCGTTTTCCAGTTAGACCTTACACCGCCCATCCCTTAGCGGACATTCGCTCAACCCAGTCTCCGACAGCCTCTTCGAGTTTTTGGGGCATCTCCAACTGTATCCAGTGCCCACATGGACCTTTCAAACGTACGACTTCGAGATTCTCACAGTCGTTTTCGGCATTTTCAACAAATTGTGGAGGGAGAGCGATATCCTCTGGGGCTATGACTAGCAGCTTGGGTATCTCGGGCCGGTAATTTTGAGGTAGACCTCGCTCAAGCTCAAAATTTCTTTTACCGTTTTGGTAGTAGTTGAGCATTGCACTATGTCAAATGGTTAGCGAACATTTATCATCGAATACGAGGTGATGAGACCGACGAAAATCCAACGCCAGATTTGATTTCCTTTATCATCACTTCGAGCTCCTATTGCCGTGGTCATCGTAAGGCCGCTACGTTATAACCAGATTTTATTCAATAACTCACATCTCTGGAAAGTAGCTCCGAATCAACCAACTTGGTATCGTCCTTGAGCCATTCTTCGATAACCCCCTTGTATAAAATATTTGGGACCTCTCCTGACTCAAACTGCCTCCCCGATACGAAAAGCAAGCTCATGAACCTTTCGGTCTTTTTTTATGATTTTATCAGCGGATGGGTATGTTTCACAATCAGGTGACATGCCTTCGCGTCTAAGACGGCTGCCGCTTCAGGGGATTCGAAAAACGGCTGATAACCCAAGGTCGGGAACATCTCTGCAAGCTGTTCAGTAGGGACATATGCTGGAGCTGGTTTAGCGAACGAGAATGGTATCCCAATGCTAAAGATAATGATAAGGCCAGTCCTCGAAACGCTTGCTGGGTCTCCTACCTGGCGATTCCCTTTACAAGATTGGGCTTGTACTGTGCCAGGCGGGTGGCAGTTATCGCACCCCTTCAAAAAATTGAAATGAGTCACAAACTATAACTAGGGGAATTCAAGGAACCCACCAATCGTGAGCAATCAAGACAACTTTCTCATCACCGGGAAGCCCGATATGCGTTATGAGCGCTTCGTAGTTATCGCTCTGCCGTTTGAGATTGTACTCCTCTGCATCCAGAGGTTGCGAACTACCATTGTATCCGAGCGCATCTGAGATGATAAGTCGGATACCCCGATTAGACCACCCTTTGACTTGGTGTCTCCATCCGTAGCTACGGGCAATGCAAATATTAGTCGTGACAGACCAGGACATGCGCGGCAGGCTTACGCGGCATCGGGAAACCCATGCATCAACAAGGCTGTCGCTATCGTCTTCACGCCTTTCGGAGGGTGAACGTCGACATAGCGATAGTGATACCCAGTCGGGAGTTGGGCGGTTTTGCTTTTGTACCCAAGTGGATGCATTTGAGAGGACATGGTGGTGGAGCAGAAAGAGACGGAAAATTCACAAGTGATCGCATTCCCCTATTAACTAGCTTCCATACACATTCCGTTTCTTATTCGTTGGATCAATTATCCATACATCGAATCGTGATTGGCTGTGCCGAACACAAGCCGGGCTTCACGGCACCCATCCCTTTTTAGCCATCTTCTCGATCCAGTCACCAACGACCCGTTCCGTCTCTTCGGCCAATTCAAGCTGGACCCAATGTCCACACAATCCCTCCAAGCGAGCAACTTCGATGTTTTTATACTCGTGCTCGGCATTGGCGGATAGGTGAGCAGGCAGTGCCGGGTCTTTTGTTGGTATAACTAGAAGCTTTGGGAGTTCGGGACGGTACTCTTGGGGAAGATCTTTATCGAACTCGTGGTTTATTTTGCGGGTCCGGTAGTAGTTTAACATAGCCCTAATCACTGGCATAAGTTAAAAGGTGGGCGCATCGGTATGAAAACCTACGAGTAGCCGACGCCTGCCTTCACTTCACTAACGATGGTTTCGAATTCCTGCATTCATCCTCTATATAAGTAGTACAAGATACAATTCATCAAAAAGACTTGCCTCTCTACTCAGCAAACCAGGGTTAGGAGGTTTATTATCAGATTTAAGCCAAGCCTCCAGGGCTCCTAGCTCAACAATGCTAGGAATTTCACCCGATTCAAGTTGTGGAGCGGCGGTGAACATAATAGCTGTGAATTTTTCAAGCTGTTTCATCAGGTCGTCAGCTGAAAGATATATGTGCAATTTCGAGTAACAGAAGGCCTGCGTACATTCGCATCAATGAGCGGGCCCGATTCCGGAGACTCAAAGAAAATTTGATATCCAAAGTTCGGCAGAGCTTTGACAAGTTGCTCGGTGGAGATGTACTCCGTTGGGGCTTTTGCAAATGAGAATGGGACACATAGGCTAAGATTCAAGGCGTCTATTACCATCAAGCGCTACGCGGCAGGCAACAGTCTGCCGACCTTACGATCCCTTTGACAAGCTCGGGTTTGAACTCCGACAAACGTATAGCGGCTACCGAGCCCCTGGTGGAGCAAGGATGATGTAAAACAAAACTTTCGAAAGAAACGCACTAACCAATCGTGTGAGATCAGGACAAGCTTTTGTCCCTCTGGCAGACCAACGTGTTTGATTAGCGCCTCGTAGTTGTCGCTCTGCCTCTTCCAACTATATTCTTTGGGATCAAGGGGCTGAGAGCTGCCGTAGTAACCGAGAGCATCAGGGACGATGAGACGAATGCCTCGGGCTGACCATCCTTTGACTTGGCGCCGCCATCCATATCTGTATCGTGGGTGCACGAATATGATCAAAGCGCTAAAAGATCGGGGCACGACTCACGCTGAATCTGGGAAACCATGTAGTAGGAGTGCGATGGCTATAGTCTCGACACCCTCTGGAGGGTGCACATCGACGTAGCGGTATGAATGTCCCGTGGGGAGATGGACGACGTGGCTTTCGTATCCGAGGGGATGCATACTGGCCATGGTGGTTGCAGACAACGGGCGACGGAACCCGAGCAGCGAATTTATAGGAAACTGAATCCAAAAAGATCTCATCGCGATATGATGAATAAAAAGTGCTATTCGTGCTTCTAGGAAGGTGTTATTGGGATTGTTCGGTTCTCACTCCCTATGTTCCAACGGCCTTCGGCGTGCGAGGGTGATACGCATTACGTCAGCCTGGGTGGAGCGCATACAGCATCGAACTAGATGGTGTCATGCCTCAAATGGACTTGGTAGAAAACAACCAATCGTTATTTTCTTGATTCCAATTCATCCAAGCAAGATATAGGGAATATTCACGACAGTATCAATCTTTCGTGTACTCGGGTTGTAAGTATCTATCACCTACAAATTCTCGGATTAGGAGCGGGTAGCCACGAGACTAGAGGGCTCAATCGTTGAGAGCTGAGGGTTCGATGAGGGTGTGGCTGGTCACACCGCTAATGATTCACCAGTTCGCGGGAGGACCATCGTACATCTCATCACGCACAGCGAAGCTCAGATTCATGGTCATTGTCGAGATTTAATATACAACTCCAGCAACTCCACGAACCCGAGCGTGTGCAAGTGGAGCATAGGACTATCAGGTCTACCATGCGAGTGGAATCTCATAAGGAAGCACGCCCGCGATAAACCCCACGACGCAGCAGGATAATGGCGGAGGATAATACTGGAGGTAAGCCACGTCAGCCAGTGGCCCAAGCTCCAGAACATGACGACCACTTACTCTGGTATGCTAGCGCGCATAGCGGCTGGGAGTAGGGTGTTACCCATCAAGGTGCCTAGAACTGTCGAACAAAACGGCTACAAGCCCTACCACTATCCTTTGGGAGTACATTGTGTGTTTAAGATCGATGGTAGAAGAGCGGTGGGGCGAAGCTAGCGCATGAGACTCGGGTACACGAGGTGGTAAATAATAAACAACTGGATTGCGCCTCGGGCGCGAGATGATCTATATAGATCCCGAACAAGGGCTCAAGGACGCTCAGCCAGTGCCCGACTCTACAACGGGGGTGACAACTAATAATGTGTCTCTTTGGTCTATTTACCCCGCCCGCGGGTGCAAATTCAAGCATGGCTCATTCCAAGGTTAGCCAAGCGCATATATTCAGATACGACATGAGGGCCCTTCCGAGAGTGCGAGGGTGTCTATGCCATTTACGCTGCACCCGTCTGCCAGCAATAGATAAAGAGGTACCCGTTAAATAGAAATGGTCGTAATCGGCGAATGACCTTGCTTCGGCCACGTTTGAGTGATTCACGTGATTGTACAACTTTTGTCTTGCACATTTCCAGCCCTCGAATTGCTTAATTAACAGAAGTGACTGGACATTCACCATCCGCACAATCACACCAGAGCTCACATCACCCAATTCTGTTTAGCCATCTTCTCAACCCAGTCACCAACGATTCGCTCCGTCTCCTCAGCCAACTCAAGCTGCACCCAATGCCCACACAATCCCTCTAAGCGAACAACTTCGATGTTCTTGTACTCTTTTTCTGCGTTGGCAGACATATGAGCAGGCAAAGCCGAGTCTTTCGTAGGTACGACTAGAAGTTTGGGCAACTCGGGGCGGTACTCTTGGGGAAGATCTTTGTCGAGCTCGAAGTTGATTTTTCGAGTTCGGTAGTAGTTCGCCATAGCCCTAAAGGGACATTGTATCAGTTGAGTCCGGTACAAATCGTAGGGAAACGTACGAGAAACCAACACCCGCTTTGATTTCGCTGACAATCGTTTCGTATTCCTGCATTTTTTAAATGTATGATCAAGGCATCGGTTTAGGGGCAGAGCCTCACCTCTTCGCTAAGCAGCCCGGGTTTAGGAGCCTTTTCATCGGATTTGAGCAAGGCCTCCATGGCCCCAAGCGCTACAAGCTTGGGAACTTCACCCGATTCACGTTGCAAAGCGGTCGTAAATACGGTAGCGACAAACTTCTCAAGCTATTTTATTACACGATTAGTTGAAGCACGCATTTGCAATAGGGGAGGGGTTCGCACGCTAGCATCGATGAGCGGACCCGATTCCGGGGACTCCAAGAATAGCTGGTATCCAAAGTTCGGAAGAGTTTTGACAAGTTGCTCGGTGGGCACGTATTCCGTTGCGGGTTTTGCGAACGAGAATGGCACACATAAACTGGATTTGAAGGTTTCAGTCTTTCGAAATGATGTATGTCAGCCTGCTGACCTTACAATCCCCTTGGCAAGGTGCGGCTTGTATTCTGAGAAGCGTATAGCAGTCACCGAGCCCCTAGAGCAAGGGTGGGTAAGGGAGAATAACTTGAAGGACACGCTCACCAGTCATGCGAGATCAATACGACCTTTTCTTCCTCGGGCAGACCGATGTGTTTGATTAACGCCTCGTAGTTATCGCTCTGTCTCTTCCAACTATATTCTTTGGGATCCAAGGGCTGGGAGCTGCCGTAGTAACCGAGAGCATCGGGGATGATGAGACGAATGCCTCGGTTTGACCATCCTTTGACCTGACGCCTCCATCCATACCTATTGATCGTGTGTCAGTAGTTGAATCCCTGGGAATAGATTAGCGACTAACGCAGAATCAGGGAAACCATGAAACAGTAGTGCGGTGGCTATGGTCTTGATGCCCTCCGGGGGGTGCACATCGACATAGCGGTATGAATGCCCAGTGGGGAGATGAGCGATGTGGCTTTCGTACCCGAGGGGATGCATGCTAGCCATGGTGGTTGTGGAGAGCGAAAAATGAAAAACGAATCATGAGATAGTTAGGGAAGGATGCATTCAGCTTCGATCACGGGATGTAAAAGGACGACCTTGTCTTCTTCGAGCTTCGCAGATGCTGTCTTTGTAAGCTGTGAAGTGCAGAGGTGTCGCCAGTGTGATGACTCATGCCTTTAATTCGAGCAGGATGCATATAACGCTGAATTGGCGATATCTAATTCTTATCGAAGCTTGATAGAGGATTATAGGTCCGAGCGCTCAGACGGAGTCGGCTACGAAAATAGGATCATAGCAGTTCAATGATCATTATGGCCCTCTTTAGATGTCTAAAAACGAAGATATGCGTGTCAAAAACAATACACGTTGTTCGGCGGGTACTATCTGTTGCTAGATGAACAGCCTCGAGACACCAGTTCGGCACGACTGAAGAATGAAAAGGTGTCGATCTACACAGTGACAGCTGTCCACGCAGGGCGGATTTGCCCGATGCATTTTCCAGCCCAGCCCAACCCGCCCAATCTTCGTAGCAGAAGCATACTCGGGCGGCTGCTATAGATTAGTCGACAGGGCGACGAAATGCGGTTCTCGTCAATGGCAGTGTGTCAAATATATTAATTCTGAGCAACAATCCGGAAGATAAAGCCCCGGGCGTGGATGAACGCGCGAAGGTAGGTCCGTGGACGCTCGGCACGCATGCGTTCATGCAGGAACGTTATCTGGCGTTGCGTCAAAGGATCTGCGTATTCGCTGCCAGAAAGGTACTGATTGCGTTTGAGACTTCATGGGGCAGATGCTGTGTTCAGGTCGGAACTGAGAATCGATATAAAACGCTGGCGGTGGAGTTGAACAGCCTCCTGGGAGGGTGCAAACAAGCACTAGCAACCGCACTGCCACATATCCGATGGGCAAGCGCGTGTACCCTGGACCCCTGGGGCCGACGGCCTATAAGTCGACCGCGACGAGACCATCCTGAGCATCGACCCCCGCAAGTCGTTTTCCTCCTGCAACGACGCGTAATCCCACCACCACATTACACTCTTCCTCGACATGTGCGGCATCTTCGCCTACGCAAACTTCCTCGTCGAAAAGGTAACGCGCGCCTCGGACGCGTCGAACGAGCCGCTAACGATGTATGCACCCCCAGGACCGCAAGACCATCTGCGATATCCTCACGTCGGGTCTCCAGCGCCTCGAGTATCGCGGCTATGACAGCGCAGGCGTTGGCATTGACGGAGACAAGCCTGGCGACGTGATCCTCTACAAGGAGGTTGGCAAGGTCTCTGGCCTCAAGAAACTCATCGCCGAGTCTGCGGCCGACCCGAACAAGACGTTCGTCTCCCAGGCCTCGATCGCACACACGCGTTGGGCGACGCACGGCCAGCCCAGCACGCGCAACTGCCACCCCCTGCGATCAGACCCCAAGTGAGTAAGCTGGATACATGCGCAGCAATCGCGTGCTGATCGTCGTCAAGGCACGAATTCATCGTCGTCCACAACGGAATCGTTACCAATTCGGGAGAGCTGCGCCTCGTTTTGCAAAAGCGCGGGTTCGTCTTCGAGAGTGAGACCGATACCGAGGCCGTAGCCGTGCTCTGCAAGTACATTTGGGACTCGCAGCCGTCTCAGCGCATCACCTTTACCTCTCTCGTCAAGACTGTCCTCAAGGAGCTGGTACGTAAACCCCACACGCGACGCAACGCGTTTGATCTGACCCCGCTATAGGAGGGATCGTTTGCCTTTGTCTTCAAATCCGTTCATTTCCCCAACGAAATTGTCACCGCACGTCGCGGTTCTCCCCTTCTGATTGGTGTCAAGACCGAAAAGAAGCTCAAGGTTGATTTTGTTGATGTCGAGTTCCCCAGTGTCCAAGATAGCGACAAGGCACTTGATACACGTAAGTCCAATCTCGTCGCGTCCCAAACACGATCTAAAATGATTTTTCAGTCGCCCCGCCATCCGATAACAACTTGCTCGCTCCCCCCGCAGCCTCTGGCGGCAAAATCTTTCGTTCGCAATCGCGTGCATTCATGTCTGAGGATGGCATGCCTCAACCTATTGAATTCTTCATCGCGTCCGACGCGAGCGCTGTCATCGAGCACACCAAGCGTGTGCTCTACCTCGAGGATGACGACATTGCGCACGTTGCCGAGGGTGAATTGCACATTCATCGCCTCCGCAAGGACGACGGCACCCTCTCGGCTGTCCGCGCGATCGAGACCCTGGAGATTGAGCTCGCTGAGATCATGAAGGGCAAATTCGATCACTTTATGCAAAAGGAAATCTACGAGCAGCCCGAGTCGGTTATCAACACCATGCGTGGTCGTGTCAACTTTGATACACGCAAGGTCACGCTCGGCGGACTGCGCGCGTACCTGCCTTTGATCCGCCGCGGCAGGCGTATCGTGTTTTCGGCATGCGGAACCAGCTATCACTCATGCTTGGCTGTAAGTGCCCGTTCGTCAGCCATGTTCACAACCCGATTTACCTACACGTTTATTAGACTCGTGCGATCTTTGAGGAGTTGACCGAGATCCCTGTCTCCGTCGAGCTCGCGTCTGATTTCCTCGATCGCAAGACCCCCATCTTCCGCGATGATGTCTGCGTCTTTGTCTCTCAGTCCGGTGAGACCGCGGACACCATCTTGGCAATGCGTTATTGCATTGAACGTGGGGCGCTCTGTCTCGGAGTCGTCAACACTGTCGGCTCGACCATCTCGCGCGAGTCGCACTGTGGTATCCACATCAACGCGGGCCCTGAGATCGGTGTCGCGTCTACCAAAGTAAAGTGATTAATCCCATCTCGGACAATTTTCAACTGACATCTTCTCGTATAGGCATATACCTCTCAATACATTGCTCTCATCATGATGGCCATTGTCCTGTCCGAGGATCGTACGTCGCTGTCTCTGAGCGCCGCAACCAGATCATCGACGGGCTTCACGAGTTGCCCTCTCAGATCAAGGCCGTGCTCGAGGGCGACAAGGGATTGCAGCAGCTCGCGAGCGAGACTCTGCACGATTCGCGTTCGCTCTTGATTATGGGTCGCGGTTTCCAATATGCGACGTGTCTGGAAGGTGCGCTCAAGATCAAGGAAATTAGCTATATGCACAGCGAGGGTATGTCTAGATTTCGTTCTATTGTGCACGTTTGTGTCTGATTGGATGTGAAACCCTAGGTATCCTTGCTGGAGAGCTCAAGCACGGCCCCCTCGCTTTGATTGACGAGAACATGCCCGTGATTATTATCATGACCCGTGACGCGCTCTTCCCCAAGGTCCAGTCTGCACTTGCTCAGATCACGGCTCGCAAGGGCCAGCCGATCATCATCTGCAACGAAGGTGACGAGAGCATTCCGAAGAACGCCAAGACCATTCGGGTACCCAAGACCGTGGACTGTCTCCAAGGCCTGTTGAACATCATCCCGCTTCAGTTGCTGTCTTACCACCTTGCCGTCTTGAACGGGTTTGATGTCGATTTCCCGAGGAACTTGGCCAAGTCGGTTACCGTCGAGTAAATCGGTTCGGAGCAGTTGCATTGGTCGGTTGAAAAAAGGACACTATTATGTTGCATTTTCTTTACTCGTCTGTGTATCGTTTTTTCTTTTCTTTTCCCCTTTGTATCAGAAATTAAGTTTGGTTTGAATATCTCGTGTCGTAGTGGGCTTGGGCTGGGCTGGGCTGAAAGAAAGTTGGTTGGGGCACGTTCGTCGCGTCGAATCCATGCTTCAACGATCTGCGGGAGATCCCAACCTTTCAAAAATACAACGTGTGCTGAGAGGAAGCTTCAGTATATATATATGGCTTACGAGATGACGTCAATGGAGAAGGCGGGAATATATGCAAAGCTATTCGGCCAAGACATAATTCAACCACTGCGAAAATACTGGCACATGGCTACATCTGGTACCATACCTCGCTTGGTTTTCCCACGCATACACCGCCCAAAAGTGTGATTTGAAGCGAATGTGATTGAAAAATTATGCGAGAAATATGCTAATATTTAAAAAAAAGATGCGGTAAAACTTCCAAAACTCAAAGACGAAACTCGTGGAGGGAAACCATGCGAAGGGGGCAAGAACGTCACCGAAGTGTAATAGATCCGAGCGGCAAACAGGACGACGGTGGGCATTGTACTAGTACATACGGGCAAGGCGAAGCAAGAGAGAGAGAGGGAGATCAATGCCAAGAGACAGTGGGTTTAGACCCGAGCCTCGAGAGTGACAACACCTTCCTCGTCAAGCGAGAGAGTATCGCTATTGCCGACCATGTCATTGGCGTTGTCATCCCCACCGCGGGGACATGACGTGGCAGAAAGAGGGCATTCACGGGTGTACGGAGGTGCGAAATGATAGACGACACCGTGGAGGACGGCCGCGGCAAAGTCGGGAACATACCTAGAGTCGTTACGTGAATCAGTTTCGGCATGGAACGGAACAAACGAAACGCCTCAACGGGCTCGAGCGCGTACCAGACCCAATCATGACCATAGAATTGACCCACTCCGACTTGGAGACCGAAGCAGCGGCCAGGGAAGATACCTGCGCCGGTGTAACCGGGGTTGAGACCAGATGTACAGGCGGTACTGCGTGGGCGTCAATTGGTCAGTATCATAACGTCAAGTATCTCGCCAAAGAACATACATGATGCCGACGAGCGCTCCGACCAAGAGCGGGCCTAGGGCGGCTCCGTAAAGTTCTTTTTGGGTGGGATCGAGACCCACACCATAAGACACAAACAATCTACAACCTAATTAGCTGGGTCAAGCAAGCGATGAAGAAAGGTGCCCACAGGGAAAACGCAGCCGCGAACTCAATACAGACCGCCATTCCGACCGACATCACGCCATCTGGGTCCAGGAAGCATCCGCCGTTGTGTGTTAATAATGCACGCTCGTGGCCAATACCAGCGCGCAAGAAAGAGCCACCAATGCAGGAGCCGATGGCTGGGAAGTGGCCAGAAATGTTAGAATGCGGACAAGAGATGTTAATCTGTGACATACCTTGACAGATAATGTAGATCATCGCTCGAACGGGATGACATAGACCGGTGATCGTTGTGGAAAGTGTAATAAGCGGGTTGATGTGTGCGCCAGTCGCTGGATAGTAATGGGATGAATGGTTTGACAAAGCATACGGCCACCCAACTTACCCGTCGAAAGACCGAAGATGAACAGGGAAACAATCTGTCATGATCTCTCAGCCTTCGCTCAGTCCCACACTTGCTTAGATAGTCTTACAATCGTGTTGGCGAAGAAGATAACGGGCCCGACGGCTGCGGCAGGATAGTCATGCACCGTCACACCAACCGAACCCGTCAAGAACGTGAATGCCAGGCTCGCAGCACCTTCGACAGCCTTTAAAGATGTTAGCCAGAGCTAAGCCAAGAGTTGTGATTATACGTACACCAGCCTTCCATAGTCTGGTGTTGGACCACATGTCCCATGCAAAGAATCCCTTAAACCCATTGGTAAACGAGCTGGAAGGTGCAGGGAGGAGGTTGTTCATTGCGTGTTGAAGAGTTTTTTCGTCTGTATCGATTTCGGGAAGGGTAGGAATCTCCGTAGTCGTGGCCCAAACTGGAGGAGCAGACATCATAGACGCAGGTCGTGCACCAACGGCCCATGAACCAGGGAATACGTCTGGCACGCGAGGCTTAAGTACGTGTATCTTGCCGGACATGGCAACCCTAGTAGATGCGAGATAGTCGAACGAGCGTAAGGGGTCGTGGGCCGGAAAATCAGGAAGACGCGACCGGCCTGTCAGGAAGCTTCAGTCGAAATGATTATAAATATCACAAGACCAGCTCCGGTGGAAAGGACAATGCGCCGGCTCTGGAAGGGGGGTTCGACTGAAGCCTTGCGTCGAGTGGGATTTTGTAGCCCAGTCCGGAATGCCACTATTACGCATCAAACGTGCCTAAATCGGCAACTGAGATGCCTCACACAGGGCGCAGAGGGACTGAACAAGCCGTGAGGTGTGAGCTCATAACTTCCTTAGCAATCCGGAGCTCCTGGAACACAATGCATACAAGGCTAGATCAAGAAAGATATTCGCACCGAGCCCTTGATACGCTCTCGGCGTGCGGTGGGCGGAAGAACGATCAACGCTTTCTCCAGACTGACTCAGCCGCTTACGTCGACACCGTGGTAGTCACCTCTACAGAAAAGGAAGTCCCATTTACTTGTCGCAACATCACGGCCCAGGCTCTGCCATCGCGTATCAATCGTCGGGGAAATCTCACCGCATGGAAGGTCAGGGTGCTCTGGAGCGGTGGCTACCACTAATCCTGTATAACGGAGACTCGTATGAATGCGAGTGTAGCGGAGTTATTGTTTGAATCAAGTCTTGAGGAAGATCACAATCGCTGAATTGCATCCTATTTAGGCAGAGAAGCATCTTAGATACGTAAATCCATCACGAAAAAAACAAACCCCATAAATAGCATTAACGCAACTAACAAACGGGCTAATTCCGACTCGCACCATGAAAACGGTTGATTTTTTTCGAAACCCAACATTCCAACTGTACAGCACCATCCTTGGCGCCCACTGAGGGCGGGGGTCGTGCTTCTAGCCTTGGGCCGAGCAGCCTCATGGCCATTGGGGCGATCCAGATGCCAGTGCGGTCTGTCCTGGACAGGTGCCATGCGACAGATTACTAGATGAATGCTTTTTTCAGTAATGCGCGGTTGTAGGTACCCCTAAGCAGAGTGAGAAGGCTATATACAGCACCACAGAGGGCCTCACTGGGACGACTTAAAACATTGCAGATCCTACCTTTTGCTGGACAACTGTCGTTGTAATAGTGTATGCCCTCCACGTGGGTGCCTGCGACTGTTGAAATTATGCACAGAGAACCCACGGGCTACAATTTGTATAAACACATCCACAATTTTGATTTGGTCTAGTTCGGTTCAGGTAGGTTCAAAAAGAGGTATGTAGCACCAATCTATGAAATTCATTCCGGCTCTTGGCTGCGCTTTGGATGGTGACATCAACGGCCATGGAGCATACTTCCGACTACCAAAATGGTTACGGTTCAGTTCAGTTATTCGCCCATCCCAGGAAGGCGGGATACAAGTACGACTGATACCAGGCGAAGGTACACCGATGAAGAAAAAATCATTCCATGCTGCGAGTAGTAGGGATCATATTTGGTCCTAACTCGGAAGCTTGCTGCTGCTCTCGCGCTCCCACCCAAAGCGGTACACAAGGATATACCAAGACAGCTTGTTACCGATTGTAGAAATATAATAGTGTGTGTCTTCTCTGACACGCCTGCCGCTCATGGAAGCTTAACGGGCCGTGATAG
Organism: Ceratorhiza oryzae-sativae; assembly: GCA_030998015.1. Lineage (NCBI taxonomy): Eukaryota > Fungi > Basidiomycota > Agaricomycetes > Cantharellales > Ceratobasidiaceae > Ceratorhiza > Ceratorhiza oryzae-sativae. The sequence continues at coordinate 2,760,596 of JARWMV010000232.1, read as the reverse complement.
GACGCTTCGACTCTAAGAATGTCGTTTTAGAGAGTATATGCTTTTGGATGCATGTGTGTTTGTTTCTTAGCTCAATGTCGGGTCTCGAAAAGCCAGTTAGGAGAAGAGGACAAATTGAAACCAGGTAACGAAGTCATATACAGATCCCACCAAATCAAAGCCATCATCGCCCCCAACCTGATGGCTCATCATGTATATCTAACTTATGCTGTATAGAATACAATCGAATCAGATTCAATACCAATACCCGGCCCGCTCAGATCATTTGCTCCAGTGTTAATCAAGAAGCACTACGGGGACGTGTGCAACTGTCGTCGGAATTCTCGCTACTGCAATTCTTTTGTCGGATAGCTCTATCACATAGCGCTCATCAGATGATATGGATTCACATGCACTATTGATTATGTGGGTTTGCCTATCATAGGCGACGGTTGGGACTCTCATCAGTTCTTGAAGCAACAGAAGTCGGTCACAATGCCCGAGCTTGCATCGGCGAACCCAGTGCTCACACACATGAAACGTAAATAACCATACGGAAGCGTATGTATGTTCGAGTTCTCGCCGAAATTCTACAGGGAACGTGCAAGTATAAAGCTGTATTATGGATTTTGTGAAACGCCAAGCTCACCTAGAGATCCTTGATTTGCTCCGCTATGAAGTCTACTGCCACTCTGGTTGCTCTAGCTGTCACGGGATTGGCCACTGCTAGTCCCGTTGAGAAGCGTGCTCAGCCTAAGGGCATCGACGTGGCGTCCCATCAAGGTAATGTTAACTGGGCGGCTCAGAAGAGCGCCGGAGTCTCCTTCGCGTACGTCAAAGCCACCGAAGGCACAGGTGAGCCTCCATCGCCCCACTCGTGGAACATCGGCCTCAAGCACGGTCCTGCCTCTAATTAGGGTACACCAACCCATACTTCAGTCAGCAATATACGGGCTCATACAACGTCGGCATGATCCGTGGCGCCTACCATTTCGCTCGCCCGGACGTATCGGCGGGTGCCACCCAAGCGGACTACTTTTTGGCACACGGAGGTATGACTCATCTCGCCTTATGTCGAAAATTACTCGTTAACTTGCTGAACTATAGGTGGATGGTCCGCCGACGGCAAGACACTTCCGGGAGCACTAGATATCGAGTGTTAGTTGATCAAGGCCCAGTACAAAGCACCCTATGAATAATGCCCCCTTTGCTATTCAGATAACCCAAATGGGGCCACTTGCTATGGACTTTCCGCCTCGAGCATGGTCAGCTGGATCAAGAGCTTCAGCGACCGATACCACTCTAAGACCGGCCGCTATCCTACGATATATACAACTACGGACTGGTGGAAGGTTGGTCAGTCCAAGCGCATACATCTACAAAACTCATTTACAATGACTCCAAGACGTGCACGGGAAACTCGGCCGCCTTTGGAAGCACTAATGGCCTATGGATCGCTCGCTACTCGTCCTCTGTGGGCACGTTGCCCGCGGGGTGGTCCTACCACAGCTTCTGGCAGTATTCGGCAAGTAATTTATGACTGAAAGGCGGGAATAGCACGTTGACCCTCGTCTTATTCAGGACTCTCCAATCGACCAGGGTGAGGGTTAATTATCCTATTTTATTATCCTAAATTTAATTCAATATCACTAGATTATTGGAATGGAGATGCCGCCGGGCTCGCCCGATACGCGAAAGGTTCATAACTGGCACTTTATGCATGTAAACGAGGGGCATATCTCCTGTGAATTAGTTATTAAAATGCCTATGATTAACTGGGATTGTCGCAGTCTCTCGTTGCTATATTAGAACACACATTGGCCCTTGAATACCTTGAGCGTACAAGAAGTGAAGCCTGTAATTTACATAATAAAGCGAATTCACCATAGGGTTTAAATGTGAATAGAATATAGCCTATTATAGGGAGTCAGAATGGTCTATTGCCTTATTTAACCTGTACGATTGGTGTCGTGAGATAAATCAGGCAAACAATTACAAAATGGTGGTCAGTCCATGATGGCTCTAAGGCAGCAGTCCGATCAAATCCCGTATGATCGAGATCATCTTCACATACATGAGCGTTCTCGAATCGAGTAACTGATGAAACCAAGGCTTCTTCTTAGCCCACACGCCCTAGCGAGGGTTCGATGAGAGTATTTATAACTTCGTAATGATCCTGGCCTTGAATTGTCTCACAAGCTCTCTGGCCAAGCGGGACAGTGGCATGCGGAGCTGTCATCAAATATCTCGGCAGATCTTGATGATATGAGAAAGCCACAACATTTCGCGCGGTCCGTGAGTCTTCTTGACTAAGTTCGTATTGATGCATGCGGTGACCCATCGTGCGGGAGCTCTAAATGGAAACTTCGAAATGAGCCGGTCAGTCGTCGACGCAAACTAGCCGAGTTTGAGTCGGCGAACGTGCACTGAAGTTGATGCATAACCTATAAAAGTGATACCGATGCGCATATATGTTGGTTCTTGCCGAAAGGCCCACGGTTGTGACTGTAGCATAAAAGCAAGTCGCATTCTCCGACCAAAACCAGATCTTCCTGAGTGTCCTTCATATTCTTCCTATCTTCAAAATGAAATCCACCACTTCTCTTGCTGCTCTAGCCATTGTCGGGCTGGTTGGCGCCACGCCCGTAGAGAAACGCGCTCAGCCTAAGGGCATTGACGTCTCCTCGTACCAAGGCAACGTCGACTGGGCGGCTCAGAAGAACGCAGGGATCACGTTTGCATACATCAAGGCTACTGAGGGCACGGGTGAGCTCCCATCGCGTGGATCAGCCCTATTAAGTGGTTCTAAAACGCAGCCTAAACTTATAGGATACACCAACCCCTATTTCAGCTCGCAGTACACGGGCTCATACAATGTGGGCATCATCCGTGGCGCGTACCACTTTGCCCGTCCAGATGTGTCTTCTGGTGCCACTCAAGCCGATTACTTCATAGCGCATGGGGGTGCGTTGATATTGGCCGCCTCGTTTCTCCATTGCTAATGAGTTACACGAAGGTGGATGGTCCGCCGATGGCAAGACACTTCCAGGGGCTCTGGATATTGAGTGTTAGTCATTTAACGCTCAGCAAAAATGATCCAAGGCTCATTTTTGCTTCTCGCACAGACAACCCGTATGGAGCGACGTGCTACGGACTTTCGGCAGCAAGTATGGTCGGCTGGATCAAGAGCTTCAGTGACGAGTATCATTCCAAGACTGGTCGCTACCCTACTATCTACACGACAACGGACTGGTGGACGGTGAGGATGGTATAAAGTATGCGCACGGATGGACCGCTGACAATATGCCTTAGACCTGCACCGGCAACTCTGCGGCTTTTGCTAGTACGAATGCTTTGTGGATTGCTCGATACGCTTCTTCCGTCGGTACCCTTCCGGCGGGGTGGGCATATCATACTTTCTGGCAATATTCAGTAAGTAAATCAAAAAGTCAATGATGAATATCCGTTAACTTGGGGCCTTGTGACGTACAGAGCTCTCCCATTGACCAAGGTATGAGTAGTTAATAGCTATATGCTCAAATTGCGGGCTGATCACCCTCTATTATATTTGTAGATTATTTCAATGGAGACGCTGCCGGACTTTCGCGTTATGCTAAAGGATCGTAAATAGGGTTAGAATATCTTTCGTGGTTGGAGATAGTGTGGTTGTGATTATCAATATGCCACGAGAATTAGCATTATGTATCTTAGCACTTGAGACGAGCAAGCCCAAATGCGTGTTTTTGTGTTCCAAAATATTAAATTGACCGAAAAAAGCCGCAGTTGCAAGCACGAGCATCTCGACGATGGCGGGTGTGAGTCACGAGAGCATGAAGCCACGCCCAGTCACGTGAGTTAACGCGGGTGGTCGATTGGAAACAGGATCTCCACCGACTAGCTGGCCTTGACCGACTCTTCCTGCGTAGCTCAAGATCCACCAGAGAGCCCGCGCAGCAATTTTGCGCGAACAAAAAACGTGCTAAATAAGCCCCTTGCATCCCATCCCACTTGATTCCGATTCGCAACGGCGGTTCATGGGTATACAAGGGCTTCTACCCCTTCTCAAGTCGGTTCACATCCACACAGAAATATCTAAATTCTCTGGAAAGACGTGCGCATTTTTCAATAATACTGAAAAACATTTGCTAACCCACGTCCTTTTCATAGGCTTGCAGTCGATGCATATGTGTGGCTTCATCGAGGAGCCTACGCTTGCGCAGCCCAACTTGTGAAAGGCCAGTGTACCACCAAGTGAGTAATTCTGTTTAACCAGAGCTTTCAGCTAAAGTATTTTCAGGTATGTTGACTATGTTATGCACCGAGTTCGAATGTTACAACATCACGGGATCACTCCTTATATGGTGTTTGACGGTGGTCCACTACCTGCGAAACGAGGAACAGAGAAGGATCGTGAGGAGTATGTTGGATTACCTATCATGTCCTACATTGCTCATCATAGGCTACAGGAAACGTGCGGCAAGCCTCGGGCAGGCTCAATTATTAGAAACCCAAGGTCGACACAAGGAGGCATATGAACATTACAAGAAATGTGTTGACATTACACCGCAAATGGCTTATCAAGTTATCAAGGCATTGCGCGCCGAGGGCGTTTCTTATGTTGTGGCTCCATATGAAGCAGATGCTCAGATGGCCTACCTGGAACGGCGGGGAATTGTGGATGGAATTATTACTGAAGATTCTGACCTCGTGGTCTTCGGCTGCAGGAACTTACTTTTTAAGCTGGGGTCGGATGGCTCGTGTGTCCACGTTCGTCGCGACGATCTTGCTGGTGTAAAGGACTTCAATTTGTTTGGTTGGGGGGATGACGAGCTGCGATGGATGGCGGTGAGCACCGTAAATTGTCGTTGTCCAAGGTCGATTCTGATGCTCTTTACAGATGCTTTCTGGGTGCGATTATATCAACTCTGTTCAGGGACTGGGCTTGAGGACTGCACACAAACTACTGCGGAAATGGAAAACAGTTGATAAGGTAGCTTCTCCTGGTTCACGGCCATGTCAAGTCTCACGAATGCCGCTTTGTCTTAGGTTATACAGGTCATGCGTATGGAAGGCACACTGAAGGTTCCTCCAGGCTACCTAGAAAGCTTTCGAATCGCCGAGCTAGCATTTCTACATCAGCGTGTTTACGACCCAATTTCCCAAAAACTCGTGCATCTTGGTGCTCCGCCTGAGAACGAGGGGTGGGACGATAGCAAAGATGCTTTTGTGGGAGAGTTAGTTACCCCTTAGTTCGGCCATGAATGGGCGCTGAATTAGCCTGGGCTACAGAGACTTGCCCCCAGAACTGGCCAAGATGATCGCCGAAGGGGATGTTTGCCCGATATCCCGACAGCCGATGCCAGATATAATGCCCAATTTTCAACCTAAACCCCGAAAAGGGAAGACGGTATGGTGTTCCTGAATGTATCTCCGGACGCTATTGAGATTCCTGCTAGACGTTGAAAGATACGCCGAGTAATTTGAGCACTAGCAGTATCTCCTCACAAAAGTCTATTTCAACGTACTTTAGTAAGTTATTTCCGAGCCCCTCCAAAACATGCTAACGAGATTCCAGGTGCTGCGTCCATATCATCCCAAACTAAGAAGCCTAAGGTATTCTCTAAAACCTTTAGTGTCAAAGGGAGCGGAAGGACATCTTTGTCCGCTCAAATGACTCAGACCACGGTACAAGATGATGGCGACGAGTGGGAGGTTATGGAAGTTGCGGGTCCATCGCAACCTGTAAAACATCCTACCACTGCTAGCCGATTTTTTGGCGCGCCTTCTACTCCTAGTAAATCACGTTTAGGATCGGCATCCACTCCAGAGCGCAAACGCAAGAGGGCCGACTCTCTGGAGGAAATTTCTACTCCTCGTGCATCCAGAACAATTGTGCGGCGCTGGAGTGGGGATATTGTCGACTTGACGGTGGAGAAAGATAGCCAAGGATCGAAGCCTGAAAGCCCTGAGGATATCTCACGTAGCGAAAGTCCCGATACATTTTCTCTCCTTCAGGACTTATCCTCACCGGTTCAACCAGATTCTGGACCATCTAGATCGAAATCAAGGTCAACGAGTCCAGACTGGATATCGAGTCCTGTTTCTACACTCAAGCCGGTTCCACGCCCACAATTGCAACAGTCATTGGGGTCTACGAGTTCGATTGTGGAGTCCGACAATGAACCGGTCTGGTACCAACGCTGAGCTTCGGTAATCCCCCTCGTTCCCAGACTAGTCTTAGCGAGCAGCCTGAAAAACGCAACGTGATGTCTGTTGATCTCACTACAACATTTTCTCAGGAGAGTGTGAGTGAAGTTGGCGCGTTCGAAGCCGGACCATGGACCCCGGATGATCATCCCGCTTTGGTCTCCCGTGTCGTAACCAAGAGTCCGGCCAACCAGGCCATGGATGACGCGGACTACATTTCGGATGAAGAAGCAGAGGAAGCGGCAATGGCAGAGCGTCAAACAAGAGTGGCAGAGGGATGGGCTTCAAAATATGGGTTCAAAGCCGTCAAAGGTCGAAAGGTATGGAAACTGCACACACCAGCACCATGTTCAATTGACAAGTTTTGAAATGCGTGTAGTCAATGCCAACTATGCAGACAAGTCGATCCACCCCCACTCCTTTGGCATCTCAGGGCTCTGCTTTTCAACCAATCGCGGTTTTCCAACCCCTCGCTATGCCCAAGAGCCGCCCCAAGGTCAAGGGTCGCAAATCAGAGCCTGCTCTGGCACGGACTGTGATCAATATAGATAGTGATGATGAAGACTTCCTGATTAGTGATACTAGAGTATCTAGCCCGGAACGCGCTACAGAGCGATTCAATCGCCTCCGATGTCCCGTTTAGACAAGTGAATGGCTATGTCTTGTATATTATTATTATATTGTCGCTATCGTCACTTTATTCTAGCCCGCACTTTCTGAGTTCTAGGATGTTATAATTAGGCCCATCGTAGATGTTAATTGATGGGCTTTTCATCTAGGTTGAATTGCTATGGGTTGAGAACATCTATATTTGTGGGTCGGGATAGCATACTCTATTATCTGAGCTAAGTGTATGCGCTACGGTTGGTGGCTGGGTCGCCTACCTCCCCTTCATCCTTGTAGGCAAGAGTATTATAATTCGGTTATTTACTTCAGGTTCAATTCAGGTATATTTTTCATACGTTGCCGTGCAACTGTACAGTCTAAGGAACCACTATGCTCCACGTCCTAACACAGCCATCTGCACCTGCGCTTGCAAGCACTCCAGGTTCAACCCACACAACCCCCGTTACCCCACCAGCATGCGCGTTCTTGATGCCCACGTTTCGCGAAGGATTTTCGACCGAGTATACATAGACGTGAGTATCGAGGGAGCCTGAAGCACAGTGTTTACTGTCGCTCGTCCAAGCAAGGCTATACACACGAGCCGAATGGAAGACCCATCGAGACGTCACAAGCTACAAAAGTTACGGATAAACCTCAGGAAAATTAGATTCACTGTAAGCAGCTAATTGACAGACCTTTTTCTCAGCAACATCATAAAGAAAGATTTTCCCGGCAGACTACCAGCAATGTTAGCAGTTTCATGCTTACGTGTTGTGTAATACTTACATCCGCGGCAGCTATCAGGCTGCCATCCGGAGAGAACGCAACAGCAGTGATTGCCCCCTTGTTAGACGTGAGCTTTGCTAGTTCCTTCAAGCCACTTCCATCCCACTCATAGAGTGTTACAACCTTGTCCTATGAGTAAACGGGTAATTGTTGAGTGACTTGTGTCGCGATAGACATATATTACCTCACCTCGTTTCCAACAGCGACCGTCTTTCCATGCACATCAACCGCAGTAGCTGGCGAGTTTGCAGGAAGCTTATACAACTCTTTTCCTCCCTCGGACACCGCCACCCCATTGACAGACGCCACAAACACAGTCGGTCCAGACGCGGCAATGTCCTTGGGCTGTCCATTTGTACTGAATAATGAGGAACTGGATGGAGGTTATCAGCAAAATGTTAATAGTAAAGCAAAAGGCCCATTTTACGAGAATTTGTTGGCTCCAAGGTCAATTTCGCGCACAGAATCGTCGAATCCGGTCGAGTAAACTTTACTTCCGTTCGTAGCAAAAGCCACCACTTGACTCCCGTGAGGGTCACCAGCGATCGGTTGTGCCCCATCCGCGATAGTAAAGGATGTCACTCGGCCATCTCCAGAGCCTGCAAGGAATGTTCCTTTTGTTGGGCTGATCAGTGTCGAGACACCTTGCGATGGTCCCTGATTAGTCCAATCAAACTGATTAGTGTGAGTATAAAGATACAGGTATAAACAAAACGCGCATATAGAGTCCTGGTGGGCTTAGATCCGTCTCGTTTGTCGAATACGTTAAGCGTACCACTAAGCGAGAGGCTGACAATGTTGTCTGAGCTGGTCCATGTATTTCCAACCTGCTGATATTCAATGCCTGTGCCAACTGTCCAGGTCGTAACCGCCTGTCGTGTTTCAATGTCCCCTATCGTGACCTCCGTGAGACTCAGGGCTAAAAGAACTCGATAATGGATAGCTCACAGAGCTTGACCGTGCGGTCCATAGATGAAGTGAGAAGACTCTTGGAGTCTGGACTCCATGAGCAAGCCATCTAGTATCTATTTGAGGTATTAATTTCCCTTAGAGAAGGAAAGTACTCACTATGCTGCCTTTGTGAGCCGAAGCAAGTTCCCCCAGTGTTTCTCCAGTTTGCCCATTGTAAATGAATGCCTTCATATCAGATCCGACGCTAGCAAAAACATCACCAGACGGAGCGAATTGGACATCCTGCACGAATCGATTATGGGTCGTGATGGTCGAACTATACTTGAACGGGACACCTGGATGACGATAAGTCAAAAAGGTACCAATTATACAGACTCCATGTACCTGTATAAAACACAATTGTGCTGTCGTCGCCCGCGGTGACGGCACGGAAAGGGCGTTGATGACGAATCGAGGTGGCATTAAGTACCTAAACCGGAGTTAAGTGGTAGGGCAATAGGATCCCATGCTTTCTTACCTTGGAATGCCCGCCAATCTCGCCCACAGAGTTGCCGCTTTCTGCGTTGAAGGCTGCACCAAACCTAATAATGGTTTGTGCTTAGCTTGATAGGTGAGGTCCGTTCTAACTGACCTTTCTCTGCCATCTCCAACAGCAATGATGCGTTGGCTGTCTGCGTCCCACGCCAAATCATTGCTAATCACAATGGTTTACCCAATAGCAAGAATCTCAATAAATATACGTACATTTTGCCCGAAATGGCTTTTGTCTCAAGCTTTAATACCTGATCTGTCCCAGCAATATCCCAAACCCTAACTTGAAGCGTCCAAGGATCATGTCAGACCAAAAATTGTTAGTCGGGATTTGGATGCTCACTATTTCCGCCGGCGTCGCCCGAAGCGCAATAATAACCTGAGGGAGAGATACGTGCGACGGTCGCGGGTTGAACATGTTGAGAGTACGTAACGCCAAAGGCAGCCGACTACCAAGTAGTGAGAGCGTGGCGAAGACGTTTCCCGAGCAAACTTACAGATAAATCGCGTATCTTCGCGAAAGGTCAGAATACATCACCACCGTAGTCGTTACCTGACTGCTTTTAGGTACTCACCACAACAGTTCGGCCATTGGTATAGACAATCTTGTCATCATGGCTGCTCAGCTTTGTCGAAGAGCCACGCGCCGTAAGGGGGTTACAAGGATAAGTATTTTGCGCTTTGAATGACATATGGTAAACCAAGAACGTCAGAGAAGTTAGTGATAACGATCCACACCAAGGGAGGCTGGGTAACACGTGACAAGCATAAACATGACCAAATTTATATACCCTCTGCTTTCAATCTCACTTCACATCTTAGCTATCAAGTAAACGAAATAAAGCGCGGCTGCGATTCTAAATTGATATAAACGAGAGGTATTGGATATATTGAGTGGATAACGAAACGAGTTAACGAGAGTGGGGCCTGAGCACACATGAGAGTATACACATCGGTCAGAGAGAGCAAAAACGAAACGAGAAATCAACAAAAAAAGCCAATAAAGGAGAGTAGCAAAGCAAAAACCACTACGCTATCCAGAATCAGAAGTCAACTAACAAAGTTGGTATAGATAGTGCTCAAGAAAATTATACTCTCATACAACTATGACCTGTGCTCTGACGGTATGGGAGAAGTTGGCCTCTTCGACTTTGACCGCTTCGAACCAAACCTCAGGCTATATTTCTTCTCCCCATCTCCTCCCCAAGAAAACATGCTACCCCCATCTCCATGTGATTTTGAGCTTGCACGAGATCGGAACGAAAATGCTGGGGACAACGGACGCTCACGAGGAGACATGGGGCGTTCGATATCCTGAGCTCGCGATGGTGGACGATTGTGGTGATGATGATGATGTCTCTGGCCAGGGTGTCTCGACAGCGAACCCAAGTCGTGTGCTCCGTCGCAGCATGCCCGAACATTCTCCAGTCCCTCGAAGCCCGGGCCATCAATCGGGATGAATCCGTCCTCGTACTGGTCAGGATCAATATTCTCGTAGCTGACATCGAGGTCGTCTCCGATCATCTGTGGTTGGTACCCTCTCGTCGACTTGGTTGGGCTCTGAGCCTCTGGTGGAGCATTCCATCGCATGTACTCGGCCGCGGGGGTACCATGTCGTTTGCCAGCTGAACCTGATGAAACTTGGCTTTGAGTCCTGAACGCTTTGGGAGTGGTGTTCGAGTTCCATCCGTCACCGTAGCTAGTCGAGCCAGTTGTGCGTACGCTTCTCGGACTAGATAGGATTTGCTGCCTGTTTTCATCTGCGGGGCCAGAGGGCATAGTGTTGAAGTTGGATTGGTTAGAAGATTCGGGAGCCAACGAGACGGTGCTAGGGCGAGCAAGCAGATAGCTGAGAGCCTGTACGGAACATTTAAGTCTGAGCTCTATGGCAAAGGAACAACCAACGTACACTAAGCCAAATATCATGACGTTCCTTCGTCGGCGCGGTGAACTTCATCTCACGCTGAGGTGTCGACACAACGATACTGTACTGATGAATACCAGGCGGGACAGGATTCGGGTCCAGCACAGCGCGAACAGAGTCGATATATGCTACAAAAACCAGCTAGTTAATCACCTGGATTCCAATAAACCGGAAGAATGTGAACGTACCGCTCTTGGCACTCGACTCCAGGACTCCGTTCGCACCTGGGTCCGCGTCGCTCCAGTACAACGTCTTGGTATATGGATGTACCCAGAAGAATCGCTTGTGCCGCTTCTCGCCATGGCCTTTGCCAACAACCTTGCGTGTATACTTGAACAAGAACTCGCCGATCATTGTCTGAGTGATAGCATGGATAACCGTTGGGTCGGTAGTACCGGGCTGACGAGTGTCAGGCGCAGGCGCGAACCGTGTGCGATGTTGCTCGCTCGACCCACGAGAGCTCGAGATAGAGGGTCGGCGGGAGGGGCCAGACGACATGGACGCGCCCTGTGCAGCCGCCTTGGGGGCAGTTCGCATACTGCTCGTCGACGGAGGCTGTCGTATCCCGCTCGCAGGTGAAGGTGGAGTCTGGCGAGACCCTCCACCGTACGTGCGTTGAGGAACCAACAAAGAAGACGGTCCGCCAAACGTAGGAGTTGTCGCACGTTGAAGGAGTTCGGGTGGAGGTGGCGACGTTGGACGAGGTGGGGCAATATTGCTTTGCGTGCGCTTAATGATCGACGGAACGCTCGGCATTGGTGGCGGAGGCATTGGTGGTGGGGGAGGAAGCATCATTGTTGGCGGACGTGTCCTATCAACCTGTACAACCGGTCCAACTGGCTTGGGCTTGGGCGACGCAACGGAGCGCATGCTCGACGCGTCGGACATAGCCGACTCGATCGACTGACGCCTGTCTGCCCTCGCGCGGCTGAGAGTATCGAACGACTCGCGCGGAACCGGCATCGGTCGCTTACCCATCGCCACCGGGCTTGGCTCTGGTTGTACAGGCGACGAGGGAATGTACTTGAATTGTGATTGCGTACCCAATCTCTGGAATCCAACAGGCGTAGCTGGAGCGGGTGGGTCGGTCTGAATCGCCCGTTCGCGGAGCTCGGGCTTAAGTGGCGAGGGGGGAACAGCATCCACAGACTTGGTCTCAAAGTCGCGTGTCGGCTGCAGGACGTGGCCTCCAATTGTACCAACACGCCCAGCCACAATGCTCTCGCGATCGCTCTCGGACTGGAATCCGAAGTCAGCACCAGATGTCGCCGAATGGAACTCGGACAGGCCAGATGGGGTCGGTGGAATGCTCTCCCGTGCGTCGGTCCACTCGCCTTCGGTCGGTGTCTCCGCGGCGGTAATTGTGCGCGCATCTTCATCCTGCTGGAATAACGAATCGCGGGACTGGAGCCCTCCGACGGCAACAAGGCCTTGTTGCGCACCCGCACGAATGGCATTGGGCGTTGGCGTAAGATCCATCGCTTCCATCATGGCTGCGAGCTGGCTCCTTGGCGGAGTAAGCAAGTTGTCACCATTGATCATCGGCGAAGGAACGGCGACCGCAATCGGTGTGTGGAGCTCGTCATCGGCCTGGACCTCAGTATCGGCGGTGAGGGCAGCCCGAGTCTGAGTGCTCACGTTGTTGAGCGCAGCAGCCTCCGCACCAACGCCCATCTCGGAAGTCGTGGGCTGACTCTGGGTGCCAGAGTCCGAGGTCGAACGGACGGGGACGGGTGCAGGCTCATCCGTCTGAGTCGAGCATTCTGCGGTCTCCGGCTTGGGTTCAGGCTCGCGTTCCTTGTAGACAGTGACGGGAACCTCCTTGATGACCTCCACCTCCTTGACGATCTCGATAGGAACCTCCTTGATGACTTCAACCGGAACCTCCTTGATAACTTCGACCTCTTTGACGACCTCGACTTCGCGAACGACCTCGACAACAACCTCCTTGATGATCTCTTTTGGCACCTCGCGGATGACCTCGACCTCGCGGACAACTTCCACGGGTACTTCCTTGACGCGCTCGACTTGGACTTCTTTGACGACGTCCACAGGCATCTCCTTGAGGACTTGGACCTCTCGTACAACCTCGACCTCCTTGATCACCTCAACTGGGACCTCCTTGATCACCTCCTTGACGACTTCCCTGACGACTTCCACGGGCACCTCCTTGACCACCTCACGAATAACCTCGGTCGGGACGGGCACCTCCTTAATGACTTCGACCTCTCGGATGATCTCGACTGGCACCTCCTTGATGACTTCGAAGGGTACCTGCACCTCCCGGACGACTTCGACCTCCTTGATGACCTCGACGGGAACCTCTTTGATAATTTCGACCTCCCGGATTACTTCAACCTCGACAGGAACCTCCTTGATGACTTCGACCTGCACTTCCTTGATGACCTCAACGGGAACCTCCTTGATGACCACAACAGGCTCTGTCGGTTCAGTTTGAGTGCCAAGCTCACGGACATCAACATCGATCTCCTCGTCGACAATCTGTTGGGGCCGAATACTGTGTATAGACCTCGTTGGGCTTGTCATGGGACTGACTAGACCAAGATCCTGTTGCAACGACGCCGAGGTCGACACGCCGTGTTCGCCGCCCAGATTCTCGGCCCCAAGCTCGCCAGCAAGCGCACCGGCAGCATTGACAATCGAGCTTGGACGCGAGACCTGGCGCATAGGAGCGCCACCACGAGATCGGCGAGCACCAAAGGATGAACCAGAACGGATCGAGTCATGGCCAGGTTCGGAACGGCGCGTGGCGGGAGAATCAAAGGCTTCGCCGCGAGTGTGAGCATTGCGAAGCACGTTGGCAAATGCGGGATCCATCCCATCAACCGAGGGCGGACGAGAAGACATGATAGAGTCGTTGAACGGTGAGTTAGATCCTCCTGAGGAACCATTTCAGAATGATCGCCAATCGAAGTCAAACTATCGTCAGTCTCGTCGGGAGCGTACGGCTTGCGATGAGGCGCGCCACCCGAAAGTAAACCGAATCGTTGCGCGAGTGACGAAACTCGGGACCCACCACGCGGGGCGGCGCCACGTCCGCGGCCACGACCACGCATGCGGGCAGGAGTGAGTCTGGGGAGACTACCATGGCCAGGCTCGTCAAGCAGGACGTCTATGCTCTCGTCGGCGTCTTCATCTTCCCAGCTTTCACCCATCGAGCTACTTCGAAGTTGGTCAGTGAGGCGCTTCTTCATATCTCGGTTCAACTCCTTTTCGCGCTGCACAGCCGACTTGAGAGTTGCGATCTGGCGGTGCGCATGGGCAAGACTCTGCTTGGTAGACTCGAGTTCGTTGGAGGGATGGGAGGGTCCGACAACGGGGGGTTTGGAAGGCGACGCTTCAGGAGACTCATCTGCGAAATCGCGCAACGTTTCACCATCAGGTCGCCCCAGAGACCAAGTGGCGCTCGCATCGAGGAAACGTCGTCCGGACGCGCCCCCGGTGCTAAACATGTCATCGCCCTCGCCAGGGGTTTCTGGGACAACGCTGGGAGTCATAGGGGATCCGAAGCGCACTTGGGCGCGTTCACGTTTAGCAATATCGGCCTTGAGTGCGTCGAGTGTAGCCTGGAGGTCTGACTTGTCGCGCTGGAGGCCTGCAGCGTTTTTGCGCATGGTGGCAACATCGGTCTCGTGCTTAGCGCGGAGTTCTTCAAGAGTCGTGGCGAGGCGCTCCATCTCATTTTTGTGGGCATCGGACGCTTCGCGTGCAGACGAGAGCTGCTTCGTCATACGTTTTTGCTCGCTCTCGAGTCGGGTTGAGGTGGCTTGGGAGTCGCTGAGGGCGTGGCGAACTTCCTGGAGTTGGACTTCGAGATTCCAGTTTTCTTCCCTAAATTTGTCTACAGACCGGTCAGTACAAGGATAGGCATTCGTAAAGAGGACACACCTGCATGGCCCTCTTGTTCGCGCAAGCTCATGCGAAGCGACTCGACTGCTTTTTCGAGATCGTCCTTTTCCTCTTTCATGTCCTGGATCATCTTGTCGCGCTCGGCGAGCAGGGCCTGAAGACGCCTAACTTCTACAAGCAGACTGCTACCGATCTCAAACGCGAATTCTGGAAACACATCAGCACCTGGAATAACGTCGTGGCGACGAGCACGTACCGACATCGTTGGCACGGTGTGCGGCATTCTTCGCGCGTCGGCTTGACTGTGCGGCCGACGGGCCAGAGGAGCGCATGCTGGTCGAGGCTTCATCGGAGCGCATCCCAAACTCGTTCATTGGTGGCATCTCGGGGGAGGGGGGCATCACCGCCGTTCCGTTCCCAACCTAGATAAGAAAAAATGAGCAAGAAACGCGAGAAAAATGCCAGAAAAGAAACGGACTTTGGTGCCAAAGCTACCAAAGAGGCGCTCGTTTTCCGTCTCCCAGGCTTGCATCACGTCGGCGAGCTCCTGGAGCTTGTTGCGCATGTCGGTATCGGCTTCGCCGGGCGAGGCCTGGAGACGCTCCTCGGCGTCGACGAGCTGGTTGATGCGCTCCTCGAGCTCGAGCTGCTGGGCGAGGATGCGCTGGCCAAGCGTGCCGGCGAGGTTGAGCTGCTTCTCCTTGTCGTCGAGCAGCGCCTGCAGCTGGACGCGCATGTCCCCCGCCATCGTGGAAAATATTAAGTGAAGGAGAGTAGGTGGTTTCGCGGTATGTACGTCTGCTCACGACAGCGACGGCCAGCTCTGCAGGTCGCGCGCAAGACAAACCCCAAGCACGTGCACAAGCCTCCTCAACACTCTTCCCGCAAGCGCCCAGGGCCCATGTTCCGGTCCCGGACTATATTACTCGCATTTCAACATGAATAATAGCCTCCGCCTTTTCACCAGCGCGCATGCTGACATGTCTCGTATTTGTCCGTTGCTCGGCCCTATTCTCGAGCCACACCAGCACTTATCGGACGGCGACAATCTCAGATAAACATTGCAAACTATGTACATGTAAAAATGAAGCCTAGATTTCACCTTGATGTACCTGACGAAAAGTGAGTCAGCATTCAATAGGCAGTGTCAACCAAAACCAAGACATTTCAGGGCGATTCTGAATATTTGGCATCGTGCATTGGCGAGCAAAACACTACCGAATTATGGTGCTGGTATGTTCATCCCAAACTTGCGAGTCCAGCCTACGAGCCTCACCTTCTTTGCGCCTCTGGTTCGAACTTGATACGCCCCGGCGACTAAATTTTCATCTCAATAGCCCTGTCAGACGTCTGGATGTCAGTTTAACCTTTGCTGGGTATATCCGGAACAGGAAGAAGGGGTGGATGGTCAGAGCAGGATGTACAATCAATGCGCGAACGCAGATCAGGAACAGCTTCTAGTTGATTATTTTTACTGTGTCTCATCACGTAGGGATAGTGAATGGCATTAATGCTTACCCAAATGATGCACTACCCAAAGAACAACCAAAGGGTCCATAGAAAACCTACAACCGCTGTCAGTTCCAGCTAGACTCGGTCAACCTTGCGTGAGGAACGAGAATCAGAAAGCGAGTTGGATTCTTGGCCCATCAAGGCTCGTTTTTAGCATAGAATATTTTCGAACATCATAATAGAAGACGGCAAATTCCCGGCGCCAGAATGAAAAGGTCGACTCACATGCAACCAACCAACGTACGAGCCAGGCCGTAGTCGTCAAAATTTGGCCCCGCGCGGTCACGTGGGCGACCAAGGTGCCCTGATCACGTGGATCTTTCCACGTCTCGGTCGCCCTTTCGGTGGGAAACTGCCAGCTTGAATATCTAGACTACTTGGCGGGTCCAGCTCTCACTAGACTGTAAGCTATATGCTATATTATTCTGTGCTCTACAAAAACTAACCTTGTTCTCAGAATAGTATTTCCTTGGCGAGGTACGTAACCCATCTATTCGCGCGACAAGTAGGGTTATTGAGCTCGTCTCTTGAAGCTCGATGCTAGGAATGGAATACGCTGCAACCAAAGCCTCCTCAGAACCGCCAGCAGTAAACTCGTCGGCATCCTCAACTCACAGTGCCAAACCGAATGATGAATCTACGCCAACAAAGCACGATACTCCTCTCCCTCCAGAAGCGGGCAGCGATGCTACGCCCAATTCACCTGTCAAAAATGACACGCCCTCTAAGCCTTCGTCCATAAAACACATCCACGAAGACCCAGAAGACGACCCCCGAGCCCAGCTCATCGAGACTTTACGTACTCAGCTCACAGACGTACACACCCAACTCTCCCAGCTCAACTCCAAGCTTGTCCAATCCTATGATCGCGTCTCCCATCTTGAGGACTCGCTCGAACTCGCCAACTCGACGCTTCAAAAAACCAACGCGCGCGTTTCGGAGCTCGAGGCTTCCCAAGCTCAGCACGAAGCAGCACTCGAATCTGGCGTTTTGGTCGAGCGAGAACACGTCGCGCATGAACTCAGCCAACTCATGGAGCGCGCGACGAAAGAAGCTGCACAGCGAGGAGAGGCCGATGCCGCACGGTCTAGGATCGAGACCGAGCTGGACGACCTGAGTGCAGACTTGTTTGGCCGGGCGAATACCATGGTCGCGGAGGCGCGGATCGCGCGTGCGGCGTCCGAGAGGCGGGTCGAAGAGGCTGAGAACGCGCTCAAGGGCGCCGAAGTTGCTGTCAAAAGCATGCAGACCCAGATGCAGCTCATGGCTGAAGCGCGGCGCGAGGCAGAAGCACAGCTTGCCGAGATGCGCGTACGCATGGGCAAGGGAAAATGGGTCGATCGCTCGGAAGCTGGGTTCGAGGTAGACGGGCCGAAGCGGAGGCTGTATAACAGTCATACTGTGTATCGAGAGTTTATGGCCTTCGTTTTGCATCTACGAGGGTTGAGGGCGACGGGTGGCGTTATGCCTCAGATGGCTGCTCTGGCTTCGTTGCCATTTGTGGCACGTTTGGTAGTTGAAGATTGGTACGTCACTAATTTACATGTATGCACATATTCCTTTCTCACCTTTAAAGCACAGCGACCCAACCCTTAGGCTTGACCTTGCCCCAGCATTGAACTGGCTCACTCGACGAGCAGTCCACGCAGCAATCCTTCAGGGCCAGCTAGAAATCGAACCTGTTTACGGTCTCATGGAATCTGAATGCGCACTATGCGGACTGTCGCCCCACGGCCCAAGTACACCCTCTGGCTCCGCGGCGACGAGTCCAACCACAACCACACATACCCTTTCCCCCAAAGCGCAGGGTTCAGGTGCAGTCTCAATGGCTGCATGGGCATCAAGTACCTCTAAATATCTCAAGGGCTCGCTTGGCTCGCCAACAACATCCCCTCATACCACCCAAGCCCAAGCCCAAGCCCAAGTCCACCCCATACCTCCTCAGATCCAACGCCAAATCACAGATCCCAATGCCCCACCCGTGTATATTTTCCGAGTCGCTGGAGCACAGAACGCGGCAGGCGCGGCACCGATGGCATTATGTTCTGGCGGGTGGTGTCTGGCTCGGCTCCGTGCAACGTGTGAGCTTTGCTCATTTATCAAGCGCGGCGTTGTGGAAAAGGTGTGGTCCGAAGCACCGCTCGTTTCAGCTGTTCCGCCTCCGACATCAACGAACCAGTATTTGCAGAGCGTGGTTAATGCTCTAGGGAGAGATAAGGAAAAGGACAAGGAGCCAAAGGACAAGGACGCAGCGGATGCTCCTCCTGTCCCACCGCGGAGGAGACAGCTATCTTCATTGGGGACTAGTATTTGGGAGAAAGGGCTCGGCGCGTTCGGCGGGAGTCGTAACGCTAGTCGAAGTGGTACGCCTGCTCCGGAGGAAGCAAAGGAGCCCTCCCCCATGATCCCGCACCGAGTTCCCCCACCCCTTGACGCGAAGCCTGCAGCAGTCCCGCCTCCCCCTCCTCCTAGATCCCGACCGGTTC
Organism: Ceratorhiza oryzae-sativae; assembly: GCA_030998015.1. NCBI lineage: Eukaryota > Fungi > Basidiomycota > Agaricomycetes > Cantharellales > Ceratobasidiaceae > Ceratorhiza > Ceratorhiza oryzae-sativae. The sequence continues at coordinate 2,741,783 of JARWMV010000232.1, read as the reverse complement.
CTCCGGTTCCCCCACTCGTAGAACCCGAATCCAAGGCCGATACTGAAGAACACCATGAAGAGATTCACCATGCTATGGTCTTTGACGCCGCCGACGCGGAGCACGGCCATCATGCTGTTTCCCCCACGACTGATAAACGGCATTCGATACCTCCGCCTCTGGTTGCACCCGCTCCCAATCCTACCGAGTCTCCAAAGCTCGAAAATGTCCCCTTGCCTCCAGTGAACGAAGCAGATCCCACAGCCGAGAAGACCGCCGCCCCTGCTCCTACTACAGACGAGCCGCCTGTTACTAGCGAGGGTACACCCGCTGCAAAGTCAGAGCCCGAAACCCAACCCGCAGCTGCTCCCGAAACACCACGTCGCCCACCCCCTATCTCTCGTCCACCACGTCGTTTCTTGCCCAACGAGGATAAGCCACCTATGTCACCTCGTACCGTCACTCTTCCCGACTCTCGTCCTGGTACTCCAGTGCCCGACGAGAGACCTTCGACCCCGTCACCTCATGGCCCTGCTAGAGCCATGTCCCCAACACCCGGCTCTTCACCTCTCAAACGAACTGGCAGTTTACGACGAGACGCTGAATCAGGTCGAGCCTCGTCTCCTGTCCCTGGAGATGGTGGCCCACCAAAGGTGCCGAAAAGGGCACCAAGGCGGGCCGTTCCTGTCCCACCCGGTGCGCCATCTGCTCCGACCACTGCTCCTGAACCAGAAAAGGTCGAAGAAAAGGAGGCCAAAGCTGAAGAGGACAAAGTGGAAGAAAAACCGGACGACGACGCAAAGTCGGCGGTTCCCCGTCCCCCACCACGCCGTACTGTTCCACCCCCACCTGCACCACCATTACCGGTTCGCGCGAGGGCTCCGCAGCCTGTTGAAGGGACAACGGCTCCTGAAGAACTAGCTCCCAATGCGGAAGCCAAACCGGTGAATGAGCCTATACATGTCGAGGAAGTCAAGCCAACCGAGGCTATCAAACCGGTGGAAGAAACTAAGCCTGTGGATGAGGCAAAATCATCCGAGTCCCCTATTGAAGATGTGACCCATTCAGTGCCTCCAGTCGCGACTATAGTGACGTCAACAACCGAAGATAATCTCGCAAACACCGGGCCAACCATTGACCCAGCACCCGCCTACGAGAAACAAGATGTCGCCGAGAAGAAACCCATGAATGGGAGTTCGAGTACTTCGAACGATGATCCCCGTTTCGTGGGCGAACGGAGTTGGGAGGAACGTGCATACAAGGAGATTATTAAGTTGAGAGAGGACATGTTTTGGGCTCGTATTGGCAGTGCTTGGTAATTGGAATATTTACTTGACTTCACGCTTTAATGGTTAGAACGCTCGCTGGGGAATTAATTACAATATTTACATGACTTTATGAGAAGGAGCTACCCCTATTCCCTCCCTTGAACAAGAGTCTACCCTAAACAACTAAGTGTGATAAAACGAAGCCTAGGTAAGGTCTTTTCTCTTCGGACCACACTCACCCCCCTTCGGGCTACTACGTAAGTTCAGCTTCTTTGTCCTGGTTCAACCATTGTTGACTAACGAATCACCAGCCTCAGGTAATGGCCCGTCGCTTCTTGCTAGGGATCGTGGTGACCGTTCCACCAGATGGGAGCTTTTCTGTGCCCAACTCCGGGGCCCAATATTATGGGTCACCTAGTTGCCACTACGGCCGAAGCTATCATGATGTCATGTTTCTTCCTATGATTGGCCGTGTGTCGCACCCTTGGTAAGGGATTAAACGACGCGGCGCCCGTGTTGGGATACTTATCCACCACTTCCCCTCACCTATGAACCCTAGTTCGGACAGTCAGAGGCGGGGCTTTAGGCCTCGTCTTCCACTCTGAAACAAAGTATCAATAGCCATCTGCCTGGGACCCGCTCCCCGAGCCCTACCAAACGCCCCAGATGCTGGGGATGTGCGCGCATTCCAGGCATTTCGCGTCGGAGAGATCAATCCGTTGAGTAGCAAAACACTGCTCAGGGGGTTCCAAATAATTACCAGACCCATCCCCCGTGGTTCGTTTGTGTATTATACATGTCCCTGCTCGTGAACTATCAAACATTCTATGGGCTCTATTGGTGGTCATGCGAAAGACTTGAGCTTGGCTGTTATTTTGGATATATGCGCGAAGTACGCGAGAATGGCGCGAAGCCCTATAGCGCGCCGGCCCTAAGTAAGCGAAGATAAATGACCGTTTTGGTTTATTAGAGCTCTCTGGGCGTTGTTACACCCCCTCGATGCATTGGTGTGTGGAATCAAGCCCAATACATTATCTCCTTACTTATGCTGGCTTGTTGCTTAAAGGATCCTATCGAGATTAGGTTTCGCCCAGAAGCAAACCCGAGTTCGGCTTACGCCCAGGTAGGAGTCTCGGATTGATCATAGCCACATCTCAAGTTAACGCTAATAGACTCTGTGGTGGGCGAGCCAAAGATCCATATCCTATAAAATACATTCCTCGGTACCCCATCGTTAAACAGCGATAGGCCAACCTAGAGACACCCAACATACCGCACCCATGGACGCGGGATGCCCATGTTCCTACCCGCGAACAGAATTTTCTCCTCTAGAGTCCAGGCTACGGGATCCCACTAATAAATGCACCACGACGAACAAACTCAATTCTCGGCACCCACCCTAGTGGGGGCCGCGCTGCCAAATAAATACCAGATTCATCCCTCACTGACTGTTTTGTGGCGTTACATTTTATGTAGTTGCTTGTCAATATGTAAACAGCCGTGAATAAAAGGCTTTATGGAACGTTGATTTATTCATAGACATGAAAGAGCAGTCACTAGAACCACAACGGACGAACCGCGTGGCGTGGGCCTGACCCTTCATCTCTCAGCAGCTAGGAAGTGCGCCAAAACATCTTCGCGGGAACCTCCGATAACCACGGCCAATCTATCTCTCAAAACCAACTTGGAGCACCTTCGTAGGAGCCTCAGGTAAAATGATTTCGTACGACGTGGAACTGTGTGGTGGATTCGGGCCCGAATTGTTTACGTGGATGTTGTCACGCTTCGCCGTCGAACGCGTGCACCAATTCTACTTGCACCAGACATTTGTCGATAGATAGTTGCCCGGACCGTCTCGCGAGTCTCGTGCTGCCTTTGTTATCACACGAATAGTATCTTCGCATGACTCCGCCCCACCAAGCGTGGTGAACTTGGTAAACTCATGAATCGTTGATCAAGACTCCCAGAACCTTTTCCATGGACTTTGTGGTTGCGCAGATCCCAGGGGCGCCTACATTTGCCTCATTGGCATTTGTTTCTTGAGTCTATGTGCGGTTCGGCAGAGCTGGTTCGTGGTTATTCTACGGAACAAGCGAGAGCGCCTTATCGGGCGTTCACCAAAGTCCACTGCATGCATCACTAGATGAAATATAGAGCTCTTCCGACTATATCCTCATCTGTGGACAGGTGATCAAGGCGCAAGGTGAGCAACCAAGTCTGACGGCATTCGTGACAGGTGACCGACCGACTCGCAACCTACCCTGAATAATCGCATATAGATAAGACGGGCTGAAGCACGCTGGCCATCTTTGGAGCTCCCCCGGGGTGCAGACGTACGCTCGGCTTTTTCTTCCGGAGTCGCACCAGCTAATAAGCAACTTTTTCTAGGTGCACTCCGTTAATAAATGGCAAGAACCACCAAGACGGTGGATTATTAAGGACCAAGAATGAGTGAGTCGCTCCTATCGTTTCCAGTGGCGGATTTTCTTATGATTGATGCAGCGCGGTGATCCTCATTGAGGCTATCCGCATAAGACATAATTCGAAAGCACCCGAGCTAGCATTCTAGCTAACGTTGGGGATATGTTCTCCTTAGAGAAATTTGAAATTCTTGGTGATGGAGATACGGCACTGAGCGAGCGGCATCATTTCGTCACCGACAAACTTTAAGACAAATATTATCGACCCCGGCAAATAATTACCAGATCCATTCACGGGTTGTTTGTGTAGCATACATGTCACTGCTTGTCAATTATCAAACAATTTGTAACCGTTACCTAAACTTGTGAGCGTGGGCGATAAATCCAACTCGAGTGTTATATAAATGCGTGTTGCTCATTGGGGCTGGATTTCTAGCGCGCGGCGTATTCTGTTACGCTAACGTCATACCACATCAAGGGGGTATTCCACTCGGTCTCAAACCACTAGGAGGATACAATCTACAAAGGCGCTAACTCCCGCACACGCTTCATAGAATCATACATACCAAGCTGGTAGAGTATGGTCTGTGGACTGTCATCTAGAACCGCCCCTGAATCGCTCGAAGCTCATATAAACCCACTCACGCTATCCGATTGCCTTGGGAGTGTCCCCCATTCGATGGTGCAAGGTAGCGCATCTTATGGGCCAATCGCGGCCGATCGTTACTGACTTTGTTGGCTCTGAAGTAGTTGCAGCCATCGACCTGCAGGCCCTTGGGTTTCCGAAAGAGCGCTCGGGGCACACACCTGGTTCAGGGTGTGCCTTGGCTGGCTCGAATAGGAGGCCGAGGTAAGTCGCCATGGATTGCTTTGCCGCAATAGAGTACTCACAGCTATTTCCGTAGGGCGTCGAACCCGGGAAACCGCTGGCAACGGCGGTGGCCTGTTTCTAGTGGATGGGAGAAATCTGCCATCCACGACACTGAGGAATATTTCCTCCGTCTTTAGTATGCGCCATTCACTCGGCGTGTCTGAAGAAAACCGGAAATCTCCTGTAATCTGCGGTGGATCATTATCGGCGGCTAAGCCCCTCTTGTACACCGAACCACAAATAATTACCAGATCCATTCTTGAGCTTGTTTACGGTTTTGCTGCACCTTTTATGTAATTATTTTTGCAGATGTGCCGGTCAATACGCATACATTTTACGAGCACTATGATCCTGAGTATGGTTGAAGCTGGTGATAGACAAATGTATGCAGGGCCGTCTACACATGTCGACTCATGTCCGAGCTATTTGATTCTTACTTGTACTATTTTGATGTCTATCTGAGAGGGGCGATCTGTATTGGGTTTGGGGGAGAAGAAAGATTGAACTTGGCCGACGCCTGGATATGGGACTGGCACCGATCGTAGCCACATCTCGAGTTGACGCTAGTAGGTATAGTGTGCTTGACGAGCCACAGACTCATGCGCCATAAAGAATATTTGTTACGCGGGTATAACCCGATTGTTCAACGAAAATACTCCAATCCAAGGTACCTCCAATGCCTGCACCACGAAAGTCCTTAAATCCCTAAACCTAAGGACTCGCTAGGATGCACTCTCGAGTTTTCCCCAAGACATTCCGTTAATACATGGACCACGTTTTTGATAGCATATGTGCCCACCGATATCCGGGCGATCCATAAGCTCCTCTGACGGTTGGGATAAGTAGTGATGAAGAATCCTTCGAAATCATGACGGGCCGGATCGCAAACGGTCAAGCGGATCGAAAGCGTCCATGCCCTAGCGACATGTCTCTTATCTTAGCCTGCACACCATAATTTCTTGGGGGCGCCCCGATTCAGTAGTGCGGATGCACGCCCGTCTTGTTGATTCACAACTATCCCATTCGCCGGCTGGATCCTTTTACTCAAGTATATATTATGAATGTATAACGAATCGATTGGGCTTAAAGGTACGCCTAAAACACAGCGCACACGTAAAATAACCAGCGCGGCTAACCAGGGGACTTGGGGGTAAACCATTTCGCTTATTCCCTTGTCAAACTTTCGAACATTTCTGCCCGTTTCATTTGGAGTGCTGTTGTGCGAGAGTAACACATGTTGATTGGCAGTAGAATCTCGATGTGCGAACAAAGCCGAGCCCTTCCCCAAGGCATGTGACAATCATTTGGGGTCACAAGGGCGTTGTGGAAGAGCAGGGGTGCCAATCGTCGCTGGCACCTGATTTGCGGATTGTGGGAGTTGTGTGGCTACACGCAGAAGTTGAAAAGCAGGATTGGCTTTGTGATCTAAAGAGATGGCCTCGCATACATAGGCGTTGGGAGTTTTTCAAGGCAGCTGAATTGATTTTACAGCATACATCTATGCCATCAACTGAAAACTTGTATCTATTACTCAAAAGCACAATGGCAAGAGTCTCAAATAGCCCGTTTGTTTACTGCGTGTGTTCATCTTGCTCATTCAGACTGTGCTCAGCAGCAATCGATCTTGGCGGTAGGTGCCGTTTCATTTGGTCCGCGTGGACGCGATGGGAAGATTCCTACGCATACCCTAGTACCCGTACCATACACCGATGCCAAGATAGCATCATTATGCGTTCACGAAGATACTAACCCTTTCACACCCTTCGCACGGTTACCCACCCAGACTTGAAGTACAGGCGGTCCGTGAGCCCAGTTAACCAGAACCGCCCCTGAATTGCTCAATGCACATATAACGCGGCTTGCTCGACCAGATTACGCTGGGAATTTCCCCCATCCGATGGTGCTTGGTTCGTTGACCTTGCGATACCGTCGTTGGGGACCATCGCTAATCTCTTCAACGTGGATCCTACAGATGCAGCCATCGTAATACCATAGGCTAACCTCACGAAAAGAGCACTCAAGGCGCGGGCCCCAACATCGATGCGCCCCAGGGAGTTGGCTCTTGGAAGAGGCTAGGTAAACGGTTACGATTTTATTATTCGGGTCGCTACTTATACTTATTCTGTGTTAGCCGTATCCACCCTGTACCGACCACTGCCGGCACCCACCACCGCTGGCACCCACCACCACTGGCAACCACCCCCGGCAGCACCCGCACCCCCCTGCCTCCCCTGCCTCCCCTGCCTCCCCGGCTTGCCCAACATCCCGACCTCCCCGGCTTACCCAACACCCCGGCCTCCTGGCCGCCGCGGCTTCCTCCGCCACCCGCAGCATCCATCTGCGTCTCCCAGCCGCAATGCCCAGCCGCAACGGCTCCTGCAACAGCTAGCCGACGGCCCCTAGCCACGTTTGGCTCGACCCCGGCCTCCCCGGCCACCTCGGCTGTTTAGCCGCCTGCAGCTATCTGCTGCCCATGCCCGCCTCCCAGGGCATTCCCGGCCCCCGATGCCGCCGCACAACTCCACCCCGTTGTGCCGATCCAAATAAATACCAGATCCATTACTTTGGGGGTTGTTTACTGTCTGTAGTGCCTTGGGTGTAATTCTCTTACATAAAGCACTGGTCAATAGACGGATAATTTACGCTCTCGATCGAGTGAGTGTGCCGCAATAGGTCAAAGCTCGAGCGAACTGAATATATGCGGGCGGTCTGTGCGCCGAATCAACTTAAATGGGCAAGGTCTGCCCTAAGCAATTATTTAGTATAAGAGGAGTGGCGCGTCAAGTGGTTCGCTAGGTTTCCCCCTCCTTCTGTGGCAGAGTCGTACGTGATGCTGGCTCCTCGTCGTACTCGTTATTGACACCTTCATAGGCTGTCCGCAGTCGTACACACCGACGACCTCGCGGAGGAAGTTGGTGTACACACTGGGGCGACAAGGTGATTGCCTTGTTGGTCCGGTGCTTGGCCTTCTGCTCGTGTGCACGAGTGGAGTGGCCTGCCGTAAGTGCATTTTGTATCGAGTTCGCTGACAGCATGCTTACCGGTTCCTTTAGCCCGCGTATGTGTTGCGGTGGGTGTCGCGCCGATGCGAGGACCGTATGGCCTCCGACTAGCGCATAATGGTAACCTGAATAGTGATTCAGGTGCCCGTCGAGTTCTGAAACTGTTGGGCCTTGGGCTCCAGGGATTCGTCCCGGACGACTGGGGAATGCAGCAACGGATGAGCTCGTTATGCAAATAATTACCAGATTCATCCTATTTTTTTTTTTCCTGCTGTCGTTTTTGCTTGTCAATTTTATGCGAATGACGTGCGGGAATGTGTTTCGAGTGAGCAAGAGACGACGGGGCAGCGAGATTTGGATTGGGTGGGTGTGGTGTGCGAATGTGAAATAAACGAGGCTGGGGTCGAGACACGTGTGTCGGTGGGCTATGTCCTCGACACTTGGGCAGGGCGCTCGTGCTGGCAGTCCAAACTAGATCACCTTTCTTGTCGGTTCACCAGCGCCCGAGTCAAAAGTCTAACACTGGATCCCAGGCACCACGCGTGTCTCTCACGTGTAAACAAGTGGTACGAGCAAGAGCGGTGCTCACATTCCAGCTTCAACTTATGCGCGTCGGCCGGTTGTGCCCATCTATTCCAGTGGTGCAATCACTGGGAATAGCAACAGCATCGCCCGCGCCCGCAGCATTATAGCAAACGCCAGCGCTTATGTCATTGATCCGGCATCGCCACACGATTCGGCCTTGAATAAATACCCGCGCTCATCGCCTGAAGCGACCACAAGCGACAATGTCTGCCCCGCCTATTCCCCCCCGCCCGATGTCGGCGCGCCCCGACTACTTCCAGGACGAGTTCCAGGGCGGCCAATACCCACCTCGGCGCGATTCCAACGTGCCGCCCGCGATACCCCCTTTGCCCCCCCAATACGCGCGATCAGAGACGCTCATGCCTGGCTGGAGCGATCCGATGCCCGCACCGCGCCCCCAGAGGTTGATGTCCAATGTGCCCGACAATGTACGTACCTCCCTCCGTGATCTGACTGTAAATCGTTCTGACGTTCGCTTTCAGATGGCACAGAACTTGGAGCAGTCGACGCAGCCTTCTGGGTTCTCGATGCCAGTGCCCGCCTTTGCAGGCGGATTTGCCATATCAGCCCCACCACCACCACCACCGCCGCCGCCGCCAGGACCTTCTGGGACAAACTATGGCTTCCGTCAACCGACCATGGCACCACCACCCGCACGACCTGTTTCGGGTATCTACCCTGGTCCCGGCGGGTTTGCATCCCCACCTGCACCCCAGCACCAACACACTCTTCCCGTGGCCCAGTTTGATTCAATGTCGATTGGATCTTCGCCCACCTATTCCCCGCGCCAATCCTCCCTCATGTCGCCAACCGGGACTACCCGACCACTCTCTTTCGTCGGCAGTATAGCACCCCCTCAGGCACAGCCGGCTCCACCACAAGCACCACCACCAGCCCCAGCTTCTCCTCCACCTAATTTTGACGAGCCCGTTGCTCCTGGTGGTGCACCAGCTATCGTAATCCCATTACCAACTGTCTCGAGCCTGGTCGCGGCCGAGACCCGAGTCATCAAACCGTCGCACGTTATCGCATGGTCCAAGGCCGTGCTTGCGCTTGTCGATCGTGTCCGACCTGACGTGGATCCTGAGCAGCCCAAGCCGCTGGCCGATCCTGTACTCGCGCGGCTAGCAAACGTCGCTATCCAGCACGTCGTGAGTCGCTTCGACATCGCCGATTGGAAGCGCAGAGCCCATCCCCGCCCATGTCGCTGAGGCTTTGTACCTTCGGGGCACACTCGAGGCGAGTGGCGCCTTCCCCGAGCGGATACCGCGCGACCAGAGGGCTGCGTTTAGAGATTTCGAAGCATCTGCCCGGCAAGGATATGCGCCCTGGCTGGTTCAAGTTGGGCAGAGACTACGAGAGTGTCAAGGACATCGCACATGCGCGCGAAGTGTTTGAGCGCGGCGCTCGGGTCAAGGAAACAAGCTGTCTCTACGTGAGTGTTTTGATTCCCCTGGCCCAAATTGGAATGGTTGCCTGATCTGTGCCTTTTTTCGATCAATCAGCGCCTCGGGATGGCGCATCTGCTCGGTCAATTGGGATTCCCTGCCACCCCTTCATTGGCTGTGGGCATACTGAAAGAAGCCGCAGACCTCTCGTCGGTGGATGTACCCCAGCCGTCCTATGTGTTTGGCATGCTCCTCCTGGGGGAATTCGCGCAGGTTCAGCTCCCGCCCGCGTTGCTCGCTCAAGTCATCCCTGCCCCCTCCCGCTAACCCGCATCCGAGGGCGTCCGAGGCACGTCGACGTATCGAGCGCTCAGCTTATCTCGGGTTCGGACCAGCGCTATACAAGATCGGATGGGCGTACGAACATGCCAAAATGGGCTGTGCGTACGACCCGTTGCTTTCTGTACAGTACTATTCGGCCGCGAGTCAGCGGGGAGAGGGAGAGGCCGACATGGCGCTGTCCAAGTGGTTCTTGTGCGGTTCCGAGGGCGCGTTTGAGAAGGACGAGAATCTGGCGGTCGTGTTTGCCGAAAAGGCTGCGAATCGCGGGTTGGCGAGCGGGATGTTTGCGATGGGGTACTATTATGAGGTCGGTGTGGGTGTAAAGAGTGACAGGACCGAGGCTATTAGATGGTACCAAAAGGTCAGTCTATCCATTTATTGCCGACAATTTAGTATTGACGTGATGTTAAAGGCTGCAGCTGAAGGAAACACGGAAGCTCCTGCACGACTATCTGCACTTTCGGGACCGAACGCAGCCCCGCTGTCTCGTGCCGAACACGAATCTCTCACCGACTCGCGTCTTGTGCGTAGGCACACTCGCGCAAAGGATACTGCTGCCGCGGCGGGTCGGGTAGCTGGAACCAAGGGTGACGAAGAGCGCAAGGCGATGGCTGGTGCGGCTCAAGCTGCTGCACAGGCGCACCCTATGCCTCCTCCGGCGGAGCCTCAAAGACGCCCTGGTCAAATGGGTCTACCTGGAGGAGGCAGCCTGGGGACCTCGCCGCCACGGGTGGTGTCTCCACATAGACAAGGAACCTCGCCTACTAGCTCGTCGCCTCCACGAAGGCCTGCTACCTCACCGCAGCGCCCAGGATTTGGCAGTGGCCGCGGTCGAGGAGCTGGGCCGCAACAGTTCCCGAACCAACATCGCTATACGCTCACTGACGAAGGGTTCCAGAAGCCGTCAACATCACCGCCGGCCGCCCAGCAGAACCCCGCCCCGGCTGGGTCAGCTGCCCCAGCTCCCCAACAACCTGCTCCGGCTGCAGCGTCTCCTACCCCCGCTGCTGCCGCGCCCGCTGCCCCCAAACCACCAAAGAAGGGTCCCCAGACGTTTGCCGAGATGGGCTTCCATAGCCAACCGTCAGACGAGAAGGATTGCGTGATCATGTAAAGCTAATGGACTCGTAGACCTAGATCAGCTATAGCATCGTGGGTTTCGAATAAATGTGTAATACATCTTTGTATATCTAATCTAGCTTTGGGTTATCAAGTTTTGTTATCGGTTAGCGTTGGAAGACCTCTGAACACTCACGTATGTCCTAAACACCGGTGGATTTCAGTATCAGAGCTGCTTCGACACAGCTCGTGATCCGAATGGTTGTTTGCCCCGAGCTTCTCTTTACCGAGGGGGTTGCGATATAAAAAGATCGGTATGGGGCAAATGAGGGGCCCCTCGGAAGCGAGTGCGGGGCTGCGACGTCATGAGGACATATACCATCCTCTGCGCCATTTTTGTTTCCGTTGGGTCTTATCTGTTTGGTGGGTGGTTTCTCTAGGTTCCTATGATTCCAATGCTAACTATGCTGATCGTTAGGGTATGACTCTGGGGTGTACGTCTATTTTACTCGGCTTCGATGAAAGATAGCTGACAAACCCAGCCTGACCACAACCATCGCCCAAGACTCCTTTAAAACCTACTTTAACCATCCGTCCCGGACTATTACTGGGGCATTGGTATCAACTTACATAGCTGGTGAAGCCATCGGCGCATGTTTCGCCGCTTGGTCTGGCGATGCGCTCGGGAGAAAACGGACGATCGCGGTGGCTGCTGGTGTGGCTACGATCGGCACGGTTTTGCAGACGGCCGCAGTGCATATAGGGATGCTGTTGTGTGAGTTGCCTGGCGTATTGATTTTGAAGGTTATGTTCAAAAAATTACCCGTTTTTGGTACGTCGGGTGTAGGTGGTAGGATTGTTACAGGCATGTGAGCAGGTTCGGAACGGGTCCGGGGGATGTTTTCAGTTGATTTCTTCGATTTGGTTTACAGGGCGGTAGGATGTGTACGTGCTAGGCCCAAATTCTGTATTGAAGTACGCGCGTTGATAAGTTGTTTTTAGATGATCCTGACTGTACCGGTCTACAACTCTGAAATCTCTCCGCCAAAACATCGTGGTCTGTTGGTTGGATTTTCGGGTCAATTCGTTGGGCTAGGATCTCTTGTGGCAAGTCGACCCATACATTTCGTAGATTTGTTGTATGGAATTGAAAGAGTCGTGTCATAGGCCAACTGGGTAGGATTTGCTTCGAGCCATGCGCCAGAAACTATCAAACATTTCCGGTGGCGTTGTGAGTAGATGTAGCGTTCCGCTCCAATCCTGTACTCACGCTTTTGATAACCCAGTTCCACTGGCAATGCAGATCCCACCAGGTATCATTGTATTGATAGGGATCTGGTTTCTTCCTTACAGCCCTAGGTGGCTTATCGCCCAAGGCCGTGAGCAGGAAGCACATGCTGCCCTGAAACGACTGATGGGGGACGAAGATGATTTTGAAGGTTACAACGCTACCTTGATCTCGTATACAGCTACTAATCCCCATGAAATTTTATATATAGTTGAATTTGCACGCATGAAGGAGCAAATAAGGCTTGAAAAGGAAAAAGAGGTTAAATCGCTCGCCGAGCTATGGAAGAGGTACCGACGAAGGGTTCTGGTGTCTGTTGCAGTGCAGACGTGCACCAGCTTGTCTGGAGTAAATGTCATTGGTGAATCCACCCCTGGCACCTACTTCTCGCCCAGCTTTACTAAAATAATCTGATAGGATACTACCAGACAATTCTCTATGCTGGCGTTGGAATCACTGGCAAGACCGTTTTGCTCCTTTCTGGGGTGTACGGTACACTCGGTCGTACGTACAGCCGTTTCTGGGGGCTCGTATGCTAACTGGAACGATAAAATAGCTATTGAAAACTTGTTCTCCTTGTGGAAGGTTGATTCGTGGTACGAAAAACAATTAAACGGCCTTACGTTTTGGCTAACTATATGCGCGTCCAAGGGGCCGCACCCGATCCTTATTTTGGGGCGCCGTTGCTCTAGTGGTCGACCTTACTGTTGTTATGGTAAGATTCTTCGTTATTCTTCAGAGTGGAAGAGTATCAATAAAGTATTACTTGCAGGTCCTCACTAAGTTCTTTGCGGGTACTACAAACGCAGTTGGACAAGGTTTCATTATCGCTTTCATTTTCTTATACACAATCATCTACTACCTTGGGTTCAACTCTGTTACCTGGATCTATGGAGCCGAAGTACTACCAGTACATATCAGGTCCAAGGGCAACGCTCGTACGTTCTGCTCCCACTTTACAAGATCAATCGCTGAAGCTAACATTTGATATGCGATTCAGTCGCAGCGTTTTCCCATTTTGTATTTAATATCGCAGTGAATCAAGCCGCACCCACTGCATTTGCGCAGGTTGGGTACCGGTTCTATGCCGTGAGTAGAAAGAGCTTTAAATTTGCAGCTTTACGAATGATAGCGTCCTGATTCCGCCTAGCTTTTTATTGCGCTCAACCTCTGCACTGCAATCATAGTCTGGTTATATTTCCCAGAGACAAAGGGCTTGAGTCTTGAAGAGATTGCGGTGTTATTCGGGGACGAAGTTGTGACTGAGCCGCACCTTGAAAATGTGGCTGCTAGGAATGGGTCATTTCCCGAGGATGAGGTGATAAAGCGTTCCAAGTCGTGCTCTATAAATTACGTAGAGGAATCCTCGTCTCCGCTTTGAAACTTTGCATCCTTGGATATAAATCGTCTTTTTGTACTGAATGAAAGGCATGTTACTGCGCCTTGGAAGTTCATGGGATTCAAGGCAATCTAAGGAGGGTACATTATGGCTATAAATTGCGCAAGTCAAAAGTCAAACATGTCAACATCAATCGGGTTCTCCGCATTATCTCCCAGCAGTTCATCAGTCTGCAACAGATCATCGGCGCTCGCGGATCCTCCCTCTGTCTGGTCGCGCTTTCGTTTCTTCCCTTGTGATGCGCCTTTACATGTGCAATTTTTGAGTGCGTTATCCAGCTTGGAAAGTGCCTCCCGTGTTGCACGATTAACGGCAGAGTCCATTTTATCCGCTATGGATATTGCAAGCAACCGACCGTGCAGTTTGACTGTCAAACAAATCAATCAATAATGTGCAAATTGAAATCAGAATCGGACCTTTACCTTCGCATCTCGTGGCATTTTCGACACCTGTCTTTGAAGCCACGTATGATTTTGTGATACTTATCTCCTTGCACCCAGCAGACTCCAGTTTATTCATCAATTTAGCCATAGGATGGGCAAACATTGCCTTTTTGTCATTATAGCGGTCATAAAACGGCTTCAACAATCGATCATAAACGGCTTGCACTTGGACGAGCCTAAAACCAGATGAGACATAAATTGCCCCTAAGAGTGCTTCAATTACGTCGCCTAGCTCCTGTTACGCATGGCTCAGAGCGGGCGAGCGAGAGAGCAAAACGCATATAAGCTTACTTTTGGTGCCCGAAGTTTCGACCAATGCTTCGTCCTTTCCGAATCTGTTTGAGCTTCGCGCTTGCCTTTCTCAACATCCTCGACGAAGGATTTAATTTGCTGAGCAAGGGTTGGCTTATCGTGTAATAAGAACCGATGTAAGCCGGATTCAACACAGACGATGGCAAGCACACGGTTGGAAACCATGCTGCTCTAGAATTGAGGTTGAAATTCAGCCTTTGTGTGAATGTGGATTGGGAACGCATACCTTGATCATGGTCATACAATGCGGAGACCACTTCTCTTGGTCAGCGAAGAATGACTGGACGACCACTACAGCGGGTGTTACTATTTATCTCCCAGATGAAGTGAATGGGGAAAACTTACACATATCCAATACCGAGTCGCCTAGGAACTCCAGGCGTTCGTAGGATTCGGAATGAATTGATAGAGATGGATGATGCTAAGAGCAAGGTTAGTAGGAATGTCAAGATACAATCTACCTCACTTGCCATCGCCTGCAACAATAAATCCGGATCTTCCAGAGTTGTCCCAATAATCTTCATCATTCCCTTTAGTAGTTCCTTATCCTGAGGTTCGTGGGGGCGCACTATCTTCCCAGAAGCACGCGACACAACATCGAGCCAATCACAGGCCTTCCACACATCAAACCCGAGAGTTTTCGCGACTGAGAAAGCTAGCTTCTCTCCGCCACTCAGCAAACCAGCGCCTATAATAGCTTCAACAACATCTGCAATAGCCTAAAATACCCTTCAATCATGAGCACATAGGCGATCTCTTGATTCCACTCACCTTCGGTTGGATTAAGCGGGTAGCAGCTCGGGGGCTAACGGACTCAAAGCAATCGAGGCTATCTCCCGTCGCATCCTCGATGCGACTCCTCGTCATGACAGCAGCGTTTGGAATCGCCCAGTACTTGGGCCGAAAGGGCTCAGATTGAATGCATGTAGGCAACCCAATGGCCTGTGCACTTGTGTACAACGACCTGTTAGAAACCATCTTCTGTCTTAGCGCGTGTAAAGGGCCAGATGCCGCATCAGGTTCCGTCACATAGAGATATGCTGATGAAGCATATTTTATAAAGGTGTCTCCTATAGATTTATCAGCGTTGTGTGGTGGTTGCATGTGGTACCCTCCTTACCGAGAAATTCCAGTCGCTCATAGTCAAATGTTCGCTTGGCCATCCTGGAGCATAACGCCTGAACAAGCAGATCGTGGCGAACTTGGCCCTGGAAAAGCGTTAGGTTGAGCTCTTGTGCGACCAAAACGTTTTCAATATGCCATATTATCGATGGCATGACTTGCGCCGTCTGGAAAGTGTCTGACGAGATGCTCGATATATAGCACATTTCTGGGACCAAGAAATTATTGACAATGGGCGGGCTCTCTTGTTGGTCGAGACGATTGACGAGCCCAGGGAGGCAGCGAGCTTCGATGATTGGTTGCTGGAGATTCTTGATACCCTCGAATTCATGCCTGTGTATCTTGTAGTATTCCAGAAGAGAAATTGCGGGGCTACCCTCCTACAGTTTGAACTTGTCTTGAGTAATCATGAATAGTTTAATCTCAACTACTTACATGCTCCTTCATGATTTTTGACAATGGATTCAAATCCTTTCGTAGGCGGCCGCCTTCGAATCGCCTTGTGAACTCATTAGGTCGATCTTGTATGACACCTCCTACTAAGTCCATAGCCATAGCCTCGGGACTCGCCAGGTTGAGCGGTCGAACCCTTTGTGAAACTAGACTTTCGATTTCTCTCCATAGAATAAATGACTCAATAGTCAACGTTGGATTTAGGTCTGTACTCTTCAGGTTCCAGTTAGGTATGATGGGGCAAACGTAATACGCCAATTCTCCAGAGGGGCATTCAAAACTCTTGTTGGTGATCGCCCGCCAGAGGTACATAGTGTACCGAAAGATGAGTTGTGCACGTTCAGCAGGCAATGTAAGCGGCGCACAAGAGTGCAAATGGACTTTGGATTCGTTTTGGGAGGAGAATATGGAGAATGGTTCAATTTTAACCAACGGTAGTCGTGTCAAGAGTATCATGCTACTCTGGGGTTTAGAGCCGGTGGATGTGGTGAAGCTGATAGCGGTAGGGTGAAATATGCGTGAAGGCGCGGCCAGAATACAGTTGTGCCAAAAGAGTGGAGACGCCATGGGGTAGTTCTCCAAGTCGCCGCTGCATTGGAGCACCCCATGAGTCAATGTGTGTACTGGTCGCAACGGAAAAAAGCACGAATCGAGCACTTGAAGTTTGACCAGTTGAGAGCAGGCTTCGAAACAAGCAGACGTCCTAGCAAATGTTTTTGATAAACAGGGTTTGCCGGAAATTTGAAAGGGGGCATGTCTCGGGATATTCACAGTGCAAGTCCATAGTTCATTGCCATGTGACGACATTTCATAGGCGAACATTCGATTTGGCACTAAATCTTTGTCCTCGATCGGCTGATTTGCTAGATAGCGATATATGACTTCTGTCGCATCCTTGGGGTATATGCGCGATCCACTGACTGGGTCCATTATATACAAGTTTCCTTGTACTCTTGGTTTAGATGGCGTCAGGATGATAGGGGTTCCATCAAATCGAGGACACCGAGCAAGCGATGACGGAGGCGATGGAGCACCAGCAGTGCCCATGCTATAGATCCAATCCAGGACCAACGGCTCTGCGTGCAAAAAGTCCCGAACACCGCGATAATGTTCTCTATTACCCTGCTCAACCATGAGGGCCATACTTGCATGAGTACTACGACCGAGCACCCGCGATTGTGCAAAGGCAATCAGACTGCTGTACGGACTGAACCTGTCGACATAATCAAATCCGTAAGCATTATTGGACCAAACAACTACCGGGCATACCAGATTATATGAGAACATATACCGCCATCGGTGTCACTAAGAATAGCATCCGTAGATACAATCGTGTTAACAGAGCCTGACTTGAACGTTTCTAGCGTCTAAAACGGCAATGAGATACCGACTACGTTAAATTTAATACATGAATAATTACCTTGTAATGAACATTTGCCACACCTTCCTGCCAAAGGTGTCCAAGATATACGGCACTTCGAATTCCGAGCCTCTGTTGGCCTGAAAGAATCCAGCCCAAAGCTAAAACGGTGAACGGATTGCTGGCTGATACATGTATGAGATATGGCATGCTCATGCGGCAGGTATCATGTGACGTACCAATCACTACACACTTGTAGTCTGGTAACTGGGACACTCCTTGGATGAAGTGCAGGAGTTTATCTAATTTTGCCGAAGTTCCTAAGGCTGAGATAGCCTAATTTTTGCATAAAATATTCGACATGAATGAAAACACTTACAAGGATTAGGAGCCGGAAGTCCAGAGAACATATTGTTTGGAGTCATAGACTCTAAGACCGAATCGACACTAAAATAAGCCAAAAGCGGATATGCGCAATTTCCGATTTCATGTAGCCTGCGGACGATAATGCAATTTTTCGGCTAGTGATATATGGGGGAAGACCTACGTTATTCTGGCTGCTACGTGATATTGTCCTGTTAACGGCGCCGGAGGACCCGCCTGGGGGTGTAGCGCGGGGTACTCTAAAACAGAGACAACAAGCTTGTTGATTATCCGCTTCAATGCCGCACGACGAGCATTATGCTGCCCAAATACTCGAGCGTTCAAGAGCTGCTCCATGCGCAAGGCGGCATAGCCAAAGTTGGCGGCTACATGTATGGGATAACGAGTCAAGCCGAGGAGACGTGGTCGACTGTCTGAACTCAACGGTCCATAATACTCAAGGACAATGGTTTTTAGTGGAGTCGGGAGGTCGTCCAGCACAATAGAATAAGCGTCGTCGATTATCAGGCAAGCCACTCCGGACATGGTGACTAAACCTTGAGAGAGTCCCAACAAGAAAGCCTACGACGATTGTCAGATATGTTTCGGCAATACAGCACGGAGATGCACACAGATTGTGGAACAATTGCTAGACCATTTTTCAAAGATTTGAACCACGATATCTCGAGGGTGGCGCTGGGTGGTGACGGATATGAGTGTATTACGAGTTGGTTAGTTAGGCTGATGTGGTCGCGTAGCTGTGCGGTATTCGCAGTATCACTAAAACGCTATCAATAAATAGTATCCAAGAGAAGCAAATGGTGCACAGACCCAACGAGATATACACTTATGAATTCTTGATGAGTGTAGAGTGGTCTAGTCAAAACGCCGCCAATAATTCGGAATTTATCTATTGGGTGCGTTGTCCAGGTGAAACCAAGAGTTAAAAGGTTCGCCAGAGCATACCTGAAGATGACAGGTTGGCAAAAATAGCTATAAAAAGGTTAATATTTAGAGAGAGTTAGATGTGATATTTGGACATACTATTCTCCTGGATAGCTGCACTGATTTTGGCACTAATATCCACATCTCCCGAGAAATCAGGCCCGTTACCCAAAAGAGATGTCTGAGAAGTGCGCGGAGGGCCGCTACTCCCTGGATCAGCTCTATCGAGACGGCTCATAGGCTTCTATAGTGTTTTGGTCCAAGGACGGAAAGGTCAGAGAAATGGTAAAATTTCTTTGTTTCGAAAACGGCCAATGAGTCTAGTATGTAGCCACCGGACCGTGGTTGTTTCGCCTTAGCAAATATGACAGACCAAATGGATTCCAACGATAAGAGGAACAGGGGCGTTTCTCAAGATCCAGAATAGGGGCTGGGTGGTTGTCCAATTGCAAACAACGGCTGTTTGCACAAGTTGATCGCAAGGCACGTGCTCACCAGCGCCTGTAAAGCATTCACCTACTTTCAAACGCGCAGTCACTAGCAAAGATAATTGAGCATGGAAGCGGATAGATTTTTGTGGAAGGGTCATAAAGAAATGAACACTATGTTCATATTGTTCGTTTTATGCGGTATCGGTTTCGTTTGGAGACTGACAATGAGATGTGGCACTTGACAGCGGAGACTCGTACAGGTAAAGCTGTTGGACTTGCGATGACATTTGGTTTCTCACGTTTCGGTACGGATTACAAGTTCTGTGCTTGGGAGCATAGGTCGCGGATTATTGCCCTCACCAGCACCTGAGATGCCGCTGGGCACACCATTTCCAGGGCACCCCTTCACCGACAATCAACAGCCAAACTGGGTAAAGAGTCAACCAGCTTGAAACAAGCCGAGATTGACCCAATCTATATAGGTTGGTTATCTGACTAAAATGTGGCCTGAGCGGCCATTCCTAGTATACAACTTTGCTCAAGGCGGCGATACCGTCGCGGGCATGCGGGAAAAGATAGACGACGCATATCTGGAACTTATCGCATCTAAATGCCTATTAGGGAGCATTGGGAATCAGCAACGTCTCTTTTTGGTATGTCTCAGCCTGTTGGCCACTGCAGACTACGGAAGTTCGTTGCTGACTTTTATAAGTCTTCTGGATTGGAACTAACAATATTGGGCACGTTCATGTCCATCTTTCTCCATATATTTACTAATGCTTCCCCTTCGTGAACAGCTCTACCTCTGGCGAGGGGGATGCTCAAAAGCTTATTTCAGATATCTTCCAGGGCGTGAAAACGACCTATGACACGGGTGGACGTGCTTTTCTTTTCATCGACGTACCTCCGATCGATAAAATTCCGCCAGTTGTCAGGAGTATGTTTGAAGTAGTTTAATAAACCAACCTGTAAACTGATGAGATCGTGAATAGTTCCACGGCTGAGCCAGGAGTATCGCTCTATTTGTACTATGTGGAATCGACATCTCCAAGATAATATCCGAGAATTCTCGGAAAGTCATCCAGATGTACAGTGCTTTCAGTTCTCGGCACACAAGTGTCTTAACGATATTCTAAACGACCCAACCAAGTATGGGTTTACTGAGGGAGATGTAACCATGTGGGGGGGTGCAATTTGGGTGAGACAATATTCATATTACTAGCGCGGTCACAAGATTCTCGCGATACAGATGCTAGAGTTGTTGAAGACCATCTGAATTGGTGAAATATATGGGTTTGTTAGTCTGATAATGGACACCAAACATCACGCGCTGACTTATGTAAATTGAGTGTCTGGACCCTGAAGTTAACCACCAAGGCCATGCATTCCGCTTCGCCCCAGGCTCCGCGTTCGTTTCGTTCGCTGTCAACTTCGTCATCCGCTTCTTCTCCTCGCCCAATTACCATCACGTCGCGCCCTAGTTTTCCTTGGGTTCCCCTCAATCCGTACAATCGCTCGACTCCGACGCCCGGCCCCTCGAGTTGGGACAGAGATACTCCGGGCTTGGCCATGCGGCGCGACAACGCACAGACTCCTGTCGCAGGAGGAGCAAATTTTCTGGAAGAACAAACCATGCGGCAGTGGTCCTTCAACGTAAGTTCACCGCACATTCAGGCGCGTTTTGAATGTCTCATTATTAGGTGGCAGGCATTTGAATGGCAGGTTCGAGATGTCCGCGCGCTGCGGGATTACCTAGACGAGTGGAACGCAGAGCAGGCACTTGCAGCGTCGCACGGTCAATCCGAGCAACCGGGAGATGGTAACCAGAAGAACACTCCTGAACTCTTGCGCGAAAGTCCTATTATAGGGGATGGCAAGTTTAAACTCGAAGTCTGTGCTTGTGAGTTGTTCTCCTTGCCTATCTGTCTTTTTGATACAACTTCGTCATAATAGCATGCGTACCTACGGACTCGGAAGCGCAAACTGACGGCTTAAGCTCACCCAGCACGCGTTTATCTATCTTTGTTACGTCGCTCATGTTGGATGATGCCCCACATACCCACACCGAGCTATGCACAACCATGATGGCCGCCGTCAAGGTCCGAGGTGATCTTGCAGGAGAGCGTGGCGCACGAGCAGACTGGCTCTGGGAATACTGGGACCAGGATTGGACATTCCGCAAAGAAAGCGAATTCTGGGGTGTGTGTACCATGTTTGCAACAACCGCTTTACCTATCTGACAGTCTTCAGAGTGTTCTCTACCCCCACTATCTACGTTGCTTGAGCACCCTCGAGTAGCAGCGACGAACAGTTTTGTGATATGCATTCAAATCATACACCTGTTGGACCTCAAATTCCTCAGCAACCTTCAATATACTATGTACCGAAAGATCTCCTGGAAGGAATTGAAGCATCTTTGGATAATTCAAGTAGGCACCCTGCTCGTAATTGAATGGAGTTTTCATTGAATAAGTGTCGCTAGATACTGGAGATGTTCAGTTCGTGTGTCTCGAGCGCCTCGGTCCTTCCAATTCCCCATCCGGCTCCCTCACCCCAAATTCGCGGCGTTCCTCTTCAGCATCGTCTTCAAACCAGTTGAATTCCTCCTCGCGGCTGGTTGCTCGCAAGCGTGTAATATACGCTCATTCCGACATTCTCAGAACTCGTGGTGGCGGCGAGTACTTCGCAACTATGTTCTCCTCTGGATTCTCGGAGAATGCAGCACCTACGCCGGGAGAACGCAAGATGCATACCGTGATCGTTGAGGAGGCCGACTTTAACACAATCTATTGGATGCTGAAATGGGTTTATGGCAACTGGTATTGTGTTGCTTCTGCTCAGCATCTTTTCAATACTCATGAGATACCCTTTCCATAGGCTACTTTTCCAAGAGGACGACGACCCCCGTATCGTATTCAACTCTATGGGGCAAGGCCAAAGCACGAAATGGCTCCCGTCGTCATATTCAGCGGGGCTCGGCCAAGGCCCTACGTCAACTCAACAAACCGGCGAATGGGATTGGCAAACACTAGTTCGCATCGATGACCCCTCAGAAGCGGGCAGCCTTGGGCAAAGTTTGCGCAGTCTTGTCCTAGATGACACGGCACCCGAAGGCACGCCTGGACATGCTCAAACGTCGAGTCAAAGTTCAGGAGAACCGGAAGCGGTGGCTCAGGAGCCGACCGCTCGTGTACCACCTGTGCCTGTACCTCGCACCAGCGCCGTTCGTACAGGGTCAGGTGTGCGACGTAGCAGTGGGACTAAAGTATGCAATGCCAGTCCTGGCTCGTCGTCTCGTGGTGGCGCAGCTGGCGGTTCTGCTCCGACAACCTACCGCACGGGCACCAGCTTTACCCCTACTTCTCCTCATACACCTCGGTATCCACACGCTCACTCACACTCGCATCCCCATCCACACCCCCATACGCACGCCCCTCGTCCGCAACCCGACCCACACCCACATCCTACTCCTCCGCCGCCTCCAGCGTCGGCCCTTGCGGTATATCAAACCGCACATCGATATACCTTGCCCGGCCTCGCACAGCTTGCGCTGGAGCACATTCTGGGAACGATCACGCCTCGAAAAGCATTCGCGTTGTTGCTCGCGACACGGGTGTGGGATGAGCTGCATGCGCTAATCGCGGATTATGTGGTCGATGCTTGGGACGAGGTTGCCAGGAGTGATGAGTTTGAAGGATGTTGTCGTGAAGTTGCCGCTGGAGAGTGAGTATTGCCATTTCATGTGCTTCCAGCGCTGACTTGATTGGGGACCACAGGTGGGGTGCTGATGGCGGAAAGACGTTGGCTGAGTTGTTTAGAAGATTACAGTCCCCAACAAGCGGGCGATACAATCGAAGTTGATCCGACCGAAGCTACGACTTTAACCTCTTGAAAGGTTTGTACCATAGAATGTAAGGCAAATACCCGCCACGCGGTTTAGGCTTCTCTGGTGTGTATAATACTCAATGGTCATACGAATGTTGCGCTTTTGATATGCAAAATAACTGAATAATTGGTAAAAACCAAGTCATACAACGTCGTGATCTAGGTATCCATAAACATACATAAGTATCTCTGGAACAAACAGGCGAAATAGCGGCATTAGTGGAAAAGGGATTCTTCCAGAGGGCTAGAGCATCAGGGTGCGTAATGATCGCCATAACCAGCATGCAAAAACCATAGTCCACAGCAAGAGGGGCATCGAGGTCGTGTCCAGAGAATTGGAGCGTGCAGAACTGGGTACGCTTCCAAGGACTTTGGAATTTCTAAAGACATGAAGGTAGTTCTGCAAAGTGAATGAGTGCCAAATCAAGAGTAATCGGAGCAAGACACGTACGATTGACCAAGAGGTATTCTACAGCCGGCAAGTCGAACATGTCAGTCAAGGGAAATAAGACCGGTCGAAAGGCTTACATAGAAGTTGGCCGGGTTTAGTATAACATCAGCGCAAGTCCCTGGGCATCCACTAGTGGGATATGTGGGTCCGGCCAAATCACCTGTCGAGCAAGGCTAAGTAAGAATGGACTGAGAGACAGTGGTGCGCGTACCACACAGTGTAATGTCAAATACAATCTATCGGTCAGACAAGTCGTTAGCGCACTGTCAACAGCAGGTGAACTGGGTTGCAACGCACAACATGGTCCCAGAAGTATTTGTTTGGTGGACAGGATTCCTTTCCTAGGAGCACTGTAGGCTTGCCCCAGTTTAGTGGATTGGGTGTATTGCTAGTTATATCTCGGGGTATTGTCGAACGGTGGAAAAACCCTAGTCGACCTGTGAGCACTATTACAAGACCGGGGGGAACGCGTTCTCACATCCATATACACCATTTGAATCCCAACGCGTCGCAAAGACCCCACCGCCAACTGCATTGAATGGAGCGCCGAAGGATGCAACGCTATCGTTGATCAGGCCACATCCCATACCTCCGTTATCATGCGAGCAGTCCGAAGCCTACAGCCAGGTGAATACGATACTTTGAAGGTGACCCAACAGGTTCTCACCACTAGATTACCCGTGAAATTCCCCGGGTTGTCGATTCGACATCCTACAAAGAGTATTAGACGTTAGCTGGTCAGAACAGCGACGAGCATACCTGACGCCGTATGGAAAGTGGCCTGGTTCTTAGTGCTTTCGTGCACGCCTTCGAATATATCAATTTCGCCTCCATGTGGCCAATTTGGGCCCACTGTCCTAATTCACAGAGTTAGTCGAACAGTATAACTGGGGCAGAGTGTGGAATCACCAAAACGCGGGCCATGCACCTAGACGTCTACTCAGCCACCGAGTATACCATAAATGTGTGACAGACCTACCACAGGCATGAGGAGCGCGCTCAATATCGATGATAAACAGACCCCCGTTGTACCGCTTCTTGGATTGTATTCGTACGCTGATTGATAAACACAGCATAAGCAATTGACGGTAAACACATAGAGAATTGTTACCTTTTACGATATTGACCGGGTTGCAGCACAGTGGTGTTGTCTACCTTCATGACGATCTTGTTGTTTGGTGTCACATATGCAAGGCCTTCGCGGAAAGCCGTCTCGCGATCGACATAGTCGACCAAACCACTACAGACACAACAACTTGAACAACACGTCAAGAAAGATCAACTGTGGCTCTCACTTTGTAGGGTCAGCATAGTTGAAAAAGTCAAACTCGCTGAGAGGGGAATTCCAGTTTAGCTCTTAGCGCCAAGTCGCCAGAAAACGATGAACAACCCACTCGAAAAAGTTCTGGCCCTCGAAGATACTGTCCACGACCCAGAGGTTGCCCGTATCGTTGGTGGCTGCCAAGTCGGCCATTCCCTTGAGATCGCCCTCTTCGTGTCTCCGCTTCTCGCGTGCTCGGTCGCGCACGCGGACTGCTCGTTTCAGCGTCTCGAATGGCTTGGTGAGGGAAATGTACATATTGGATACAATCGAGTCGGAGGGGGGATCGTAGTTCAGGTGCAGAGCATCGCAGCGTGCGGCTAAAACTAGTAATGTCCCCAGAACCACGTTGCGAACACGAAAAGGCTGGGCGTCCTGTGTCATCCTTGGCTCAAGAGTTAGCCGAGAATACCAAACGTTAAATACCCTCCTACTGCGGGCAAGCGGCTCGCGCAGTGTGAGATCGTCAATAAATTCGTGAAAAAGGGACGTGAAGAAAGGTGCCGGGAACAACAAAGTTTGTCTGACAGGGTGAGTCCCAGGAAAACGCCAAGACCGAGTTTCGTAATCGCTCTGCCAAATTGTTCTATTAAATGTCATGTCTATTAAGTCCACAGCCGCCCCGAGTAACTGCAAGAGGACAAGTACCAGACCAAGCTCCAAGGAGGCAAGGCCATGAGGGCTAAGGTGCTGCACGCATCCAATAGAGGGGTCACCCCTATCTCTGGTGGAGTGGGTCCCACACTCTTTGGTCTCCTCGGCAAAACTCGGCGCAAGCATCTGAGCGCGGTGGGTATGATTTTGGCGGCTTATTGTTTTGTAGCCGCCGCCGCAGCTGGCGTTGCAATGTCCAGCCCCACCGAGTCCGACTTGGCGTGTGGAGGTTCTTGTAAGCCAAAGTCCGAGTGGCGCTGCGTGGTTCAGAAACATTTGATATCACAAGTCCAGTCCACAAGAACATATATGCGCTGTATGCCCATAAGCTGTGCAATCGCATCTCTCTCACCAGGCAGACTGGTAACACAACTTCCAGCGGGCTAACGGGTACCCTCAACGAATTACACATTCAAAAGTGCATCCATGAATCTCGTTAAACATACAAGTACAAATGACAAGATACAACACTTTAGTAGGCGAAACGGAAGCCCTTGCGTCTTGCCCGGATTTCCTCAACGGTTACACCCTCGAGCTCTGCGGCCTCTTCCATCGCATCCTGTCGCTCTTGCATGCCTTCTACAACTTCACCATTGTCTAAACGGCTACAGTACAATGTTAGCATATAATCCACTTTTAATCCGACTAAAGCGACGCACTGGTTGAGTGAAATCAGGTGCATCCTAAACGCAAAGCACATGATGATCGCCACACCAAAGCACGCGATGCAGATCGCGTACGAGTAGCGGTACGACTTGCCCCACTTGGACGGCCACACGTAGGATCCCGCAATGTTTCCCAGCTGCGAGAATGCGTTGATGAGGGCGAGCGCGACGGCACGCTTCGAAGGTGGGCGCGGGAGCGAGTTGGAGCACCAGGAGAAGAAAACGATAAAGCCGGCATAGGATTGAGCCATCTGCAAGTTTGAAATTTATTAATCGTAAAATACGACGAGTTTGTTGTGGAAATTACTCACCAGGAAGAGTGCAATATATCGTCCAGCAGTGTGCATAGTCGCCTCTGCAATGATGAATCCAATAATACCAACGAACAATGGCACAGCAATGTGATAGAAACGCTCGCCGGTCTTGTCAGCGTGGCGCGCATTGAGAAAGGCGACAATGGTGGCAAATGCCCAAGGGGGTGCGCAGAGGAGCAGAGTGATGGTGCGGCTATATCCGAGAGTGGCGGTGAGAGCTAGCCATTTTCCGGGTTAACATCGATAGACCTATGTCGAAAGCTTGCAAACTCACTGGGAAAGTACGCGTTGAAGCTCAGGCCGACGACTTGGGCCGTCAACGTGAGCGCAAGCCACCAAACCTTCCAGTCCTTGACCGCCAGGAAGAACCCATGGAAAGGACCTTCATCGGATGTGTCGTGATCTGTCTCTCCTCCTGCATCCTGTAAGGCTTCTAGTTAGACAGGGTCGTGTATATCTAAACCAGAAACAACCGACCTCTGCCATGCGGACCTCTGCCAGCCTGCGCTCCATCGGGCTCAACCATCCCGGGTCGTGCTCGGGAAATCAGGCAAGATAAAGATGGCAACAACGGCAACTGCCATTGTCAAGGCGCCCTCGATGAAAAACAGCCAACGCCACGCTGCATGCCCAAGTTTACCCTGCATGCCATCCAAGATCCCGGCGGCAATAAGACCGCCGAACGCGTTCGAGGACAAGTTGCCGCAGTAAAGGATTGCGGTACGCAAGCCAAGTTCCTCGCGTTTGTACCATTTGGAAAGCAAGAACAGGGCACCGGGGAAGAATGCCGCTTCGACGAATCCAAGGAAGAAACGAGTTAGGAGTGCGCCGACAAAACTGCGAGAGGCGTGAGTATAGCTATTTTTGACCTGACTTGCTAAGCAGGCTTACTTGTGTGTGATGCCGGTCAGACAGGAGATGGCGCCCCATATGAGCATGCATGCAGGAAGGTATAGTGACGGTTTGCCGATATCTGCCGGTTGCGTCAGTTTATGGGTGATGACCCGAACCTGACGCTTAGGGGCTTACAGTTCAAAAACATGTTACTAGAAGCATCAAGGTATTAGTCACTTGACCGCTCGCGAATGGGGCAATAGCGTCACATACCTCGGTACCTGCATCAAAATATAGCCGACGTAAAGAATGGACAGCAGCGTAGCGAACTCTTGCCCCTTCAGGTGCAAGTCCGCCTCGAACCCACGCAGCCTAGCGGCGGCAGCGTTGTTTCTATCAATCTACGTATCATTCGCTAGTTAGTTCCACTGGTTCGCTTCATCAGGCGAGATTGTGCGCACATAGTTGAGAATGTAAATCACAACCATGATGCTCATTCGCGCGTCGAGTTTGCGCAAGAGCTTTTTCTCCATCCTCTTGCGTTCCTCTGTTCCACCAAACTCGGCGTCAACGTTGCGCAGAGGGTCATTTGACCCAATCTTGGATACGAAAGCATCCTCGACATAGGTGGGCTCCGTGCCCGGCTTGTAGTCGGTTGCCATTTAAGTCTGGGCAAGCGGAGTGGACGTAACGTGCGCCCCGAGGGAGAGATGGGGGAGAGAGGGAGGCGGGTGGAGGACCGCAAGCGAGCGTGGAGAAGGTTTTAAGAGTGTCGGCTGAGTTATTTGAAAGTGTTCGCTGCCTCCACCCTCGGGTATTTTCGACCGGCCCCTGGGAGATCTTTGGGGCTTGCCAAGACTGTTCTATAAGTGCGCTTTCTGCGTCGCTCCCGGAACATCGGGCCGGGTCAAGCTCATTGGACTTGGCTTGCCAGGAGTGGCGGCTGTTCATATGAATGGGCTCGTCGTGTGATAGCAGGTGCAGACCGCGGGGGTTGACGTTGGGCTTCCAGGCCGCGTTCGTGAAGCTCCCGACTGAACAACTTCGGCAAGTGTTCTGATCGGATGTTCGATCGTAGAATGCCGGCAAGACAGGCCCCATTCTATCGTTGATCACTGGACCTATACAGAAGCACACCACCACGTGACTATGCCCCCCCTTTTTGTTTCTTCCAGTCCAGTGTGCTTGCAACTTGGCCCACAACTCACGGGTCCAAGCACTGTAGATAAATCGAGTGCATGGATTGGACCTTCATAGCTGGCTCAGGGGGGTGTAAATATCCACATACCAAACATCGCCTGCGCGTTCTAGTACAAAGACTCGCGTGCCCGCCTCGAGTTTGCTTGTTGATCTCCCCCTGTCTGTGCATCACCGTCACCGTGATACTCTGAGATCCATCTACTTCAAGCTCACTCACTTGTTCGATCCAAGTCTCGATCCGAAGCCTTCTATTGCCCTGTCCGATTATAGTAGAGTCCGGAGTTTACGAGCTCATAGCCTATAATGTCTATTCCACTCGTTGCGTCGATCGAACCACCCTCACCCCTTCCTCCCCGGCCCCCAACTCGTACATCCAAGTCCCTCCGGCGTGTAGTATCAGACTCTCACCGCTCGCAACAACACACAAAGCGCACCCCGACTCTAGACAGCGTACTCACCCAAGCCTGGGCTAACGAGGCCTCCACGAGTGATCACACGCCTCGAAGGTCACGAAAGTATGGACTACCCGCTAACCCACGCACCCCCCCTTCTATCAGCCCACCTACTCTGGCACGTACGTTGCGTCCCACACCCGACTCGCGCCGCCTTAAACTGCGTTTATTCGACGGTGATACAATTGCTGCAATGAAAGCCCACTTGGGCGAACGTGGTGATATCAATGCTCATTATTTAGCTTTGAATGGCTTCTACGGCGGGATGGAAGCTCACTATGCTGCGTACGAGGCTGCGGTCGCATCCGAAGCACTGGACCTCGCTGTTCCAGGCACACCAAGAAAGGCCTCCACCGCGACGGTTTCGCGCAAAGGGAGCACGGCAGATACGCTGCTTCTCCCCGACTTTACTATCCTGCGCGGACAGCAGCCGTTGACTGCAGATCAAGATGTGCCGTCTTCGCCACACGCACCGTTCGAGTGGGACGTCGTGGATCCATTTGGACGTACTTCATCCACTGCTCGGCCTGTTAGCGTCGAGGAACGGCACAGCACGCATCGCAAGATGAGCCAACCAGAGCTGGAGGTTGAGCTTGCTCGCAAACCGAGGCCAGCAACGCTCCAGAACCAGACCAGGGTCCAGGTAGCTGGTCCTAGCACGAGCAAGAGCTCCGGCAAGAGCGACAAGAAGCGTATGGGTGTTATTTTGGATGGACTCGTTGTGTTTGGTGAAATGGAGAAGCGCTACGGTGGGAGAAAGATTTAAAGATATTTCGTTAGGAGATGCGTTCAGGAAATCTATTCGGTTGGGTGAGCATAACTTTGAGATGATATGGCATGTATGCAACTATGGCTATGATTATGATTATGCATTTCTGTTTTGCTTTGGTACCGTGTAATATTCAAACGAATGTATGTTATTTATACTGTCTTCAGAGTCAACCGGATCGTACGGGTGTATGCGCAGCACATTTTGCAAAAATTGTTCACTGAACCTGAAGAACCTGATCGAACGACACATCATTTTATCAACGCCATAAAGCCAGCAGACCAATTGGGAGGCTTGCCGCTATGCACATCGAGGCGGCGCGGGCTGGAATGAAACGGGCCGTTTGGCTTCGACGAACTTCTCACGGCGCATCAAATATGTCCGTTGAAAAAGTTGGCCGAGACTCGTCCCAGTCGAGCAATACCTGTTGTGACTTGTTGTGACCCCGGATATTTAGGACTGGCGCTTATGGAGTAAGCTTTCAAATCAAGCCTTAAGGCCGAGCGACCACACTGGATAATATAAACGCCGTACCCGACTAGTACAGCGATTGACCGAATCATCGCCGGCGCTGTTTGATAAGAGATGGCATGTAGTAATGCCGAAGAGATACCGAGATGTTTTTTGCTTTTTCACAACGCAGACGAGCCAAGCAGCAGCGCAACGAAATTATCTACGGCTCCAGAAGGTTTTGTTGCCTACAAGTGACATCGGTGCCGATAGATCGAAGATCTGGTGCGGGCGGAGAAGAACCAATTGGAAGAAAGCCCGAGGAGGTGATTACCGCCGGAAGATCGGACCGGTAAGCGATCACCCAAGACTCAAAACCGATGGAACGGCCAGGGCCAAAACCTGGAGCGACCTCCTCTTACCAACGACAACTCCGGCTTTGGGCTGATGTTACGCCGACAGTCTCTACGTCAGCTTCGTGGGCTGACCACGTCCGCGGCCCAGGCGAGTCCTCGTGCACTACCGAGGGCGTTGCGTGCGCCAGGTCCAGGTCCGGCACGCAGGGTGTATGCGTTTGCGTTTGGTGTCGGTGGCGTAACTCTTGGGCTCGTTGGATACAAGCTACTACCACGAGCTTCAGAACAGTCCGAGCTGGCCAAAGGGGAGACTCTCGAGCTCACAACGGGTGGGCTGATCCCCTATGACGAGGTTCAAAAACATAACTCGCGGGACTCGTGCTGGGTTATCATCGATGGAGAGGTGTACGACGTCACACGGTTTCTGAACGATCATCCAGGAGGAGTTTTGCCCATTCTCAAGGCTGCAGGGTCGGATGCGACGCGTATCTTCGTACCAATCCATCCACCCGACACTCTCGGCACGCTCCCACCCGAGATGCATCTGGGACCCGTTGACCCAGCGACGATGCCCGCGTTCGCGACGCAGCTGACTGAAGAGGAGCTCAGGATCGAGCGCGCACGAGCAATGCTACCCCACCCAGATGCGGCGATCAATTTAGCGGATATTGAAAAGTTGGCAAGAACGGTGTTAAGCCACACTGCTTGGGCGTATTACCGAAGTGCGGGCGATGACGAATTTTGTGAGCACATTGTCGTTCTCGTTCAAGCTCACCCCTTACTTATCGTTGCGCCAGCCTACCGAGAAAATGCGTATGCATTCCGCCGCTACTGGTTTCGCCCACGAGTGTATGTTTGATTTAATACACCCATAGATAGAACTAATATGACTCCGTAGGATGAACAAGGTCTCTAGCGTTCAAACATCTACCACCATCCTTGGCATCCCTACGTCTCTTCCTATCTTTGTTTCTCCGGCGGCGCTAGCTCGTCTTGGCCATCCACAGGGAGAAGTTGGGATCACGCGTGGAGCTGCATCCGAGGGCATCATCCAAGGCATCAGCATCAACGCTTCTTGCTCTCTGCAGGAAATCACCGACGCACGATCTGCCGACTTTTCTCCTTGCGCATCTACTAGTTCTCCGAGTTCCCCATCCCAAACACACTCTTCCCCGACCGCACCACATGCCCGCACCGAAAACCATCAGCGACATGACAAGACCCAACCACTCATCTTCCAAATCTACCTCAACAAACAACGTGACCTTTCTGAGTCACTTCTTCGCAAGGTGGAGAGCATGGGGTTCCGTGCACTTATGATCACTGTCGACGCTGCTGTGAGCGGGAACCGGGAACTCGACCGACGTGCCAAGCAGCCAGAATCATCCTCGTTTGGACCAGCACAGTACGGAGCAAGTGCTTCCAACGGGAGCAAGAGCCAGGGTGTCGCACAGGCAATATCGGGGTACCAAGACCCAGACGTGTGCTGGACGGATATTGCGTGGATCAGGAGCATCACCAAGTTGCCGCTAGTCATCAAGGGAATCCAGTGCGTAGAGGACGCTGAGAAGGCGTACGAACATGGCGTCGATGGGATTGTCTTGAGTAATCATGGTGGACGGGAATTAGACTTGTGAGGTTTTCACTCTTTTACCACTCATGGATAGCTAACGCATGATCCGTGAGAATAGCTCGCCACCTCCAATTGACGTCTTGTATGAGCTCCGTCAGAAACGGCCAGACATTTTTGAAGATGGAAAGATGGAAGTATTTATCGACGGTGGCGTGCGACGTGGAACAGACGTTCTCAAGGCTCTCTGCCTTGGTGCGAAGGCAGTCGGACTCGGGCGGCCGTTTTTATATGCGAACGCCGTATGGGGAGAGGAGGGCGTCCGACGGACTGTGCAGATAATGCGGGAAGAAATCGAGACAGGGATGCGCTTACTTGGTGTCACTCGTATCCAGGACCTCAAACCGGAACATGTACGATACATGGCACGCGAGCCCGCCCCCGTCCCACCCCCTTCTGCCGAGCCTGAGCTGTAAGATTCTTCATGACACCCGGACATGGTTTGTTCGTTCGACAATGTACGACTATATATTTTTGTATGGGTAGAAATGCGCTATCTGTTGTTACATACCCAAGAATGATCATAGGTGATTCTAAGGCGAGAGCATAGAGGAAAATAATGGATAGTGTTGTACAGTACTACATTTACATAATAACACAGCTCTTGTTTTGTTTTCCCCCGTTGACAGCAAGGACAACGTGAGGTGGTAATGATTGCGGCTCACGCCCTCCTGTATGCTTCCATCCAAGCAACCTCTCCGCTTTAGAACAATCAAAGAAACTGTACGTCGACGGTATCAATGATCGGCAGCTTATATCAGGCGAATAACGTACCCTTCTTTATCCCCCATTCGTCTCTTCATTACTGCCTCGGGGAAATAAGTTTTTGCCAAGTACTCGGCTTTCGTCCCATCGGCACAGTGCTCTTCTCCAACAATATACATCACTTCGCAGCCAGTCCACGATACCTCGAGCGCGAGGAGCATAGCACGTCCAGCTGCATGGGCGTCGGTCCAGCCCCAGAGGTCTTTAGCGTTAGCACGGAGCTGCTCATCACCTGTCATATGCTTCCGGGAAGGCACGACATGGTGAAAACGTAAGCAAGCAATGGCCATGTCGGGGTATGCTCGAGAGAATGAAAAGGCCTGAAATTCAGATATTTGCTTGCTAGGGGATGAATGCGCCTGAGTTTGGCGTCGAATATAGAAGAAAGGGCCATCTACTCACGAAAGAGAGTAAGGTTCGTCGACAAATGGCGGGTGATCCTCGTCTATAGGAAAGTATTTGTACTTCTGAACTTTGGAGTATGCACCTCCGATAGCATTTATACTGCTTGCTAGGGCGACGCGCTTGATTCCCGCATCTGCTGCCGCTACACGTCCGGTGTTAATACATACGCTTCACAGGTTTATGACCCATCTCACCCTGCAGGGCATTAAACGAGAGTGTCACGTTGGTGTTGTGAATGACGTCTGGTGAAGCGAGATACGGCTGGGCATATGCTGCGAGGTGGACCAGCGCATCCCCGCCTTGGACAACCCGGGCAAACGCAGCGTATTCACGCAAATCGGCGGTCTCGTATGTCACCCGAGCGTCGTGTATGATGCGGTCTTCCGGTGGCAAGATCCGATCAACAAGCACGAGTTCGTGGTCGGTAGAAGCGAGTGTAACCTCGATGAGCCCTTGTGCAAGTGAGCCTGATGCACCGGAAATGACGATCCTCATGGTGGGGGTGGTGGGGGAGAGGGAAGAGAAGTGGCCACTCAGTGTTGTTACCAGCGCATTAAGCGTGCTGCTGGGCACTGGCCAATTGGCGGCTAGTCCGTGGCGGTGGGAATAACCTCGGAGTATTCGTCCACATGTGGTTGTCGTTCGGCCATTTTTCGCTTGGACGTTGATCGCAAATAGCCGTTGGATATATTTGTTGCTAAGCACTGAAGTACAAATATGTTACAACGTGACGCGCTATTTTACTCTGCTTGGCATCCGCCCGCCATCATGCTCCCAGCCTAGCATTCTTTTGGCCTTGGAGCAATCGTAGAATCTGAACCAAAGTTGAGCGCCCAGATCTCGAGCTTCGGCCCCAATATGCCACAACTCACCCGCTTTTCGGACCATGGTGCTAGCCACTTTCGTCTCCGGGTAAAATCTAGCCGCCAGCTCCAACGCATCATGTCCGCCAGCACAGTGCTCGGGGCCAACGATGTAAAACACTTCAGCGCCCGTCCATTCGACTTCGAGCCCGAGCATACATGCACGCCCAGCAGCCCTGAGGTTTGTCCAGCCCCACATATCTTTACGTACCTCAGAGTCCACTTGGCTCTCATAGTTGGGGCGCTCAGGGCTGATAAAATGAAAGCGTAAACTTGAGATCGACATATAAGGGTATCGCCGAGCAAATGCGGCAGCCTGTATTTCGAGAATGTATTTCCTTGTGTGGAGAGAGGAATAACGAGGTTAGCCGCCTGGGCTTGACATAAGATATAGGGGGAAGGGTTACCCAACGGAGTAGCCTTCTTCGGGATTGTGCGGGTGGTTCTCATCCAGTGGAAAGTATTCGTATTTAGGATCATTCGAGAAGAGTGCACCGATTGCGTTGACGCTGCTCGCGAGTACAACGTATCGCATTCCAAGGTTTGCGGCAGCTACACGCTCGAAAAAAAATTAGCCCCAAGTATATCATAGCACAGGTAAGGGTAGAAACGGACCTTGCAATGCGTTGAACGATAAAACGACCATGTTGTTGTGTACGTCCTGTGATTCGTACGGGGGTGCGCCGTGCCGTCCTCCCACTGCTAGATGAACCAGCGCATCCGTGCCGGCCAAAGCCTCGTAGAAAGCATTATAGTCCCTCAAGTCGACTTTGACGTACTCTACTCGGCTGCTGTCGATCCTCTCAGCAGGCTCGCGCACGTCAAGAAGCCTGAGCTCATGTGCCGTATGCTCGAGAGCTTCGAGAACGACCCCTTTACCCACAAGACCAGATGCACCAGTGATAGCAACCTTCATAGTTATGTGGACGAAGCTACAGCGGTTGTGGCTTTAAGAAAACTCGGAGGACAGCCAGGCGAAATTCGGGTGTCTGAAATCAGGTGCAAGTTGTGGCGCGCTCCGAGAAGCCTTGGAACCGGTAGCGCCTATTGATTGATCGCTGACAAATCCAGGTGGCTGTGATTCGGTTATGCTGCGTTGAGCGCGTCGACATGCAATCCCGGATAAGAATTAATGCTGTTGCTTTCGTCTTCAACCAGTCACCGGTCCTCGTCAGAACTTACACAAACTCGAAGGATGCTGAGCTCAAGTACCACTATGTTGCCCATACGAGTTTGGATGTGATTGACGAACGGAGTGGGTTGGGCCAGGCTATTGGCGCATTCTGGCAGCTGATCGCCCCTACAGTGGCTTCTAGCAAGAGCGGAGACTGTTATCTAGGGCTCCTGTACACCATGGAAGATTTAGCTGTCTACGGTGAGATCTTCGGTCTTTCCGTATATCCGTCCTTGACGATTGCCCTAGGCTATATCACTCCGACCCGCGTGAAAATTATTCTAGCGCTCGCTTTGGCGGATTATGTCGTACGCGACGCCGACGTTATAAATGTGAGCACTTGTTCCCCGACTTTCTCCTAACTCCTAAATGATTCCGGCTCGCTACAGATATTCAAAACCCTACACACCGCCTACGCATCATCACTTAGCAATCCTTTTCTTCGCTTAACCGCACCACCGCAGGTAGATTACACAGCTCCCGTGTTGACCTCCCAGAGCGGGAAGAATAACCTTGGGAAAAGGGTGGATGAGATTGTTCGTGTAATCGGTACCATCGCAGTTATGACTGATGATCAAGTTTGAGACGTTTTCTGCTTTCGGTTTGGGAACGCGTCCTGTGTAAAATTCGGCTAACTTGGCTTCTTGCACAAGGAGTTTCGCCCAGCCTTGTGCAACAGGCCGCAGATCTTGTCTGCTATTCCGTAGCCCAGAATGATCGCCCTCCTATTGACTCATACGCCTCCAGTATACAGCGTTTGAGACAGATACGGGGCGAACAATCGTTCAATTCAATTTGTTCTTATTGTCTATTTAATAATATATAAATCAAGGAGATGAAGTGGCATTTTCCCAGTGTGATTTGCCGTATGTCGCAGCAACGAGTAGAGGAAAAACAAGGGTAGCATCTGCAAACACCTACATATCCCACAGTATTAGGATGAGGGTAATAAATGTGTCTATGGGGCTTACTTTCACAGTTTCTGAGCCCGCCCGTATTTTACCCCAGGAGATTGCTTCATCTGGGCGAGCACCAGAATCAGAACCGTCGAATTCTTGTCCCGTGTTCTGTGGAGGATCAATCAATAAATCGGCGAAACGAGCACGAGGACACTGACAATATACACGGAGAAATCGGCACCATTTCGCTATAAACTAATATTGATAGGTCATTACGCTTTAATCAAAGTTAAACTTACGATCAGCATTGCGTTCGCTATTTGATGCTTGCATACCCCTCCACCCAGAATAATCATTCCAGCTTTCTTCGCCTTGAGTGACAGGTCATTAAGGGCTCGAATATCTCGTACGATGTCGATCGTCAGGCCGGGATTTCTAAATGAGTGAAAGTAAATCATGTCGCCTAGCGACCCATCTGTCAACGCCGGACAAAACACGGGAATATCATTCTAAAATGTGTCTCGTAAGGCCCGAGCATATATGAGTCGGCCAACACAAACCTTGTATGCCCAATAATACACCGACTCTTCATGATCGATCTCCTTCCCTAGCCTCCGAATGACTTTGCTGGGCGTCCAAACCTCTCCAGTTTCGGTCTGTTCCTTCAACAGTGCATCCAAGATCGGTGTGACCCAGTCTTCAAACCGACAATAGTTGTCGTTTGGGACAACGAGGTTCCCAATCCGATTCATTCCCTTTTTTCGCAGTTCGGCACCATCCAAGTGGAAGTCGCCGAGGTACGTCGGGTTGAGGCATTTGATAAAGTCCTCTTCAATCCCCCCAGCTGTAGTCACGATTGCCGAGACATGCTTGTGTTTGACAAGATGCAGGATGACTTCGCGGAGCCCGGAGGAAATGAGGTTGGAAGTGTAGCCGAGGAAGACGGTACATCGGGTTGCGGCACGGACGGCAGGGTCAGCGTAGTCTGGGGATTCGTCCTCTGTCAAAGGCTCGTCAGAGAGGCGCCACTTTCTCTAAATACATAGCATGCCATTCAGTTCAGATATATTAATCCATAAAATATATTGCATGCACCATCTTATCCACAATTCGAATCGCTTTACCAAGGCTCGTAGCCTGAAATCCAATTTGCTCGTAACCACCAAGCAAGGTATTCAGGTCTAGCGGCTTGTCAAAGTCCGGCCCTCGTATAGGAATCGCATCTTCTGGGACTGGTTGTGATTGCACAAGTACGGCTGCTGCTGCTGCCGCAGGAGGTAGTGAAGATCCCGGTGGAGGTAAACTTGACATGGTCGATCAACCGAAGAAAGTTTGTTAGTGGGTTGGTCCTGTACATATCCATATACCTCACGTGAGCGGCGGTCCGGCGGGGTAAAATTGGACTGTACCTCAGTCATGCGGGCAGGTGATTCCTGCTTCTGTATCACATTATGGAGGTTTCCTCCTTGGCATCAACTATTATGTTATCAATGACTCCAATATGCGGTCGGGATGGTTTGATATTGGCGGGCCGCTGCGGCTCTTGCTGGCACGAGTATACCTTGGTTCTTCCAGTCCACGAAATATATATAAGTTGAAGGGATGGGTCCCGGTTGCTTTCTACCGGCTACTTCTCATAACTAGCAATTGAAATGAGGTTTAGTACATTTACTGCCTGTTCTGCCACAGCCTTGGGGGGTGTA
This sequence comes from Ceratorhiza oryzae-sativae, assembly GCA_030998015.1. NCBI lineage: Eukaryota > Fungi > Basidiomycota > Agaricomycetes > Cantharellales > Ceratobasidiaceae > Ceratorhiza > Ceratorhiza oryzae-sativae. The sequence continues at coordinate 2,703,963 of JARWMV010000232.1, read as the reverse complement.
CTGGCACAAGATTTTAAACTATACGGTTACGGAACATTGGGCGGCGGTGAGTGGTTTCGGTGGATATTGCTCTTAGAATGCGATTGAAATGGCACAGGAACAACTGGAGGCACTGGGGGTACTATTTATAACGTCACTTCTAGAGATGCTCTCATTAGTGCTGCCAAGGTGAGACTTGAAGTCGACGCAACTCCGGTAACAGCCCTAATTTTTCTATAGACCAATACTCCAAAGGTCATATACGTATCTGGAACACTCGCCAACAGCTCAAATCGAATTACCGTAGGCAATAACACGTTCGCATCGTAAACTCTACTGGCTCTCAAATGTCTAATATCTTTCATAGCTCCATCATTGGCGTTGGAAGCACAGCGATCATTGAAGGAGGTGGCTTTAGCCTCAACAAAGTCTCCAACGTTATCATTCGCAACCTCATCATTCGTAAAGTGAAGGGCAATGATGGTATTACCGTGCAGAGGAGCAACCGCATCTGGATTGATCACAATGAATTCTACTCGGACACCGACCATGGATTTGATTACTACGACGGCCAGGTTGATATTACCCACGCAGACGACTACATTACCGTCTCATGTAAGTCCTCGATTTTTCGCAGAGGTTGGTGCTGTATGAGGTACTGCAGGGAACAAATTCCATGACCACTACAAGTCGTCTCTCATTGGACACGACCCCGGCAATGCAGCCGAGGATACCAATCACTTCAAGATTACATAGTAAGTTGTACACCTACTCTGGCTCGCCATGCACTTAAAATACACACGACCAGCCACCACAATTCGTGGAAGAATGTGCACACTCGTACCCCAGGTTGGTATATGCGCTTAACTGGCTAGTCACAGGACTGATAATTATCCCTAGCCATCCGATTTGGCACCGTACACGTCTACAACAACTTGTTCGAGAACATTGTTACTCAGTACGGTTTGATTGATTCGACCGAACGTGGGTTTGGGCTCATCATGATATTGTGTAGGGGCATACATACTCGGTCTCAAGGTCAAGTACTCGCACAAGCAAATGTGTTTAGTAATGTGACCCAGCCCATCTGCTCTTACGGATTTGTCGTTCCGGATGACAGCCCAGTGAGTGTTGCTGACGGAAGTTTATCTATGATAAGTCTCGTGTTAAGTGCCGCCCATAGGATAACCCAACTGGTGACTACGAGCCTGATGGATATGCCAACGAGTCGAGTAAGTCTCAATAATTGAGCGTCGTTGAACCCCGTAGGTTGACACAGGTAAAGATAACCTCTACATCAGCTCAGGCAAGAACAACATCACCCGTACTGGTACATTTACCTCAGTCCCTTATTCTTATCCAACGGATGCCCCATCCTCGCTCAAGGCAATCGTTGACCAATACTCAGGGGTCGGAAAAATTTAAATAACCAGTTTCTCGATTCACCCAAATGCTTCGCCTGGCTGTTTGTAACCTCCTGTCTTATGAACCAGTAATGTGATCCACCAAGATTCCGGCTGGTTACTAAAACTTTTACATATCGTACGCTCGCTGGGTCGATATCTGGCACGAGTTGACAGTATGTATAAAGATAGGGCACTTGCACACTAGGTTACTTGAGGTAATAGATAAACAACTTGGCGAAGTAAGCGTATAGTTGGGTACAATAGGAAAGGCAGTTATGGAATCCAGTAGCGGTTTAAGATATTACTAGTTAAAAATAAGGTGACTTCGTTGGCGGTAAGGTACGCCGTGACTACAAAGTTATGTTGTTAGCTAATAGAAGTCGCGAGAGGGGCGGGAGAGAAAGAGAAAGCGAGGGGCTCACAGTGCATAGGGCCAATGCGACGGAGAGGGGGGGGGTCACGCATCGGTCTGAGCGCGGAAAGGCGGTGCAGAGTGCAGTGGCTTCGAGCCACGCGACATCCGACACGGCATAGAGGGGGGTTACCTCGACACAGTCCCTATGGGTGAGCAGCTGATGTCCCTAACTCGCGCCGACGCCGCAGCGCCAGGACTCAGTGCTCAACCCGGCGGACACACGTGTTTCCCGAGGGTTTGACTAAGCTGGCCGCTCGAGAGGGAGGATGTCTAGAGAGAAAGGAGGAAGGGTCAGATGCAAAAGATAGGGGCGAACGAAATACGAGCTCACCTCCCCGGCAGTCGCTGGATGCTAGGGGATCCACATATTGGAAGCCTTGGTAAGGCGCCGAGTCGCGCTGGGGCGATAGTTGCTGGTCTATGACATGGCTAGCTATCAAGGGCAGTCAGCTTCGAGGCCGTGGCACGGGAGAGGGGCATACGCATATGGAGCGACTCGCAGTCGCCGATGTGAAAGTGGGTAGGAGGTAGAGGGTAAGGCCGCAGCCACTCGAAGTGAGAGGCAGGCGGTGGGTGGTGGTGGTTGAGGATGAGTCGCTGGGTGGGGGAGGGGGGATTTTATACCTATCAAGGTCCATGAAGATCCAAGCAGATGCACATAACGGACTCACGTGAGTGCGGCCAAGTACGATGAGCGGTCGAGGTCGCTGGCTGGAAGTGGGACCCAGGCCAGACCGGTCGGTCTGGGCTTGGCCCCTATGCTTTTGCAGCGTCTCATAGCCACTTAGCAGCATTGAGACTCTCAAAAAAGATCTAATCAGTTTTTAATATTAGTGCAAGACGCATAGTTCGCATATATACACCTGGATTCACATGTCGGGATTTGTGCATCACTGCTGACATATATGTGCTAGTGTCTAGAAAACTACTACGAAAGAGCGTGCATATATGTAATTTTATTTATTAGATCTTTTTTGAGAGTCTCAATGCTGCTAAGTGGCTATGAGACGCTGCAAAAGCATAGGGGCCAAGCCCAGACCGACCGGTCTGGCCTGGGTCCCACTTCCGGCCAGCGACCTTGACCGCTCATCGTACTTGGCCGCACTCACGTGAGTCCGTTATGTACATCTGCTTGGATCTTCATGGACCTTGGTAGGTATAAAATCCCCCCTCCCCCACCCAGCGACTCATCCTCAACCACCACCACCCACCGCCTGCCTCTCACTTCGAGTGGCTGCGGCATTACCCTCTACCTCCTACCCACTTTCACATCGGCGACTGCGAGTCGCTTCATATGCGTATGCCCCTCTCCTGTGCCACGGCCTCGAAGCTGACTGCCCTTGATAGCTAGCCATGTCATAGACCAGCAACTATCGCCCCAGCGCGACTCGGCGCCTTACCAAGGCTTCCAATATGTGGATCCCCTAGCATCCAGCGACTGCCGGGGAGGTGAGCTCGTATTTCGTTCGCCCCTGTCTTTTGCATCTGACCCTTCCTCCTTTCTCTCTAGACATCCTCCCTCTCGAGCGGCCAGCTTAGTCAAACCCTCGGGAAACACGTGTGTCCGCCGGGTTGAGCACTGAGTCCTGGCGCTGTGGCGTCCGCGCGAGTTAGGGACATCAGCTGCTCACCCATAGGGACTGTGTCGAGGTAACCCCCCTCTATGCCGTGTCGGATGTCGCGTGGCTCGAAGCCACTGCACTCTGCACCGCCTTTCCGCGCTCAGACCGATGCGTGACCCCCCCCCCTCTCCGTCGCATTGGCCCTATGCACTGTGAGCCCCTCGCTTTCTCTTTCTCTCCCGCCCCGCTCTCGACCTCTATTCGCTAATATCCTCACTAGGCCCCTTCAAAATGCCGGCTCTTGATGCAGCGTGTTATCCCCCTATAAAGCGTTGGACCAACCTTTACCATCTAACACGTTTTCTCAACTAGGCCTAGTCTTTGTCTTAATATGTCATTCTAATCGAACTTGGCTTTTTGTCTAATATTAAACGAGATTGCTGCCTGCTTACACCGTTCAAGTTCAAAGTCTTGTTACCGGGCACATATACGTATTTTCCAAATGATCCAGTAGAAAATTTAGCCATTGATTACACGCGTATTGTTTGTTATCTACTGGTATACGCGGAGAGCCGCAATATCCCAGTATGCGTTCTTGAACGCGGCAGGGTTGTTATTTACATAATCTAGTCATGGCGATGAGCGACATTCTAACGCATCTCCATAGTAGTACTCACCAACGCAAGTGCTAGGGCAGCCTGATCCCCTGTACACGGCAGAGTTGCCAGCCCAGTCGCCGCAAAACGTCAAGTTGATGACGATATTTTCAGGCCCAAAATAAGCCGCGATGTCGCAGCTAGAATTGACAAACGACCCAAACGGCGTACCAAAGGTGCTTGTATCAACCGAGGAAGCGCCAGACTTGACAGCTGTGGGGACAGTGGCCGAGTTGCGAGGCCAGAACCAGACCTTGATATAGGTACCAGTGCGCTCCATGGCGTACCACCCGCCGCCATTGGCGTTAAAGGCAGGGCCGTACGAGTTGGTCGTAGGCGCCTTGACACCGCATCCGGTGTTGCCGTTGGCTTGCCAGTTGCAGTCGGTATCGGTACTCGTCCTGGGAATGGTGCCAAAATTAGGAATGGCTCGTTGATACATCTACAAAAGACGCTACTTGCCCAGTCTGGTCACGCTTAGCCGGCTGGGTGCACCCCGCGGTGGTGTGCAGAGTCGCAGCGTTCGGACTCTGGTTGTTGACGCCCTCGATAATGTCGATTTCCCCATTCGAGGGCCAATTGTCTCCAACAGTCCTACAAATCCGCATAAGTGTCAGAAAAACCCGCGCATATACCCAGACACACCAGTATGCGGGCCAAGTACCGCATCCCTCGGGCATGTGACGAACGTCCATGATTTCAACATGGGTCTTCCATTGCTTGTTACTCCTGATGCGGACCGAGTTGCGGCCGGCACCAGAGGGGTTGAGCGTCGTCGTGTAGTCGGAACGGAGGATGAACGTATTGGAGTTGGCGTAGGTCAGGTTCAGACGTCGGGCAGTGCTCTGGTCCACATAGCTGTTTGGCGTCAGTTTCGGTTGTTTCGATCCAAGATATATATCGACTTACTTGACCCGTCCGTGAGTCGGATCCGCGATGGCCTCGTGGACAAAGCCAGTCAAGAACGAGCTGCCAATAAAAGTGTCGGTGACTTTGTAAGTCGCAGCGCTAGCAAGCGAGGCGCCCGCAAAGAGCGCAGAAAGCGAAAAGGCGAGCATGACGAAGGGGTAGGGGTGCGAGTGAAAGAGGCAACTGAAAAAAGTATCGTGTTGGGCGACATCCCAGCAGGTAACATCATTTTTATACTTGTGTTGAACGCCCCGGATGTAGAGTGTCACCGAGCTGGACAAAAGCTTCGCTTCGCGACAAGTATACAAGCGAACGCTCGAATATAGTTAGGAAGCGTGTCTGGAACGATAGAATAGAGTCTCAACCATCGCTATTGAACTGTCTCTTGCCCGAATGAACAAGAACGACTGAAAACAAGCCCGACGATAATTTCGCTTGTCGCGAAAGCGTCGTCTAGATACGAATACATGTGGGTGCTCGAACGCGAAGCGCGTCTCGCGTCACTGATGCAGCGGTGACAAGACAGGCAAACAAGCGCGCTCGGCGTGTACCGATGCCGACGAGCAACCGAGCGGGCATCGAAGTAAGGGTTCGACTTCAAGTGAACATTCCAGAGGTTTAGTGGTACATGTAGAATACGAACAATACATTATAATGTGAGAAAGTTGCCTTTCTGAGTCAAGAATCCAGGGCCTACTGGATAGATATGGGACTGTCCTCCAATGTGCCATCGCCGCTGATCACGGAATGCGCCTTGGTTTTGGATGGCGTGGCCGGCTGGGAATCGATGCCCGACATTGTAGCGCCCGGAATAGCAAGACGCGGCGCGGGCTGACCATGAGGTCCGAGCGGAGAATGTCTTTGAACTTGACCAGATTTGGGCCGGGGTGTTTGGTGAGCATGAGGCGGATGGCTTGGCGAAGGAACCCCCAAGGTCGAAGGGTGGATGGGAGTTTGTGGTAGCGGCTGGGGTGCTTGCTGCCGAGTAGGAGAGACGGGAAAAGTAATGTCGGGCAGAGTAAGCTGATGAAACTCGGTGACTTGTTGTGACAACAATGTCAGCTGGGCCGAGGTAGCAACTTGAATCAATGGGGGAAGACAGAGTAGCATATTTAGACCAACCTTCTGCATGATCTCCTGTATCGCTTCCTTGCGTTGAGCAAAATGGTCGCTAGTGCCCGTCTCGGTCGGAGGCTCTACCGGCGCGGCCTTTTTTGTACCAGCCCGAGTATCGCGCCCACTGCCGGCATGATCGGTATCGCTAGCGCTGTGTCCAGTTTCGTCTCGATCGGTGTTGACGGCGGTACTGGTCGTTCCGGATCGCCCGCTGGCCTGCCCCCGGAGCTTGCGCGGTTCTTTGTGTTTATCCTTTTCCTTTTCCTTTGTTTGCTGAGGCGGTGGGGGCTGGCCAATTGATTCCATCGCAATGTGCATCTTTGCGACCTGATTAGGAAAGAAATACGGGTAGTTTGTGAATATAAGAGGACAGGGTGGCAAACGGCGGCGACCTACCTCGCTCTGCAGCTCTCTGATGCTTGCCACATGCGACCAAAATTGGTCTTGTAGCGCAGCGTCTGCAGCACACCCTTCGAACATGGACCAAGAGACCTCGGGGGTAGGGTGACTGGGCGAAAGCGTTGCCACTGGCTCGCCCGAGAAGGGGTCGTTTATGACAGTGGTGCGCTGGTCTAGCCCAGCCGGAGCAACGGTGCTGGCCGGCCCGCCTCCCGTTGGTTTTTCGAAGGCCAACACGGGTGCCTTTTTGTGCTCGGCGGCGAGGCTCTGGCGCCTGCCGAGTGTTTCATAAGCGCCCATATAGTGTGGGTTGTCGACCGAGACAGACATGGGCGACGCTGGTTGGGGCGATGGCGGGCCGTGAGACGTTGGGCTGGGCGTGATGGTGGAGCGTGTGGCGAGCTCGTGGCTAGCGTGGATGAGGAGGCGCTCCTCCTCGCCACGTGCGGACAGCCTGGAGCGCGAGAACATGGGTGACGTCGGGTGTGGCGGAGTTGGGTGGCTGGGTCCCGTGACTGATGGCACGGACCAGGTGCTGATAGGGTGGCGGATACAAATGGATCCGCCACCCAGCCACCGTGGTTCTCGCAAATCCCCCCTCCCATTCTGGTCGCTGCATCTCCGTCCTAGCCACGCGCCCTGCTGCAATGGTCTGTACCAATCTGTATGTGCCCCGTGCCGAAGCTCACTTGCCCGCTTCCACCACTAGCCACCCCAAACCCGCTCCAAGCTCCAGAGTACGTGGCTATTCCCCATTTCCCGACCCGCCAGCAGCTCACCCTCCCGCCCAGCCCAGATCCACGCCATGGACGCCTCCCACGGCAGCGGCGGCGACTCGTACGACGACTCGTCCGACACAATGTGCGAATTTTTTTCGCCCCTTCACTGCCACCCGCTCACCTGCCACATCTAGCCACGGGGACGAGACCAAGGGCTGGGACCCCCGCCATGGCGCCCCCATCCGCCCGCCCGTGTACGTATCTCGGCCTCTTTGGGTGAAAGCCGAGCGCGTGCGGAGTGATGCAATCGGTTGTGGGATATCCCATGACGCCCGGTGTTGCAGTCCCCCCGCGGCCACACCCAGCGCCATGGCATGTATTACAACCGGTTGCCATCCCTTCGCACCAGCTCCTAAATGGCTCTGGCCCTGTTCTACTGACCAACCGTATTTCTCGATATAGGCAAAAGCGCAAGTGGGCGAGTATTGCTGTCCAGACTGATGACATTCCAGAAGCCCTCCCCGCCCTCTACCACGGCAGCAGCGCCAGCACAAGCCCTGACCCCGAGAGCGACGAAGACGGCAGCTACTCCTCCAAGGGCAGCAACAAGCGCAAAAAGTGAGTTGTGCAGCCGACCCGCCACGTGCCGTGCTCATCGCATTGCCTAGATCCCTCACTTCCAGCTCCCAGCCCTCCAAGAAACTCAAGCCGACGTCCCCGGCCAAACCTGCAGCGTCCCAAAGACCCCCTGCCGCGAGTCGGTCGTTTCTCTCGAAGGAAACGGACCCAAACCTCGATCGATCTACGCACCCTCCCCCACGCCTTTGCAATGTTCCTACGTCTATCCCCTCGCGCTCGGCCCCCCTCGCCGCCCAGTCGACCTGCGTCGTGCAAAGGGCGCCAGGATCATGCCCGAGGCCCAGATTCCCCAGCCTGCCCAGGGCGAGAACGGCGAGGTCCCCCCGCCGCTGGATCCGGAGACCCTCCACAAGATCACCCATCGCTGCCCGATTACATTCTCGCGCGAGTTTGAGATGCGTCGCCACATCCGTACTGTTCATATCGCAGAGGAAATCCGGGCTGTAGTCGAGGGTCGTTTGCCTCGGGAACAGTCAACGGTGCGTCGCTCATATATCCCTTTCTTGGTATGTATGGCTGACAACCCCGCTTAGGTCATTCCGGACAACTGGGATGGCAAGACTTTGCTTTCCAAACCGACATGTGCGGGATGTGGAACGACGTTCTCGCGCCCCGACGCAGTTCGTCGTCACCAGACCGAGGTCAATGCAAAAATGGAAAACGGCATCTGTGTCGAGTGTCCTGGACCAAAGGTTCGTTTCATTCCTTGCTAATGGAGAGCTTTCATTTACACAGTTACGCTAGGTACATATTCGCCGTGGCCCGCGCAAAGACATCTTTGCAACAGACGAGCCGTCTCCGCAGGCTCCCCCCATCGCCCCTGCACCTGTTCTAAATATGGCCCTCGCACCTGTTCCTGCGCCTGCCCCGATTCAAGCTGTTGCCTTGGCTAGCATTCCCGTTATAACGTCGGCTGTTCCGCCTGAGATGATTGCCGCCGCCCAGGCAGCTGTTGCCCTTCAAACAGCTGCCTCGGCGGCTGCCCCTGCCTCAGCTCCCGCTGCCGCCCCAGCTCAAGTAATACCGAATCCCGCTCCAATGCAGATTGACGCTCCTCCCCCCGCCGTCGCCGCCCCACCCACTACCGACGCGGCCACCCGTGCTATTACTCCGACTGGCACCGAATCCCGGCCTCCCACGGCTGCAGGGGAGCGTGCTGAGCTGGCTGAAGCCGAGTTAGAGAGCGAGGATGACATGTAATGAACTCGAATAATTCGGCAGCAAGAACATTGATGCCAAATTATTCGAATCCATTGCGTTCTACAACCTTGGTATCTGTTCGTCCTCACGTGGTTCAATACGATCCCGGCAAACCCCTCAACTCACTTGGACATCTTCAAGACCATCAACAATCGATACGATAATACGTTGCTCGTGGCTGGAAAGGGCTGGGGGCTCGAGCTCCTTCTCGGAACAAATGGATTCGTTTGTTTGTTCCGGGACGGGGCTCGAGCTCCCGGGCCTTTCCAGCCATGAGCACTGTGTTGCCGTCTCGTCTGCTTGATTGTTTTATTCGATGTCTACCATCTCACCAAATCCACTTGTTTTAATCCATGCTACCTCGACTTGTCTGTTCTATTGGATTTTTTTTAGTATAGTTCGAGGCCTTCGCGCCTGCACAAAGCGATACAGCAGGTCATTGTTTGATTTGATGTGCCACCTTCACGCGCGTTTTCGCCTGGTTTTGATACTACCCCGATATCTTCTCTTGAGCGCTTGTGGATAACTTGTCCGTGAATTGAATATCAAATTTATGCCCCACTATGTGGCTGCTGCCCGATTCAGACTTTGAGCTTGACCACCACAACAGATATGAGTTTCCTCCCACCACCTTCGTTCTTCAATACGCTTCTTGAGATGGATACAAGGTTTGTTCAAAGATGCCTTTTCGACCGGGAGGGGTGAGCCGCATGTGCGAGCTTACGCGGCTTTGTTTCAGCTCCAAGGACGAGCGCCAAGAGTTTATTCGAAAGCTGACCCGCCTCGAGGAAAAAGACGTTGCTCAAGGTACGCAAACAATCCGTGTTTTCCAGGTCCCAAAGGCACCCTCTGGACTCACAGCACTTTTTCCGTTTCTTTTTCAAAAAGACGACACCTGCGCGATATGCCAAGAAACACTCCTCGCCATCATTGCAGCCGAAGAAATGGCAAGCGTCATGGAAAGTCCCGGTCTGGCCGAAGAAGACATGGGAGTCGTCAAGCTTCCCGGGTGTGGACACCATTTCTGCCGAAAAGAGTGAGTACATGCATACATATCTATATACGACACCGTTCGGGTCCGGTCAAACCCGCTCTTTGCAATATGATTGATCTAAATCAATAACAGTATTGCAACGTGGGTTTATTCGTCGGTAAGCGAATGGGTTCCTGCCAAGTGAATAACGCGATCTAAAGGGGGGAAATATTGACCCTTGTTTGTGGCCTGGCACTTGGTTTTTTTAGCACTCGACGTGTCCTGCGTGCCGGCGAGAGTTTTTGCCCGAGTCCATCTCTCGTCAGGCGGAGCGTGACCCGGCCGAATCATTGACGTTAGACGAGGCTCGCGAGTTTGTGCGGCTCTTGCAATTACGCACGGCGGGATTGCACCAAGACGCCGACGCTGCACACCACAACCCGTTTAGCGAGGGCAGTAGCGGCGTGCCACAGGCACCACGAACTGAAGCCGAGGACGACGATCTAGATCAGGACGAGCTGAGAAGGATGCAGGACGAAATGATGAGAGCTATTTTTGGGGGCGCAGATCGGCAGCACCAAGAGGAACCGCGCGAGTCGTTTGGGATGTATTCATAGTCTCAGCCCATGACAGAACGAGTGTGGATATTATAATAATCATTGGTATAATCGCGTGTGTGTGCGCAGAAATGAGTATAATAAACATTAGGTGGGTGGTATCATAGGAAGTGTGGCCAAGATCGCTCTCAAGTAAACCCGGATATAAAAGGAACGGACGGTGCTGGGACAAGGGTGTTGTCTACATCATAAGATTTCTACGTGACGGAAAACGTGATCGCATACACATTCAAGCCAGCCAACACGCAAGCATGAGAGGGTTCAAGGACAACCTGACAGGTCTAGCGTTTCTTGGGGGATGCTTTTGGAGGGGTGGGTGCCTGAGATGATCCGCCGGCGAGTGTGTCGGAATCACTGTCGTCAGGCGAAGTTGGGGCGAGAGTCGCAGAAGAGGAAGATTGCAAACTACAACCGGGGTCAACGAACGAACGTGCGAGGAGAATGTAGATCCTTACTCTTCTTCCTCCTCCTCCTCATCGCTACGCGTGTCTTCGGCAGGTTTGCCGATAAGGACGCCATACGTGACCCGACAAATCATACAGAACCAAACCCACATCATAATCCAAAGCCCACCAAGGAATGCGACGAACCCATAGTACGTAGGCTTTGACCAGAACTGACCGTCCATAGGCCGGAAGTCCTCAGCGAGGTATATTGGCGTCTCTTTGACCACGGACCACACAACCAGGGTGAATGCGGCTTGGCGAGTCACCAACCACGAAACGACAAACATCCCGAATACCGTGTCAGGGAAGACGGATGGCAAGCGGAGGTATAGCAACATCTTCGCGAGCTAAACGAGGAAAAGAAGCGTTAGAATGCGCAATTTGGAGATATGTAACGTAAGCGGACTTACTGGCAGGATGATATCGCAAAAGTCCATGATAACGAGAATCGCAATTCCGACACGAGTAAAGTGGGCAATGTAGGAGCTAACAATAAGCGCGACGGTAATGATGTGGTGCGCGAGCATCTGGTAGTGGTCTTTACGCCTTGCCTCGATATTGATAACTATGAGCTGGTGGACCCAGCACGCCAGCTGGCAGAGGTAGTAAAACTTGATTGGCCCGGGCAGGAATCGAACCGGATAGTTGATCCAGAAGTGTTTGGTCTGGAGCGGGAAGCATGGCAAGTTGATGTAGATGGTCTGAATGGCACCTAGTTTTAGCACCGGAACTGATATGGGAAGCGATTACTCTGGAAACGTACCATGCCAAGCGCCCAGAAAACAGTGTAGTAGGCCAGGCTCCACCCCTGTTCGGCGAATCGAACAATGTTGCGCTCGAGCAGCTTTGCGTCTCGTTCCTTTTTCGTCTCGGTCCAGGATTTGATCGGCTTATTCGATGGCTTGGGGGACCCTCGCCGCTGTCGGATGGATTTAATCACCCCGTCCTGAGGAGCTGTCGCGATTTTTTCAGAGGCCGTCTGGGCCTTGGGTTTGGGGCGCTTGGGGGCACCGTTGGGGGATGTTGGACGGGCGTTCCGCTTAGCCGCAGCCAACGAGGCGAACCTCCAGCGGGCGATGGGCATGAAGAAAAAGCGCATGAGCAGCTCGCGGAGTGTCGCGAGCGTGATGACCCATGAGGCGACAAAGAGCAGATCCTTGGGGCCCTTGTTGTAGTAGACCGCGTTGTAGTACGAGTCGGTGTCGTGCGGGGCCGGGACCGGGTAGGAGAGCCCGAGGAATGGCTCCAGAGCCGACGGGAGCAGGGCCGGAGCTGCGTTGACGAGCGCATCCATCGCAGAAAAAACTGGAAATGCGGATTAATTGGCGGACACCATGCCCAGCGTCGGGGGAACTCACGAGTGACTTGCGGTCTGCCCTTGTCGTCGCACGAATTTTCTCGTTGGCCCGGGTCGTCCTATTTGGTCTGGCTTGTGGGGCTGGACCCTGCCATCTACAGCTCGGTCACGTGCGCCTCATGTCGTCGCGCCTGTTACCAGTCATGTCCCAGCCGAACAAAACGCTGTACATAAAGAATCTCAATGACCAGGTTAAAAAGGACGGTGAGTGTATTCGCCCGAGTAGATAGCTCTATCCTGACTAGGCACTCAGAATTAAAGGCGCAGCTATACGCACTCTTCACGCCCTATGGAAGCATCTTGGATATTGTCGCAATGAAGAGGCCGAATATGCGTGGGCAGGCATTTGTAGTCTTTCATGATCTTGCGGGTACGTTCCCCACCTATCTCACCGCATCCGTGCATTCAATCACACTGGCAGGTGCAACCGCCGCAATGCGCGCGTGGGACGGCGAACTCTTTTATGACAAGGAAATGCGCATCGAGTACGCCAAGACACGTTCGTACGCTACTCGTCGAGTAGAAGAACCCGGTTGGGATCCGTTAGCAGAGGCCAAGGCGAAAGCGCTGGGACTCGGGTCCCGACTGAAACGAGAGCGTGAGGGCGTGGATGGCGGAGGCGGGAAGAAAGGTCGGGGGGAAGATGGTGAGGAAATGGACATGGACGATGAACCGTCTAATGCTGCTGCGCAGGGGCAAGGTGGAATGCCATCTGGTGCGTTTTTGTACTTTTTTTTTTGTGAAGCGCTTGTCTGACCGAGTTTCCTGGCTTTAATTCTCCAGGACCACCCTCGTCTCGATTAATTTGCACAAACTTGCCACCAGAGACAACCCAGGAGATACTGCAGGGGTTATTCCAACAGTGAGTCCCCTCTGACGGTTTGCCATGACGAAATTAACCGACAATAACAGATACCCTGGGTTCCATTCCATTGCTCTCGCTCCAGGGCCGACGTCACCAACGGGTCAGGTGGTGTTCCAGCAGACAGAACAAGCAACAGTGGCCAAGAACGCGCTCCACGGGTTTACGCTCAAACAAGGCTGGGTCATGAGCGTCGTTTACGGATGAGACTAGAAGTGACGCAAATGACTATGTATCCCTCCAAAAATATCACATACACAATATACGCATGGCCCGTATGCATCCCCAACGAGATAGGGCACTACGTGTCTGAATGAGATGAGAAAATTGATACACTTTTTTCAAGTGATCTTCAGGTTGAAAGCTAGCCGGTTCCGGGAGGTGCTGGCCGGCGGCAAATGGTACGGTAACAGAACCGCCCACCCAAACGGTAAACTACACCCCACCCATAACCACGCCCGTCCCATCCAGCCCGTGCTCGACTGTCGTGAGTGCGGTTTTGACACGGGACGCAACGCATGTGTGAGCTCACAGTTGCGCACAGCGTGGACAGCGCATCCCAAAACGGACAGGACCGGATTGCAGGATTGCTGGGGCAGGGCCCGGCTCATAGCAGACGATGAATACGCTCGGCTACATTTCGCGCCAGTACGATGCAATCGCCAGCCAGCCGACGACGCCGACGAAGACAGAGCCCGCCTCGCTGCTGTCGCGCTCTCAGGACGACCTCGACATTCAACTGGGGCGTGGCTTGGCCCCAAAGACCCAGCGCACCACCAAGTCGCTCAGCCGCACCCGCTCGTCCACGTCGGTAAACGGAAACTCCACGATAGCTGACGACACGCCTGAAGCCCAAATACCATCGCCAGCAGCCACTCTACCCGACACCACCTCTACCCCGGCCAGCTCGGACCCACCTCCATCCCCATCGCGCCCACGACGAAAGCGGTTCATCCTCGTCCGACTGCTCATTAGCATATGGCACGGTCTGTGCACACTCTGGACGCTTCTCCCCCTCTGGAAACGGGTCCGACACAACTTTGGCCTGCTTGCCGTCGACACTTCAGACGAAAAGGAGGACGGCGAGGACGACATCGAGGACGAGCAAGACGACCCGCTCGTCACTCGAGCCCCTGAACCCCCTAGGACTACGACCGCAAGGCGAATATCGTTCGACAATGTGCAAGTGCTGACCAAGCGCACGCCCCGCTCACGCTTTAACAAGCCCCTAACGCCCGTTGTTTCGCCCGCAGAGCTCGCAGAACCGTCAGACCGAGATGTACGACAGACAAACGCAAACCGAATACGAACACCCTCACTCCCGGCGCTCTCATCCACGCCCGTCGCATCCGTCATTTCAACGACTAGACCACGAGCGTCGTCCACGTTGCTCCCCAACCCGCTCTCCACCTCGCTCCTCACGCCATCCGCTCCGATTTTGCCCTCTCGTGCATCCACGCCCCCGATCCGCAGACCGACCGCGCTTCAAAAGACCAAAACGCTCGTACTCGACCTGGACGAAACGCTCATTCACTCCACTTCGCGCGCAATGCACTCGCATGGATCTATGGGCGGCGGTGGCCTTCTTGGCTTATCTGGGCTGTTTGGCGGAGGCAGGAAACAGGGTGCAGGACATATGATTGAGGTTGTACTTGGTGGACGGAGCACGCTGTACCATGTGTACAAGCGACCGTTTGTCGATTTCTTCTTGCGCAAGGTACGTCAAGGCTCTATGTGTTTTGTTCTTCAATGTAACGAATTTCTTGGATAGGTCTCGTCGTGGTATACACTCGTTATATTCACTGCATCTATGCCCGAATATGCGGATCCTGTGATAGATTGGTTGGACGCGGGTCGAGGCATGTTTTCTCGTCGATTATTTCGAGAGGCAAGTCCCTGTTTAGTCTTTTCTTTCCTATAACTTATCCCGTTTTTAGTCATGCACACAGCTCCCAAGCGGGCAATATACCAAAGACCTGTCCATCATTGAGCAAGACCTCAGCCGCATATGTCTGATAGACAACTCGCCGGCGAGCTATAGCATAAACGCAGGTAAGCCCTCCCCTTCTATTTGAGCCCTATACCTACCCACTTTCGCACTGTCGTCATTCTAACCCAATCGCTTGTTCATCTCAGCCAATGGTATCCCGATCGAAGGATGGATATCAGATCCCGGAGATGAAGCACTCTTGGACTTGCTTCCCGTACTTGACTCGCTTAGGTTTACGTCCGACGTTCGACATGTCCTTGGCTTGCGTGGGTTTTAAGTTCCTCGCATCTACCCCCCATCCTTTGCCCTCCCCTCCCTCTCTCTCACTGGCCCTCCCGCCCCCCTGCACGATTTTGTTCAAGTGAATATTTTAGTTCCATGCAACACCTTTTTTTTTGGTATTTTGCTCGTAATCGCTATGTTAGGAACCGGTTTATCTGCATCAATCAAGAACTACTTGTGCTATGGCAATGCAATTCACGCTGTAGCTAGTTCTATTAGCCGATAGGATGTACTAAGCGGCGTCAAGCTTGCCAACAACAATTTCTATCTTGGGAAAATAACGTACAAATGACAAACACGGCCCGATGTTGATACAAATGGAATCCGATCACTCCATCAAGCAGAATTGACTTTCTGGTTCATTGCCTTTTTCTGTCAACCAACGGACGGAACTTGAACAGGCGCAATATGCGTGCTACACTAAAGTGTCGATCTAAACACCCTAACCCCGCTAATAGCCCTCACCTTAACCTGGTGTGCATTCGATTCCTTACACGTCTTCCCTGGAGAACACAAAACTCATGGGTATAATCAATGATTTGCGGCTTTTTGTTATTCAAGATGTTTTTCTTTCCCGCCTTCACAACAGCAATCCAAAAAAATCTTCTCGATAGCACTTCTCTTTTACAGATATATTACAAGACAAGAAGAAAGGACATAAAATCTCACGAGTGGCTCGGGAAAATGACAAGCCCTTAGGCCTTTTCAATCTGCTGCACTTCTTGCTTCGGGCTCTCGTCAAAGCTGCCCGAGTCCCGAGCCTTGTCCTTCTCGCGCGGACCCTCTTCAATACCGTGGGCACGATGAGTGTTGCCCAAGACATCTTCATCACATAAGCATTGTCGTCTCCTCCGCCTTCCTCAAAGGCTGTCTTGTGCTTCTCAAACTCGGAGCCGTGGTGCCTGTACAGAACAACAATCAGACCATGGACGATGGGGCAGGGAGACACAACGTACTCGGGTCCAAAGATGGTGACGACGATGATATAGGCCGCGACGACACCAAGGAAGATGCCTTGAACCTTGGCATAGTCGGGCACATCTTTGCCATGAACGGTTGTCCTGAGATGATCACCCCCAGCTGGAAACAATATATGCATCAGCCCTTGTCCCACCGTCGAGCTAGAGCTAAACTTACTGGCTTCGATCTGTGCAGAAGCAGAAGAGACCATCTGATGGGATCCGATCAGCACCCCTGTCTGCCAACAAGACTCGTTCACTCACGTTGCCAAGCTGATAGGCCACACCAGGGAACGTTGCACGGAACGCTGGAGGGCTCATCTCCGCCAAAAAGATGGGAATGACTCCCCATGCACCTTGTACGCCAAACTGGACGCAGAAGGCGCCAGCAGCGAGCTTGCTAAAGCCGTCGGGCAAGATCCATAGCGGAATGAAAGCTCCAACGAGGAGGACAAAGATGATGATCGTCAGACGGCGACCAATGTATTGCGAGGAGTATCCGGCAACAACGCCACCCCTAGATAGGAGAGTAGCTATCATTAGTGCCTGTCTTGGTCAAGCGTGGGAATCTAAACGCACACAATGGCTCCACAGTTCCCAATGATGGTTGCGACAGTGGACTGGTGGGGTGTCAGCAGCTTGGACTTTTGGAGATAGGTAGGGTAGAGGTCCTGGGAACCGTGGCTGAGGAAGTTGAAGCCGCTCATCAGGAGCACAGCATATATGCAAAGCAACCAATGGGTCTTGAGCATCTGCTTTGTCTCATGGAGGAATACCCTACACCAAATTGAGTTAGCCGCATTTGAATGTATGGCATCCTTTTCTGCCTACCTAGTTTTGCTCGGACCAGTCTTAGCGTCACCACGCTGTTCCGCAGCCTTTCGAGCGGCTTTAGCGCGCAAGAAGACCGCAGATTCGGGCAAGCATGCGCGAATGACCGCCGCAAAAAAGCTGACAGCAGCTCCGAACCAGAAGAGCGCACGCCAACTGTGGGGGTTGTGGGGAACTAGACCGAGATTGACGACAGCCGCAATCAAATAGCCAACCGCATATCCTTGCTGAAGCACTCCGCTCACTAGACCACGGGCTTCGACGGGCATGTTCTCGAGGGCAGTGGACGCCGCTGGATACAAGAAAGGGCATGAGAAGACAAATTCACTCAGAGGCTGCGGTTTAATTTCACTTACAGAGTCCCCAAATGCCACCCATGGCGACACCAAACAAGGAGCGACAGGCCAAGAACTGCTGGAAAGTGTTGACAAATGCAGATCCGAGCTCGAGGACTGCCAAGGGTGATTAGAAGCCGAACTTTTCTATGCGACTGAATGGGATGGCATACCGCAGCAGAGTAGAAGATTGCAGACCAGTGGCCACTTGCGGCCATAGCGGTCAGAGATGACACCGAATACGACGGCACCCAGAGACCGGAAGAGAAGAGTGAGCGTGATCGAGGTCGTCTGTTGGAGAAATAGGTAAATGCGTGCTCAAGCCGCCAATGTTGTAACCTACGAGGTCGTTCGTGGTCTTGCCAAACTGCTCAGTCAGGCGTGTCACGCTTAGGGAGACGCTGAAGAAGTCGATTGCGTCGCATGTCCAAGCGAGCCACCTGGTGACAGAGTGTCAAGTCTAGTCCACACGGCAGATGAAGCGACGACGTACCCCGAGAAGAAGAGCGCCCACTGCACAAACGTGAGCTTTCCGAGCGTCGTAAGGAGCGACTCTTGACGCTCGGTCTTCTCGCGAACGGGGACGAGGTTCCGGAGGAACGCAGGGGCCATGGTGGTGCAGAGGAGAAGGGCAAGGCCGCCACTCGAGCCCGCCAGGCGCGCTTTATAGGGCCAGGAAGCCCATGTCTCCTATCAGCTGACCGGCGAATGGGATGGCGGCATCACCAACCGGCACCAATGATCTGGGCGTGTGTATTTTTAGCCCCGACTCGCCTTCTTTGATGGGGCCACGCTTCGTACTCGCCATGCCCCGCGTGGACAGCCTGCCATCGTCCATTTTAACACCGATGCCTGGTAATTCATTTCAGCAACTCTGGCCAGGTTCAGATTTCTGGTTCTATTCACAGCAAGGCACGATCGAATCCGCTCGCTAAATGTTTTTTCAGCACGGGTGCCTTCGCGCCGTGTAGGAATGAGGCTCGGCTACGAACGGAAGCCTTTCATGCGGAAGATCGAGGACGGGATTAAGGCCTGTGGCGCCCCGGATTTCTCCAACCACAAATCGAGTCCCTTGGGGTCGATAACTCATGCGGGGTTTATCGCGACTGCATGCCGTGAACTCGCCCTACGATTGCGTTCCGAGTCTTCGTTCCCAGCATATCGACGGCGGCATGCGACTTCCGATCTATCAAGAGGCGTTCATTGGACATCCGGCTACCCGCTGAACGACGGGTGCACAAAGCAAAGCTTCGAGACTCGCTGTCCGTCAAGATGAAAGAATGCCAAGCCGATGGTACCTTCTTACAGCCCTCAGAACATCGCATATCCGATTCACAGGCATAGTTATGATAAACAAAAATGCCAACGTGCTTCGTACTCAATGTCATAGGCGTTGGACTGTTTGGTCTTGTTGTCGTAAACAAGGGCAGACTTGGCAAACATAATGCTTTTTACCCTGCTTGGGTTATACTCAAGCTGAGTAGTAATATAACTATACAGAGAGTGTTTTATTCGGCCAGAGCGATGATAAACCTACCGTTGGCCATAAACGTTTGTGCGAACATAGTTTAGGAACACCCCAGAGTCTAAATTGTCCAGTACTGATCGAATTTGACTGACTTTACATTCTCAGCTGAATGCATATGGTCAGAAATGTTACGTATGCGCATTAGCTACACATGCATCACTACGACGAAACACAGCCTTGGAAATGCAATTCCAGCCTCTGCGCCACCACGCTAGGCTTTTGCGGTTCAAGTAGGTCTATAAATTCGAGACTATGAAAGATAGTTGTATTTCTCCGACATCGTTGACTTCTCATGCGACACCGAGAGAAGGTCATTTCAGGCTTGGCGATCGTCGGCTACGAGCAAAATGAGTGCGATTAGGCCAAATTTGTCCACAAAACTGTTATTTTGAACACAAGTGAAGCTTCCGTTATCCTGGTAATCCAAAATTAGATACGTGTGGGCTTACTGAACATCAGGCAACCGATGCCGACTCTGACAGAACGTGGCAAGTTGCCAGGTTTGATTTGTCTTTCCCGCGTAGATCCATACCATGCATGAGCATAACCGAGGCGATGCGTCGACTTCTGGCTTAGAGTGTGTACTTGTAGTCCACATGTACGATCGGGCAGGGAAGGTATCTCGTGGCACCCAATGTCGTCGAGTTCACGTTGTGCTTGCGGGGGTGGGATCTCGCAGCCGCAAGAGTGCCACCTAGATCGGTTTACTATATGCTTCCATACGGTCTTCAGAGAAATCCAGAGAGATTTCGACGCTGAAATCAAAGACGTCTACAGGATAAGCATTTTTCCACGAACGAGGGTGCTTTCCGTTAAGGTTAGTCAATATTACGACCTCGGAAAGCAGAGGGCTCCCCTCAAAAGGATGTTCGTATCAGCACCGCTCCGCAGCACCGATGTTCAAATGATCCACCAAGTGAACGGGTTGCCAATACCAACTCTATGCATGGTCTTCTGGATGTGCAGCAACTCATAGTCACTCCCTTGCTCAGTGCTATTTGAGATTACTGATAGAAGGCGTAGCTTAAGCGGACACACATGTGGTTTAGACGACTCGAACCCACTCTCAATCATGCTCTAAGCATTCTCAACAGTCTAGAGTATTATGTTACTGTCACTGGCCGATGATCTTTGCGCGGGTATGAGGATGCGTTGACAATTCTTCTTCACTACAAAGCCCGGGAGCACTTTGGCTGAAATAACAAGACGGAATTACTCAGAGCGCGTTTGAACCTAGAGCTACAGTAGCGATTTCGAAAGCGCTGAGCTATGGGGAAGCTTGCACCTAGCTAACAAAGCCTTTGCTCCTCGTTCCCTAACTCAGTTCTTTGCAGGTGCCACTTCACTCCGACTTTGGGTTTCTGGAGTATGCAAATATGTGCATATAAACCCTGACTCGCATCCAATCTCGGAATTTCTTGATTCAAACAGATAGAAAACCGATTCGAAGTAAACAATCAACTTTCTTTTATCTGTTGTTGGTGAAAGGCAAAACCCCTCATATACCAAGATATTTGGCTGTGGAGCTGTGCCTACGGCCATTCATCGCATTTTTCTTCACAAGGCTTGCCAACTGAAATATATTACTATGAGCGGATAATCTCGAATCGCATGAGTGTAACATACTGCACTGTTCAGGGAAACAACAAGTCGGACAGTTTTCAGAAGAATATGGGTTGCAGTATCCGTTACGGGCGTGACAACGAGTGTCTAACACAGCAGGACAGCGTTTACCGAGAAAGCGAGTGCCAAAACGGCAAAGACAGCTGATTTGAAGGAGAAGATCATTTTATAATAGAGGGGGGGCAGCGAGGATGGCGGTGAGATAGCATAAAAATGCTCTATTTTATATGCCGTGTATGCGGGCGTTTCGGAGTGCTAAGGACACTTGGCTTCGGGGTACCCGGTCATAGCTTTTCAGAAATGCGTAGCATCGCTTGAATGTTAAGTAGGAGGAAGCTTTTAACGTAGCTACCCATATCTTCATTGGGTGCTGTGAATCTGATGCCAACCAAGCCCAGCCGGAGGTAGCATGCGGGATATCGTGCCCTGTCGCGCCTCTCGAAGTGATGCCAAGTCTCGCATTGGTCAATCCGGCGAGCAAGGAGCGCCCATCATGAGGGGCTAGTGCCGTGTCGACCAAGCAGTAGACGGGCTGATACAACCGTGGTCCTTGAGTGCTTTGATGGAATTGGGAGCGGGGTTATAGGCCATGTTTTAAGGGTCTTACGGCATGCCTCACGAAGGGTAGGAAATATATCGATTATTTGTTCTATTTTCACTTGTATCCTCTAACTTCAACGTCGAGACATTTTCGCAACCACTGCTTCGACTCCTGGGTCGTATCCACGCCTTCGTCGAAGAACGGTTTAATGCAGCTATGTGCAATTCCTTTAAATAGATCGACCAGAATCCAATTAAGTCTTGCACCAGTCAGCTCAATCGCTGGCTCCGCATTAATTTCAAGTAGGTTAACTTGAAATTTTGAAGTGTCCTTTCCGGGGATATGGGTAACTAGCAGATCCACTCCAAAAAGTTCAAACGCATTAGGTAGAACCTATCGGTCATTGAGCACCAGATCAAGGGAGCGTATAGATAACTGCTCACCTGGAAGTGAACGGAGCTCGCAAGAGCAGCCCTGAATGTCTCCCCTAATATTGCGGCTACCTGGTCTTCAATTCCGGTCATGTCCCCTTCAGACAAAACTACTTCCCCGGCTGAAGGTCCCGATAAGACAGTGCAACCAACGAGCTCCCTTAACAGTCGCACGCTCGATTCATGCACATGGTCCTGAAGAGCCGTATTCGTTAGGTGAGGAGAGAGATCAATGTTATTTGGGTCATCATCGGGACCAGGTTGTGGTGGTGTGTAGGTGACTCCAGAAAAGAGCGCGAGGATATTCGGACACATGTATAACTTTAGGGCACCCGATGCCACGCAATAAACTCGGAGGTGAAACTGAATCAAACGAAAAATATGTCACCGAACGTCATGATCTACTTTCCAGTGACTGCGTACTTTGCGCCCTTGCAGCCCCGTGGCGGGGCCTGGAAAGATGATACCTTGGCTTGAGACGGGTCCACAAGTAGTGGTGTGTCCAAGTATTCCTATATGCGAGCCTCAGTTGGACATGAAACCGTGAGAAGCGGATGTTTGAGCAGAGAATCACCTGAATCACGAAATGCCGAAGTTGTGAAGTTATTACTGCAGTCCTATCGTTGCCTTCTGGGACAACAGCTTCATCTTCTACTTCATTATCGTCATCGCTATCATCCTCAAAGGATTCAAATATCGCATACAAGCTATCTCGGCTATTGAACATCCGTATTCCTTGGCCACGATCAGCTGTGAATTTGTGGTGGTTAAATTTGAGCTACCAGGTCTGATTCAAGTACGAACCCATGCCAGGTTTTAAAATAAACCACTTATTCTCCCTTTCTAATTTATCGGATAGCTCATATAACTCGTCACTCCAAAGCTCATCTAGTTCGTCCGCGAATGATATTTCAATCGGCCATGTGCGTGGTGTCGCTTGTTGCAGCACCGAATCAGGTGTCTTGGCAAGGTAGTTGACGATAGTTCGGTGAAGAAAATGCTTCCTTATAAGGGCCTTTCTAATAGTATAGGATGAAGAAAGCACTTTGTTCGGATATTCAAGTGTGAGCGAATGCACTAGTGAATCGTAGGTAGCCCATTGGAGCAGGTAGCCAGGATCTGTGTTCTCATCAGGCTCCGTGCTCGATAGCGTCTGGGGTCCGGATATGCTCCCAAGTGCCTCTCGAACGAGTCCATTTATGTGATCCGATTGCCAAGTGACAAATGTCGCAAAATCCCTCATCGCGGTTGGAAACAAGTTTACGAGTATATCTAACATGAGCACAGCCACCATGCACTTGAATTTGTTGACCATCATGGACGAGGACGACCCTATTGAAACCACAATGCCTATTTACTTGTCTGAGTCTTTGAAACAAAATCTCCATCTATTCCAATATCCTCTGCTTGCTCGCCCGCTTGAGGTCTCCCCTGGTGCCAAATCTACGGGTAAACGAATCAAGGCTCGCCACAAGCCTAAGACCGGTCGATATGAAGTCCATGTGCCAAACGATACTCGCGAGGACGTTTGGAATGCCGAGAGAGGAAAAGAATTGGGACAGGCTCGTGCAGAGGAGGATGCAGAAGAGGCTGGACCGAGTGAAGAGCCCATGAAAAGCAAGAAGCGAGATTATGAACGCGAGGAGCGGGAAAGAGAGGAGAAAAGGTTAGATGATGTTAGACTGAGAAGTGAGAAGACCAAAGATACTGGTGTCTATATGTTAGGCGTCATCCGGGATGGTGAGTGTCGCATCCCGGTACCTGACTTATGTTAATGTCATTCGTGCAGGGAAACTTTACTTGCATCGAATCCAGGATGTGCAACAACTAAGGCCTAGCCTTACATACCTCGATGCAGTGGCGAAGAAACAAAAGCGTACCCGTGCTGTTGGCGACTCTGACGATGAAGGCCCGCCTCCTGATCCAGACGAGCCGGCACCACCGCCATCCGCAACACCCAAAGTGAGCCATATGATAGAAACTTCGCCCGCATACTTATGATAATGTTTAGGAAAAGAAAAAATCGGACGCTAAGGAGGTTTTGGTCACTGCGCGAAAAACCGATGACAAATCCGGTGCACAAATTGTTGGGGGTTTGAGCGCGATTCGTCGCGAAATGCTTAATATCATACGGGAGGAACAGGAAGAGAAGTGGCAGCCCCTCGATTATAAGGGAATCGATGTTAGTATCAATTAATTTCAAGCTAGATTGCATTATTGAGCTCCCTCCAGACTAAACAGTCACAGGAATGGTTCAACAAATTGTTCGAGACAAGCGAACAAGAAATGCGGTGTCTTACTACACCATCCAGCATGCTATCCTGCATAGAGGGTCTTCGTACAGAGTAGCTTAAACGGCTTTGTCTGTTATTGCTAATTTCAATAATTTACATAATTGGATTGGCCCGTTACAGTTATACAGACAAACCAGGGTTTGTTTATGATGAACTTCTAGGCGGCACATCGGTATATGCGGGTGGGCCAGCGGTTGCGGCTGGTGTCGTTCCT
This sequence comes from Ceratorhiza oryzae-sativae, assembly GCA_030998015.1. Taxonomy (NCBI): domain Eukaryota; kingdom Fungi; phylum Basidiomycota; class Agaricomycetes; order Cantharellales; family Ceratobasidiaceae; genus Ceratorhiza; species Ceratorhiza oryzae-sativae. The sequence goes on along the minus strand of JARWMV010000232.1, from coordinate 2,679,680 downwards.
GGGTTAAGGTATGGTGGTAGTGCACCGTCTACAGGGACTGGTTGTGGGTTGGTGGTAATAGACAGGGTACTCCCAGCCGGGTGGTTACTAGTCTGACGGAAATGATCATTGATGCCTGGTGGAGGATCTGCAGGATCATCCATGGGCGGGGGAGGAGGGGGCGCAGACTCATTGGCATCAGATGTGTTAGCAGCCAGCAACTGAAGCCTCATAGCTAAATTCGAGACAGCATCGCCCCCGAGGGGGGTGAGTGGTGGGGGAGGGTCGGAATTGATGTCTGCGAGGATGTCGGGGCTCAGCACAGCGTCTGAATGTGGATGAGAAATGGAAGGGTCGGGGGGTAAGCCTTGTTCGCTTGTTCCGAGTCCCAATGTTAGACCATCAAACTGGTCTTGTGGTCTAAACCCATACGACGCTCCTTCACCAGGGAACACCAGTGCCATTCCGCTATCCTCGTCCCCCGTCTGCGCCCATTCACCAAATGTACCAGACGGAGCTGGAGGAAGAATCTGCTCTCTTGAAGAGCTAGCGGCCGCCGCGGCTGCAGCAGACTCAGACTCGAAAAATGTCGGCAGTCGACTTCCACCAGGTGTGATAATTCCATTACCATTTGCGCGAGACTCGGATTCATGAAATGTTGGGAGTTGAGAGCTGCTAGGCTCTAATGGTGGGGGCCCATATGGACCAGGTCCTTCAGCAAAGGGCGGCGGCGCAGTGGGTTCAACGCCCATGAGAGGTGTAATACTTCCGTCCTCGAACGCGGGAGGCGGCCCAGTGCTTGGTCCTTCACCGTGATCGGCGTCCTCCGCCCGAACAGTGCGCGCGGGAGGCTTGTCATGCTTCTTCATGTACGCTTGGCCAAGGTCGTCCGGCACCTCAACCTGAGGAGCAACACGCGGAATGATTGTCACAGGAATCCGCCCCTTAACCGTTTGTTCTTGACCGTCGACCAAAAACGACGCCCGCAGGATAACATGAAACGATACATCATGCATCAGCGTCGTCTGGGAGATTGATGCGCAGACTTCATGCGTATTCTCCTCGCTCTGGATGTCTGCGTGGGGATCGTGTGACAGACCATGCAAGACAAGTCGTACTCGAACCGTCCGGGTAGGATGTAACCGCGCCGGCGCACCCGACCTAGTCACAATCGCCGAATGAACCGAACCACTCGGGGACACTGAGCTTGACGTGCTATACTGGCTTTGCTGCATCTGCATCGATGAGCCTTTTTCGAACCCGGCGGTTGGGGGTGGACTGGCAAACATGCTCATATCTGGTTCGCCAATTGCCCATCCAGTTTCGTCTTCAGAGCTAATCGACTCGGTCTCTTCTTCCGAATCGCCCGTATCGAGACGAATAAGCCGCACGAGTTCGGCGCGTAAGTTTCGAAGCCTCAGACCGCGGCCCATGACATTCACGTCCGCCGGGGGCACTTCCCAATACACAGGAATGGGCTCTCCGGAACGGAACACCGTTCGAGGCACCTCTGCCGTCACCGGGGTTGGAGTATCGAGTGTGATACGGCGAGGGGCGACATCCAAATAGGGCGAGGTGACCGTTGTGTAGCGACGCGTATGAACTTCTACCGTCTTGCTAATTGGCGGTAAAGTTGACGATTCGAGCGTGACGATAAGGCAGTTCGAGATGGCAGAGTTGGGGGTGTGTAGGCATTGTGGCGTGTCGGATGCGAGTCGAATAGAGAACGGCAAAACGGCGGGCATGGTGCTCGTCTCTGGGCTAGTCGAGGTCGAAGGGGCTTGGGTCTGGGACCATAGCGTATGTTTGGAGAACCCGAGCTCGACCTTGTTTGGTCCAACATTCTCCTCTGACCTGAAGGTGATTGTGCTGTGGGCAAGGTGGAGTTACAGCTTACTCATATAAAAGCAACAACCTGCGGACATACACTTTATTCCATTTATCAAGTGGCGTGCCCTTGACCGATACCTCTCCTTCAAGAGACGAAACATCACCGTCTGAGCCGAGGAACCCAGACTGGAACGACTCCTTTCCTTCTGGTGGAGTGACAAGAATCAGGGGTTGCTCATCGTTTAGGACTGATTGAATCCCGGGCTGATGTGCGCCTTCAGAATACAGAGGAGGAGGGGATAAGTGGTTGGAGTTGGGTTCCTCCATGAAAGCAGGTAGAGTCGTCAAGGTACTATAGTGTGGTGGTGGTGGTTGGCAGGTTTGGCCAGGGTAAGTTACCAGGTTCGACACTGAACAGGATGACATCTTTCTCGTCAAGCGCCGGCGACAGGCTGTGCACCTTACTTGTTTCCTCAACTTGAGCGGTGGATAACGTCCGTAACAACCCCGCGTGTATTTTTAATGTCCGAACCCAATCGATTAGCTCCGAGAACAAAAAAGGCAAGAACAATTGAAAATCCAATGGCATCCTACAACGTTGAGGAAACACCCCACTCCCGAATTATAAACTACTTGTATGCGCGGGCTTTTGGTGGAAATTAAACTAGATGGAGCTCAAAAAATACCTTCACATATTTAAAAACTATGAAACTTTGACATTATACCGGTTGTGTGTTAATGTCGAGCGACATTGACAGCGCGAGTGTACAACCAAGATGACGATGAGGCCAGGATTCTCGAGAATGAAACCCCATGGCCCAAATACGTGCACGTGTGACTGGAAGCTCCGCCGACTAGAAGATGGCATTTTCACAGTCTAACTCCCAGGCTGAAGTGGAGAGCTCTAACGAAGCTTAATTTTTCGCACCTGTGCGTTGGGTAGGCGACACCCACCGTGCGACCTGGGCGGAGCTGTCCTTGGCCGACTTTCATCGATTCGGGTACCTTATTTTATCAATTTCTCCTGGTTTTGTGCGACTAAAATTTCCCTTTTCCCTAGCCTTCTGTATTTTTTGACCTTCTTTGACTTGCTCCATGATTTGGTACCTGAGCTACTACGCGCAACTCCTTTCGCTCGTCCTTTTCACTTTTCACGCTTGGATTTAGCCACCTGAGCTTATCCATTACCGTGTTCACACAGCACTCCTGGACCCGTGTGGGTGGACAGATGCTACACATTAGGAATTCAAAGTCATATGTTTCAGTCTCAATATATCGACTTGACCGCTCTAGCTAGCCCCAGCAATCCCCAATGCCTTGCTATGCTTGAACTAGTGTATAGGTGCAACGTTCAGGCGTTGGTTGTGGGTACGCTCCAGCTCCATCGACACCTATCAACGTGACTTGAGCGTTGAAAGCCCGTTAGTCCTTGACGACTCATCGCTGGGGGAACGTCCTATAAATCAAGGTAAAGATGACTACATTTGACACAGCGCTGGCTTTGATTGAGATAAGTGGCTGGGAACAGGATGTTTATGTACAAATGCCAAGAAAAGAAACGAGAAAGCGATGGGAAAGCGATGGGAAAGCGATGGGAAAGCTATGGAGAAGTAGAAAGTAGTCGGAAATAGTCTATATTGCAATGATAGAGATCGACTAAGTCAAAGGGTTTAATACCCGACCATGGCAATAAGCCCTCGACACTTTTGGGCTCCGCATGTGCACTGAATAGAGAACCTGGGATCTGTGGGATCTGTTGGTTGGCTGGGGCTATAGTCAAATGTAAGCTCTTCCCTGGCGCGTATGTCTCGGATTGCCACGACCGCCAAACGTTCAAGTCCAGTCTAGATAGGTATCAGTTTGAGATGGATGGTAAATGGTTGGTCTCGGGGAGACTTGCCTCTGGGAGGGTATCATAGCACACGGGGTAAACCTTGAGGTTTGGATCGCAGCTGTGGCTATTTAGACTTAGTTCAATTCTCATGGAAGATGGCATATATGCGGCTTACTTGATGAACCGGGTCCAGTTTCCTAAATGGTGTAAACACAGATAAACTCCACCCGAAAAGGTGGATAGAACGCACCATATCTCCAACAATTCAGAGTATACTTTTTATGTCTTGCATCCAGATCGAATAGATATCGATTGTAGTCGTCGAATTGGACCTTGTTTCCAGTCGACAATTCTCGAGCAGAGACGTATCGTGGGAGGTCGTCGGCTTTTTCCCTCGTCCTGTCAAAAAAATAAACGGCTATTTCGGGATTCACGAAAAAGGGGATTTACAGTATTTCTCTACACCTCGAATAATTATCATTAGGATTCATCTGGTTACGTTGTATGCTTACCCTGTGAAGGTCCCGAGTACCTGTCCAGCCTTGATAGAACGAAGCGGACGAACGCCCCAACCTTGAATCGAGGGAGTGAATATATTCATAGGCACACTACGAGGCTGCTGCGCGACCCGATTTGGACAGTTGGCCGAGCACATGCAACGCTAACCATAATGATATTCATACGCCACACCAAGTGAGTTCCAGAATATGCGCACCTTGTTGCATTCGATTGCAACTCCTTGGTGATCAAGTCTGAACAATCCCTGAAAGTTTATGGGACTTAGTTTGACAGCCCAATTAACGCCAGAGTTGCTTACTTTGTTGGTATATGCGAACTTGTGAAGCGCTCGTGGGATTGGTACTATATTCTCGAACAATGGGTCTTGACATCCGCACGCATGTGGTCTTGTACATTGGTCATCACATCGGCAAGACACAAACATGTCGTCGATGTTTTCGACCGTAGCGTTCGGTCCCCTGCAGACCCATCAAATAAGCATTTGCCATAATACGGTAGGATACAAGCGTCAAACCATTCAATATCCATTTCGTTGTACTCGAACGTCTTCTTGAGCTTAGGAAGTGCGATGGGTGTGTCGGATTCGTTGGTAAACGTGATATAAGCCGCCCCGACTATTTCTGCCCGTTTAGACCACTCATCACCGAGTTTCTCCAACGGCGACGGTCCCGTTTCTCCTATCTGTGACGGATTCCTGAGCCACCAAGACTAGGAGACGGAGGAGCAAGGATCATTTCAGGGCTCGGTCCGTTTGGCTGGTGACTGCCCATTCGGGGTGGCGCAGGTGGGGCGGGATCGTCGTCTGACGAATCGGACGAAGTCTCTCCGCGGGCAAAGTTTCTGTCGTTGATATCGAACATGGTGAATCCCGCTTTCCGTGCATCTCCCCCCTCTCGTTCGCGGTGCTTGACCATGACGGAGCTCATGCCGCATTGGTGCCAGAAGTTTTTCGAGACCGATGGGGGGCCATGAAAGTATGGGGCATGTTCTTCTTCGTCGCCAACGATATAGGGTAGCTGATTAAAATGGAGAAATCTTGCGCCTCGTATCGTTTGATGAACGTTTGGTGTTCCGTGCAATTCTTCTTGGGTGCTGGAATCCTGTAGAGCATGTTTGAAATGAGGGTCTGGTGAGTAATTTGGTGGCGCACCCACCATTCCTCGCTTGTCCCGTCTTGCCTGCACCAATCGTCCCTGTTCCACCGAATCTGCAGACAACAAGGTCAGAATGCGCGTGAATAAAGTCGCTCGGCGGATGTCACCTTGTAGCTGGAAGACGCACCGCATTAGTCGAATGGGGGAAATGAATCTCAGACACATGACGCACCTCATCCGATCGTTCTCGCCTCGGTGCGAGTCAACAATACCGTCGACTCCCATCGTTCCTTTTCGCCGAGATTCCCATAGTCTTCTGGCTCCGAGTTGGAGGATATCCACTGGAGGGCGTCTTGGTCGTCGGCGGCGCTCCGTTTTGCCCGCGTCGCGGACGGCTTGCGCGTCCCTGACGGCTGTTTCGACTTGCGTTTCTTGCTAGTAGACGGCATGGGGAGAAACGCGATCGTGGAGAGCAATAAACCGGGATGACATACTATAATAGGCCCTGGTGCCCCCCGGGCGCTTAGCGCGTGGCTTTGGTTGCTCCTTTGTGGCGACAAAGGAAACACCGGTACGACAAAGAGCGGGGCCGAGCCAGATGAGACACTGCGGGCTTGTTGCCTGCACTCTAAAAACCCGGTCTAGACACGGCGGACTCTGTAGTATCCCTCGCAAATGAACGACTCGCCCAGGTTCCTCCTCAAGTCCACCAGGGACGCCCTCCTCATCGTCGAGGCCGCCGAGCGCGGTCTCTTCCCCAGGCTCGTCCGTCGCCTGACCGAAAAAGAGCGATCTAGCTACATCCACTCCGGCTCCGTCTTTGTCTACGACGAATTCGAGTCCGGCATTAGGCGGTTCACCGATACGTGAGTCGTGCATTAGGCTTTAGTGTTTGGGGATTGCGGCTTGATCTGATGCTCTAATAGCATGGTTTGGAGTCCGTCGCGGATTGTTGGGAATTATTTGGCAAGTACTGGGCGTGTCAGTGTTGAACTAGGATTTAATCGAGCGATGCAGGTCTATCGTCAAATGCGCAAGCATGAGCCTCGGCCCACATCTCGGGCTGCAGCCTCTCTCCCACAGCAACCGGCTTCGATGCGTAGCCTCGCTCGTCCTCGCCCCGACTCTATTCCGAGCGAGAATGAAAAGTCTCGCAAGAGGCTGGAACAACTGTATGTAGGCAGTCTCACGAATAGCGACAAGTTCAAGCCAGATGGGCTGATCAAGAGGGTACGCTTTGATCATGCTCGGATGATGGTGGGACTAAAGCCCAAGATAGACATTTGCGCTGATGTGTGAAGGAAAGCATATTCATGTCATTGCGTACTATACCTACGAGGACGCAATGAACGAACGTTTCGAGACACCTTCCGAGCACGCTACCTTCTCTGAACTAACCATCTCTTCCGACTTTCTCAAAGATTTGTCGGCGTACCGTGTCCCGCCCCGCGTCGAGAGGCTTCCGAACGGGCAGCTAGCATATGCGTAAGTTTTCTCGTCTCATTCGATCGCAATAGTTTAACTCCATCCACTACAGAGGCGAAGACTTCGACTCGCTGGAATTGGGTCCTTTGGAATACGATCGACACTCTCCTCTTGGAACGTCCTCGACGAGCGAATCAGACGTGTCCTCTATCCCGCACACCGAAGCTTCTTCTGCTGAATCATCCTTTGACCTTCCTCCTCTTCTCCCACTTCGACCAGTCCGTACTGCTCGCCAAGCAAATCCAAACTGGAACGATGCGCCTACTCTCTCAGCTTCCAACTACGGTGGACCCGCACACACTACTGTCGCTCGGTCCGAAACAGCCCCCTATTCGTTCTCAAACTCGTCCCTGGCTCCCATCTCAATTCCGTCGCTCTCACCCCCGCCGCCTCGTCTTACTCCTCGCCTGCGCGACGTACGCTCTCAACAACAGCCGTATCCGCTCAGATCCATCCCTCGAGCACCGAGAGAGCCCACAAATCCTCCAGGTGAAGACACCCGCCAAGCTATCCGTGGTTGCTCCCTGTCACTCCGAGGTCGCATGAGAATGCTGTGACTGTGACCATTCGTCCTCCTCCTGCATACGAAGTTGGGCCTAGTGGAGAGCGGGTAGAGTATGACGTCCCCGAGGGTCGATGGACGCCGAATAGTGGAATGGTTCTCTTGTACTCGGACGCGCATGGGGATAGCAGATCAAGTAGGACAAGTGCGAGTCGCGAAGATAGTAGGTATGGATATCAACAATGAACCCAAACCAATTTTAATTCCTTCTGCATAAATACGCCTAAATTTATGCTCGTACAAACCACGACTCTATGTATTCTGCAAACCACCTTATTTTGCATATATAATCCCAATTTTCGTTTATTTATACACTTCAACCCGTGGGGCGTGAGCACGTGATCTGAAGAGCAACGCATGACGCTAACTTGACACGTACCTCACCACCCCTGCTTCTCATGGACGAATCATACCAACGATGGATCGACCTCACAGACGACGAGCTCACTCCTGAAGTTGTACGGGAGACTCTTCTTCCGCTTCAGGATGACCTTTGGGTTGCTGCTGCTTGTGCAGATAGGATTCTCAATGACGTCGGGACGCAGAGTGCGTTGCTCGAGCTTGGGCTTGTGAGGACCGGACAAGCTGGGGAGAAGATTCGCAATTCGATAGAGGAACCTGAGGATAATTCTAAAGAGGATTCTAGCGAGGAGGACGACGAGGGCAAGAGCGAGGAAGAGCAAAAGGAAGGTGCGACACAGACGGAAGCTGACCCGCTGAAACGTGCCCTCACCAAGGATGAGACGAGCCGACGTCTGCTTGCACTCAGAGTTGTGCTCCTTCGACGGCTCGATTTGACCCGGACGTATGGCGAACTCCTCACGAGCGGGGCGCTCCATTCACCGCCGGCGTCAAAGTCGGTCGGGGAGGACGAAGACGATCCGTGGGCAGAGGAGGAAGAGAAAGAGCCGTCGGTGTCAAACGAGGCTCCATTTATGTCTCTTCCTGATTTTCTGACGATGGACATTATTTACACTGCCCTGCTCTTTGCTTCAACCCAACGGTTCGCCGCGCTCAAGCAACTCTTCACTCGCCATTTGTCTGATTTATTCCCCTACCGACTTTTGATCCTCGGAAATATCCCACTGCATGTCTCACCGGTTGAATATGTCGATCTCCTCCCCTCATGCAACTATTCATCGATGCGAGAAGAGACTCGGCTCTCTCAGCCCTGGCGCGAGACTCCGGATTGGGTCGAGCAGCCAAACGTCCAGGCGGCGCTTGCTGAAGCTGGTATGCAAGACTTTCCCCAGTTTGACGCCACCGGCGTCACGACGGAGCGGCCAACAACGGGCGTACGAAATGAATTGCTGAGCGCGGACGAGCTTGCGAGCTGGTTCAAGGGTCGGGTAGAGGCGATTGACGAGTTGGGCTTGGTGGATATCGCGCTTGAATTCGTGCAACATGCCGCGGCGCTGGCTATTCCCAGCTTGGACGCCGAGGGGGAAGAGCTCAGTCTATTGGCCAGGCTCGTATACGATGTACCTGTCCCAGAAAGCAAGCTGGCAGACGAAGATTGGACGCTCGACAAATGGCGGACTTTGGACCCAGCTTCAGTCATTCGTGCCTATCTAAAATACTCAACCCCAGCAACGGTAGCATCTGACATCAGACGGCTCGTCACTCCATATCTTTTTGTCCTAGACGCGCGCCGTCAACGCGAACAGTCTTCCCCCACAGAACTCGCACAAACCCAGTCGGACGAGCTCTTGTACGGATGGCTCCTCGGCGCATCACTCGAGCTTGCGGCAGCGGTATTTATTGCCTCTAAAGCAGACCTCCCGCCCGTGCAACGCGTCATCCAGAAAGACGAAGATCTCGCACGCCTGGCATTAGCATGTCTCTACGGCTCGGGTGCACTCGACGCTTGGCCCACGATGAGCTCCATATTCGAATGTCTTCCAGCCTGGGAGATATCGGACTCGGACGCGGACGGCCCGGACGCAGACGAGGCAGACACGACGCTCGCGTCGCTTGCTGCATTTGTCACACCCACCACCGCCCGAGCAACTACAGCTCCATCCGATTTATACGCATTTTTCAGACCGTTGCCTGCTCGTGCACTTAGCCGGGCACTCGACGTGCTCGACGTGCATCTCGAGTCTGGCGAGGTACTCGCACGGTGGGGTGTTCCTGCTCCTTTGAGATGGTTTGTCCAGAGTGCCAAGGATCCAAATCTTCAACGGGCGTGGGCAACAAGGATGGCCAGGCGGAGCGGAGCAGATGGTGGCGAAATGTTGCTGGACGACATGATCAAGCTGAGCGGAGGCTCCTTGGGTGATTTGAGGGGTGCATTTGGTATGCTCAAGCGGGATGAGGTCGTCAAGATTTTCTTCGAGGGTCTATTGAGTGCTGGGCGTGAGTATGAAGAGTATATGCGTGTAGATGTCGTATTGAATGGAACTCAGGTTTCGAACAGGCACGCACCATGTTGAACCCACGGGGGGTTGCCCCACCCCTATCCTCCGACGCAGTCGAAAGCTTATGTCTGACTGTCTCGCGCGAATTTTACGACAATGCAAGCTCTGGAAACATCCATAGCGGCGAGATGAAGCTCGCATACGATTGGTGAGTCTGCATCATCATAGAAATCGCCCCAATTTAACCCGAGTCACAGCCTGGGTGTCCCGCTTCAAACGCCTGCAGTGATCAAAGAGCGCGAATTCATCGAAGCCACCAGCCGAATCTGTGCGTTTAACGTAGTGTCGCGCCCAGGAATCCCCATCACACCTCTCGAAATTCGACTAGTCAAGGACCGATTGAGCCTCATCGCTCGAGTACTGTCTAGCACTGATGACGCGTACAAGCATACCCAAGTCATTCTCGACCTTGTTGCTAAGCTTGGATTCAAAGGTGACCTAGCTGCAGAGGTCAAGGCACTTGCAATGATTGCCGATTCAGCGCTCTCGGCTGAAGACTTCCAGGCTGCCGCTGAGACGAGCACAAGGATGGTCAAGACAACTGTCAAGCTCCGAGCGATAGGAACCGGATCCAGTGCCGAAGCAGCCGCGGTCGCTGAGGCCATTGAAGTCTGCTGGCATACGTGCTTCCAACTTGGGAGGCAGTCTGAGTTTGCGGATACCAAGACTAAAATGACGCTGCTTGCACATGCACTGGAGCTCTGCCCTCCAGAAAACATAGGCGACGTTCTCAATGTGTGGAGACGACTTGAGGGCGAAAGTATAGAATCCCGAAAGGCGCGCGGACCAATAATCAGACAGGCACCTGCCCGACGTAATCGTGGTGCGCACGATCTGCTTGCGCTTCCAGATATGTCTGCGCCACTCATTAGCCCAGACGCGGCCGCGGCTGCTGCACGCACTTTCACCCGTGTCGCTGGCGCTGCTGCGAATTTCCCGTTTTCAGTTCGCGGCCGCTTGGGCTCCACTACTAGTAGGGGGTTGGATGACGAAACCTCGTCGACGCGGTCGAGGAGCCCCGACAGTGTTGCTTCGTCAGCAAGGCACGCGTTCTCAAGAGGTGTGGGTTGGCTTATTGGCGCAAATGAATAGGGAACATTTACATGGTATTTGGGACTCGTATGCTGTCTTTTGGACTGGATTAGGCGACTGGTATTGTACATAGAAGCTGTAACGTCATAGTGAGAGATGTCACAAACAAGCGGTACTATCCCTAAAGCAAGAAAAACGCTCACGTACATCTTGTTTCAGGATGGCTGGCACAGCGTCAAGTCTCAATAAGGCATGAGTCTTCTCAGCTCTTTTGCTTTTTCTTCAATTTCGATCTCTCCTCCTGCCTCACTCTCTGAATCCGAACCACCTTCAGACATCCAATCAACTAGGAGCTCTTCAATGTCTGTGCGAACACGGATCTGTCGCTCGGCCATGAGATTTGTCCACTGATTGAGCTGTGCGGACGTAAACACGGGACGCAGTCGACCAAACGCAAGCATATAAAAGTCTTTGACCCACGGGCATGATGCGACCGCCTGGAAGAGAAGAGCCTTAGCGCGGTCTAGTTTGCCCGCCCTCAGTTCCAGCTCAAGGTATATGCGCCACACTGACGGCGAATGACGCATTCTACGATCCATCAGTAAATAACAAACACATCACAGTTATGTCAACCAAGAATGCTAACCGATGATCGTTCACTGCCCTGGTCAACACCGTGCGCACGCGTTCAACTTCGTAATGGCCATGTTCCCAGCTTTCGACCCACACGGCCCATAGCACACGCGTGAGCGAAACTTCGGTCTTGATATCATCTTTGAGATCTTCGTGCAACACAATGTCCGACACGGCAGCTCGAACCCTGCCCCAGATCTTCTCGCCACGCTCAGATTCGAGGAAGAGGCCGAGCAGAGTGGTGTTACCGGGGTACATCTTGATCGCCGCGGTCGCCTGCTCACGGAACACGCTAGGTGGGCATGGTCGCTGCAACGTGCGCGTATGATGGAACGCGGTCGATACTGCTGCAATAGTCAAGGCCTCGTGTTCGGCAGTATAGGGCAAGAATTGCGGGGATCGAAGGTGGTGGCCGTATAACACGAGCGCGTTGGGAAGCGAATGGGAGGTGAGAAGCTCGAGCAGTGCCCTGAGTTTGACCAGCGCGATGCTAGCGGCGGGGTCCCGGGAGCCACCGTTGTCGAGCGTCGCGTCATAGATCCGTTTTGCACGGAGAATGTCAACTGGGTTCGTGTCCGAGACCCCGACCGCCATGACGAGAACCTGTAATGCAGAGTCCACTCCGTCTCGTAGCCATTCCAGCTCGGCCCAGTCCCACCATAACTCGAGTTCACCAGGCCGCCGCTCGTTTATCTCGGTCTGGGCCAGATTGACTCTGTAGATCTTGCGAGCCTCATCGGGCTTGTCTCGAGCACGTTCCAATCGTGCGTGTGCTGCCCATCTGTACAAAGAAGTCTGGTCTTGTGCTAGTTGTGACCTGGACAATTTCAATGCCCTACGTATATGTAATTAGCTTAATATTCATATCTCCGACTGCAAGCCTACTTTTTGGAATTCGTCACCGCCTCAAAGGCCAGCCAGTGCTCATCCCACAATTCGTCCTGGACCACGGGGCTAAGTGTCGCAAAGATCCGACTTCTCAAGAGCATCAGTACCTGACAGATCTCCCTGTCCGGACCATGCTCACCTAACGAAATCGACATCAACACCACGCAAATCATCGGACTCCCAAGTTGTCCCGCCAACCATGCGATCTGATTCGGCTCCAGTTATTCTTCCTACACCCCAACCCCATTCCTTCACAGGACCCCATCCGGCTCGAAGCATGCGCTCATGGCCAATAAGTGCACCGCCGTCAAGCACACGCGGACCGGCCGATTTGAGCTCCACAGGGAACAACACGCTCTCTCGATTCATCCACCGATCGTCTGCCCATACGTCATCTGGTGGAGGAGTCGACCCCGGGGTATGTAACCCGAGAAAGTGGAGAAAGACAAAAAGCAGGTTGCGCCGAGAGATTGGAGTGACAAGAGGAGTTAAGAGGGGCGAAAAGTCGGAGACGACTACGACACGGTAGGGATCGTCAAGGTAATAATTTACGGGGCGAAGTCGGAGAGGGGGCTTGAGCACCTTGTCTAGATTCTCTTCTCGTTGTGCCCAGAGCCGGTACGGGTCAGTGGGCGGCGATCGCAAGGGTGGGATGACCGGTTCCGACTCAGATGGGTTTCCACCGATTGGATGTTCTGTCCAGGTTCCCCAGCCTTGTGCGCCTTCCTCTCCTATACGCGGAGCTTCAGAGTCCCAAAACTCGTCGAACATAGCTATTGTATCTGAGAAGGTGGGTGGACGATTCTGGGGTGCGAAAAACGTTCTGAAAACATGTTAAGCGCCACAGAATTCGAGAGGACGTGGGAGCCTACATTTCAATCTGAGCCTGCATAGCAGCTATCGCTCGCTCCGAATATCCTACGTTCACTTTTAGTAACACTCCAGAAGCCTGAGTGACAACTCACCAGCCTGCCGCAACCACACACAAGATCTCCAAAAAATCCGAAGTCGCTGCATCTCGAGCTCGTCCGAGTTACCCTGTAGCACATCCATTGCGTGTTGAATGTCAAGAATGACAGCTTCAACGCTCTCCATAGCCCGCATCCTCCATCCAACCCACTCAGACCAGACATCTCCATCTTGAGGAAAGTCCTTCAGGATGTCACTCCACTCTTGTTCGAGTTGGTGCTCTGGCCAAACCATTTCGCCAGCACGCAAAAGTCGAAGTCGAAGAGACGGAGAACGCCTGTTAGCAGGGTGAGCAGCTAGTGCCTTGGCCAAGACACTCGCAGCAATTTCAGCTCTAGCCAAAGCGTTAGGGGCCGGCACAGTGTTGTGCTTCAATAGTGCAAGCCATGCTTGAATATCCGTCGGGAATTCTCGTACCGAGCGGCTAGTTGGCCGACACGGGTGAGTTGGGGTGTGACGAGCTCCGTGTCGGATTCAGACTCGGAGGAGCTAGCAGAGGACGCTGAAGAGTCCCGGTCAGCCTGAGTGATGGAACGGTAGGCCGGGCCATCTTCGCGGCGACGAGCTTTTCCAGATTCATCCATTTCGTCTGCCATGTCATCCTGAAGCGAGTCGTTAGTCAGCCTAAAGCAGCTGGATAAAGTATATACCTGGACATCGCGAACTCGACGTTTAGTTATACGGACAAAGCCCTCTTGTTCCTCCTCCAGAGTCAACGGCAAAGCAGCCTTGGAAGGCACAAGACGCCTTGTTGTAGACGAAATAGCACGTTTGTCTATGTATCGCTTGGCCTATGCGATTGTGCGTTAGCCAACAATAAGCACCCAATACATAGGAATACACACCGCAGGACGACCCCTCTTTCCAATCTCAACGGTCTTGCTAACGCCCCGACCAACAATCTTCCATCCGGGTGGCGCACCCAACACGTTCCCATCTACCTCTCCACTTAGCCTGACTCTCAAACAATGAAAAACGATACTTACATCCAGCTCGAAAGAACCTAGGAATATCCGCACGATGTATACTCCCATACTGAATGTTCCCCGGATCACCCTTTCGGTCCGTGAGACATAAGTCCTTCAAGTCGAGCGTCGCATGGTCAGACTCTTCCACCGCCCGAAGCCGTTTCTGTGCGTTTGCGAGGTCCTGCTCAAAATCGTATGCGTCACCTGGCTCTAGGTCAGAGCTAACAGCCTCATCGTCAGAGCGTTCCCTCTTTTTGTTTCTCTTCTCCTTTCCCTTGCGCTCTCTGCGCTTTTCCTCCCTGTACGCCTTTTCCGCGCCTTTCTCCTTTACCCGATGCTTGCTGCCGCTCTCCTTATCCTTGTCCCTAGCCCTCCCCTTATCCCTGTCCCTGACCTTGTCTTTCTCCCGTTCTCGGTCTTCTCGATGTTTCGAGCGCTCCCGGTCGTGTTCTCGGTCGTGGCGAGATGAGAGTTCACGATCCTTCCTGTCCTTGTCCTTGTCCTTATCCTTGGACGAATGCCTCCTCTCCGACTTGTCTTTATCTTTAGTCCTGTCCTTTTTATCCTTTGCTTCTCCGAGGTCTGGAAACGAAGAGAACGACGGGGCCGGAAACGAGGAGAACGAGGGAGCAGACATAACGGGTGTAAAGAGTAGCACCACAACAAACCAAGCTGACTAATCCGATCACCACGTCCAAACGCTTAAGTCTTGTAAAGAGAGATGCGATGTATATATATTAATCGAATACGATACATGAATGATCCAACCCATCTTGCAAATATTCACTCAGATCTAACTAAAACTATCGGATTTCAATGGGTGAGGCAGCGGCGGTGGGGGCGGCAGCAGGAGCTGGATCGCCGGTTTGGCTACTGTTTTCAAACGGAGGTGGTGCAATCTTTTCGCCTCGTTTATCAAGGTACTTGTCCATATCATCGCTCCGTCCCTCAAAGGGTCGTTTGCCGAGGAGTTCAATCATGTCTTGGCTACAAAATATGCATTGTTAGTAACGATAACCAGACCAGGACCGGACAAGAACGTACCGAGTAAGAATCTCCTTCTCCAAAAGGCGCTCGGCAACCTTGACTACAGCCTCTTTCTTCTCAGTCAAGAGCTCTTTGGTACGTTTGTGCGCCTCCCTGTATATATCATCAGTAAAAAGTCCGTGACGTCCAAAAGTATAATCACATACATAATCATCTTCCGAACCTCATTATCCAACATCTCTCCAGTCTTCTCACTAAACGGCTTTTGGAACGACTCCTTCGAGTCCTTACCACCGTAGCTCACCGGACCGATGGCAGCGTTCATACCATAGTTAGCACACACCTGAAAAGCCCCAACTTTAGCCGGAAACTATCGCATATATAAGCTCGATTCAGCTCACCTCAAACGCCATTTTGGTAATCTTCTGCAAGTCATCCTGGGCGCCAGTTGTAATCTCTCCAAAGAAAATCTCTTCAGAGACGCGCCCGCCGAGAGTCATGCACATCTTGTCAATCAGCTGAGGCGTCGAATACAGATACCTCTCCGCTGGCAAATACTAAATAACTCAAAAGTCAGTAAACCTAATATACTCTAGAGGACACAGTGAACCAACCTGTGCATAACCCAACGCACCAACACCTCTCGGTATAATACTAACCTTAAGCAGCGGATCTGCATGCTCAAGGAACCATCCGCAGACTGCGTGCCCAGCCTCATGATACGCGACCGTTTTCTTCTCTTCTTTGCCCAACACCCGACTCTTCCTCTCAAGCCCAACAATTACCCGCTCAATAGCGCTATCGAAATTCGCCTCGGTAACACTATCGTTCTCAACGCGCGCAGCGTGCAACGCCGCCTCGTTACACACGTTCGCAATGTCCGCACCCGAGAAACCAGGAGTCATTACTGCTAGCTTTTGCGCGATATCCTCGCGCGTGAGAGATTCGTGGAGTTTGAGCGGCTTGAGATGAACCAGGAAGATATCCCTGCGGCCCGAGACATCTGGCCGATCCACCTGGATATGACGATCGAATCGGCCAGGGCGCAGCAGAGCCGGATCGAGCACGTCAGGCCGATTTGTACCCGCCAGAACGACAATATGCTCCTTGGTGCCGAATCCGTCCATCTCGACGAGCAACTGGTTCAGTGTCGACTCGCGTTCGTCGTTGCCACCAAAGTTTCCGCCCTTTCCGCGGGATTTTCCGATGGCGTCGATTTCGTCGACAAAAATGATACACGGCGCGTGCTTCTTTGCGGAAGCAAACAGGTCGCGCACACGGGAAGGGCCGACACCAACAAACATCTCCACGAACTCGGAGCCAGAGACCGACAAGAACGGTACCGACGCCTCGCCAGCAGTGGCCTTGGCCAGCAAAGTCTTTCCCGTTCCCGGCGGGCCAGAGAGAATGGCGCCACGAGGGATCTTTGCTCCGAGCCTTTCGTATTTCGCAGGCTCCTTGAGGAACCTGACAAATTCCATAATCTCGACCTTGGCCTCTTCCATACCGGCGACGTCCTTGAACTTGACTTTGACGTCCGTCTCCTGGTTGAACAACTTGGCACGGCTCTTGCCGATGCCAAATATGCCACCCGAGCTCCTCCACCTGCAGCGCCTGTTGCTCTGCGCGAAAAGTAGAGCAAGAGGCCGGCAAGAATAAGCGTAGGAGCGAAATGAAGGGCAGTGTTGAGTGCGCTGATCTCCTCATGGTATGCAACCGGAATGCGCTCGTTGGTTGGAACACCAAGCTCGCGCTGGGCCTCTTCGAGCTTGCGCTCAAACGCCTCGACGCTCCCAATCGAAAAGTAGTATCCCTGGCCGGTGGATTGCGGATACATTGTACCCGTCGCATTCGAATGGAGCTGTACACGTACGCGCGATCGATTGACGACTGTCAGCTTGTCGACCAGCCCCTTGTCGAGGAACGCAGTCTGGAATTCTTGCCAAGTGATCTCGCGCGAGTCGGTGCTGGGGACAGAGAGCGTGTATGCGAGATACAGAGCAGTAGTCACGAGTGCCAGGTTCTGGTATACCGATGGACCACCCGGACCGCCATTTGAGCCACCGGGAGGTGGAGGTGTCGGACGCTGACGATGCTCGGATGAATCGTCTCGCTCGGACTCGCGGTGGGATTGTGAGCTCGAGCCAGACGACTTGCCGCCAAAGAAGCCTTCGAGCCCCTTGAGCGCAGGAGGTATACCGCTGTCATCCTTGGCGACCTGGTTGCCTTTTGCCTTGTCTTCGTCGTGTTTGGCATCCTTGGCTGGCGGCTTGTCGTCGGTGGGAGTCGCATACGCGCGTGTCCACCGCGGGACAGCGATGGGCTGGACGGGCCGGACGGGGAGAGCGATGCGCCGGGCACGGACTGCTCTGCGGGCGAGTGTGTGCATCGTGCGGCCGTGGTCGTGCGTAAGTCCTCGGACTACAGGCCGCCGATACAGGATGTGTATCGGGTCTCGTCATCACGAGCAAACATATATACAGCCACAGGCCCCACACTCCACCCTCCAGCCACCCAATATCTCGAAAAATGAGGTGTTCCCTCAGCACCATCCATTAGATATCGATATATGATATCATACAAGAAGTGAATAATGCGCCAAGCCAAAATACCTTGCGGTGCTACGAACGCTCTACCAGCAACCGATTCGGTAGATAATATGCATTTCCCAGCTGGTCGCCTCTAAAGCCAGTATAAAAATCAGCAGGGTAAACAAGCTAGTAAAAGAGACACTCACGCGACGATCGGGAATAAATCCACATCCTCGCTGCCATCTAAATACCCAATTCGACCCCCCAGGGTAGCAAGCACTTGGGACTCTTCTTCCTTCCTAACATCCCACACTCGTACGCAATGATCCGCACCCCCGCTGACAAGTTTATCGTTTCCAAACCACATAATCCCTTGCACTCCATAGTTCCCTCCTTCAGCAGCCGCCGAATCAGCATCGTGCTTAAATACAAGCATAGTCTCCCGTTGGCCTAACCACCGCGTATCAAATACGTCAATCGTATTGTCATCACGCGCATAGGCAATGTGGATCCCATCGGGAGACCATTTTGCTTCGATAACTTCTCCCGACGTTGATGATTTTGACGAGGGTATCCCGATCACGGCTGTTGGGTGCCAATCCGTTCGATGAGCGTCGTACAAACGCAGAACATGTCGATGGGGTTTGCCACCCCGTCCACTGCCTGTAAATGCAAGAACTGTACCTAAAACCATCACCTAAATAAACGCCTAGATGCCCGGCGAACGAAACGCATACCACTAGGATCGAGCGCGAGACTCGAACATGACTCGCTATCGATTCCCTTAATCATCTTTCCAACCTCGGCATTAATGAATACGATTCGACCCTTTACCCCCTCGTCGTCCTGCGCACCGGCCGCGAGGACATGTTGAGATCTGTGGACGCCCCAAGCAATGCTGACAACTTCTTGTCCTTTTTGTTTATAGCCCCAGTTATACTCTGGTTTTAGATAGTCGCCCGCATCGTATAAGTTCAACCTAGTGCATCTTCGTATCGGTACGCATATATGGTGCGCCACCCCATTGGCGGCTTACCCATCTGCATGCCCAACTGCAACGGTATTGCCCTCGTGACAAAACACCACTGTTGCAGGTTTTCTCACGCGCCGCGCCTCTGTTTCAACAGAGGTTAGCATCAAATTCGGAGCAGGTGTTCGGACATCACTGACCTACTTTCTCGATCTTATCCTCTTCCTCGTTAATGTGCCACAGCTGAATCCTGTTGTCATCTCCTGCGGATAGCAACATCGTGTCGCTATAAACAAGATATTAATCACACATGAGCACAAATCAACAGGCCAATCTTACTCTGCAGGGTCGAAAGCAATCGCTCCAATCGAATGCTGTTTTCTTCCAGGGGGGAGCGCATTTGGTCCAGTAACTGTAGTCCTCAACTGCATAATGTGAGCAGGGACATCATAGGCTCCTTGTCACGTTGAACCTTAAACCGTCAAACTAACGCAGCCAAACGCTTACTTTTAGTTCTAACTTTCCAGATTGCAAGTCCGCCTCCGTCGTACGCCGCATCCTCTTCATACGTTCGGCCGATGGCAACATATCCTTTCGATTGAGCTATACAGTTCACCGCTGCGGTAGTGCACCTCAGTACCCAGTCTTTCCTTAGCTAATAAACTGCCATACCTCCTCTAGGCGCGTTCATACCCGGAATAGGGACTATTTTGTCTTTGAAGAGTATATCCGATTCAAGGCTAGCTAAAGCGCTCCTCATCGGTTGGATTAAAGACCTCTCCATTATCCACTTTGGCCGCTTTCGTCGAGCCGGCATAAACTACATTTCATCCGTCGGCGTCAAAGAACACAAAAACCACACCTTCAACTCACCTCAAATTCTATTGGATCCATCTCAATCCTATCCTTCCTCCCTAACCCACGGACTCTACGCTCGATAAACGCGCCAGCACTGCTCGCGCCAGTACATTCCTCTCGGAACCAATCCATTTTGGGCGGTCGCCACGTTAGCTGGTGCCCTGGCACCTCTTCCGGCTCCTGTTTCATAGGTGCAGGTGGCGCTGTACGTGTTATTTGCAACGGGACGGTGGGCTCCCACGGCTCGAATCCTTCGGGGATTGAATCACTGTCTGTATCAACTAGCACTAAGACATCGTTAATTGTTTGGTTTTGCGCAAAAGAACAAAGGCTAACTGTCGTCATTCTGCTCCTCTATTACCGCCTTTAAAAAGACCTTGAGTGCGAGGAGCTTTCGAAAGCTTTAACAGACTCACCGACAGCGAAGGAATGGGCTCTTCGTCTATCGAGAGATCAATAACCTCCCTAACCAGTAGTTTATTCTTTGCTGGCAAAGTCGGAGGCGGTCGCTTCACCACACTAGGCACCTTCGCGTGTATAAGCTCAACTTCCGAGTCGCTAGAATCTACCAAGTTAATTTCTGGCTCGCTGTCCGTAATGTTTATGACAGCATTCCGAGATGGAGGGGGAGGAGGAACAGGCTTTCGAGTAACGGTAACAAACTGTCGCCGAGCAGGCATCGGCCTGATGGGTCGGGACGATGGGCCTGCACCATATGAGTTGTTTGTCGAGTACATCCAAGAAATTAATAGACAAAGATATAATACTGGTTGGTGGAGGGATGTCCACAAGAGGCAATCTTGCACGTGACCGTGCCTCTCACCTTTCGGCAGGTCGGATTTAGGACTTGCGCTGAACAACGACAATGAGCTCTGCTCGCTTTCTGTCCCTTGCCACGTCGCGCCGACTGACTCCCAGAATACTGCGAAATGGAGCTCGCACTATGGCTACCGCCCCTCGGGGTGACTATGCAACGCTCAACGAAGACGATGTGAAGCACTTTGCCGGGATTCTGGCGCCAACGTCCATTATATCGTCTCTGCCGCCATTCAACCATCCCCAGAGCGATTTGGATAGCTACAATAACGACTGGATGGATAAATACCACGGTCGATCCAAACTCGTC
Source organism: Ceratorhiza oryzae-sativae (assembly GCA_030998015.1). NCBI lineage: Eukaryota > Fungi > Basidiomycota > Agaricomycetes > Cantharellales > Ceratobasidiaceae > Ceratorhiza > Ceratorhiza oryzae-sativae. The sequence goes on along the minus strand of JARWMV010000232.1, from coordinate 2,658,995 downwards.
CTCAAGCCGAAGACTACCGCCGAAGTGAGCGAGATTTTGAAGCACTGTTACAGTCGAAAGCTGGCTGTCGTTCCACAAGGGGGAAATACGGGGCTTGTGGGTGCGTCAACTCACAACTGCGCTGTACCAATCTCATTATATCACGCATATAATTAGGATCCGGTGTCCCCGCAAACGACGAGGTCATCCTTAGCCTGGCCAACATGTCCAACGTCAGGTCATTCGACCCTATGACTGGTATACTTGTCGCAGACGCCGGGTGCATTTTGGAGAACTTGAGTAATTACGTTGCAGCGCATTCACACATTATTCCCCTTGATCTTGGCGCCAAGGGCAGGTGAGACATTGACTCTACACGGAAATAACTTTGTCCCCACGTTGACTAATGTGTCAGTTGTCACATCGGTGGAAACATATCGACAAATGCTGGCGGGCTTCGGGTCATTCGATACGGCTCACTCCATGGCTCTGTTCTCGGGCTAGAGGTTGTCCTTCCAAACGGAGAGATTTTAGATCAACTCTCTGTGATGCGCAAAGACAACACTGGATACGACCTCAAGCAATTGTTCATAGGAGCTGAAGGCACACTTGGTATTGTCACGGGTGTATCTATTCACTGTCCCCCCGCCCCTCGAGCACAGCAGAATCTCGTACTGGCACTCCCGTCGTACGATAAATTGCCCGAGGTGTTTCAACTGGCCAAGACGCATTTATCTGAGGTGCTCTCAGCGTTCGAACTGTTTGATCGAGAAGCATACGACCTCGTCAGCCACCACACTGGCACCCGAGGCTTAGGCGACGAAGCTGGAGAGAGCAATTGCTTTGTATTGATTGAAACGAGCGGAGGGCGTGCAGAGCATGACGAAGAGGTCAGTGTACAATTGCTTGGTGCCATAACCTACGTTTTACTTTCTGTAATAGAAACTCTCGACTCTTCTGGAGACTCTCTACGAAACCACCTCCTCGTCCAACCCACTCATCGATACTGGGATTCTTTCGCAATCGGCAGACCAGTTTGCTTCGCTCTGGAGCTTGCGCGAGGGCATAGCCGAGGCAGCTGGGAAAACAGGCAAGGTTTACAAATACGACATTAGCGTACCCGTACGCGAGTTCATGAACGTTACGGATGCCGTGAGGAAGCGACTCCAGGAGAAGGGGCTATATAGGGCTGGACCAGACTCAAAAGTATCATTCGTGACTGGCTATGGGCACGTAGGAGATGGTGAGTGCAACGGTTTCGACTAACCCCACCTACTATCTAATTCTGACTAATTTGCTAAGGCAATCTCCACATTAATGTTGTCGCAAACGCTTACTCTCAAGAAATCGAGGAGGCGCTCGAGCCATTCGTGTTCGAGATCGTTCGTGAGTAATTATGTCTTTGAATATTCGATTTGTCTGCTTATTCCGAGTTGCAGAATCGCACAGGGGCTCGATCTCTGCCGAACATGGCCTCGGCCTTCAGAAAACACAGCACCTGCACTATTCCAAGGGTCAGGTTAGCCGGGATTGGATGCGTCGCATAAAACTTCTCTTTGACGACAAGGGCATCATGAACCCCGGAAAAGTCGTCGCTGTGTAGATAGATATATGTCCTGCGTCTTGAATTTCAGATTGCGTTCTTGAATCCTAGCTAGGGCGCTTACGACCTTTGACGATCTGGATCGTCATCGGCCGAGAATTTGGTCGCCAATAGTCCCTGTTTCAGACCTCATCCACCGAACTTATACCATGGCATCAAAAGAGACGAAAGCATGGCAATCCTTAACAGCCGGCACATTTGCTGGTGCCGTAGAAGCCTTCGTGACCTATCCGACTGAATTCGTCAAAACTCGCTCGCAGTTTGACGGAAACAAGGTACAGTAATACCCCTAATGCTTGCACACAGCATAGACTAACATGAAACTGGGCCAGCAAAGGACGGCCCCCTTATGATAGTGCGCGACACATGGAAGAAGCACGGCTTAGCGGGCTTCTACTCTGGATGTACCGCTCTCGTTGTCGGCAACGCCGCCAAAGCCGGTGTGAGGTTCGTTAGTTACGATAGGTTCAAGCGAATGCTTGCGGACGATAATGTAAGTCTTTTGGATGAGATATTTATATGCGGCTAATATATATATATATAGGGGAGAGTTAGTGCCCCAAGATCACTAGTTGGTGAGTGAGATAAGATCATGGGAACACCACCGCATTAAACTCACCAAATGCTGAACTATCAATAGCTGGGCTGGGCGCCGGAATGGCAGAGGCCGTTTTTGCCGTTACGCCATCCGAAACTATCAAGTACGCGTTAAAGTCCAAAACACCTCTCAACTGACCAGTATCGACCCAGGACTAAATTAATCGATGATTCGAAGCTGCCTCAACCCCGGTTTCGTGGTCTCATACACGGCACTTCTATCATCGTGCGTGAGGAAGGGATCCGCGGAGTGTACCGAGGGCTGTTCCCTGTCGTATGACCATTCATTTACCATGTCATTTCCGCTAGGCTAAGCTGTTTTTAGATGATGCGCCAAGGTGCCAATTCGGCCGTCCGGTTCACGACATATTCAACTTTGAAGCAATTTGTGCAAAGTAATATGAGGCTTCATGAAGGAACGCATCTGCCGAGTAGCGTAACATTTGCTATTGGGGCTGTCGCTGGACTGGTGACAGTATATACTACAATGCCGCTGGAGTAAGTAGTTCGTTCAATATACGGGCTGCCCAATTAACCGAGGGAACAGCGTCATCAAAACGCGCATGCAGTCCCTTAAAGCCCGTTCCCAATATAGAAATTCGTTTGACTGCGCCTACCAGACTTTCACAAACGACGGACTACTCAGCTTCTGGAGAGGCACGACGCCTCGCTTGGCTCGACTGATGGTTCGTCCATGGACATCCCATTGAATGAGTTCAAGCTGATTTATTTTAATTTACAGCTGAGTGGAGGAATTGTATTCACAGTGTATGAGAAAGTCATTGTTCTATTAGGAGGCAAGGAAGTGGCTTGATGGTGCATTTTTTTATGAAACGGAACATGGAATACAACACATTTTGACATACCAATACATCCGCCCGTCTAAGGCTTTTTTCGGTCAAATACGGCTATACTGGGGTTTCTGGCAAACTTTCCCTCGCAGTCCTTGCGGCCAACCCGGGAAGCATAAACTTCCAAGTGGCCCGCTCCGCGATCGCGCGTCTAATCCTCTCCTCGATCATTTGATGGATTTTCGGCACGTCCGCGAGCTTGGCCCTGGATCCGAGAAGTGACGTGGTAGCCAGTTCCAGATGGAAATGAGGCGAGAGTGTGATTGTGACCGAAGGTGCAATGGCGGTCGGAGAGGGAGGTTTTATCGACACCTAGCCAACAGATGAATCCGCATATCATGTCGAGAAGGATGACAAGACTTACGTTTGCCGAGAACAATGAAAGCGACAGAGTTAGCGAAACGGGAAGGCGAGCAAACATGGGAACGGGATAGTTGAACAGCACCGACGTCGAAAGCGACACCGACACCGTATCAATATAGCTCATGTTGCACTCTGCGACCTGAACGTGATCGTTAGGACTGACCCCCACAAAGCTCAGTTCGAAAATCTCACGAATCCATTCGGGTCATGTAAATCTGGTATTAACCTCGCTTCAGTAATACGTGGAGCCGAATCGCCCAAGTTGACCGAATGAATAACAATGTTCTGCTGTTTGCAGCAACATTATTCAGGCCAAATCCTCAACGTCAAGCAAATATGTCACGTACCAAAATATCGGACTGCAAGGTCTTGTTCATCCAGCTCTCAATCGTTGCACGCGCAGCTTCCTCACCCACACCGCCCTGCAAGTTTCCTCTCAGCTCCTCTCGGTACGTTTGCGCCACCTATCACGAAGAATGTGAATTTCTCCAGCCCAAATGAAGCAAATGCGTTGAAGTTACAGCCTGCAGCAACAAATTGAACCACTCGGCAGTTTCAGCATCCCCAGTCCTCCATTCATTTCCAGTCAGATTTTTTTCTTTCTCTAAATCATGTGCACGAGGTCGGGCGGGCGGCAGCGGTGCTGGGGTGTGCACCGGCGTGCTCGTAGCCGAATCTAGAAACAGATACCGTATAATCACCACTAGCAGTAGAAATATGGATAGTTGTCCTAGCACAAGTCCTTGCGTAAACGTGGGGGTCATAGAAAAGAGTGTCATGTTGCCCAAATCCCAAGTTGTGGTGTCGTCGTCAATAGCCGTGGACACGAGGCCGATGACCTGCATCAGGCAGCTAAGCGCCGACACACCGCCTGCTGTAGCATAAATAGATCCCGCTCACGTCTCATGTTTCGTTGGCCAAGCCTGCCAATTGGGGTGTTGTGGGGATAGAACGAATGGCACTTTGTTACAGGGTAAAGATAAAAATAAAGTACACGAAAACACTACGACTCGAGTCAGCAGGTCAAAGAAAGGAACAGAGGAACAAAAAAGGAGTGAGGTGTCCGATTAACGAAATTAGACATACAAGAACTGGATTAAGGTAAGCGCGAGCAAACGAGTAGGGGTGGATGAAGAATAAGAACGAATAAAGAGAACGGAATGAAATGAATGAGTAATCGAGCGATACCAACAGTTCACATGTTTCATTGGTTAGCTCCGAAAATGGTACGAGACCCGCCTCCTGTCCTCGCCCGCGGTCGGTTGACGATCCCAGGTTCGGTAGGCATGGGCTCTTCTTGAGATCGCCGTCCACAGCGGTCACATTGAGCTTCGGCAAGTTCTAGCTTAAGCATGTCAACCTGATTCTCCAGCTCGGCGATACGTGTCCTCGACGTCTGGCGCACAGTCCGAAGTTGTTCTCGCAATGAAGCAATAATCGCAGCTGAGTTTTGCGAGTCAGTCGATGTACGAGGTACGCCAGGGGGGAAGCCACCAAGTGAAGAAGGAGTACGGGGATCGACAGTGGCACTAAACGCATCAGAACCTGAAGAAGTATGCGTATAGTTCGAACGGGCGGACGCGGGGAAAGAAGGCGTCGCAGGTGACAACACGTTGGTCTCTTCGAAACCGTAGTCGTCGCTCGCCTTACTCTCGCTTGAGCCTCGTGTGTTGGAACCAGGCTGGGGGGATGTATGTAGATAGTCTTCCGGGAGCCCGTTGAACGTGGAAGACAGGGGTCGGAGTTTCAGCCCAAACGAGTCGGTCTGCGCGCCAGAAGTATTGTCCACGCGCTTGGCTGGCTCTGTGTTCGACCTTGCGAACTTGTCGCGAGCGGTAGACCTTGAAACATGATCGCCCACCGACGTATGGGAATCATCACTCTGCGATCGGCGGCCGGGGGACGAAACCACAACAGGTGGCGGGCCTTTGTTGCGAAGGGATGCTTCATCCGGCAGTGTGACCGACTTGAACTGGGCAGGCACTTTCGGCACAGGCGGCGGTTGATCCAACGTGTTATGCGCAATGTGAATGGGTGTGCTTGGCGCACTAATATTCGGATTACCTGTGTTAGAGTTCGAGTTCGACCCAGTTTTGTCCTTGAAGAACTTGAACAACGCGCTGCGCTTGAGCTTGATCGTTTTCGAGGGCGCGGTATCTGTCGATCCGGTGCCCGAGCTGACGACAGAGTCCACGATCGAACCCTTGCTTGCTGCAGCCTCAGGAATGTTTTCGATCCCACCGCCCTGGATGATATTCACACTGATCGTGGACTGGGTTGCGAAATTGGATGTACCCGGGTACCCCTTGGATCGGCCGTGGAGAGCACTACCTGCACTCACAGTCCGAGCCCTGCCGTCATCTGACCACAAAGGAGTGGACGAGCCGCCGCCGATCGTGGATGAGAACCCGCCGCCAATTCCTATGAGCGAAGGTTTGGACTTTTTGGGGGTTAGTTCTTTCCGACGAGGGGGTGTCGGTTGAAGGACGTCGCTCGCAGCACTCATGCTACGCTCTCGTGCCTTGAGCTGAGCCTGCTCCAGCGAAATGAGGTTGCAAGCCGGGGACCCAGGGAAGCCAAGCATCCCAGGCGGAGTGTCGTCGTTGTGGGGTACGGGTGACATAGGCGAGAAGCTGGTTGAAAGTGCAGAGGGGGACTTGGCAGCGGCGCCGATCGCACCAAACGTCCGATTCAAGGGGGAGACAGATATCTGTGGGGGACGACGCTTCTCCTTCTTGAAACCTGACAAGGTATCATCCTGAGAGGGGGAAGCGGCAGAAGAAGCGGAAGACGACGGAGTGAGTACTCCCGGGGTGCCTGTAGAGGCGGTGAGTGTCGTGCTGGAGTCGGATCGAGACGGTAAACTTTCAGATTCGTGACCCGGTGGCAAGAGGTCCGGATTAGCGTAGGGATGGATAAAACTTGCGGCGGTGGGTGAACCCGAAGGCGCTGGTGAGACCGTACGAGAATCGATACCATAGGCATTAATAGAAATCCCGCCAGCCAACTTGGCCCCAAATCCGGTCCTTGCAGCCGATAGGGTGGATTGAACACCGCTGGGACCAGACGATGTCGTCGAGGATGTACTGAACAAGGAAGGTGTTCGTCCAGCAGCTCTTATTTGATCCGAAAAGCTTGCGGTGCGAGGAGAGATAGGAGCCCCGGGATACGAGTCCATGCTCTTCTTGGATGAGTCCATCGACGGGCGGGTGTCACTCGAGGTCCGGCCCCAGCCTCCGCCCAAGAATCGACGCTCCTTGCCAGCCTTTTCAGACGTCAAGGTCCTGCTTCGGCTGCGCGCCTTGACCTTGAGCTTGCCGCCAAAGATGCCGAGCCCATCTGTCTGGGTCTCAGTATCAGACACGGCCTCCTCCGCAATGGCATCATCTTCTTCCCAAGGTGCCTTTGAAATCATCCGGGTCTTGGGCCCTAGATAAACAAGGTGAAAATCACAGGTAAGAAAAGTCTAAACAGACGTGTGCGGGGGTGGGGGGGGTGTCAGAAACGTACCAAGGAACGAAAGACGAGGATCAGGGCTAGGATCTGTTGAGAGGCCGCTCGAGAGTGACGTGTCGCTTTCAGCCGGAAGGGGGAGGCCAACATCTGACAGGTGTCGTTTGAGCCCGAGGCGATGCCACAGGCCTCTGTACGCTCGTCCTCGCTCGAGTCCCGAAGCGGATCAACGTACGACCCGCGATAGGGTTCGTTCATTTCGGACCGGTCATCGCGTTCGTGTTGTTGCAATTCGGAAGACATGCTGAACTCCGAGTTGCGATGGGGCTCCAGACCGTAGTAGTCTGAGGTGGTGGTGGACAAGTCCGAGGTGGTGTCGTCGACAGAGGCGCGAGATTGCGAGTAGCACGACGGAGATTCAGACCAGCTACTCATTGAGGGGGACTCTCGGGCCCGAGGTGTTCGGATCGAAAAGGCGTCCGAGCCCGAGTGGGGGGAAAAGGCGACAACGATGGGGGTGCGTGCCGAACGGTAGTTGAGCAAGGAGCGGACGTGGTCGTCATAAGGCATGCTGGACAACGAAACGCACGCCGCGAATGTCAGCTGGGACAGGGTGGACAGAGTGGGCAGAGTGAAAAAAACCGCAATCACCTTTCAACTTGAAATTGGATCGGTTCAGTCCAAATTGTGCGGGGGCCGGAACCGACAAGAGATTAAGAACGGAGAGAAAGAGCAAGAAGGGGTGCAAAACGAGTGTGTTGGACGGCGGTCGCCCTCCTGAATGTGCCAACGCAACGACGCGGTCGACGTCAAGAACAGGGGGGCGAGTAGCGACGCCCACGACTTGTGCTATCCCAAAAAGGATGCCTCAGAATGTCTTTTCCAGATGCGGCTAGCGCGTAATTCAGTTATCGCGCTTCTTCCTGTCGATCCAAAGACAGATGAACGTCCTGAATTTCAACCCGACGACAGGCCAAATTGTGCATGTCCCTGAACCTGATGAGAGCAAACTATATGCTATTGCGGCCTGGCAGACAGGCAAAACAAGAAACATATGCGCGGGACGAAGGAGAACCATGTATGCAACGAGGGACAATCATGACAGTCATAACGAAAAAAGGTAGAAAGCTACAAATCAGTCGACAGTGAGATGAGATTGAAGGAAGGTACAATGAAAAAAAACTTAGTAAAGAGAGACCAGACCAGGCACGGAATGAAAAAAAAACTAATAATGAAAAGAAACCAGAAGAGCAAACCAGCATGCACAGCGAGACCTGAACAATAGAATGAGCATAGGTAAAATCGCGATTAGTATTTCCGCGTGGCAAGTGCGCGGATGTCAAACAGGTGTGTCCGCGCAAGTTCCTCTTCTCCCTCGGTCGAACTCTTCACTGACCTACTCCGTGCTCGGCTCCGCACGTTCCAGCCCCTCATCTCCTGCTTGTGACGGTCCTCCGCTGCCCTGCAGGCCGCAATGAGACTATCATCCACACCGGGCACCTCTTCGTACACGCTCTGACCTCCAAAGCTTCCGCGCACGCTTCTCCGCGAGTCATAGACACGTGGTGGGGGATCGCCCGCTTCGCTGCCGCTCTCAGACATAGACTTGGTGTGCGACCGGGTCGGACTCATCGTCATCGCTCGATCACTATTTGTAGAACGAACCGATCCTTTCCAGTCCTGCACATCATCGGTAGAAGCGGTCAGCCCTGCATTCGCGCGGATCGTCCCAGCCTTGTCCTCCCACTCGTCTCCTTCATCGTCGGCCAGCCCAGCGAACACGTCGGGCTCGTCTTCTTCGGGGGGCAACCGGCTAATCCAACACATTCGTACAGGGTCAAACATCATGTTGCCGACGATACGCGCGCCGCTCGCCAGGAACGAACTGGTAGGTGACGTTACCCCCCCAAGTGAGGACCCAGTGAAATGGGTGATCAATGCGGGCCTGGAAGACGGCAAGTGCGCATCAAACTCTTTGAGCACTTGCTCGTTCCCTTCCCAGCGAAGAGTCTTGGGATTCCACTTCATATCTCCCACAGCTAATACACCATTCCCATCAGAAGATGATCAATCATAATCAAGCTGACTTACTTTTTGCGGCACCCGCCCGCCCAAATTCCGAATCAGCATCGGCTTTTTCCGGGGCCCATTGATTGGAGTCACCACAGGCTTTCTGCGTCGAGCAGGCGGCTCAGGAACAGCCACCTTTGGTGGGAAATCGATTCTGGGCTTGTGCCGAAGGGATTGGATCCCAGGGTTTTTCGGGATATCTAGATGAACGAGCTCGATGAGCTCGTGGCACATCTTGACACAACTAAAAAGAACTTACCTGCACTACCATGACTAGACGCGCTCGAAGGAGGTCTTCTTAAGCTGGCCGCACTCTTCCTCCCTATGGTGCCGCTGGTAGGAACTGCGGGTGCAGCGGCGGTCGCACTTCCCTTGTCACCGCGCGGCGGCCCACGCCCCACCGGCTGGACTCGATACTGTCGCTCCTTTTCTGTGTCCTCGGGAAGGTCATCAAATGCATCCAGCTCCGTGCCGTCTCCATAGGTTTTGCCACGTTTGGGTTTGCGCAACACCCTAACTGACGTCACAGTCGATGTCATGCTCGATATTGACGAAGATGGAGTAGCGCCGCTGCTAGCACCGCTGCGAGTACGAACTCGGTGGGGGGATGTCGGCGTACGACGAGGGTTGCTTGGCTGCGGCGATATTGCGCGGTCAGCAAAAGACTGAGATGTCGCAGTTGCGGGGGATGGGAATACACTTGAGATAGCTGGACGGATCTTCTGCCTCGAGCTTGAAGTCGGCATCGTTAAGCGAAGGGCAATTGGATTGGTTGAAGGGGTCGTTGGTCGAGTAGGTGGCACAGGATATGCCCGCTTCTTTTCGGCTTCAGCTTGCTCTCGTGCATCCGGCTTGCTCCTAGCTTTTGATGCAGCCGTGGGAGCATTGAATCCAGTAGAGCGGGCCGAGACGGTCGAGGATGTTGAAGGGGTACCAGAAGATGATGCGAGAGCGGCAGCGTTCGACGCGTCTGCTAGCGAAGACAGACTAGCTTTGCGAGGCAGCCTCTGTCCCCCGGATCCTGATGCGTTCGCAGCTGAGAGTTGTAATCGACCCAGCGACTTTTGATGCTTGAGCGGAGCAGGACGTGGAGCGATGCCAGACGTGACCGATGGGGATCCAGGAATGGTCAAGAGATTAAGGGTCGATGCAGAAGTATGGGGCAGAGTGGATGAGGTGGTGCGGTATGAGGACGGACGAAGAGACGAAAAGTTGGTTGGGGAGACTAGTGAAGACCTGGAGTCCTTTCTTGACAAAGAACCACGAGACGACGAATTGGGCGAGCGGGACCGACTAATAGATGAGTAATTCGAGGCTGATGAAAGGACATCTAGGACAGACTCCGTACGTAAACGGGACGAGGGTTTGACAATGCTGGCTGAGCGAGGGACAGGGACGCTCTTGCTGCGAGGTGTGTCAATGAGTTCGCGGCGGGTACGGAGTCGACTTGGGCTAAGGTCTTCATCGTCGCCAATGAGAAGGCCCGATTCAAAGTCTTCAGTCTCATTAGCGCCTTGTGTGACTTGGCGGCAGCCCCTTTTGCATCTTGTGCAGCCGCAATTTTGGCAGGAACAACCTTTTTCTTGATCTCCAAATGCTTCGCCAGAGCCTTGCCAGCAAGCCCCTCTGGGAGAACAAGGCCATCAAATGTTTCATCTTCCTCTTCCTCGTATATGCCAAAGTCTGCGTCGGACGGATCAGTTTCTGTTCCGGGTTGGGACGAGGACGTGACGCTAGGGCTAGCATCCGCCGGGTACATAGACAACAAACTCGAGGTGTCTGAGTACGCGGAGGATGTCGTCATCTCGCCCCACATGCCCTCGGACACCCCGGTGGAGGATTTGTGCCGAAGTGATAGCGTGGAGGTCTGAGGGGTTAGGATCTTGAGCGACAAATTGGCCATATCCTCCGGAAGTGCAAAATCGGCCTCGAAATCGTCGTCTTCATTTGGCGCGATGGCAGATTTCGAGGCAGACGCCGATTTGGCAACCGTCGGAAAATTTAGCTTGGCGACCTTGATCGTCGACACATCGCCTGTATCTTCGAGCTCGGGAACGTCGGCTTGGGGCAAGGGCGCGCGAGGAGGTAGGGTGAGGTTTGTGCGCGACGGTTCCGGCAGCTCGAGGTCACCATCGTCGGACCAGTCCTCGACGGGACGTGTTGTCTCGGGCCGGATGGAACCTAGTCGTGTAACCTTGCCCGCATACTTTGCCAGCGATGCGCTCATGGACGATGCCCCTGATGTTGCGCCTTTGGCGGCGGATCTTCAAACTCTGCGTCCCAATCTTCGTCCTCCACAGGCGCTCCACCCAGCCTGGCAACGGCGCCAGCGCCCGAGAGCGACGGCCGGCTTCCCTTCAAGCGGGCCGATACATCAGTGGCATCGGCCTCGGACTCTCCCTCGTTGTCGATGGCAAAACTCTCTTGATCGTCTGGGAGGTCAAAGTCGGCTTCAGGCCACTCTTCAGTCCGAGTGATCACGAATGAGGGGGCAGGGACGGGAGCGGCCATGGTGGAAGGGTGAAGCGAGGTGTTTGGGTGATGTTGTGTGTGCTATGTACACTTGTCAGCACCACGCGCAGGCGGTGTGGGACACTCCACGTACAATAAAACCTCAAGGCAGTGGCGAGGCGAGATGTACGGAACACGAATGCGAAAGGAATGAATGTGTATAGTGCCTTTGAAGCGGCCAAGGAACGGTGGTCGTTGGGCGAAGAGGCGCGTGGGATGTCGGAGGCGACGAGGGGGAGGGGGTTGGCGACAGAGGGAGGGACTTGTTGTTGGCAATATTAAGTCGCGAGCAGATTCGACGGTATAAGAGCGAGTCGACCCGGGTGCTCAAGTCCGAGTCCAGATCCAGATGGGCTTCCCGACACGAACTGAGGAGCCGATGGTCGTTGTCGTGTGTTCCGTTGGCGGGTTGTTGTTCAGGGTGGGTCTTGCACAGCCACCCGCTGATGGGGTCACAACGTTTCTTTTATTCTGATGTACCAACAAACATCGGCAACAATTGCAACCACCCCCTCGATTCCACACAGACTATATGCACCGAGTCTTCAAGTTCAACGCCCATTGTGTCTATTCCCTTCTGCATAGTGACACTTAAAGCTACCCAAAAATGCAAGCAATGGGTAACCCACCATACTTAAAAACGCAGCCCTGGCCGCTGAAGCTGCCAACAAAGACACAACCTAAAGTCATCTGATTCACTACTCCGGACCATGGCTTTTTCAAGCTCAGCTCTCAATGTTTGGGTTCGCGGCGACGCCAGAATCACAGCCCCTGACAAGCCAATCAGCCTTAGCCGGTTGAAACAAATCAAAACAAACGCACTAGTCTGTTTCCCGACGCCACGAATAATCGACACGAGAGAAGCGCACAGAGTCCCACTGGCCGCCACCGAGATCGCCTCGTCTTCAGCTACAAATCTGTGCTGAAAAGTATCGAGTAATGCGTTGCTGATTTGGGTCCACACTTCAAGTACGGTTACGGGGTCGTCAAGGATCCGGGTATCTTCGGTGACAATCATGTAACGAGCTAGTGCACCTGACACTACATTTAGCCATGAGCATTTGTCTTCGATGATAGACTCACATATTTGTAATAACCCGCCGCCCTCGTTATTCAGCACGACATCCATAAAGGCCTCCTGCTCATAATCGGGAAATTGGCCTATCAACGGACTGCATTTTTGAACCGAGCATGAGCACATCCAAGTAATAACATGATCGACGTCCTAAACACGCTCCAGTTGTCGAATCCATAGACCAGTTGTTTGTCCAAAGGCTTGCATCCCCACGAAACTAGCTTAGGGATAAACGTCGAGTTGTCCGTGATCGTGGATGACACGCTGCGTTCGCATGCAAGAATGTGGCCAGAAAGTCCAGCATATATTTCAGTCTTTCAGCATTGATAGTTGCCCTGGACACTCCATAGACCTCTGAACCCGGCTCGGCGCTGTCGATAGTCCTACGAAATAAGACATAAAAAAGGGAACACATCAAGGGAATTTCATTTACGCTTGCCTTACGACTTCTTGCATGACTGGGCGGATATGAATAAAGCAAAATAAGGAATCGGCTAGTATTCTCACCCATCTCAATGATTTCTTGGTTTGTACTTGTGTTCAGTGCTCCCTCAAACCTTCCGTGGGCGACTCGAATAATTGAAGAGTCAACAGAGACCAGGAACTCAAAAAGCAGCTTCTGGACTATAAAAACATCAGTCAATCATCAAACCTAAATGAAAAAAGGGCGTACTTGATGGCGTTCCGTCGTCCACACCTTCGGCGAGAATATAGGGACACAATCTTCTGCACGCCTCCGCCAGAATCAACTCATATCTCAGGTCGTCCCGCTGTTTGGTTCTTGCAAGTTTGGTGTACGCTTCGCACACTAGCTTTACTATCGATAATTCTTCAGAGTTTGGCGGATGCGCAGCCTTGGAATTTACTGTAGGGGCCTCAACTAAATGCTGGGTTGCGTATTTAAAATAACATTAGTTTTGATTCGATAGAATTTGCTTACTAGAATTGCTTGAAATGACCAGGGACTTCGGGCGAGCAAAACGTCAATACAGGCTTGGTTCCTGTCAGCGATGCCGGGCTTATAATGATGGATCCAATGCCGAGTCTGTAGTATTATTCTCAGTAATAGACATTCGCTATCGGCCTATGGTCCACTTACCAGCCTCAAACCCACCATAGCAAGCAATGTCGAGCCATCTCCCCAACGCTTCCAAAACCATTCAACCAAAAACAAATCCTCGACAAGAGCCGCCGATGCTCCGGATGCTCCACCTTTCGAGTTTCCAAGCAGGGCGAAAAACTTTCCATAATTAGTTCAACTAGATTGACAACACTGAGCTCGATGTGAGGTGCGAACGAAGGGTTGCCTTGGTGGCAAATCCCGTACTATTATGAAAGTAAGCGGGGACAAACTAGCTTCAATTAGCACCCACTTACAGCATAAATCGAGACCAGGATGGTGTATTCAATCAGAGTCAGTGCGTATTCTGGGCTTGATGAATATGAATTCGCCCCGTATTTGACAATACAGGTGGCGACCACTGATGTCATGGCTGTAGTATCACTTTTACATGACTATTAGGCTAGCTTTTGCCATCCGCTAAAGCTACTTACAACGCATCGGTTGCAACATTATGCGGATGATAGCGGTGTCGTAACACAGTGGTCCCATAGAGTAACGCGAGCGACATTCTTGCCGTAGCTGGTGGAGAGTTTTTGGAAATCAACATCTCCGGAAGCTCGGAGAATTTGTCTGGCGGTAGGATTTAAGTTACCCGTGCTTGCTTGAGAGTATACTCACCTGGTAATTGGGTAGCTGCTTTTCTAGCTTCAGCTTGCTGGAAGCTTTTGATTGATTCTCCGGGTTTGAGGTCTTGCATCGCGCCATGTGTGGCCAAATGTAGAATACATGCGCATATTTTTACTAGAAGGTCGTCAACCCAGGATATGACGATGATCTTTTTACTAATTCGAGGCTTTTGTTCAATAGCGATTTCTTTGAAGACTAAACGGAGCTGAAATAGCCTGTTGAACAATGTGGGGCTAACTGTAAGAGTGATCAGTCCTGCAATAGTGCGGTTGAGCTTAATCTCGCGTACGAAGCTCTGCGATGCATTTCTCATGAGCGAGATGAACAGAATCTGAGGACAGGAGTTTGTCCAAGAAGATTGTGAGATAATCAACTGCCTCCTCGATAAAGCTATGAACATCGTCATTCTATTCGTGTATTGGGTTAATCGAGTGGAATAAAAGAGATTAATCTCTTACTTTTGCCTCTTCTACTGTTAGCTCCCTAGAAATCGAATTGCGGCCATGATTATTTCGATGTTGTGAGATTCGGCGGGCAACGGGGCACAGGAAGGACCGCCGTCCTGATAAACCAATTTGGAAGAAGCAACCGGGCTGTTTGCTCGAGACTCTGGCGATTGTGTGGCGGAAGCCTCAGATTCTGTCTGAGTTTCATCGTGTGGCGCGTCTGGCATCCTGGTGGTGGCGAGATTTGATGAGGACCAATTTGAAATGATGGCCAAAACGTTTGACGTCACGCTGCGCGCCAATCCAAAACAGGACCGGTTTGTACTGCACCACCACCTGCGGGTTTAAGTAAAACAAAGGTGGGTGGGGTGTTTGCCCGGTTTAAACCTATAAAAATCTAATGAGTTATCATGTAGCGCGATGGCATCGTCCTTTCCCAACTATTATGACCTTCTGCACATCTCCCCTTCGGCAACGACAGAAGAGATCCGCACTGCCTACAAGAAGGAGAGTCTCCGGTAGGTCACTCATTATCTACTTATATAAGAGCTCATAGGCTATATGTTCAAATAGCACCCATCCTGACCGCTTGGGCAATGCCACGGCTGAGGAGAAGCGCCAGGCTACCGAGAAATTCCAGGTAAGGCTACTTTATTATTCGCACTTATTACCCCATTAATGATCGCATAGGCCGTTGCAGATGCATACTATGTCCTCTCTGATCCCGTGAGGCGCAAAGAGTACGACGTACTCTTTTCTCAACGGACAGAGCACACCACCACCGACCCTGGTGCTTCTGAGTCATTCTTCAGCTACTTTACCAACATGTGAGGACACTCTAAATAACTAAATGAAAAAGGGACTGATTGGCTCTTCTATGTTTGAAAAGTTTTGGTACCCAGGCTGACACCGCTGCTCCGCCGGGTGGCGCACGACGTCCAGACCCAGAAGACGTATTCGGCGATGTGTTTGAAGACCTTCTACGCCCCGAGGTTGAGAAACGCGCACACTGGTGGACTTATCTTGGCGCGGCAAGTGGTGCTGGGATAGGGTTCATAATCGCAAACATCCCAGGCAGTAAGTACACGTAAACAGCCATTTTTCGAGATGGGTCGCGTGATAATTCGCAATACTCATGGTTTCATTTTAGTGCTTATGGGAGGATATGCTGGGAATCGTCTAGGTGCTATCCGCGACGCCAAAGGCAAACCTGTCGCAGCTGTATTTGCTTCACTAGGCGGGAGTCAGAAAGCCGAAGTGCGTCTACGCCTTCGCTTTAATAGATGATGCTCTCTGACTTTGTTTGACGCAGATCCTCAAGATACTTGCTATCAAGGTGTTGGGCTCCATTTAGCGAGGAAAGGCTTCTCGGCCATACCTCTGGTTCTGATATTCATGCTCAATGCTAACACGTATTCTGTTTTGACTTGTACTTTGTATTTCCTCCACTTGACATGAGGGCCCAGTAATACCTTTAATCGACCGTTGTAAAATTGACGTTGAAATTGGTCTGAATGGACTCGGGATCGGCACTGGGGCACATCCGGAAGCTGCTCCAAAATCGTACACCCAACCGTATTCAATTATCCTCTAAATGCATGTAGTCGCTCTCAACGATATGTTACTTGGATTTTTGTCAAGTATGTACGATCGGTTGGGTACCATTAGATGATTCATCCAAGCAGCCAGGTGCGAGACACCCAAACCCAGCGACCGCCACCTCATGGATACCTCAGATGTATTGAGAGTCAATCCACGAGGTCGAGCCCAGGACAGTAGAAATCGAAACACTACAATCCGCACGATTAGACCTGTGCCAGAACAAAAAAAAGACGAAGCACTTACCCAGCCGACAACTTGGTCGCAAACGCTGTGGGAATGGCATACCAATCAGTTAAAATGGTTATCTCAGAGGGCGCATGCTTGCACTCACAGACCCGGCCAGATCTCCAAGCTCCCCCTCCCGAGTTGTTGTATTCACCAAACAAGATGTGATCCGTATTCGGGCTCGAGCTTGACCATTGCTAAGGAGATCAACGGATGTCAGCTTTTCCCACGAAACTCTAAACACATCCGAAATGAATGGGCTTACACTCCAGCCAGCTGAGACCACGTGGCTACCGATGTTCGTGTTCTGGACGATAACCTGAAGAAGGATAGCGTTAGAATCGGAAATAGGCCAGCCAGGCTTGAGACTGGACGAACCCTAGCATAGTTCCTGTGAGGCAAAACGTGAACATCATGACGTCTTCAGGAACGGCCAAACTCCGGTTGCTCACCTCCATGGGCGTCCGAGATATTGAGTGCCAGTGCCAGTGATAGAGCTGCTGTTGATGACGTAGTAGTTTGAGTCGGAAGACGAGCGTCCAGAGGCCGTGATGTAGCCGTTGCCAATGGTGTTGATGGTCGAGCCGGTGATCCAAATGCTCGCCTGTTGGCCAAAGATAAAGTCCACCGCGCTGAGTTCCCACTCAAGAGTCAGAATCGACAAGTAGAAGTCGCATGAATCACATCTTACCCTTCAATGTAGCTCTTGCCATAAAACTGGGTCCCCTTGTCCGCGAGAAGAGTATCCTGATAGCCGCTAATCTTGCATCCGTAGCAAGCAAACTGTCCGGCCTGGACAGACAACGCAATTGCTTGCGATTGGTCAACTGGTTTGCCGTAGGTATTGGCAATATTGAGGTTGTATATGCTATATGCGCCCGGCCGGATGAATAAGACAACCGAGGGTGAACCGGATTTGCTCACCTGACACCTGAAGCCAGCACACGCACTGTGCCGCTCGCGTCATTGCTGCCAGCGGACGAGGCCGGAACGTTGTTAGTGATCGTAGCTTGGTTGGAAGAATAGGTTAGAGCGTTCGAGGTTTGGCCGTAAACTAGAATACGACGCTTTCAGGTGAGACAGACGCTCAGAATTGGATATCTAAAACTGACTCTTGACGTTTGCTCGAGAAATAACAGCGCGGTCCTTGTACGTGCCCGCATAGACAAAATACACATTGCTGAGTTGATATCACGTTAGCTCTTTTCACGAGTCAATGCAAACTCTGTATATGCTCACCTGGACGTATCCTTGAGAGCAGCAGAAAGCGTGGCATACTTTCCGCCATTGCCAACGGTGATAGCTCCGGCCGGAGGCGACGATGCGCCAGACACCGAAAGGACGAGAGAGAGCGTAGAGAGCGAAACCGACAGAAGCGAGGCAAGGCCCATCATGTTGCAGAGAGGAATGGCTAGAGAATTGGCATTTCACCAGCCTTTTATGGCCAACCTGCCAGTTCATAATCCGGGCGGGCCGCGGGTGAAGTTGTAGGGGCCGCTAGCAACGTGTCGGGAAAAACTAGCAAATCGCATCAACCTTGTTTTTGATCGTTTCCGTACACTATGAGCTCATAAAAGGGAATACTGGAGGTTCGCTTGTGTACTCGTGACTGGCATTTGGCGGGCCGCCCTGACCGGCTCTGTCTTATGCACGGTAGAATTATTGATTTAGTCAGCACATGATCAATTTTTAGTATTCGGTTGTGGCAGAAGATTGTTGCGGTTGCCCCTTATAGGCACAAATTGGAGCAGGGGCAAATGACTCACCCAAGCGACACACATTGCAGGACTGCCAAGAACATCCACATCTAGACCACACAACGTGGATAGAATTGCGGGGTGCGATGACCAGCAAAGAACTAGGTTTGTATAAATGAGCTCAAACCGAAAGCAGAGACACAACAGTATTGATGACAGCGAATAGGACTAGTCGCCGGACGCGTTGCAACTCCTCACTCTGTCAAACCACATGTAGCACATTATAAAACAGAAGATGGCGTGAAAGGTCACCCGCTGCTGTCCAGCTCACCTTTTGGCGAAATGCACGTTCTTGCCAAGCACGAAGAGCTGCGGTCCGCTATAGGTGGAACTTTTATTAGACGCTAGTCCATACACGTACAACATCTGGGTTATCCTCTAGTTCTTCTACAAGCTCCTCTAATGCTTCCTGGTCAGATGGGGATAGATTCGGCTCTACTTCCTCTGTAGGTGCATATGCGAGCTCCACGCTGTGCAGTGTATGCTGGGAGACCTTCGACGCTATACCAGAGAGCTGGCTTGGAGGGGTTGCTATCTGAACGACCGCGCTTTAATTCACCCTGCAACCAGACAGATATTAACGAACCATGATCTCAGGCGACCCAGACTCGCTGGCATCGGCCGCAATTTCTGTCACATCTTCTGCCCCAGAATCTACCGCCAGCTCCCAGATGTCTTCAAAGGACGTTCCTTCTGCCGGCGTGAGGCGTATTTGTCCGCGCCGTGTGAACTGGTAGGCCACTGGGGCCAGGCGTGCACTACCAACACAGACGGTTACGTTAAATAATATACCCGAAATACAAATCTATCTCACTTGTTGTTAGACAGTATCTCTCGGACCTTTTTGGCCGTTCTCGTCGTGTTATCAGTCAAGCACTCGCTGCGGCACAGGATAAATAAGTCGACGCCCAAAAGCCACTTACTTATATGCACACTTACATAACCAAACCGACTTGTCCAGGTCCAATCGCTTCATACGTTGCACTCTGTTGTGCATCCTGCCCCGTGGGGTTTGTGATCTACAAATGGACGACAGATGAGCTGTGATCTGAACAGGGGCACGATCGGCTTGCCCTATTCATCGTAGCTTGGATATTATCTTTCGGCACACCTATTGTTCTCGCATTTTTTAGGGCAACGGCCAACGCGTGGTTCAAGTTGGGGTCAGGGGAACCCCCAACTGGTTTCCGAACAAGAGTTAGAGTGCGCCCATCTAAATGACATTCAAACGGAGCGTACCTTTGGCCGCAATCGCGATATTCTATGCGGTCTGTCAAGCCAGCTTTGAATTGCACACGTTGTTTCTGCACGCACCTGGAGTGCCTTGGAGTATCTGGCTCCCTTTTTGGTGTCCTCCGCTGTCTTTCTTCCAACTACTTTGGCCCACTATGCAGATTTGCACCAAGATCAAGATGTGTTTCCGAAGAGAACTTTTTGGGGACCGCTCACTCGGCCAGGGGTGGTACATGTTTGGTGAAAGCCTCGAGGACATTGCACCGATTTGATAGTTAGGTTCCGCCCGACATCGGAATATACGCGGGTAGATCTAACCACCAGAGCAAGCCTAAAGAGCCTCATGGTAAAACGGAGAGAACCTCGGGCTGCACGTGACCTGGCTGATTGATACAAGCGCCGTGGCACGAGATGAATTTGGTTCGAGCCGCTCGGTGGGCGTCTGCGCACCACCCCAAACAACGGAGTCTGCCACAGCGATGCACTTGATTAGTGAAGCGAATTATTTTCTCCCGCACCCACATTTCTTCCCGCAAGACTTGGCCGGTCACCGGCTTTAGCTACCCCGGTAGCCTTGGGCTGCATTCAGCCTTGGACGACATCACGAGCGCAACCAAATTCCATTTACGGGCGGCCGCAACGGTTCTCGAGAGCCCAGGTACGACAACTAGGAAGGTTGCGGATGAAATTCTACAGACTCTTTCTCAACTCCCCCGGGAACTCGGGATGGCTCCAAACCATATGTGCTTTCCCAGATCCAGCATTGCCCTCAGACACTCTTCTACTTGGAGAGAATAGAGTAGCGAGATTCTATACAGTGCAGTATAATTTAGATCAATGATATATACATCCCTGCCTTCTTCGAACACGACTGATCTGCCTAGAGGGGATCCCGCAATACGTCAACCCTCGAACGGTAGAGACCTCCGGTCTGACCCTTGCCAGATGGAGCCAACCCTCCTGCTGACGCAGTCACGCGTGAACGAGCAAAGACTTTACCCAGGTCTCTAGATTGCTCTAGAACACAACGTGCGGCTGGTCTCTGAATGATGGTCATGGATCCGCATTCCTGGTGCCAAGGTACCTAATTTACACATTCGAAGCTTAAAGTTACTCGCCAGATGACGACACAACGTGTGAAATGAAGGGGAACTATTGGAGCACGAGCCGCACAGGCCGCGGCGAGCACCCCGCTGCAGTGGGGCTATAGGCTGGAGTAGCCATATAGCCACCTATAGACACTCCATACAGTCGTCTTTCGGCAAGAACGATGGTCATGATTACGGGTCGCGCACACAGACTGGGAACGAGGCAGCCACATGACACTGCGCCCCAATCAGCCAACATAATACGTACCGGTTGATGATCTTCGGTCGGATTGAGATAGTCCCTTTTGAGGCGAGCGATATGCGGCAAGTCGCCTGTTGGCAAATGATCGCTCGTCAGCCGGCCGACAAACGTGAAGTGGTGGTCACCCAATGGAGTTTGCCAGCCAAGACACGATCCGACGATGTCCGGCTGACCCAGGTCGACATCAGCGCGTAGCCGCACGGTGGCGAAGAAAGGATACTCGACATGGGCGGGGCCAAATCGAGTGACCCCAGAGAGGGCTAACCCTCACGCGATCCCAGCGAAACCGGAGCTCGGAGGGGAGTAATCGAACAGACGTCCCGAAGAGCGAGGGGCGGGACCCCGGACATCAGTGGCCGGGGACCCCCATCGACTTATAGAAACTAGAGTGGAGTCTGGTCGAGCCTCCCAGACGTCGACATCTTGCCGCTGCCCACGACACTCTGCTCATCGGCATTCACAGCTAGCTTGGATCTTCTTGCGCAATCCTACACACGACCAAGCTCGACGCGCCCCTTACGACCAAATTACTGCACTAGCCCCTTGCTCACATCCCACACAACGCCGAGCGTGATGTCCACAGCGACCGCCTACACGCCCTCGCGCTCTCGCAGCCACGGCGCACATGCTCCGGCGTTCAAGAAACGCGCCCAGCACGCCTCCAACGTCGAGAAGTGGGACGTTGTCATGTGGAACGACCAAGTGCACTCGTCCCAGGTGCCCACCCCGCAGGATCATCGACACAGTCCCTCGAGCTCGGTGCGCACCGCGTCGTTGCCACATGATAGCCCATGCTAACCTGACGTCTAACCGCAGCCATCAGCCAGCTCCCAGGCCATCCCACACTCGTTTATACCCACCGGGGCCACCGGTGCTCCCGCTGGGCCGTCGCCACTCGGCAATAACACTCCTTCATTCGCGTTTAGCGCATCGGCCTTTGGCTTTGGCAACTCTTCTGTCAAGCCCAGGCCCATCCCCCGACGTACTCCACCCCGCTCGCCAGCTGCCGAATCACCCCAAACCAGGCTCGATGCGCTCGCCAGCCTGCACCGATCCGTCCAGGAGCAAGACGCGAGCTTTCTGGCTCGCATGCGAGAGCTTGAGGAACGCTGCCATCTGCTGCCCGACTCGCTCGCCGTCCTGCGCTCCGAAGATCTTTCGCACACTACCCGCGGACGTAAACGCGGCTGTGCCTCATGGGACGAAGACGGCGATGTCGAAATGAGTTGCTGGAACGAGCGCCGACAACGGCATTTCGATGCGCGCAGCTGCTCTCGCCTCAGCTTTGGTTCCTCGGAGCCCACCGCGGAGGATGGTCACGACCACAAGGAATCCAACACCTCCGAGGACGAATACGTTCTGCCCGACCAGGATGGTGAAGACTCGCATTCCGAAGACGAAGACGAAGACGACGATCTAGATATTGTCATCATCCAAGGCAGCAGTGTCCCATCGTTGCTCAATTCTAGCTCGACCCCCCCGTCCCTTTCCACCTCGCTTTCTTCGCTGCCTGCCCGTTCCGATGGCAGATCACCCAGTCTACGTAATTTCAAAGATTTCCCTGCCACATTCGGCACAAAGGATATCGACGAATTATCGATGGCGATAGCCGGCGGCGCAGGTAGCGTTGTTGACTGGTGCACCCCCACCGGCGCCCACGATGCAAACGGCGCAACTTCCGAAGCCGGCGCCCTCTGGGCGTAAATAGCTCCCCCACCGCCTCAACTCAACTCGATGTCTTGGACAATCCCTTTCTCGGCTTGAACCCTATATTATTCTAGTTACCCAGCTTTCCATTGTATCAATCCATTCGACCTTCCCCTGTCGGCATCCATCAAAATCGCTCGGATCGTTGTGCCAGCAGGCCGCAGGCACCTCCAGGACTTTGCCCTATCGCATTCGTCTATGTTCGTATATATACCAAAGCTGCTACGTCCGGGGAAAGATTATCCTGAGCTTGAACGACTTTTTTCCGCACGCATAAACTCGATAAACAATGCTCTTTACAACTGTATTAACTTTGCTGCTTCACTTTTTGGTCATTTGTTGCCCGTCTTGGGATGTAATTATCCTGGCCAATTCGAGCACAGACTGCTCGAGTCGAACTCTTTGCATTGTGTGAAAGTCAGAAAACGAGCCGGCAACCGGCCAATATTGGCCATTCATTTGCGCAATGTGTTCCTTTTCTGGTATGGTAACCTACGCAACTGCTGGGCCCTAGCGAATAACAATAGGGTCCTCACAGCCCAAATCAGCTGAGTGAATCAAAGTCGGGTATATGCGTGCATTGGCTGGCCACTTCTTTTCGGTGGGTCGGAAGCGGAAGCACATGTCCGCAGTATTCGCTGATATTGTCATATCCATTTCTTGTTCATCGTTGCGACCCTACGCGGGATACGCGGTGCATTGTCGCACTGGCTCATTGTCTGGGGGTGCACTGTTACCCCGCAAAGCCTCCGATTTTTCATCCCGGACTTTTTCGCCCCGATCCCAGCTGACAGGGCGCATCCCTCGGTTTAATTAAAACTGCCCGTCCAAACTCATGTCAGACACGCCGATCGAAGCACGTTGAAAGATATACATGGTTGCCCTAAAATTTTGACCATGGCTTTGCATGCTGGTCTTATCTTGGATTTAGCGTTGAGGGAAAGAGCAGCCGTGCATGCGGTTGCCCCTCTGGCCCCACCCAAATATGTCGTGAGCGAGAACCCAGACCATATGGCCAGGGAGCACCACGTTTAAACTCGAGCGGTTTCGTTTACGATAGCCCAAACGATCTAGAACCCCTTTCACACGGAACATAGTCGAAAACCGTTCGTTCCGCGTTTGACCTCAGTTGCGTTCGTACACATACACAACGACTTCGCGGTTTGTTTGTGTCGGAAAAGGGGAGGAGGGGTGACGCGCATACGGGTCATAGATCACGTGAGTTCACAGTGGCAAAGCCATGATTTCTCACGATCCACCGCAAGTGAGCCCGGACAAGTCGGTGCACGATTGTTCGAAGCGCATACAACGACGACTGATTGTCTTGTATATTCGCCACCCATTCGAATAAAAAGCTCGAGAGAGTCGGGCTAGTTTGACACCTGTCTTCCATCATCCAACCATGCCTGAAGAAAAACGCCCCATGCCGCGCATCTTTCTCATTCGCCATGTGAGTTTTTTGGTGTCCGAGGACATCAGAGCTGGTGGCTGACGTGTGATGATGGATGTGTGGGGAATCATAGGGCGAGACCGAATGGTCCTTGAACGGTTAGTATAATCATTCCATATATGTTTTGCTGCCGATACCAACCGAGAGCATTCCGCCAGGTCGTCATGTATGTGCTAGATCAAGTGCTAATGCCTCGTCGCCTAATTATTTTCACCATGCAAGACTGGCCGAACAGATATTCCTCTGACCCCACGCGGTGTCGGACTTATCAAGGACCGAGCTCAGCGAGCAGTTGGTCCAGGGAGTAAGCACATTCGCCATGTTACTCATCCCGATACGTCATTTATGTAATCACCCACAGAGCTATTGGATCCCGACAACATGTGTCATGTGTTCATCTCTCCGCGTCAACGCGCTCATACTACCTTCCATTTGCTATTCGACGCCTACCCCAAAGCACCTCCACACACCGTCACTGAGGAAGTTCGCGAATGGGACTATGGCGACTACGAGGGCCTCACCTCGAAACAGATTCATGAGATCAATCCGGGATGGGACATTTTCCGCGACGGTACGCATGCAATTCACGCGCGTGGTATCCATACCCATTAAATTTGGGGGGTTGCGCAACCAACAGGCTGCCCTGGAGGCGAGAGCGTTGAAGAAATGACGAAGCGAGTCGACGAACTTATTGCCAAGGTTCGCGAGATCCACAGGCTGTATCTCGAGGAGGGCGTTGGGCGTCGTGATGTACTTATTTGTAGCCATGGTAAGTTACGCCGCCGTAAGACGATACGCATATACTAAGCCTTGCCCAAGGTCACTTTTCCCGAGTCTTGGTTTCTCGGTGGTTTGGATTTGACTTGTGCCTTGGTGAGCCGCATCGAGTTTTATTGGTCTATCGAATTCTCACAAAATCGGTTTACAGGTACTCATTTCAACATTGAGCCCGCCGGTATTTCTATGCTCGGCTACAACCACAATAATTTGAAGGAGCCCAGCTTGACAGGTCTCAACTTGTATGCGCTTTGATATGTAAATATTGGCTACGTTTATGTGCCTGGTATATCAATGAACTTAATTTGTGTACTGTATTAACGAGAAACTGGGCAACGAGTGACGCATCGGGTAGATTACGACCTCTAGGATTTTCCCACGAAGTCTCTCAAGTCCGCCGCCTCTTGAATATCCTTCTCACGCCTCTGGGAGTCCTACGCATCGCCCTCATTGGAATGGCTGCGAAAAGACCGACTCCGCGCTTGTTTCTCATTAGACATGCGAGTCAAGCCGATCTATGGTCAGCTGAAGTGCTGATTATTCCAACTGGTTGTAGGGAGAGACCGAGTGGTCATTGAATGGGAGACATGTAAGCAGCATCGCGTATCGTTTGGTGTAGCCTGTAGATCAAAACATCCACTATTTAGACCGGGCGTACCGATATTCCATTAACTGAGCGAGGCGTTGAGCAAATCAAGAGTCGGGCTGGCAAAGCCATTGGGGTTGGGAGTAAGTCAATAGCGCGGACTCTTTTTTTCAACGCGACCAACTAACAAACTAAATACCCAGAGCTCATCGACCCAGCCAACGTCGAATACGCGTTCATTTCTCCCCGTCAGCGTGCATCTAAAACCTTTGAGCTCCTATTCGCGGATGCCCCAGATGGAGCACCGGGCCATGAGTTAACGGAGGAATGCCGCGAATGGGATTATGGTGAATATGAAGGACTCAAGCCGGCAGAGATACGGGAGGTAAAGCCTGGGTTCCTTATTTGGCGTGATGGGTGCGTTTGCCGCGGGAGCGTGTAGCATGGCCGGGGTCAACTGATTGAGACAGGTGCCCTGGAGGGGAGTCGCCAGAAGAGGTGACTGCTCGGATTGACGGGGTGATTGAAAGGGTTCGCGAATTGCACCGAAGATACCTTGAAGAGGGTGCAGGGAAACGCGATGTTATAATTGTCGCTCACGGTGAGTTATTAGGAAATAATGTAGACGAGTTTAATCTGATCGATTGGGATTAGGCCATTTCTCGCGGGTTTTTATAACTAGGTGGCTAAGGCTAGATTTGA
The DNA here is from genome assembly GCA_030998015.1 of Ceratorhiza oryzae-sativae. Classification (NCBI taxonomy): domain Eukaryota; kingdom Fungi; phylum Basidiomycota; class Agaricomycetes; order Cantharellales; family Ceratobasidiaceae; genus Ceratorhiza; species Ceratorhiza oryzae-sativae. The sequence continues at coordinate 2,632,908 of JARWMV010000232.1, read as the reverse complement.
TGCTAGGTAATAGCCTCGAATTATATTCAATACGTTGGGAATAACACGAATATGTATATAGGCACCCGGTGGATGGTGGAGCCTGCTGGCGTTGCGGTGCTTACTTACCAACACCGGAACATGGAGGAGCCGAGTCTCTTTGGCTTGAACTTTTTCACAGAACTCGAATAGAACATAAAGTCATTACATTAGTATCACAATCCTCAGTTTAAAACACAAAACAACACTAATGAGAACGGCCCTTCCGTTGTGCAGCACCACGGAGTTCTATATATCACGTTTAGGTGCACACAAACCGTGCAATTCAAGAGACAGTGTTGACAGAAATAAGAATGCCGTATACAAGGGTAGGGAACCGGGAAGCAAGGAAAGTTGGTGAACAGACAGGACAAATGATATGGACACAGTTGGGAGAGTCGGGGTATGATCGGCCCCGGCGAATCGTTATCATCGTCACATGGGGTCAAAACGTACGAAAGCAATAAGCAACTCCCTTAGCAGTTGCAAGCGTCCTTGCCCTTGGCTGCGTTCTGATCGAGTTGCACGCCATCGGCACGTTGAGCGCCAGCACCACCACGGTTCGCGCCGCCCTGCCCGCGGCTAGATAAGATATGCTCAATGGGAATCTTCTTGGCTAACGAGGCAATAGATACCAATAGATCAGTAAATGAGAGGAATTCCAGGAACGGAGAGAATTGCATACCGATCTCAGTAAACAGTTCTACGATTCCCTCGCCTGTCTTTGCGCTCGTCTCGAAGAACAACAGACCGGCCTCGGTAGCGTATGCCTGCGCCTCCTCCTTTGGGACTTTCCTTAAACTCTCAGCCTCGTTGGGTCCACCCTCTCCCGGCGTCGCCGTCGCGTCGTCGGCCTCGTCCTCATCATCACCCGCAGCGGGGGTCACGGGGGTTGTGGGAGCGGCAGGAGAAACGAGATCAACCTTGTTTCCGGCGAGGGCAATGACAATGTTCGGGCTGGCCTGCCGCTGGAGCTCCTTCACCCAGGTCTTGGCCTTCTCGAGTGTGGCCTCCTTGGTCACGTCATAAACAACCACAGCGGCCTGAGCATTGCGATAGTACATGGGCGCGAGGGAATGGAACCGCTCCTGGCCGGCAGTGTCCCAGATCTCGTAGCGCAGCACGCGGTCCTCCAACCTGCACTTTTGGGTGAGGAACGCGGCCCCGATAGTAGGTTCCTTGTTCGCCTGGAACTCATCATTGACCTGCAAAATAAATTTGAATGAAAACCAGAAGGCACATGGTATCAAACACACATACAAAGCGCATCACGACCGAAGATTTGCCAACAGCAGATTCGCCTGCAGTACGGACACGACGTCAGCATGCGTCCCCGCCACAACATTCCGGATCACAAGTTGACACCCCGAGCGACAGGCGCGTGGAAAGTTGTCACCGCCTACAACGAGGGAAATGCGGCCTAGAGCCCTGTCACTCACCAAGTAATACGAGTTTGACTTGGACGGGTTTGTCGTTGGGGCCAGATGATTCTGTAACGTCGGCCATGGTCAAGTCGAATAGGGAAGTAGGGCGAGATTTAGTATAGATCTATAGACACGTTGGGTATGGTGTGGGTTTCACAGCGTCAAGTTGGTTTGAGAGTCGCGATAGCCGGGAGGCGTGTGGAGGAAGGGATGATGCTGAACACCAAGGCAGCCTGTCACCGCTTTCTGGCGCTTATTTCATCCACGGACCAAAAAATACTTTATGATAGCAAATAAAATGACTGATATTACAAACTGGGACTTTAACCTCAAATGGACTCAACGATAGGAGTCCCTTACATCTTCCCAACTCACATTGGCACTGAGCTCGATATGCCCTTCATCACGGAAGACGGATGGGATGGTTCCGCTTGTCGAGGCACCGATTTCTTTGCTCTTGTTCTTCGCCTTTCGCCCTGGATTCGCCGCTTTCGATAGAACTCACGGACATCCTCCCAGCTGACGAACAGCCCTTCTTCGAGCTCAACCAAACGCCCATTGGAGAACAAGGCAGGCGGGTGATCCTGGTCGACTTCTGATGCTTGAATATTCGAATCAGTCGTCCATGGATGGGGATCTTCTTCGGCGTTGATGTTCGATTTGCCAGAGTTAGTAGAAATAGCGCTGGCTGGTCATAGAACCAAAACGGCTTTTTCATGTAGTTGCGATTTCCGTTCCTAAGATATTGTGCATAACTGCCTTGTGAATCACCGTAAACGGCTGCGATCGCCGCAACATGGGGGAGAGCTTCCTCTATTTTCTCTCCTTGGGGATCCAAGGACATCACATAGTCTACCGCTGTTTGGATTGTCGCCCCGTACTTAGATCTGTAGTTCCAGAAGTTCGCTCCAACATAATCTCCTAGTTTAGCATTTGTCTGGAGGAAATGAACCCCCGCCCGTTAGATGTTTATAACATGACGTACAATGATTGCTTCAATATTAAAGCATCTGTAGTGGAACGGCCGTGTTCGAACCGCCTCGAGTGGCTGGAAATAGTTTAGATGAGAACCTAACGCGCATTCTGGGAGTGGTACACCTACTTGCTCCCCAGAAGCCACAACTTGCTCTTGAAATTGGTTAGCAAAATACGACTGAAGTATAGCCTTTGCGCCAGCAGTATCTCCCGTAAGGATTTTGAGCGCAGCAATCTGATTAGGATAAAATGAACCGTGATTGCTTGACAACGTATTTGAGTCGTCTGCCCCTGCGCTAGCACTATGTACTCACTTGGCCGCTTTTGCTGCTTTCTTCCCCGTCTCACTGGATTCCATCCAGTTGACGTATCGACTTGCCCAAGCAATCATTTTCGCGTCCATACCTGGTGTCCAATACCGAGAGTTGGCCTCACGGAGTACCAGGATTGCGTTAACAATCTTCACTAGTCCACGCATATCTAGTACGCCCATGTAGGTCCCAGCCTGCGTCCCCGGAGGCCCTCGAACGACTTGTCCATATAGGGCGTTAGGATTCATCCGTGTCTTGTCGTTGAGGAAAAAATTCTCGATGAAAGAAGCTGCATTTCTAGCATATAACTCCGATCCAGAAACCACGAATGCAATCGAATTCCAGAGTACTGTTTGGCTCATATCAACTACCTCTGCAGCGTTTTTCAGTTTTCGCACATCAGGATTCACTTGCCCATCGCGCGCTTTATAGGGGCAAGTCTTCCAGGCTGTAACACATCAATTCTCAAGGACGTTAGGAGCTTGCCAAAAGACTCACTTTCGCTCGCTTTCATGCTGGTTGTAGGAGAGGGCCGACAGCTTGCTGTTTTTGACGGCTTATGGGCTCGTATGGGATATTCGCTATGGCTGTACACTCCGTCCGGGTTCGAATTCATCGGCTCCGATTCAGTAGTTGGGAGAGGTGGTTTGGGGCTAATGGGTGTCACAACGTGAGCCACGGATGTGTGACTAATGGTAGTAGTATCAATGATGACATCTTGCGTATCCCTTGGAACCAACAGAGCCTTGAGAACTTCCTCGGCATTCACAGACTTTTGTGAAATCGTTGTAGGAATCGCAGTTGTTTCCAGTGGCGGACTTGTGTTTTTGGACCAGGACAGGAAGCTGGTGTGTCCGGGAGATGGTAATTCCATTGGGAAACCTTTATGAGCATTAATAACCGGTTTCTCTGGATTTGGACAATCCACAGGACCAGAAAAAGGATCCAGAAGGTTGCGTGCTGTATCAAGCGAGTCAACTCCAAGGACAGAATCCTGGTTTGTCGAAAATAAATCGCTCCAATCGACACCCCGCCGGTATCGAGCATAAAGCGGTACGAACGTATTGTCATTTGGAAGCGGACCGTCCCTCAGATCATCCAACAGCCGCTCGTTCGGCCCTAGATCCTCTAAGTTTGTTCCCCCAGCGTCACTATCACCGTCTGCCAGTTGTTCATCAGTCGACCTCGCACGACTCTTGCACCAGTTGCAGTTTGGCCAATGGCTACGCGCGGATTAAGTCTTAACACCTCGTAATAAATAGAAAACGTACTAAGGAGCCCAGCTCAGGTAGTCATGGGGATCATTTGAGGAGGATCGAATCTGGGAATCTGTGATGGCTGAAGTGATTGCCTTTAGTCTTGCCAGTGTGATATCGAGTAAAATGCTACAAAGCTTACTCCAAGGGCCTTTCTTGGCGGATGAATCCCCGTTTCGAATGATGGTAGACCTGGCGTCCTTTGTAATGGGATCGTTCCGAGACGCAACAATGTACTTTGGGTTGACGAAATCATTGGGGTCCGCTAGTACACTTTAGCATATCTTAAAAACGACAGTCGACTACTCAACTTACCCAAAACAAACCCCATTGAGAACATAAAAATACAAAGAGTATAGATTTTATGGCCGTTCATTATGGAGATGGTAGACAGGAACCTCGAACTCCTGTGGTGAGCTCGAGGTAACAAAATAGGGGTTTAGCGCTTGAAGGATTTAATTACGTGACCTCCTCATGACCGCTCTCTGTCCTTAGTACGCCTTCGGGCCGTTTGACCTCTGTCCCCCGTTCCGTCCTCCGTGTCCTGTTCTCTGCTCTCTGACGTGGTGTTCGTGTTCCTTATGACCGGTTCGACCCTGTGTTCGTGTAGGTCTCTAAATATGTATGCCAAAAAAAAAGATTTAATCACGTGATTCATCATTGAGGGAGAGACTTGTCACGTGACTCACCAGAATTTCCTCGTCTTTGACGATGTCTACTGGCCCTTCAATAAAAACCAACGATATTCACAAAGCTATTAATATAGCACAGTCAAGCAACGGAAGGTTGAGCGGGAAAGGATGGAAATCTCAGAAAGTGGCTAAAAGGTAAGTTCTCTCTGAATCTGACTAAGGTTTTGAGCGTATAATAGTACCAATAGGCGATCATACCTTCAACCCAACGTAAAACCCCAATCATGGGAGGAACGTATGCGTAAGAGAGAGCAAGATAATGCAGTAAAGAAGCTTCACAAAGAAATGGTGGACGAGAAGGCTGCAGAGGCTGCCAGGTTCGTGGAGTCCTCTTGGATTCGACCCTATAAAGCTAACATTCTTGTTAGGAGGAGAGAGGTTTCTCAGGAGAGGAAAAGGGCACGGGCAGAAAGGATACGTCTAGAAGAGTTAGCCGCAAAGGTAACGGTCCGGCGTCAGAGTTTTGAACTACGCCTAACCTATCCGTTCTTCAGATGAGCGCTAAGAAAGCGGAACGATTGCGACGACGTGCGGGCCGGAGTAAGAAGGTCAACGGCTAGATTCATAAAATCCAGATGCGCATATAACTTTAATGCTGCTCTGGTGATCCCCGTTGTGCTTACTCATTGTCCTGGCTCTGTTATGGCCTACTGTTCAAATACTCCGTACAAGTGAAATTATCATGTACATGTTCTATTGCCGCTCAGATTGCCCAGGACACGTCCATTTCTCCCTCCTTAACAAACGGTTTATCAAGCCCCACCACCACGGATTCGCAAAGTGGGCAGCTTCCTGCCAATACTTTGTCCAGCTCAGCCCGCAGCGCTTCTATGCGCGATGCCGCTCCCCCTTCGACCTGGTGCTCTCCTAATCCCACAGCAGTACCCAGAACTCGTCCGCGCGTGCCCCAAACGCCAACAGCTGTAGCTAGCGCATCTGGAACAACCAAGTCTCGCAGCTTATCGCTAGCAGTGACAACGCGCTGCCCATGGCTGCTGCGGCCGTAAGAGGGTTCATGGCACGCGAGAGACTTCCGTTGGTTCCACCAGCAGCGAAGGCGGATGAGAGTAGAGTCCGCTGGGTTTGAGGTTGGTTACGGGGCATCGTCCCCTGCGGTACGGCTGCAGGGACGGGCGCTGAAATGACGGGTTGTGCGCCGGGCTGAGAGATAGCGGTGAGCTTGACAAGTTCAGTTTGGAGGGCTACGATCCGCCGCAGCTGCACGGCTGACATGGACTCTTTAGCCTGACATGGATGTAGGTAAGGATTAAATATTTGTGCTTGGGTTGACACTCACTAGGCCAATCAAACAATCCGCGTGGAACATGTGGTGGCACGGGAACACGTAAAATTGGCGTGTTAGCAACGCAGCGCTGCAATGCGTGCACCTGTCTCCCTGCTCGATCGTCACAAAGCGGTTCTTTAGCTGAGCAATGTCACGGGAGACTGCAGCGGCGATTCCATCGCGCCATCCATATCTCGTTTGAGCTCAACAATGTGCGCGCTGTAGTCTTCGAGTGCATTGCAAATCTCGTCTTTGAAGTCATCGATGACAACAAAGTCAGGGAAGAAAGGCAAGATGTCCTCAATCTTGAGAAGTTCTGTATTCGACAAGAATTGCATTGCGCTATCGCAGATCTTAGCATGTGTGACCTTAGCGAAGCGACAAACGTACGTCTTGATATCCTTTTTGTCCTCTACAACATATCTCGCCACCTTCAGCCATAGTTTCTTCCTCAGTGGAATGTCATCCTCAGGCATGTCCGCAGTGATCCTCGCCAGCTCCAAGTCGCCCTTCTCCAAAGCCAAGGACACGCTTTCTTCGTATAGCCCCATCTTTGCATATATGTGAACACACGGCTGGACTCGTCCGTTCGCCCGGCACACCCTCAGAGCGTAATCCAAATCATAGTAAGGTTTTCCAGATATTGGCTCGTATGGTGCCGTTGTAAGAAACCGAAGGAGGGGCCCGTCGTCGTTGTTCGTGGCAAGGAACGTAATGATTAGATTATGAAGTGTCGATGTCGTGTTGTTCTGTTCAAATATGAGATAGTTGAGGTACCGAACGGAATGGTTTTGTTGCATCGGGTTGATAGGACGATGCTGTTGCTGTAACAAGGCTGGAATGAGACGGACCGGGTTCAGCGCGGGCCTTCGCGTCCAAGCGTCGACGGTCTCCTTCGGAGCAGCCGCCATTAGGACAGAGCAAACCGATAATAGAGATCTAAGTCGGGCTGTGTTATCGTATTAGTATACGCATCATCGCAGTATAATTTACCTACCTGACGATTCAGCACATCAATAGCTTTAACCCATTCTTCCTCAGATACCCAATATTCAACTATTCGCTCAAAATCGCCAGAGACGTTGGCGAAGTTGAGGAAGACGTCCATCCGGCCATGGCCACGAATCAAATCGTAGGTGGTTCTTCGATCTAGGCATGACTATCGGACGGTAACTAGATCAGCGTGGTTGATAAGGTACAACATGTATACGACAAGCCTTGTATGTTTCAAAGAACTCTTGTAATTCCTCTTCCACATGGGTCTGCTCGGCTTGGAGATTACTAACGTCATTCGATGCGGACGACGAGGCAATCAAATCATCGAGCTCGTTGCACTTGCTAAGGTAAAACTCTACCAGCCACGTGGCTAACATGGTTCGCTGAGTGACGTCCTGTAAAAGCCAACAGTTAGCACCAAAACTGGTTTGTCCATTTCTGGCTTCTGCGCACGGTTTTCCGCAGACTGGCGAGCCGTGATCGGAGATAGTATCGCAAAGCATCGCGCTCTCCAGCATCAACGAATTTCAGGGCGACCTCTTCAAACGGTGCTGTGTTCGATCGCGCATAGGACTGGGCGGACTGAATAAATTGACCTTGGCTGAAGAACGAGGCGCCTTGGGCCGCAAGTACGGCGTCTCGATGTAGTGGCAACTAAAGCACGGTAAGGTGGGCAGATCCACACAAACTATAACTGAATTGACTGACCTTGGCGAATTGTAGGGCGAGATTGTAGTCTCCTTTTTCAAGATATATTCTCCAGACGTCACGTTCCTCATTGACTGGAGCAACTTCGTATAAACCATGGGTAGAGTAGATCCAAAGGGTCCGGTTGATCGGGTCTGCACACATCCCAAGCAGCCGTTCACCACGACGCTGAGGGAACTTTCAGTAAAAGGAGCATGCTCATGGTGCCTAACTTACCAGAGAGATGATTTCGTCATATACTATACTCTCATCAAGACGAGAAAAGCCAACTACTCGATCCTTCATAAGCAGTAGGAAATGAAACTCTGTGATGACAACTCCCAATGGGAAGCTGTCCACCGATGTAGTGGACCCGGGACTCCGTGCGAGTGCCGCTGTGCCATCGGATAGTGTGGTAGGGTAAGGGAGTAATGACGAGGCGTCCAACAAATCCTGTGAAGAGGCGTCTCCAGAACTGGGCCGAGCAATGGACAATGTAGCATGAAACAGTCCTCTTGATGTCAGCCATGCAATACGCTTGCCAATCGGCCCATCAACGTATTCCGGATCATAGAACTGAAGCGTCGATTGCTGAAGATTTCCCGGTATTTCCAGGTACTCTGTAGAAAATGAGTTAGGAGGCACGACGACTTCTAGAACCTGGGCGACTGACTTGCTGGTGTATCCCGATAGGAAGCAAACAACCCCTCAAATACTCGTGAACCATCCGTGTCAGCTTTCGTTCCAAGCGCGCCGGTCAGTTGGTAAAGACGGGAAGCAGTTGCAACTACAACAACAGCTCGAGTAATGTCTTCTCTCAGTCGCTCAAACTTGATGCCAGAAATGGGCTGTCTATCGGGTACAGAGTACACCGCCTGGACATATCGATCCGGAGACTTGAAGAATTCCTCAGCCGGCGAAATTAAAGCCTCGTATATAGTCCCGTTGCGTCCCCCGAGTAGTATTTCATACGTGCTAGTCCCAGACTGGCCATACTGGGAGTATAACGGAGAATGAGGCGAAAGCTTCTCCTCGTTCCACGCAACGCATTCTACGATCATCTTGAGCTTGCTAAGTTGCTTGGCCTTTTTCCATCCTTCGAAAATATAGTAGTTGTCTCCTTGGGTGGTCGTGATTAGAAGATGTTTCGCGCTAGGATCCAGAAAGATCTTGTGCACGGTCGCTTCAACCGGTTTCTTGCCCAGCGCGAGTTCGCCTATGTATTCCTGCATATCCATATCTATCCTGTGGAAGCTGTTATTGTTGAAGCACATTATCAGGATCTTATTGGAAACCGCCAAGTTGGTTATGGCAGCGGGTGGCGTGTATTGAACTGGTGCCAGCTTAAATACTGGATCTTCGGATGAGACGTCCTTGACGATTTATCAGTAGGGAGTTAGGCAACTCATTTATACTCACCATTAGCCCCTTGTCAATCTCAGCATCTATTCGCGTAGTCGTTGGACTACCTAGACCACTGACTGCTGCAGCATTGGGCTCAAAGCCTTCATAGTGCACCTGAGGAAGCGCCCGCGTTTGAGCGGATGGAGCCGCGCCAGGTCTTCCCGAGTGCTCTACATCTTATCGGAGATCGTCAGTCGAAAAGAGTGAGGGCTTTGTAGACAATTTACATTCGTCAAACATGGTAGTGGACAGAACTGGCTTGACGTTTGGCTATAGCCGCCGAGCTGACCAACCTCCCACACATGAATAAATACAAGATTCCATTCCACAACAGAATACACGAGTCCGCCCTGCGGTCTTCAACGTGGCTCACGGAGCAATATATACATGTTTTACCGTCCCTGTAATCTGGATCTTTCGCTCCTGTGTCCTTGATGTCCTTGTATGCGTTGTGAAAATCTACTTAGCCCCTTCCGACGGCTCCGACAGTTGGGTAAACTCTTCGTTCTGCGTGTTGTTTCCATCCGTCTGGCTGAACTCTCCAAGTAGCGGAGTCTGGGGGGGCGTATGGACAGGACTCGAATCTAATCACACCTTGAGCTGATAAGACAACGGCAACCAAAAGAATACACATACATTGTGACTGAAAAATTTCCTCGAGCCCCGTGCCGAACGTAACGGTTGGCACAGAGTTCCTGCGGGTCACAGAGCGGTTACGCCAGTTGTCGTCCTCGTCCGCGCGGGATCGACGAGAACCACTAGATACAGTTGCAAACCGAAATCCTGTCGACCTCCCGCTACCCCGATGTGGAGGTGGTGAGCTTGTTCCCCGAACACGATTGAGAGCACTGCGTTGGTGCCAGGACGGCGCACTTTCGGGACTCGTTTGAGTGGAACGGGCCAAGGTGCCAGGCGGTGGAGTCGATGGCCGTCCTCTTGTTTGCCGATTCCCGGGTCGTTGAGGAAGCATCAACGGAGAACCTGGCTCGTCCTGAATGCTGAAATCTGAAAGCGTTGGGGAGAGTGTGGCGTCAGGAGGAACCGCCTGAAACCCCGAAAAAGCGGAATGAATGAGGTCACGATCTCGTATCTCGGGCAGAAATCAGCTTACCCTCCAACGTCGCATGCGATCCTTTTTTTCAGCCTCGTATTGAGCCGCAGAGGCATCGATATCGACAACGATGTCGCTCTTAACCAGTCCAGCTTCAGCCAACTCCTCAACCCAGTACCCGATGGTTGATTCCCACTGAACATGAATTGTCGACGGATCGCTGCATACCAGAATTTTCTTAGCCGAAAAAAATAAAATGGTATGGTACCACGAACGCACTGGTCGACAACATCAGACCTGACTTCCCCCATCTCGTTCGTGATGTGTTTATTGATGTTGACAAAGCGAAGCTCGTCGTTTTGGTCGCAAAAGTTACTGAGACCAGAGTTGACAAGCTTCACCATGGTTCGGCGGGTCTCGATATCGGTGGGGACCGCGCAGTCTGCCAAGCGAAGGTCGCGGGTTTGCCCAGCTTCCTCCTCTCGCCTTCGGTATTTCCTGACGCATTCGTCGAGGTGGTTATCCTAGAGTGAGAAATGAATATCAGTATACATGTGAGTGATGGTTGTGGGAAACGATTGGCTCACATCAACGCAAGGCATAATTATAGATGCCACAAAAATATTACGCAGGTAGCCAGAGCGAAGCTTGCTGCGGGGAAGTATATCATCCTGAATGAATGTAGTATAAGCTTTGAGAACAGCGTCTCCCCAACTATTGGGGGACGGTGGGTCGCTTCTATCGAGCTGTGCTTTGAGTGCCTTCCAGAGGTACAGAATATGCAAATCGACTTGTCCAAAAACCAGAAGGACTAGCGTACGTGGATGTCAATGAACACTTGGAATCACCTAGAAAACTGTACTCACGTTGTTCAGGCCTTTCTTTGTCTAGTAGTTTGGTGACCAGCACTCCAGTTTGGGAGAGCGAATTCTTATTGCCAAGACCCTGTGTGTCGTACGGTACCATTCAGTCCTACTTCGACGCTAGTTCAACTCGTGGCTCGAGACGTACCTTTGCCGAAGCACCGGAGAACTTTTTGACATAGACTCTCCGGCGATCCAATAACGTAAGTGGTCCGACGAAACTATCACCGCACGCCACTAGGACGTGTCGGTGTCCCGACACCTGAAATGAGTGGATTCAGACTTGGTGCAGGTGGGGTACACCATCAATCAAAGGCGCATACCTGTGAGATCGAACTGGATCGCTCAGTATCGGTAGATTCGTTAGCCGTATGTACAACTTCGCTCATCCCTATGGGGGATGAGGAAGTAGAATCGCGGCCGGCAAGGCTTTATACCATCTCCCCCCCGTGCGGCTGTCAGAGCTCACAAGGCAAGATTAACGGCATTAATCTCATTTGCATTCGCTCGGAGATGACATTTTCGCCGGGTGTATGAGCGTTGATCGAAAGCACACAGCGTATGTAGCGTTGTCGATCGAGAGTAGCCATGGGTGCGATGATCGCTTAGGGTACCCAACGAGCGCTGCTCTGCGGTCATAGGCATACTAGAATGGTAAGTTGGAACTTGAGCAACGAGTTTGCGCATTTCATAAAACACAAGGATCCCAGCGCGTCGTCCGACGCGATCTGAGGGGGTGAAATTGGGATCAATCACATTGCGACCAGAGACTGTGGTCTAGGTTCGTCCGGATATGAAGAAATCGATCCAGCAGAGCCGGGCAGGGCGGAGTTTTGGCCACGAGATCCCGATGGTGGAGAACTGGGGCGTGGAACGCGCCGGACGTTGAGAGATGCGAGCCTATCAGGAGTCAACGACCACGCGCGGGCGCTCGAGACAGGACCAGACTGGTGTATGCGCGTCCTTTGCCACCCTTGGAGCCTGGATTACGCCGCCTTATGCGCCGCTGCCGCATCACCCGGGTGCCCAAGGGCAAGGGTGCTTTTTGGAGCCTGGTCTTTGCGTCTGAATCTGATACGACAGATATTAGCCGGCACAAGGTATGGCGCTGACCAGCGTGGCTGCTGCTTCCACACCACGGTGAGTTCTAAACACACATGCCCCTCTATGCTCCCTCGCGTGACCCATAGCTTATTAGACATTGATGGAATCAAGGATCGCATGTATCGGCAGAACGCGAGTCCCGAGCGATGATATAAATAAACACACAAAGTTTGTCGCCTCGCGGACGGGTTGGGGCAAGCGCCGAGCCGGCGCCATGTGTGGGCTGTCACGGCGTGTGACCGGTGCCAGACGCACACGGCATGTGGTGGGTCGTGGTGCGCGCGATGTTGGGCCGCGTGTGGCCGTGTTTGGCGCCGGACACAGGGTCCCCAGGGTCCGAGGGATATGCTGGTTAGCGCTCGGGCGGTGTGCTCGAACAACAGAGCCAACCTCGACCATGGCTGACATCGAACGCGCCCTTGCCGCACAGGACCAGGCGGACGACACCAAAGAGGCGACCCTTCCGCTGACGCCTGTCTCCGACGGCGACGGCTTCAAGCATGGCGACCACGAGGATCACGCTGATGCCCCCAACGGAACGCCCGTGCCCGCAGAGCCAGCGCATGACGCCCCGGGCGCGGGGAAGACAGCAGAAGCGGAGGATTTACCAGCCCATGGCGATGCTCCGCCCGCACCCGCGCCTGTTGCGTCGCCCCCTTCGCTCAAGCCCAAGGCCGCCATCTCGCTCGACGCCCGCACCCGCAAGCCCAGCCTGCAGGTGGGCAAAAACGACCCAAAGGTAGCCGCTTCAGCTGCCCGAAAGGTATGTTCGTTTCTGCAAATCACCTGCGCAGCCGTTGACCAATCGACACCGTGTTGCTGCGCCATTCATCTCGCCAGACGTCCACAAAATCTCCTCCGGCGGCGGCTGGGGCGACTACTGTCAGGAAGACCCCTCTTTCGACTTTAACTTCCGCATCATCTAGACCCGCCGCAGCCCCAGCTACCAAACCTGGCGCTGATTCCACTGCTGCCCGCCGCACCTCCCTTGCACCAAGCAAACCATCCGTGTCCTCGACAGCGCCTAAGCCAACTGTTTCCGGGCGACCCTCGGTTGGCGGGGCGGCCACCAAACCAGCACCACGAGCTACGCCCGCCACCAAACCTGCGGCTCCTGGTTCCACGCGCTCGTCAGTTACCTCTCCCACTTCTACTGGTGTGACTCGTCCCGCTGCGACTGGAGCCAAGCCCCGATCATCTGATGTAGGGGGTCCAACTGCTCTTGCTGCTAAGCGTGCTGGTGTTGTGAAGACTAGCACTGCTATGATTGCCCGAGGAGCGACTCCCACTCAGCTCAAGGCCGCCAGCCCTGCTCCAAAGCACGACGACGAATTGGCTGCCAAGGTTAGTGAATCGGGGCAATCTTGAAAAAAATATACCTAACCCATCTGATAGCATCGCGAAGCAATCGAGGAACTGGAAAAGAAGGCCCAACTCGTTTCCGTTCTGGAAGAGCAAATCAAAACTCTGCAGGTCACTCTCGAACAGCAGCAATCCGAGGCTGCTAATCACAAGGCTTCTCTTGCCGAGCTCCAGACGGCTTCGGAAGGTGCCGCCGCTGCCCGGGATGCGGTCGACGCGGAACTGGCATCGCTGAAGGAGTCCTCGAGCCTTGGCCACGAGGAAAAAGAAAAGCTGCAAGCACTCCTCGAGGCTACAAAAACACAACTCACAGAAGCTGTTGCCAAAGTAAGCCTCAAGCCGGCCGCGATACCTCGCCACACTGACTTTGATTTAGCTTGAAGATACAGAGTCCTCGCGCGCCGATCTTTCTTCCCAAATCAGCGAACGCGAAACTACCATCTCTGAGCTTCGGGCGGTAAACGATGCCTCCAAGGTCGAGATTGAGCAGTTCAAGGAGCAAGCATCCGCACAACGAGACGCAGCGGCCGCTGACCACGAGGCTTTGCTCAAGGCGCAAGCTGACTTGGAGGCCTTGCGTGTCGAATCCGAGGCGCTCTCTGCTAGTCACAAGGTCACCGCTGAACAAGCCGCACTCCAGATCAAGGAACTAGAGATCAAGCTGTCGGCAAGCGAAGAGAACCTCACAAAGCTTCAGAGTGAGATTTCGGCCTTGCAAACCGAACGGGACGAATTGAAGCACCGCATTTCGGAACTCGAGGTCGAGGTGCTTGAAATGCGGGAGGCCAACGAGGTCGACGCTGATGACCATGCGAAGGAGCTCAGCAAACTCAGGGACGCACATGCAAAGGCGCTCGCCGAGGCTGAGACACGCTTCCAGGACGAGCTGAAGAAAGGCGCTCTTGCACTCGAGGAGGCGACAAAGAAGTGGGAAGAGACGACCGCTGCCGCTGGGGTAGAGCATTCAACGTCTCTGGAAGCTGCTCTGAAGTCCGCCCAAGAGTCGGCTACGCTCGCTAGCCAGCAGGCCTTGGCTGCGCTGGAAGAATCCCATGCGAAACTTGTGGAGGACATGAAACGTCATCTCCGCCCAAGAGCTTGCCGAGGCAAAGGAGGCCCACGAGCGTAATACAACACTTGTTGCTGAAGAGATGGCCCGACTGCAGACTGAGCTAAGCGTGAGTCTGATTGACCTCGTGGGATGCACCAGTTACTCATTTCGATCTTAGAGCCAAGAGGACAAGTATGCTGCCAAGGTTCGGGAGGTGAAGATCGAGCACGACAAGCTTGTCGAGGAGCATACCAGCGAGCTCGGGTGAGTTTACTTCAGAAAGGTTAGGGTTCCAGCGTTTATGTGATTTGTTCCAGTCCGAAGCAGATGCCCAACATTCGAAAGACCTCAGCGATTGCGTGCTCGGTCTGATGCCGCTATTGAAGAGGTTCGCGCCAGCCACCGTGCTGAGTTGAACAACATCAACGCTACACACGAGGAAGCCCTCAGCACTGAAGTTCGATCTCTCGAGAAGAAGATTAACAGTTTGACTGTCGAGTCGAACGCTGCCCGGGATGATCTTGCCAAAGCCAAGGGTATCGTCTCCGCCCAAACTACCGAGCTCGAGTCACTTCGCGAGCAGCTTGCTTCGACGAAACAGGCACTCGAAGATGCTCTTGCCGCTCCGCCTACCGTTGCTCCATCTGCAGAGCTCGAGGCCGCCAAGAACGAGCTCCGAAGCTTGAAGGACGACTTCGAGACACTCAAGGAGGTACACCAGACATCCCAGGAGACCTTTGCTGCGACCATGAACAACCACAAGCTCGAGCTCGAGGAAGCCGCCAAGGGCCGAGTTCAGGCAATTGCTCACATGGAGGCGATGCATAATGCGGAGAAGGCGCAACTTGCTGAAGGTAGGTATTATAGCGTCGTTAATTTTTACGATATCTAAACGTCTCTGGCTTCTAGAACTAGCAGCCGTTCGGCAGCGCATGGAGGATGAGCGGGATGCCAAAGATAAGGCATTGGCCGCTATGACCATCCAACATCCGCGATCTCCCCCGATTACCCCACGTTTCACCAATCAACCGGGTGGGGTGTCAAAGGAGGAACTCGAACGTCTATACCACGCACACAATGCCAAACTTATGCAGCTGGAAAACGAGCATAAACAGACAGTTGCGCAACTCAGGTGCGTTATGCCCTATCTTGGCTTGAATTTTAATAACTCGTAGAGCAGCATAAGCCTTATGGAGTACAAAGCCGAGAAAGAGCGCGCCGCCGAAGAATTTGAGCGCAAATTGAACGAGGTATTAGAAGAGAAGCAACAGCTGGCTGAAGAACTTAACCGGAAGGTCATGGAGCTGACGTTCCAGGAGGCGGAGCTGAATGAGACGCAAGACGAGCTCAAAGGGTAAGTCGTTTTAAATCATTTACCTGCTGATACCAGCGTTGATGTCGCTTTTGATTAGGCTCCAAGACGAGTTAGACCACCTCAGGGCATCGAAGGATTCCAGTGAATAGATGAACATTACCTCGTTGTTTTTGACTGTCCCTATCGTCCACAGAATGTTTCGGTTCCATTTTATCGCGTGTCTTATTTAGGGATACCCTCGTTGAAGTCGATCGTTCTATTTTTCTCTGTCTGGACTCTTAATGTAATCGCGAGCCATGGCTTCATGGTAGTGCTGGGCATGTAAATTTTAGACAGGTTCTCTTTTCTGCATCGTCCGACAAAAAACCTTGGGTTTGGAAAGGCGGTCAACAGAGAACAAAATCTGCTCACTCTTCGGTCGCACGATTGTGGGACCTACGGAAATCACGCGTTTAGTTTTTGGATTCGGCGCTAACAACTTTGCCGGACCCTACTTTTCAGGTGCAGCTTGCCCCAACCTGTCTCTACATCCCCACCACCAGCCTTGCCTCTGCGCTGTAACCTTTGCCCCTCTAATCTTATTCGAAAAATATGGGTGTTCAGCGCGAGCCGGGTCAAGGAGTCAGTTGGTCGAACATTGCCGTTGGTAAGTGTATTCGCCCTTGACGCGTCTCTATCTGCATATTCACGCGCAATCTAGGTGCGACAATGAATATGGTGCGTTGTTGAGATGACTCTTTGAAGTATATTATTCACTTATATGTTCGAAATACGTCTGTTCTGCTGTCTTGGATGTAGTTTGTAAGTCGAGGGTGTGCTATCCGTTGGCTTATGCTCATTATATCTACTATCTCGTCCTTGTAGGAGGTATGTATGCACTACGACAAGCACTAAGATGATGCCAATACATCTGAATGCAGGTCACCACACTAGGCCAACCATTGGAAGTACTCAAAACCCAAATGGCAGCCAACCGTAATGAGTCCATGCTTCAGGCACTGAGGTCTGTTTGGAGCCGAGGTGGTGTGACTGGCTTCTATCAAGGTCTTATTCCATGGGTATGTTTGTACGACTTGCTTTGAAGAGGATGTCTCATTTATGTTTATATCTATATAGGCCTGGATCGAAGCATCCACGAAAGGGGGTGTGCTATTATTCACCGCGGCCGAAGTCGAGTCTAGGGTCGTACGATTTGGATTTAGCCCCGCAGCCGCTGGTCTTCTCGGTGGCATGAGCGGAGGCATCGTCCAGGCCTATGCAACAATGGGTATGATAGCGCACGATAGTTGTGATAAGATTGTTGCTTATCCACGTGTTTAATTTAGGTTTCTGTACTTGCATGAAAACTGCAGAAATTACACGCCATAAGCAGGCCGCTGCTGGCATGAAACCTCCGTCCACTTGGGCGGTATTTGCTGATATCTATAGACGGGAGGGTATAGCTGGGATTAACAAGGGAGTTAATGCCGTTGCACTCAGACAGATGACGAACTGGGGCTCTCGGTAAGTGTATGTTTGGAATCCCATTTAGCTACCTACTCATGAAAATCTAGCATCGGTTTCGCCCGGCTTGTCGAGACCTCGATTCGTAAGATCAAAGGGAAAGCCGAAAACGATAAGCTTGGTGCTGTCGATAAGATTATGGCGTCTACGATCGGTGCGTCACTGCTGATATTCTAAACGTATGCTCATAGTTGCTGTACAGGTGGCGCACTCGCCACATGGAATCAACCCATCGAGGTCGTACGCGTTGAGGTAAGATTAAAACTAGCCCGTGCTATCAAAATCTCACCCGTCTTTCAAAGATGCAATCCATGTCTAAGAGCGCGGTCGCGTCGGCAAATCGACCTGCCAAGTTGACTGTATTGAATACTCTTGCATTCATCTACAAGGAAAACGGCATTAAGGGGCTGTACCGTGGGGTTACTCCTCGCATTGGGCTAGGTATTTGGCAAACGGTGTGCATGGTGTCGTTTGCCGATTACGTCAAGGCTTGGTGCGTTTTTAACGTGTACGTATCGATGAATTGTTCGCTAACCATATGCTATAGGGTAAAGGGCCGGTAAATTTTTGATAACTAGAAATCACAGTATTTGTTATCCTTAGGGCATAGATACATATCTATTTAGTGTTTATCATATCCTCAGAACAGCATATTCCACAGGTTGAAAATTGGACATCTGATAAACTCCAACACGCACTACGCACACGCCAGTACCATGAGGTTTTCTTCGGCTGGAGGTGTCATCAACAGCTCACTTGCGCAGCGTGGCGTCTGCCCTATAGCGAACACCTAGGTAGTACAAACCTAGGTTGCCTATGTCTTAAGTCTGAGAATCAACCCCTCGTTCTTCAGATAACTACAAACTAGATCACAATCAACCCGATCCTGCGCCTCGATGCATCGCTCTTCCGCTTCTTCTACAGACGACCCATTTGTTGCCTTCCTCAGAAATGTACCTGATAGTCGCATCTCGCCTTCGGGCATTGTCCCACGATGTTATGCGTCGCGCGACGGTTTTCTGATCGAAGTGAAAGCAATTCGGTCGGAGTACATTACGATGAGATTCACGGCCCCGGATGGGCGTGCTGTGATTGCGCTAATCCCAAGAGATACATGGGGTTCCACTGATCCAGCAACCATGTTGATACCAGAGGATGTACGTCGGTCGGTTATTCGGACTGTGCGAGCGAGCAAGGACTGTCAAATGGGAGTTCGTGTCACAAGTGACAGACTGGGAGCTGGAGAAGAGCACGCCGACAGCCAGAGTAAGTCGACTCGTTTTTACGAAGTTAGTGGGGATCAGATTGAACATACATGCATTCAAGTAGTATCGGGTTACTCTGGCCGCATAACGAGGCACTGTGGTGTACCGTCACTTTCTTTGGGGTCTGACTCAACTGAGCAATCGATAGGTAGGAAGTGTTTTTGCGTATAAATTCGAGAGCACGCGGCTCACGTTTACTCATCTCTTAAAGAGACGAGCTTAAGAACTCCGAGCAGGGAAAGTTCAGAGTTTCAGACTTCGGAATCCGACTTCTCAGTCTGAATATTCTACCGATGTAGAAAATATGGAAGGAGGGGCTCTTTTATTAGAATTTTTTTCTGTAGAACACGTCAGGAGTTGTGCTTTGTCTGGGTTTTAACTCATGGTTTCGTAAACCAGTTAATAGGAGATTGATTACAAAGCTTCCACTCTAGCGCCAGATTGGAAACCGACTTTTCCATTGGTACATTTGACCTTAATCTTCGATTTTAGACAGCAGCAAAACTAGCAGTTTCTCACACGAATACAAAAGACGAACCCCTAGGTCCTAAGATATTAGTTTCGCCCTTTGTTTGTTGTCCACTAGAGCTTGGTGGGTGTTTAACTAAACCTGCGAACTCCGTTACACCTATCCGGTGGAACCCCAGAAATTAGCTATTGCTTCAAACTAAAGTCCTGCTAGCTAAATTAGGCTCATCACTCGAATTTACTTGCCTTCTCTACAATAGCCTATGTCATCTTCGCTGCCGTTGTCTCTTAGTCCTCATGTGGTCGTTCTTGCCTCTACGGATCTGTCTCTTTGCTCGAAGACAACAATCTCCCTCAACTCCCTGACCTTTTGAGGTCATTCACACCGCTAGAATCGAGTGCGTACATTTTTGCTGTAGATTTAGCGGACCTTTGATACCTTTATGTCCGTCAGTATCGGCACGTACGACAGCACTCGCTCCAGTCACACATGACAGATACTTTATCCGATTCTCTGACCTGGAAGATGTTGAGGCGAGTACTAAAGAAGACGAAGAGCTACGAGCGGGTCGTACATTTGACTGGATGGGCGCACGTATAGCTCGTAAAGCTGCTGCATGGGTGGCAGAAGTTGAGGAGAAGCCTCTGAACCTCGGAAAGGAAATGAAGTGGTGGCAGGATATTCGATTGTGCACCGAAGGTGACATTACTCCAAGTAGAACCGAAGGGTGGAACTATCCGGTCGCTCGTGCGTCATTCCTAAATAATCTGTTCGTAGCGGAGTACATGACCACTTCTCCCCGTAGTGATATTAGCAACCTCAACGATGGCGCCCAACCCACTGCAAAGTGTGACTGCTCTTCAATCCCGAGCGCTCGATTTTCCTCCCTGGGTCGATTCTACGATTCTAAAATTCACACTCATTATTCATCCGATGGCAACCTCGCCACTGAACATGGACGAGTGAGTGACAGATTCGACATGCTGCATACGCCAGATCGTGAATTATTGGGTTAATTGAGCTATCAGGTCCCAGGCATTGTTGAACGCTATTAGGAAGCAGTACGGCGCGCATGTGCACCTTATGCCCTGGTCGTTATCCAATCCATCAGCCACCCGAAATGTTATTCCTGCCTTACCTAACTTGCCACCCTCACCAAATGCTCTGTTGGATACCCCTGCTCGACAGAATCTAGATGATTTGGCTGAGGCGGCGAGCAACCGCACCATGCACATGGCAGAAGAAGACCTTCAGAGTACCAATCGGTTCGTGCGTGAATTCGTCACCCAAAGTCTAATTCCCTGGATGGAACGCAACGTTGTTGAATGGAATGAAGCGGTCAGTGTTCCTAATATTAGTAAAGACATTATGCTAAATTCGGTATAGTATGTCGCCACACGCCGCTTACCTTCCCGTCTGTTTTCGACCACTCGTCGATTGTTCGGGACTTCCGGACCGTCGACCCCCGTGCCCTCGAGCCCTGCCTCGCCTGCGCCTTCTACTGCAATACAGCAGCGACGCTTGGCCGAATTCTGCACGTTCCTAGGAGATACTAAGCTAGCCACTTCTGTGTTCGATACATTGCGAAAAGACACATCCAATACCAGCGCATCTGACGTGTTGCCTCTCTTGTTGGCGCCTTCCAAATCACTCGGGTCTCACGCACTAAACGCACTATTGGGGGCTCGGTTTGTTGGAAAAGATCCCTCACCTGCATCTCAATTACGGGCATTGCGATATGCCGTTCGATGGGAGCGTGGAATCAGTGATTTGAACGCCATTGGGGGAGATAACTGGCTGGTATGGGCGGCAGGGCTGGTAAGAGGCTGATTGTGTGGCCGAGACTCTGCTCACAAATGCCTACTAGTCTGAGGAAGCAGCACCTGCTTTGCTGTTGGCTCAGGCGGCACAAATGTGTGCTCGAAAAGGATTCTTGCGAAGAGCAACGCTTTGCTATGTTGCGGCCGCGAATAGGCTTGATAAATGCGGCATTGTAAGTCTAACGTGCGCAAGCATAAATTAACACCTACAGGAATAACGCCGAATCACCAGAAACCTCTGACAATGCATTTCCTTCGACTGGCACGAGATCTCTGTAACACGCCGATCCGAAAGAACCTTTCTCCAGCGTTCTTTGAGTCGGAGGATACCACAAAGTGTGGATTTGAAGGCATTGCTCCAGGGATCGAACACGCTCTGGGTATGTTTTGAAACATTCATATGCATATATTCACCTGTCACACTCCTGTAGGTCGCTTAAAATACACTACTGGCGACACCGAAGGAGCGGTTGGTATATTCTTAGGGCTGCTACAACCCTCCGACGTTAAAGAAGCAACAAAAGGAGACGATGAGATGTATTTGGAGGATTTCAAGCTTGCACTTGGGGTAAGCCCTGGATTCTTCTAATCAATGATTGCTCATTGCATTACGCTAGCACTTTATTTCCACATCTGGTCAAGAAGCTGCTTCTCAGTTGAAACTTCCTGTTCGTTTTTGTCAACCGCATAAGACACAAGTTCGCGTTGGTACACTCGATGGAGATGATGACACGGAGATCTGGGGAGGCCTTGAAGATCAATGGAACTCATTTTGGAAGCCGAACGGCACATGCCTCTTGCGCAGTTCGGGACGCGCTCAAGCTGAAGGTGATCAAATAGACCTTATGTTATGGTACAACTAACACGCACTGCAGAGATGTTCTGGGTAGAGCTCAGCATGCACAACCCCTTAGATGCTGAAGTTACCCTGAGTGATTTAACTTTGAACGTAGTTGCCCAAGATGAGATGGGTGTGTCGATTGAATCATTATCGGAAGTTGTTCTTCGGCCAAAGGAGACTCGCCTGGTCAGTCTTGCTTCTTCCGTCAATGAAATACCCCTGAATAGTTTACAGCTCCATATGGGCCTGACCACACAATCTTCTGGAACTTTGACGGTAACACATATAGCATATTCTTTCCTTTCGTGCCTTCCTACTTCGGAGCCGTTGGTGTGGCGTGGCGCTCGCCTGCATGCCACACCTCAACAGCGCCAGGGCAAGATCTATGCACCCGATCACACCGTACGCATCGAGGTTCTTCCGCGCGGCGCAAGGCTCGATGTTGAACTTGCCGAGGCTGATTCGCGCGTTATGTGCCTCGGTGAACTGCGAAATGCGGTGATCCGTGTCGAGAATCCACTTGTCGGAGGTAGCACAGGGGCGATAAGGGATGTCTGGATAGTGATGGGCGAGGCGGGATGGCCAACGCTGCCCCAGTGCCTAGGTAAGGTTCAACATGTACCATGATTATCCTCCTTCGCTGACATATGAGGTCTTGAGATGATCCTAGCGATGATGGCTCGCGAGCGAACACCTTCAGCACACGGAATACTCTTGATGCACCTGAGCCAATCGCCTTGCCGCTTGAACGGCTCACTGGGTCTGCGTTGCTCGTTCCAGGGAGGCACTTGGATCTACAGCTCGCATATTGTGGGCATGAGCCTGGGCTTCATGACATCTCAGCTCTACTCGTGTTTCGCAAGGTGAGTTATCCGATTGATCCCATATTTTCAGTCTCAGCCACCGTCCTATCCCATATTCTCTGGCCCACATCATCTTTTTTGGGCTTCGGGTGCATTGTCCGTTAATTATGGGAATATACCCCCCGATTTGTGCGCGGTGCTGCTGAACACGCTGAATGCTTCTTTTCACCCTTCATCTTCGGGCAAACATGATGAGGATGGGCTTGGGGTTGCGGCTAGGATGTTGGCCTGACTGCTGACTGATGTACAATTGCCCCTGTGTATACAGGATGATGATGAAACGTTCTACACAGCGCGTATGCGCATCCCTTTCCACGTGGAGCCTCTCGTACAAGTCGCGACCCGCGTTCAACCCTCAGCGGCCACTTCAGGATGCGCTTATTCGCTGATGGTAGAAGTGAGCTTTTTAATTATTAACACCGTCGTGTTGTTTTCGAACTGACACGACGGATGGGCTAGATCGATAATTCTGGAGCATCTCAAATGCAAATCTCTCAAATTTCGACCGCCGCGATCGCATGGAGTATGCCAGAATATGTTGTTGTCGATGATAGGTGTGCTCGTTGTAATCCTACCCTGCCTCACCATCATTCGCTCACAAACATCCCTATTGCGGGACCCCCGTCTGTAGCCCCTGCTTGTCCATAGCTTCAGGACAGCTTGGAAGGGTTTTTGCAACCCTCGAACCACGAGACCCAGAAAGCTTGGTACAGGCAGTTGAGACAAAGGCATTCATAACTCGTCAGCTGCGCGACGTTCTGGAAGGTGCTTCCCCAGACCCCAGGGCAACGCCACCTGCCGTGACGGTTTCTTGGTCGCACATCAACTCCGTCTCGAAGGTTGTACAGTCCTGCTATCTGTTCAGCTCATTGCACGCGGTGACTGATTTATTTTCCCGCGCTGGCTTACGCTAGGACGTCGCGCTAGCACGGCATTTCCTCACCGCATCGCGTCGGGCCCATGTCCTTAGGCAGCTGGCAGTCCAGACTCCATTGATCCCGATAGCCCGTGCTGCAACTCTCATCCCACTGTTTGGGGCTAATGATCTGGACGTTATACTAGAATACACCTTAGACAAGACCCGTGGTTTCTTGTTCGCTCACGGTCTTCAGCTTGGAGGAATGCATGGCGAGCTTTCGTACGAAGAGCACGAAGGCGGCGGGTGGGAGTTGGATGGGACTGGCTCCAAGAAGAAAAAGAGGGGGAGAACCATGTATGCAGAGACCGAGCGTGAGCGTGAAATGCTCGCGGCGCAGATTCGGGCTTCTACTTGGAACGCTAGTGGCCCTTGTGTCAGCGTAGATGTAGAATGCACCGGCTCCGACGCGGTGATACCAATGGGCAAGTGAGTTAGAGTGTTTAGCTCCTACCCATGCCTCTTTCCCTACACTGCGACCCTGTCTCCCTTGCGATACCCTGTTATGTTGACTTTATCGCCTACACTGACACTACCGACTAGGAATAGCATAATACCGATGACATTCACCCTTCGTAACTTTTCGCTCTCTCGCATAGTCAAATGCGTGCTGGATCTGAAACCGCGGGCAGATATTCTCCTGTCTTCGTACGTGCGGATTTCGAGTTTCGGTATTTTTCTGACGCTAATTGTTTCTATGTCTGGGCTATGCCATGGTACTGTTTCCGTGTGCGAACGCTCTCGACGGTTTGGGGTTGCTAAGATCTCACCTACCAGCGTCGTATACCGGTCAAACTATCTTTCGTAAGACACTGCGTCCCCTCGAGACGTGCCGCATACGTGCTCGCATGCTTGCCTCACAACCAGGAGCATACAGCCTCGGGGGGTGGGTTGTAAGGTGTGAGGTAGCAGCCTCCGACAAAGGGGAATGGCGGGTAGGGCAAGTATATGAAATCCTGCCTGCTACTGAAGACGAGGACGTCGTGCTGGTGTCCCAGGGAGTTGCTTGAATAGATCGCCATGTAAAAAATAGAGCAGGCATTGTATACCATCTCCATATACACTCGCAAAATACAATGAATCGCAGAAACATACAAACAAGCATCCGGAGATGCTCATTGAGCAACCGTGTTGGTCGTAGACAGAGTTCAAGCTTTCTTGGAGTTCTCCAAATCCTTGCGTGCTTGGGCTGCGCGCTCTTGCCGTAGCTTTGCCTTCTTGAGTTGAGTGTTAAAGAAAGTCTATCGAACATATGTCAGTGTGGCTGGTCGTGGCTGTGCGAGGGAAACCTACACCAAGCGTAAATTGGATCATGTTAAAGAATGGCACCCAGAGCTATAGAAATTAGTGTTAGTAGTGGTGTTGAGTAGAAGTTAGAGTCCTACCTCGGGTGCGAGGAACTTCTGCGCGAAAACCATGGCCAAAGGAGATGTGATCCATTGAACCTGTGGCGAATCATTTAGACTTATGTGTAACAACTGGTGTAAATACTTACTCGGATGAGTTTCATAAATCCCCCTTTAACAGTCTTAACAATCTCATCGGTAGTTCGGGCGCCGTTGACAACTGCCATAGAAGCGAGATACACTACGTACAATACACAGTGTCAGCAAGTGTGATTGCCTTGAATATACCACTTACCGGCGCATTGAATCGGAGCAACTATCAGGTTGCTGGCCAAAATTTGTGCGATCTTGGCACCCGCACTAGTACGTCCAGCGAAAGCACGCTGAAGCAACCCGACAAAAAAGTGGCCCATGGGCGCACTAATGAAAAATCCATAAATAGCGAGCTTGAGGGCACGGGCGTCGATTTTGGCAGCGGCAAGTGCATGAGAATAGAAAGGTGCATTTTTGGGAGGTCGAGGAACGGAAACCCCGGACAGGTGAGAAGCGAGAATTTCTTGTAGGAAAGATAATGCTCCTATCCAAACAACGATCATTGGTAGGTTAACCGGCACGCTAAACGAGAAGCAGACCTGAAGTAACAGCCTTTGTGGTAAGTGGTCGGCTATTGAGCTGGCGTAGATATGCGGCGAGCAGGGGATTGCTTTTGACGGGGGCGAGTGCGCTCATGATGGTTCGGTTGTAGTCCAAGTCGCCGAGCCGGTGCGGAGTGAGCGCTAGAATTAAAGTGTGCACGTGATCACCACTTTAAATAAATAAATAACTACATATTTAACGAGCTACATGAACACGAGGACAAACCGCTCGGTGGAAGACAGGAGAAAAGGCGAGGCAAAGCTAAGAAGAGGAGGACAGCGGGCGGGGAGGTTACAGGCACGACAAAGCGAAGCAATCGGGAAGCCAGGAAGCAAAGGCGCACGTGATCCCTATACGTTACTACCCAACTTATATTCAGCCTCCTCAAGCCTACCGAGTCATACTTGGCTCCCGATGGACAAAACTCGCCAAAGGTCAAGGAAAGGATGCATGAACTGCAGACAAAAGTAAATCTATGATTAATTTTAGCTGGGACGTTGAGCTAACGAATTGCTCCAAGGCGCAAGAAATGCGACGAAGTAAAGCCTCGGTGTTCCCGCTGTCTCCAGGGTGGAGACCGGTGTGTCTGGCCTGAAGGCAAAAGAAGAATCAACAGAGAACTGAATATTTCGAGTGCTAGCTCCTCTTCTGGGGGGTCTCCTGGCAATGGGTGCTTGGTGGCTCACATTGCAATGGGACTCTCCCCTAGAACCCATCCAGACATGTCTACAAGTCCAGGTACCAGCGATTCTAGCTTGGATATGTTTATGGACTTCCTCCCTCCAAACGAGTCAACAGAGATATATCCTGTGTATGCTGCGGATCCTCGCTATCCGCCGGATAACGCATATTCTCCAGAAAATTTGGGCTTTGAATCGAACTACACGTACTCTCCACCAACTTCTATAGGCACCCATCCTGCTTCTCAGCAACTCTTCCCGCAACGGCCTAGGTCATATTCACCCCTAAGTCCTTTACGTCAATTCAGCCATTGGGAGCCTGCCACTTCAAAGCCCCGTAACGATTGGGACCTATACCAAGATGACGACAACGATGATTATGAAACTCAGCACTGGATTCATGAGGCTCGAATATCGATGACCAGAACACTGCGGGACACTGGGTACACTTACCTCCTGGAACTATGTGACACTTGTAAGCCTTTCTCCTTCTCAGTGTAGTCGGATCCTCTGTGTTCACGCAACACACAGGGTTACTCTTCTCAAGTCGATACTGCTTTGACCCGGCGAGAATAGTTGATTTGTCCAGATCGAATATTCAACGATATTTAACGTCCGATTCGATAAAACATGGCATGCTGAGCACTACAGCGCTAGTCCAAGGGCACTATAACCCCAAGGTTATTCCTGCAGCCATGTTCAAAAAAGCGGAGGATATGGCTTCTATAGCTGAACAACTCACCAACTTGGATTTGCAACGGCCCGAAATCTCTCTTGAGAACAAACTTGCGGCATTGGGAGAATTAATTTGTTACCACGTACGCATGCTCAGTAATTTGTATATTTTCAAGCTAAACGATAAATTAGTACTACACAGGTAACCTAAAACAGTATGACAAGTACCTCCGCCTCTCGGCGCCCATCGTGAGCATACTCGTGGGCTCAGTCGTCGAGTTTCACAAACTTAGCGGAGATTCCACATTTGATATCCGTTTCTTTTCCTGGTGCGATATCTTATGTGCTGTCGCACTCTCTCGCCCCACACTGGTCACCTATGCATGCGACGTTGAGCCCTTGTTTCGAGATAATATCGCAGGGCGGGAAACTTATGTCGACGATGCTGGCTTGGAGTGGATTGCTGGCTGCCCCGAGGGCCTGACGATGCTGATAATTCAGACCATCAACCTCCTACATAGTCGGATTCCCCAAGCCGAGAAGATTGCGCAAGCGGCACGGATCGAAGAAATCGCTCGAGCGTGGGTCATCCGACCCAGCCAAGCCCCAAGCCCACTCTTGAGGGTTGAACGAATGGCTGCGCAGGAAATTTGGAGACATGGGATCATATTATACATTTACAATGTGGGTCACCGCCTGTATGCGTCGAGTTGCCTCGGCTAAGTTATCATCCAAGGCGATTCACAAAGCCAGCCCGACAAACGACGTGGTACGGAAATCGGTGAAGCAGGTTATTGAGCTTGCGTCTACCATGCGACCGGGTCAGAACCCCGATTGTCTATTGCTCGTTCCCTATTTTATCGTGAGTTAGACCTCATACCCTAATCCATGTCGTACACCGCTAAACTGAGGTGACTCTTAATAGGCAGCTACGTTTGCAACTACACCGAAAGATAGACATCTACTAAGGACGCGACTGGCGGGAATTGGCAACGAAGCATTTGTTGGGGGCCTCGTAACAACGCTGGATGAGTTATGGAAAGAGGCGGGTGATACTGCAAGACTTGTCGATTGGTCAAGCAAAGAAGTCGTTTTTTAGAATTAATATCTCGCAGGCGAGAATATTTATGTACATTATACCACGAACATGCTCGCTGCGCCCTCGGCCGTAACGATATCCCCTTGTCCCGTTTTGGTACTGTTTCCCAATCGCAGTTTAGTTTTTAGCTGAATAGAAATTGATTCAAATGTGCCAAGTTGTAAAAATACCGGAAGAATGCAAGCAAAATGTTTATTTTGTGATCCGAATTCACTGTAAACAACAGAGCCCGTTTGAGGAAATTGCTCAATACCATAGCACAATCTTTTGTCTAGTCGAGGTTCCAGGAGATTCCATCAAGCCTTCCGATGCCTGGTCTCTATAGTTAGATATAGGATTCTATGAGTGCGGGAGAAGACTTGCTCTGATCGCCAAGTTGCTGGAATGCAGATGGGGATAAATCGATATTATCGTATCCGCAAGCTGGGCACATGTCGACAACGCGAACTTGGACGTGCTTTCCGCGCCAGCCTACGGTTGCGGTATGTCCGCATGCTGTGCTACGACCGCCGCCTATGTTCTCGAGTCAATAATGATGTTCAATCAATGACAAACTTGTACTTTCTTGAAGTCTGATCCCAAAGGTCCTTTCCTATGGCAACGACGTAGTCGCTATTTTTCTGAGGGCAACGTTGGGTTGAGTTTGGCCCATAGAGAAATAGTCATGGTGCTTACATTGTTCCAGCCACACGCCCCTTGACCGACATCATCTACCGACAAGTGATCGAATCACTAGAACACGCGAAATATGAAAGACACAAGTAAAGGGACCCACAATAGGTTGCCTGCTCCCTTATTGTCAGTAAAAACAATTATCGAACAAGTGAAAGTTACTCACCCAGCCCTTATGAGTGCCCGAGCCACCACGAGCCACAACCCTGCCAGCCATATTGATGGGAGCACTCAGCACCATACCGAGAGTAGAAACGATGAGGATCGCGATTGTGAAGAAGTGCATGTTTGCAAGTTTTTGAAAGGATTATCTCAGAGGGAAGATGGTAAAGACCAGCGGAGGGATTCAACATCGACCTGCGCTCTCTTATACGCTCCAGCATGGTCCAAAAGCTTTGGCCATACTCGAGTAAATTCCAATTATACCGTAATTTTAAATAAAATTTCTCGTAGAAACCCAGATTAACTGGGCCCGTCACTTCAGTATCTGAATCTGAATGAAAAGACCACACGTCTAAAAAAAGGGGAGGGGATTCCTAAATTACAACCGTTTACGGAAATCTAGACACCGGTGAATGTCGGATAGCGGGCATCGAAAATTTGAATACTAGAGCAATAATTATGATACCATTGAGTACGGTCTGCTTGGTGCTGGAAAATCCAGCGTGGCCGCTGTCGAATGAGAGCGGTTCGTTGTTGAGGCGCTTGGCTACTACACGCTAGGTCACGCGGGCTCGGCGCTAAGCTGACCGTCGATTCGACTCGATGCTGAGCGACAAGGCTCGAGGCAAGCAAAAGGCGACCGACAATGAAGACGCGCCGGAACAAAGCCGAACTATTACTATCAGGTTTACGGAGCGTGAGCCGGACTTGCTACTTGCGCTCTCGCCCCAGGAGACTATCCGAGACCTCAAGGCATTAGTGAGCCTTTTATTTTATCGTTTTATAAGTGTAGTGTTAATTTGAACAGATTCGGTCGCTGCGACCTGGTTTAGAAAGGAGGAGACTGCGCCTGGTTCATGCCGGTCGAATATTGACCGACGGCACGCGCCTAGTGCCATGGCTCGAGGCCCTCGAGGCACACGCCAGAAATGCCTCGGCCTCTGCTGCCGCCAATCGTTCATCGACATCATCTCCTACATCTCCTACCTTTCCAGCACCCACACGAGTATCCACCTTGTCCAATCATGCAGAACCTACTCAACCGACCGACACCTGGATACATTGCTCAATTGGCCCAGAAGGTGAAGGCGTAGAGGACGAAGAGAAACAACAAGAAGGACAAATTAAACCTCTTGTTGGGTTTGACAGATTGGCCGCAGCTGGGTTCAGCCAAGAGGATATCGAATCTATGAGGAGGCAGTTTCATGCGCAGCGGTCAGAAGATGTCGATGGAGGTACGAGGGTTGAATCTTGTGCACAATGTATAGTGATTTCAACATTTATCCAGACGATGAGCATGCTAGAGCGCTAGAGGAGCAATGGGTAGACAACATGGATGCGGGACTGCCAGGAGGCGACCCTGGAGATGCAGGTGAGTTTTGTGTCTAATTTGTGCAATAATGAACCTGATGGTGGTTCGCACGAGTAGACCCCATGTATCCTCCATATCTGCATGGCATTTTGATGGGGTTCTTCTTTCCTCTAATGCCTTTATTCTTCTTACGAGAGCCCCCTCCGCCGGCTTTCTTTTCCGACAATGTTGCCCCAGTAGAGGCGCCACGATCTGCTGTGTTTTCGTGAGTTTGAATTTGGACTGGACACTCGGATGATACTGAGAGGGTACCCAGACGTCGTATGCAGATGGCCCTAGTTGCAGGGTTTCTCGCTAATATTATCTACGGCACTCTGAACTATTTCTATTAACTCGCGCTACCCCATCAAATGTATTTTGCACCCCCCGAGTAATGATACCCGGTTAAACGAATAACATGGCAAACCAATCACACGAGTGTATTGAGAACAGATTGCATAAATCTAGTGCTCGTGTCCCTCATGAGGAGCCTGCTCAAATTGGATTCCGCTATTGGACAAGGCATCAGTCAAAGTTTGGAGAACCGTAGGGCGAGATCCACTCACCAGTATCTATTAAATAGGAGCGATGTGCAAAACAATCAGTACACCCCGAGTGATCAGCATGATCATCTACACACCCGCATGGTCGAGGGCCAGGCTTGTCCTACAAACGATCCTACTTCAGCATAATAATCTATCCAAATCGAAGACTGGCTCACCAAGTTGATGAATATTTTGGGATGCCCGAGAGGTCCTCCCCCTAACCCAAAGTCTCACATGTCAATCCCACTCTCCTTCCGCACCCGTGCATAGGACGACTCACCGCCATCGCACACCGCCTTGCGTCCATGCACAAGCCTGATCGGCTCCTGTTCAAGCAACGCCTGAGCGCTCAAGGGTGCCGGTTGTAACGACAGGTCCGTCTGCTCGAACCGTGCATCAGACTCTGGACCTGGTCGAGTGCGCTGTCCAGTCGACCATGGCTTCTCCCTGTTTGGAGCTTGAGGGTGAAGGCCTGGAGTCTGAGTTGTTACTTGTGTCGAGAGCAGACGTCTCGATGCAATAGGCAAGACCCTAGTGCGCGCGAGGCGAGCGAGCATCATTGTCGTCGAATTGCAAAGCTGGGAATGGGATAGGGTGGCGGCGGGGCGTGTTTGGCTCCCGTGGATGATGTAATGATAGGCGGAGGCGGTTATTCCATTTCAACGGTGTTATGCACGCAGATCGACAACAGTCTTGGCCCTCTCCCGCCCAGCGTTATCAAAATAGAACAGTAACAGACAAACGCTTTATGGGGTTCAGCTCGTGCGATGCATACATCCAGATCGACAGACCGTTGTCCAGGTGCCGTACGTTGCCTTGTCTGTGCTCCTAATTACGGCACATCGCTATACGTTTATGGAATGCCCAGACCCGCTGCGCAGCGGGCGATGACGAAATGTACGTTGAGGCGATCCCCTCCATTCTCTAAGACTACTTAAAGCACCGCTTCCCAAACGGTCTTGCAACCTTTCAACCACACCCGCCGCCACCCCCCTCGTTCAACGCCATGGAAAAAGCACAGTACACCATTTCGCACCAACCGACCCTGCACTCGCACATGTCAACTACGTGCGCGCCTGCAGCATCCGAGTCGAGCTCATCGTGCTGCTCCAAAAACAAATGCCACGCCCGTCGTCTACGCACACTCGCCCCCGCGCTCCTCGCGCTCATCACAATCGCAGCGCTCTCCGCATGGCTCATGTGCTCTAGCGCAGGGATGGGCATGGCAGATGTGGCGACAGACGTCGGCACGGCGCTCTGGAAGCGTCAAAGCGGCGCGTCGGGATCCCAAGACAGTCCGTTTGTCAAGAATAAACGTATGTTGACACCTGCGTCTTAAATGGCGTGTTCGACACACCGCTGATATATATATTCGAATTTGAAGTGTATTTGATCGTGATTTTCGTCGGGTTGCTCGTTTGCGTCATTCTGGCAATCTTGCTCTCAGCGTGGTGCTGCCGTGGCGCATTCGAGAACCCTCTCTGTTGCCCTTGCTACCTCTGTGCTTGCTGTGGTGGCCTTGGTACGTCATTCTCCTTCCGATCCAACACCCCAAGTACTAATATCTACTCTCAGCTTGTCTGCAGTGTATCGGGTGCGGACTGTGCTGCGAAGGCTTCGACCAAATAGACGTCTAACTCCGCTCATTCTTAATGTACTTTCTTGGACCGCTTCTTTCCTTAAAATTTTCTCCCTACCCCCAACTGTTTCAGATACCAAAAAATTCATTTGCAGTAGAGGACACATATCTAATAAGCTACTGTACCAGTCCAGTGGAACATGCGTGGGGATAAGGTACCAGTCGAAGATGAAAATGAGAACAGACGAAGAGACGCGAGAGACTATGTATATAGGTACAACTTGGGATCACCAGGTCGAAGAACCAAGCAACAGAGACGAGAGAGTAAGGAGCGTGAATAGTCGAGAAACCGACCGAGATTTTGAAGTCTAAAGAGTGTAGGGGCGTTGGAGCAACTAGTACGACAAGACGGAACGAAGCAGAGAGTTGGGTGGGGAAATAAGAGAGAATGATATAGCAGACACAAAAGTCCCCAATGGATTCCAAGATATTGAGCGAAGGAGTCGAATAGGTTAGGTGCTCGAAGCCGGACTGATGAAAATAACGAAGATTATCGGGCGTGCTCTAGCGGAGCGACAAACTCGGAGAACGAAGGAAGCGTCTGCTGGTGGCGGGGGTGTTGCATCTCTTGATTGAATAACGAAGGCTGCGAAACAATCCATCAGTGTCTAGGTGCTACCGCTTGTTCGCTTCCAACTCACCGGGTTGAACATCCCCAGAGGTGGGTTACTGGGAGGTGCAGTAGGTGATATTGACATGGAGTCGTATTCGCTCGCGGGAGACATGGATCCACGATAGCTCTCCATTCCAGCATTGTATGCGTCCACGTTGGCCGATGAGAGCACGCTCGTAAACGACATGGGCGGGTGTGGATGCACCCTTCTGCCAGCAAGACTTCCACCACCATGCCCATTTAGCACCAACTGAGGCACATCACCACCCTGCGCCGGCCAATGTGAATGCGCATGCCCGCCTGGACCAGGACTGAGCGAGCCCATTCGATGCGGGTGCGGAGAACCCCCGTCTGACATGGCCATGTCCGCGACGTTTGCGCGCAGACTGAAATCCTGGGTAAATGCGTCAAACGACGCCGAGGATCGAGCAGAACGTGGGAACCCTGCTGCAGCACGTAGAGATGAAACCGAGGTGGCACGATTGATCCCGATCGACGCGCCCCGCGCACGGCCCGAGCGAACCGGTCCTGGGTCAGAGTCGACGGTATTCACGGTGGCCATGGACATACGCCGCAAGTCAGCCGAGGACGTAACCGAGTGGTCATCATCAGTGCTATCCCGCCAAGCACTGGGATCTCGCCATCCACCACCGGGCGGAGGATCCATACTTGGGGGAGCGAGCAATGTGTTCGAATGGGAAACAGCACCACGCGGGTTCATCGGAAGCTTGCCCTTGTCGCGAAGCTGATTCGGCACACCTGTGCGGTATGAAGGCGTACGACCCGAATCCCACTCGTCGACCGCGCCACTGTCGTCGTTGAGAACCATTTCGCGCTTGGCGAGCATACCCTTTGCGCGCGCGCGGTATTTCTCCTCCTCCATTTTGCGCTTCTCCATGAGCTCCATCTTGCGCTGCTTCTTTTGCTCGTGACGATCGACCGCGGGGGCCGCTGGCGGCATGGCGACGTCCTTGATTGACCTGCCGTCCGTCGTGCTGTTCGATTGCGTTCGCTTCAGGGAAGTCTGCGAACCTGACGCAACTTCAGCCACCACGGGGAGCTTTTCAGAGGTATGTCCGAACAAATTGAGCTTCGACTTGAGGCCAAAGAGTTTGCTCTTGCCGGTTGATTGATGGCCGTTTGTCGGCTTGGGTGCCGGGACGTCCAGAGCATAGTCTTGTGGTGCCGGTGCGGTCGGCTCGGAGATATCCATCGCATATGGGGAACGGTGGGGATGATTCTGAGGTGGACCCTGGTTCTGTTGTTCCAGCGTATACGAACCGCCCTTGTGCCAATCGGTGGTGTCTTCTCCAGAATACGCCTCGAGCGACCCGGGCACATTGGGCAATTCGCTTTCCCGCAGCTGATCCACAAGTTCGGCAGCGCCGTTGTAAGAAGAACCAGCGGACTGAGGGGTGTAATAGCGTTGTCGGTGGGTCGTCGAGGGTGCGATCTGGGGCGGGGGCATCGAATTTTGGAACGAGTTGGGGTTCGGGAACGGGGGCCGTCGGTTGGCCGGGGACATGGCATGGTTCGGAGGCAGACCCCGGGGAGAGACAGCAGGGATGCCAGTGTACGGCGGGCGATCGCCCGTCATGCAGTCGCTGCGCGGCGAGGGAAGTCGCTGGGCATTGGCAGGAGCACGCTGGATGAGCGGTGGGGGTACGGGCTGCTTGGGAGCAGTCTCGGCGAGGAAACGGTGGGTGAGACACTGTTTGGCGGTGAGCCTCTCGGCAGGGTCGTACCGAAGCAAGTCCTCTATGCACTCGATGAGGGATCGGGGGACGGCCTCGGTAAAGTATCTGGAGAGCGGTGTGGGATAGTTCTGCGAATGGATGTTAGATGTGGATCGGACTAGAGGCAAAATGAGCATACTCGAGGGAAGCGATAGGGTAGCGGTTGCACCAGCTCATGCCCGCGCTGCCATGGACCACCTCCTCTCCTCCTGCCGTTCTCGTCGAACCCGTACGCGTCGCTGGGATCGCCCAAGACATCGTTGATGAGCTTGAGCTGGTCCATCTCGTTTTGTCCGGGGAACAACGGACGGAGATTAAGAAGCTCGGCAATGATAGTACCAAACGCCCACATGTCAACAGGACTCGAATAGTCCCTGCTGCGAAGGAGCACCTCGGGCGCACGATACCACCGAGTAGACACGTACTCTGTGTACGGTGGCCTGCTGTCGGTCTCTCTGGCGAGCCCAAAGTCGGCGAGCTTGATGATGACGAACACGTCTTCTTCCTTGGTGCCGGGCGGCGCAACGGGGGATGTCGAGACATAGTTGGCCAGACCGGTCGTGGTGACGAGCAGGTTTTCGGGTTTCATGTCGCGGTGAAAATAGCCGTTGGAGTGGACGTGGTCGAGTGCGCTGGCGACCTGCTGGAAGATCGAGGTGACGAGACCGCCGGCGAGTGCCTTTTTGCCTTTGCGGGACTTGATGAGCTGGTAGAGGTTTCCCTCCATCGACTCGAACACGAGATAGAGCTCGAGCGACGAGGGGAGGACAAAGCAGTCGTAGAGCGGGATGATGTTTGGGTGGGCGGGGATGAGGCGGAGCGACTGCGAGGGGTCAGCCGACAGCCCCAAAGTGGACGGATGAAACGCACCTCGATCTCCTTGAGTGTCTTGCACTCGTCCCAGCCGCCCTCCCAGCGACGCCTCATGCGCTTGAGGGCGACAAGCCGCTTGCCCGCCCACTCGGGACGAACGCGGGGGCCGCACTGCATGGGCGAGTAGGGCGTACCGGGCGGGAGCGGCGAGTGCCAGTCGCAGAGCCAGACGGTGCCAAACGAGCCGTCGCCGACGTTCTTGAGCGTCGTCCACGAGCGCTGGGAGCCTGGCGCGAGCGGGGGGGAGTCAGCCAATGTGGGGGGTGATGGTGTGTAATCAACTCACTCGTGCTCGCGTCGCCGATGAGCAGCTTGGAGCCGTCGGGGGAGAGGGCGATGCCGGGGACGGCGGCATAGGTGAAGGTCTGGGTCTGGGTCTGGCGCGGGGGCTGGGGACGGTGGTGGTGGGCGGGAGCGGGAGGGGGGAGCACCATGGTGTCGTTGTCGACGATGTGGACAGCGTGGGCATTGTCGAGCTTGTCGCGGGGGATGTGGTGCTGCTCATGGGCGACCGGGAGCATCAGAGCAGCGTCGCATGCGGCAGACACGGAGGGAGAGACGAGGAGGCCCGGCTCAAGACCAGACCCGAGTCGTTTGGCTCAGGGTCCCTGTGGATTTTCAGGCTTCTCTTCTTTTCGTTTGCACCACACAACCCACGCAACGCAATTCAGACATGACAGCGTATTCTCTCGCCCGCCCGCCACCGCACATTCGTGGCTCGTCGACGGGTGCTGCAGCGCCCGCGCACGCCGCGGCGGCCGCAGAGACCCGCTGGTGGGTCCCCGCGACGGGCACTCAGCTGCCGCGGGGGTCGCCCCGGGCTCGTCACGCGGACGCTGTGCTGTTCTGTTCGCCAGCGGCTTTCATCTCGAAGTCGCTCCGCACGCCCGGGCCCAGCCGCCGGTTGACCGCGGGCCCTGTCCCCCGGTTCGAGCCTCAGCACCGCTCTAGTCCTATCCTGTCGAGTCTATCTGAAACAAGCAGCGATCGCTGACTCCTCCCGCACCTTTGTCGGCGATTTGCCCCTCTCGGCCGACCCCCCCAGCTTGCAATTAGGCACTAGTTTGATTCATAGGTCCAATCTATCAACGCACATACACACCCAATATCCAGCCGCCCTGCCCTAGTACGGCACCTCGTTGAACAACATCGACACACTCTCCCCATAGTGGCTCCGTCGGATCACCTCGCCCAGCAC
Source organism: Ceratorhiza oryzae-sativae (assembly GCA_030998015.1). Lineage (NCBI taxonomy): Eukaryota > Fungi > Basidiomycota > Agaricomycetes > Cantharellales > Ceratobasidiaceae > Ceratorhiza > Ceratorhiza oryzae-sativae. The sequence continues at coordinate 2,596,212 of JARWMV010000232.1, read as the reverse complement.
ATTTGCAATGTTGATCACCTCGAGCTTTTTGCATCGCGCCAGGTTCTGCTTTTGCGGGATCGTGTTGGTCACCACCACCTTTTCCAACACACTCTTTTCAATGTTTTCCAGCGCGTTGCCGCTCAGGATCCCGTGCGTCACAAACGCAAACGTCCGCTCGGCGCCAGCCTCTTGCAGGTGCTGCGCCGCCCGCACCAGCGTCCCGCACGTATCGGCCATGTCGTCCACCAAGATCGCGATCTTGCCCGCGACATGCCCAACGAGCACCATCCGGCTCACCTCGTTCGCCTTTTTCCGCTCCTTGTGGAACAGCGCAAACTCGACCCCCAGTCGGTCTGCGATCGCCGTCGCTCTGCAAACGAGTGAGGCGCAGGCATCAGCCCGATATAGTCGATACCCACCGTTTCGCGCCACCGGCATCGGGAGACACGATGATGCACTTGCTCACGTCCAGCCGTGTGCGGATGTAGTGGATGATCGATGGCTCGGCATACAACTGCAATCCCCATGAGCTCATGAGCCGAGTCTGAAATGAAGCGCGCTTACGCTGCCAAGCGCGTCAGTCCTCCACCGATTACATACAGCTCCCAACGACTTACTTGTCTACCGGTACGTCGAAAAAACCCTGTATTTGCGAGGCGTGCAAGTCCATCGTCTGGCCGACGCAAACATCAGCACCAAATTTGGTAACATGAGCAAAATACGCACAATAACATGGTCACACCCGCTCCGCTGGATCATGTTTGCAACCAGTTTGGCCGTAATCGGCGCACGACTCTTGTCTTTCTTGTCCTGGCGCGCATACGGAAACAGCGGGATCACCGCCGTAATCCGCTTGGCGCTCGCAATCTTGCATGCATGAATCATGATGCACAACTCCATCAGCGCTGTGTTGACCGCGCCACACCCGGATCCAATGATGTACACATCATCCTCGCGCACAGACTCGCCCAATCGGACCGACGTCTCGCCGATTCCGTTGCGCGTCACTTCGCACTTGGAGAGCGACAGCCCGATGCTGTGTGCAACGTGATCGGGGGTCAGCGATGATGTCTGGGTGCGGGGTGGGGGCTGATTGGGACTTGCCGTTTGGCAATGAGCTCCGCGATCTCGGGGTGGCTGGAGCCTAAACGCCCATGAGCATTTCTGCAAACTCGCCTAGGGCACCGCTCAATACGTACCTGCGAAAACTTTGATAGAGGAGCCGCCGAGCATGTTTTTGGGTGGTTGGGAAAAAATTAGGGCGATGAGTTAGATCAAGGGCGATGCAGAACAGACGAGACAAGAGAAAAGTATCGTGCGCCGACGGTGAAAAACAAGTTGCTATGAGTCGTGAACCAAGAAAGACACCATGCAGAGGCTGTCTCGAAAGTTTGTCGTGGTCGGTTTTTTTTGTTCAAGGGGCACCCACGTGCGCACCAGACTCGTCAAATTTGTAGACTGTGTCTGCCGATCCGAAGACATCCGGCTGTGCACCCGCTCCAAGACTGCTCTTTTCAGACCACACTCCCCATATCCATTGTGCTCCGCCTGGGCCTAGCTCATTCGACCGTACGGCCAAGACTTTTTTTTTTTCCGCATTTTGGGCCCGCGTCAGGCGCAGCCCCAGACTCATCTCGCTCAGGGCTCAGCGTGGGGCTCCATTTCAATGACCTCAGATGACCTCAGTCGCGACACGACAGAGAGGGTGTATGCGCCCAAGTCGACGAATGTGCTGGCACATTCACACCACACCATGAGCATCCCATTTTTCGCACTCGAATTTGCGGCCTGTGAACACCGAGCTTCGGTTCGTTCGGTCTTCGGAAATGACGAAATTTCGGGTTATTCAGCAGCAATCCTCGTGTGACAAAGCTCCTCGGGCTAGCGATGGTCTCATCCATCGGGGTGAATGCACCTTTACTAATGCCCAGTATCGTATAAAGCATGTGTATGCTGGGTTGTAGGATTCGTCCAACCCGACTTGTTTCATATTGATTTGACCTCGCAGAAAATGTCCGTTCGAAAAGCTATCTTTGTTGTCGCAGGCGTTGGCAACGGCTCGGGTAAGTGTTGCCGGGTTCTGATATCGCCAACTTTTTGCTCATACTATGCCGGTGAAACAGGGACCGGAGCAGCCTCTGCGTGAGTCCAAGACCCGTCAAGACCCGAGCTCGCGCATTTATTCCACTCGATCCTTTCCTATTCTTCCCGTAGTCGGGCATTTGCAAAAGCAGGTTACCGTGTGGCACTCATTGCCCGCAACGCCGAGCATCTCGAAAACACAGCCAAGGGTATCATAGCCGATGGCGGGGAGGTTAGCTTTTCACACCCAGCACACACACCCGTTCTTCAATCCAACTCATCGGCTATAGGCTGCTCCGTTTCCAATCAAAGCATACACACACGCGGACGTCAAGTCTGGGTTCGACACGATTAAGAAGCATTGGCCTGATAGTGAAATCCGCGTGGCAGTCTGGAACGCGGGGTTATTCGTACGGAAACCGTTCTTGGAGCTATCCGAACAGGAAATCGAAGAAAGCACTCGTGCGTGTTGCACATTCTATTTTTTTTTTCTCGTCGCCATGAAACTGATGGGGGTTGGTTGTAGAAACCAATATCATTGGGGCGTTTGCGTTTGCGCGTCAGGCCTTGTTGGCCTTTAAGGATTTAGAGTGAGTGTTGCCGCGGAATTTGCCTTGGCCCGACGTCAGCTAACCATTCGCAGAGTTGATGACAAGGGCAAGCGAGGATCGCTCATTTTTACGTCCGCAACAGCGGCGTGGAGGGGGAATAAATCAACTGCAGCCTTCTCGTCCGGAAAGACAGGACAACGTGCACTAGCCCAATCACTGAATAAGGAATTCGGCCCCCAAAACATTCATGTGTGTGTTCCCGCGGGAACCATCTCGTGGAAAGCGCCACACGGCTGACATTTTTCTTTATTGAATAGGTATCAAATGTGATCATCGACGGAGTGATACGCACCGATCGCACGCAGTCCTTGATTCCCAATAAGGAGTTGTTCGAGGACGAAAATCGCAGGCTATCCCCGGAGAGCATCGCAAACGTGAGTATTAGTGCTATAGTTTGACACAAAGCGCTGGCATTGACTGAAGTCTCCAGAGCTATGTGTATTTGGTAAACCAAGACCGCTCCGCTTGGACCTTTGAATTGGACTGTGAGCGGCTTCTTTATCGATCGACGCACGTTTGCTGACTGACATGTATGTATGCTGTTAGTGCGCCCAGCACACGAAACGTGGTGATAGGCTGGCGAAGGTTGTAGGGGTTGATATTAAGCATACGCGTGGGGCTAGTGATTCGAGTGTGGCCAAATACTCCTCTAAAATCAATATTGACGCAAATGAGTTCATTAATTCCCGAGCCTGAGGTGTGTTCGGTTGACAGGATTTGACTGTGGCTCGTAACGTTGCCGCATACGTAATGCCGGCTCCGAGACGTCAGTGGCGTAGCTTGGCCACCAAGTGCGCACGATTCTTGGCACTGGCGCACAATATTACAGCATCGTACGTCAGAGCATATACCTAGTTGATATTGCGGCGGGAGTGTCCCCTCATTACAGAAAAGGACATTGAAGATCTTGGATCCCCAACATGCCCTCAAAGCGCACTCGCGAAGTCCCACGTGAACGGAGGCAACTGGTCGGGATACTATATCCGGAGAGGTGCGATTGGCTTTAGCTTTGGATAGTCCAAGAAATGGTGTGCGGCAGAGCACATGATGTTACAAGCGGATCTGTATTTGGGTATCGCACGTTGCACCCTCCCCCGCTGCGTATACCATTACCCCCCCTCCATTCGGCCGATGCTAGCAATTCACACAGGTGAATCGGTTAATACATTGACCGATATTCATATACACTATGTGCTCCGTGAGAGATTGTACAAGGCTGAGCGTACACTTTAGGCAAGTGATCTAGTCCTTTGTGCAATTTCAAAAAAGGAATCCGACTGCTGTATTCAATAGGGGTATTTTTATCGCCGCTATTTCGTGATGGCCGTTACTGCTTTAAGTTTACCCAGACCTTTTCAGGACCCAAGGGCGACAGATAGCGCTTATTTCTTGTTCATTGAAACACTTAGGCGCCTGGTTGTCAAGGACGGCTAGCAATCACGTTTTCATCTTTTGTCTTCTTAAAGATACGGTTAAAGCAATACACAGGGTACGAAATCCACAAGGCACCAAGAGTGCACCTAAAAATCTCCTATCGAAGCCAGTTGGATACATTTCCAACGAAATGAGGAGTCGGATGTCCACCCTTGTTCAAGCGTCGATGATTTGTACAAAGCCGATAAAATAGAACCTTTAACAACTAGCCATGTATGTCAAAAGCAACGGCGACCTTTGTCAGGATACATGTATGATCGACTTGTTCTAGACATGTTTTGTTTGGTTGAAACAGCTAGTAGCAGGCAGCTCAGCAATTGGTACACCGTTATGGTTGTACAACTATGGCCCTCTCGTTGGTATTCGAATTTTCGGTTGCTTAATTTCGGGAGAAATTAGTTGGTTCACAAATATTGAAGTATGCTGTATGCTGATCATTCATAGATCAGCAAACTCGAGAGTTGTTTCCACTCTCGTTATTGAAAGGCTTCTTGTAAAGGCCGGTAACTACGGGTTGTGGATGGTAGCAACAGGTTCTTACTCCATCCTTCAAGGCGATTGATGATTCCCAGTATTTCAACCGAATATTGGCACTCTCCCCATCTTGTTAGCAGGGTGATCATTAAACAACGTGGATCGCTTTATTCCCTCAACATCTACTTCGAGGTTCTATTCCTACACGTGCCCCAGTGCCTAGAGCGGCGCAATGATTCGCTCGATGCTCGTATCAAGCGTATGTATTCGATGTTTCCAGGGCAGGGTGATACACAATCATCAACTTCGATATACTGCACAGTAACGAACAGAATTTGCCTAGCTAAACCGCATGGAGTAATTACAGTTAAATGGCTCGAAAGGGTGATCTGAACGAAGTTTTGGTAGCAGGCAAGTGAGTTTGCAGAGGTGGGTTGCTTAGACTTCGGCAGCGGATGGGATTCCAATGAATAAACGTTGATATTATCACCAAGGAGAACCTGAGTGAGGCTCGATCGTTGGAATAGTACTTGCGGAATTAATTACGTGATTTGGAACTGGGTGGTTCATAAGTGGCTATCTCGACCTGTTGAATAAACATCCGGATCACGCTCCTTGCCGATTGCCGGTTTGACGCTCAACTACCATATCTCTATCTACGATATCTACATATTGATTGACAAATCGATCGGCGGAGGACTCATATGATAGTTTGGCACGGCCTACAACGTGTGCTTCGTCATCACTGTCTTCTTCCTGGGCATAGTTGACCGATACCAGTTGAGATCAAAGTGAATTAAAAGTGTGCTGTGGTATTCGCGCTTGCGCATCACTTCTTTGGCCTTTCACGTCTACTCCCCGGTCAAAGCTCATCGCACCCGAGTCGAGAGATGGGAACTCAAGCACCAATCTTTGTAGTTGCCGGTGTGGGCAATGGTAGTGGTACGTTTTAAGGACTTATCGCAAGATCGACGCATGCTGGTAACTCATCTCGATTGTTCTATGCCCAGGGACGGGAGCAGCTGCCGCGTTAGTAGTTCTTAGATACCGGCTATCAACTACTTATCTCTAGAGGCCTAGTCGCGCGTTTGCTGCAGCTGGTTACCGTGTTGCGCTGATTGCACGCAATGCCGAACATCTGAAGAAAGTCACTGACGAAATATCAGCTACTGGTGCTGACGTGAGTCGAAAACATCGACCGTGTGGGTTACGTTTGCTAAACTGTGTCGGATCCACTTGTGCAGGCTGCCGCCTTTCCGGTCAAGAGTTACTCTTACGCCGATCTTCATACGGCATTCGAGGGGATCAAACAGCATTGGCCTACAGGCGAGATACGCGTCGCAGTTTGGAATGCGGCGCACAACGTCAGGAAACCATTCCTTGAATTGACAGAGGAGATAGTTCAAGAAAGCGTCCGTGAGTGTTTGAGCACTTGGGTCGAATGGTTCGTTTACAGTCGCTCATGCAGAGACTAATATCGTTTCGGCATTTGCCTTTGCACGGGAGTCGATTCTAGCCTTCAAGGATCTCGAGTGAGTCCCTGTGGGCCATTTCAATGATGCTGTTGGTCAATCAGAAGGCTAGGCTGGACGAAAAGGGTAAACGCGGCGCGCTCATTTTCACATCAGCAACCTCGGCATGGCGTGGCAACATTACGACGGCAGCCTTTTCTGCCGGGAAGCACGGTGAACGCGCGCTTGCCCAATCACTGAATAAGGAGTTTGGTGTTCAAAACATTCACGTACGCCATTTGTCTAAATATTATGCCCAGCTGAGGCTGAAAGGCGATTGCAGGTTGCAAATGTAATTGTAGATGGGGCGATTCTGAACGGTCGTTTGGAGAAACTTGCTACGGACAAGTCCATTCTGGCTGACCTGGACAAACGATTGGACCCAGCTAGCATTGCGGCGGTAAGCAGCTGCCGTGCTGGGGTTCAAATTCACGTGCTTAATTTTCCCCAGAGCTACGTGTACATCGCTCATCAGGATCGAACTGCATGGACATTCGAACTGGATCGTGAGTGACAAACAATCCGATTCGTCCTTGTTGTGACTAAGATGTGCACTTTGTAGTCCGCCCAGCCCATGAACACTGGTAAATCGGAGTATTGCCTGAGAGTGTCAAGGACATTCCCCGTTACTTGCGGCAGTTCAAACTTATTCAATCATAGCCTTTGCCGTCTTTAAGTACAAATATTTTAACAGTGAATCAAATCAGACCTGTTTCATTTGCTATCTTTCAGACCACCAGCTTAGTGAAAGGTGGTTGAAATATGGATAAACGTGGCAAAATGCTTGTCGGAATCAAAATGGGGAGGTTCTTAACCAGCGGCGATAGCTCTGTCAGCTAGATTTTCCTCTAACTCGCGTGGAAATTCACAAACGCGAAGATGATTTGACCCGAGACTCGGGGGTTGCTTGCGTCTCTTGGGGGTTAGAGTTCGAGACGCAGTAAACGTAGCGTAATTCTGAGCCTACGTCTCGTATACCACCTATGAAGGTCTTGGTGAGCTGATCTAGGGCGCGACTCAGCCTGAATATGCCCGGGTATTCGAGTATGGAGGTAGCAGCTCACCAAAGTGCGCAGCGCGAGTCCAGATTGATTGACCGACCTGGCGAGAATAGGAACTTCGACACCGTTTTACTTTGGCGTTTCGGTGCTTGCTGCGCCGTCTGTGCTGTCCAACTTGTTATAGGTGTCACCAGGTATGGCAAATATGCCAAACGGAGACAAACTCATTCCGCTGATTCTGGAATTACCAACGCCAGGTTTAGGTGGCTGTCACGAGTCCTACGCAACGAATCTGTTACCGGCACGATCCCCACTGAAGGGGAAGTAGATGCACCGATGACCATTTTTTCAAACCCTCGATGTGACACCCAAAGCAGCAGTAAATTTTCGTCATCTCTTGGCTCGTCTTTTGGCGCAACGCTTGCACACTAGTCATTCGCGTGGTCACGCAGTTTTATCGAGTGTGTGCGCCTTCGACCCAAATTTTGATCATGTTTTGGGGGGGCTCGCCCATGCGGTATCGGCTTTGGGGATCCTCGTGATGGATTTGGGCAATCACAAGCGCATAATTTGCGTGATTCGCGTAGATCAGTTCTGCAACGATGTTGTAATTTGAACCCCCGAGGAGTTCGAGACTTGCTTTCTCGCGCTGCTCTTCTTGTGTGTCGGGTGGTGCATCCCTGAGGGGAAGAGCAGGATCGGGCCAAGAAGTTGAAGATAATACTGGTACTGAGTGCGACATACTGGGTGTGTTGTGAGTGTCATGTGGTGAGAACAGAGCCGTCGGGCACGTCCGCCTCCCCACCGGCTAGGCTTAGTAGTATGACAGGAAAGCAATGGGATTCGCTAGCGAGATCACTGTCACGTCGCAGGCGTGTCAGGCTGGGTTTAGAACGTGGCCCGATTTTGCCGTTGAATAAATGCTGAATCCCAATCGAGCCCGTTAGCGCTCATGTTTGAAAAAAGGTTGGCCATAAGAGGAAGCTGTGACACCATCCACATCGGCGACACGGGTTGAAAGACCGGGATTTGGTATATTTTACTGCACCACAGCGAGCCTGAAGCTCTGGATGAGCTCATATGAGCGACCAGCAGCCTGAAATAGCAAGGAACTGTGGAGGGCGGCGCAGGGGCTGATCAGCAGTTGAGATGAACCGGGCTGGTTGAACTATAACATCTGGGCCATGTCTAGCTATAACAGCATGTGAATGGTTCTCCCTCGAACGCAAGAGTCGACATAGAATTGCGTGGATTCCTCTCTTTTTTTCTTATTCGGCGCCGTGTCTTTTGTTACGTCCTATCAGCTGACCCGCCCCCTGGTCACATACCACGCGCGCAGCCCCCAATAGATTGATATGGACCAACCTTCGAACTATTACCTCCACCACCCCCATCCTCACCCGCTTGCCTCCCAGCCTCCTCTTCTCTACCACCACACCCACATGGCCATCCCGTCCAAGAAGCAGCGCCTCGACAACTCCGCCACCCTCCCGCCCGACATTGGCCTCAAGCCCGTCCAGCTCCAGCGCCGCCGGGTGTGGCGGGCATGCGAGGGATGCAGGTGAGTGACTCCTGCCCCTATCTCCTGGATCCACCCTCATGTACCATGGCGTCATTGGGTAGGCGCAAGAAGATCAAGTGTGATGGCCGGGAGCCGACGTGCTCGCAGTGCTCGCTCAGCGGCAACACTTGCACCTGGATTCAGACCAAGGACAGAGCAGCGCTCAGCCGCCAGTAAGTCGCTCCTTTCTGGCCCATTCCGCACAGAGCGCTCATCTCATCGTCAGCTATGTGCAAGAGCTCGAGGCGAGGCTCCTGCACATGGAAAGCCTGCTCGGCAACAACGGCATCGTCGTCGACCCCTCATCTCGCCCCGATCTCTCACGACCAGCCTCCGCAGCTCCAGCCAACACCGCCGGCTCCACTGTAACATCACCGATAGTCCCTCCTCGCCCTCAATCAGTCGCCGGCTCCGTTCCAGGCTCACCCGAGTCAGACACGCTCAGCACAGAAGATGAGTTGTTCGAGGCTTCAGTCCCGCGTATCAAGAAAGAGGACGACGAGGAGAACGTCGCCGACCAGTTCGGACAGCTCGCCTTGGACGGACACGGCCAGCTCCGCTGGATCGGTGGGAGCTCGACCATGAGCCTCATCGAGGCATTCCACAGCATGTCCGCCGATCCAGGCGCAACTCCTCCCCCCGCTTCCAAAACACCGAGGCTCAACGTCCTGTACTTCCCACCAAGTGTAATACCTGGCAAATTAGCCGCTCTTCCAGGTGCTGAGGAAGTCGAATATCCCGAACGGGACTTGGCTGATAAGCTGGTATGCTCCTAGCCGCCGCGGTTGATAAGCTTTCTAACAGCATTTTCTATAACAGGTCGATGTCTATTTCGAGAAATTTCATCACACCATGCCGTGTCTCGACAAAGTGTCGTTTCTAACGAATTACAAGAAACTCATGGATGATAATGGTGCCAACTCTTATCCGGGGTTTACATCCCTCGTGTTTGCCGTATTTGCGGTTGCAGCTCGACTTCTAGTCGACCCCCGAGTCATTCGTCCACGCCCCTTTGGAGCCGAAGATATCGTCGACGAGAACATCAGACCAACCGCCCTGGTATTCTACGAACGCTCAATGATGCTCTATTACATCGGCCAGACTGTCACTCAGCTCGCCCACGTTCAAACCTTTGTTTTACTGTCATCGTTTTTGGCATCCATCAACTGCCTTCCGCAGGCGTGGCTATTATGTGGCCAAGCGGTGAGAACTGGGCAGGATCTGGGCCTACATGTGAGTCAGATTCTCCACAGGTGGCAATCTTGGTTGCGCCAGCGCCTCGTTCCATGAGCTCACCATTGTTACTGCGCAGCGATCTCCCCGAACCCTCCATTTGTCTCCGATGGACAAAGAAACCCGGCGTCGGGCATGGTGGTGCGTCTATGGCTTAGACAGGTTCGTGCTGACTTAGGACTGCGATGGAAATAGACTGACTTTCGCTTATCTCGCAGAATGCTCGCAGTGGCTCTGGGCCGCCCAGTGGGAATTGATGACGCCGACTGCGATGTCGAACTTCCGGTTCCCCTGGACGACGAGGCGCTCCAGGACTTTTTCGCCCGAAAACCGGTCGATCGGTCCTCCCCATCGCTTATGTACGGGTTTATCGCTCTCACGACACTTTACAAGATCGCTGGAAAGGTGCTCCGGTCTGTATATGCGCTTGACAAATGCAAGGGCCACCTCCGTGCCGAGAAACTTGCGGAATTGCAATATACTGTCGACCGACTTGACGCTCAGTTGAATGCATGGTGCGAGGAGCTCCCAGACGCGTTCAAGAGCCACCCGTCCACGCCCCAGCAAGTATCTCTTGGGGCTATCTTGTGCAGCACATACTACGCCATATTGATCACGCTTCACCGGAATTTCCTGCCGACTCGCCGTAATGTTCGCCTCAGTTGGAATCCTTCTTCACACTCGGTCGGGAAGGCTGTTGGCGCTGCTCGTTCCTGCATATTCCTCGCACAATCGATCAAGGATGTTATCCCGAGGTCACATAGCATCGCATTCTTCATCCAATATCTTTTTTCGGCCGCCGTGATTGTATTGTTGTGCTTGATGCATGCAACTGACGAGGGCGCAGCCAAGACTGCACTCTCCGAGGTTGACGCTTGTCTGGAGTGTCTAGCATCCCTAGAAGATGCATGGCCCGGCGCGAAAAGATGCAAGGAGCTGTTGAGGGATCTGCAGAATGCTGCCAAGGAGACGATGAACAATCTACGCGCGCGACGGGCAGCCTCCCAACCCGCTCGGACACGAGATGCTTCACCTGCTACGGTTGAGCGTGCCAAAAACATGCACCGTGCTGGGTCCGCATCGTTATCCGAATCGAGGGGAACGCCGATAAGTGGAAGAATAGGCCATCAAGGTATGTAGTGTGATTCCACCAGGAAGCCCGGGTAATTGAACCTTTCGGTTATAGCCTCAAGGTCGCTGAGCGTACCGAAGCGACCACGGGCAGATAGTGATAGCGACCCATCCAATCCCACGACACAGCAGACTGCATCGATGAGCAGTCATCCAAACCCTCAAACCGGCAGCGTCACCGCAGCCCCGTTGTCGAGAATTTCAATTCGTCGCAGCACCCGACTGCCGCCAGCCCCTCGGATATGTTCGGCGACTCGACAAGGTTTTCGGGACGCAGTGCTACCCTCGGCCCGTTATTCAATACGCCCAGTCCTGCATTTGACTCTGCCCATGATTTTGGTCACTCGATGGATTTCACGCACAGCGCTGGCGATTTAGGAATGAGCGCCTCCCCAGTTTTCTCCTCATTCGATACTGCTCCAAACGGGTTTGGCGCCGGGCCTTCGTGGACTACGCCTCGCACTGCCGTGGACAGCTCAGGCGCGATGGGATCTTCAAATGACTTTTCGAGCTTCATGCAGTATGGTATCTACGATAGTCCTGGCTCGAACGGAACGCCGCCACCTGTGGATCCGTTTGATGTCTCGGGTTTACCGTTCTCGGGGCTGGAGGGGTTCTTATCGAGCTTTGCACCCGGATCGGCAGCGCCGTCAGGAGATGTGATGGACTCGCTGTGGTCGAGCTACAAGGGCCCAGCTGGGTCGAACGTACAGTTCGACCTAGGTATGGGCAGTGCGCTCGTTGACACGCCGATGCGCTCGGTTGAAGGACGCTGGTTTGAGGGATGTTATACAGTATCACTATTGTCACATATGTAGATTCGTTCTGTGATTTGGTCTCGGTGGATATATGATTAATGTAGTCCTAGCTGTATGTTGGCCATTCGCCGCTTTGGTTTATTCTTGTCTTTACATCTGAAATGTCAATTTTACTTTTATCAAACCTCGGCGCCAATAGATCCTCAGATTAGCAGCCCAGCGGTAAAGCGCTCGAAATCTCAGACATCCATAGGTGTCTCGATCATTTATTATCCTTTCCCGTAAGCCCACTACAGCAGCAGAGTGATTAAATTATGCTGCTGATGAGTGCACGGTCACTTCTGCAGATATCAAGCTGCTTGATGCGAATTCGGTAGCAGGTGTTGATACAGCAAATTTTGGTGTGTAGAATAATCTGACGCTCAACTCTGTAGTGCTCACACTCCGAGCAGCATGTCCCATCAGGTATTATCCCCATGTGCTCGTGCTTTAGGAAAGCGAATAATTCTGCAGCGGACCACACCTGGCCTGCTACCAAACCAGCTACGCTCAAGTAGCACCTCCCATAGCGGAGATCCCCCAGCCGCCTCCGCGAGCAGCTCAAGCCTCCCTCCTTCTCGACTATTCAAGGACACCAACAATGCCGGGTTTTTTAGCCCGTCTCATCCCCCAACTGTTCGCCGCAGTCGTTGGCCTCTGACTGCTGAGTCTGCCGAGCTCCGGGTCTTGCTACTCCGCCGTGACTCGTCCGCAAACCTAATTTACGATTCGTACCTGCGACTCGTGAATAATCCTCTGCATATTCCATTACCGCAGTCTATGCACCAGCTGGTCCTACGACGGGCAGTCCTGCCTGTATCGGCCATCAAACTCCCAAACTTTAGCGACCAGCCCAGCTTGTTTGCCATACAACACGAGACGCGTCTGAGGGAGATTATATTCCATATGCGCGCTGGCAGCGCTGAACCTACTCTAGGGGACTACCACTTTGTGTTGGATCATATGGCAGCACTTGGTCATCAGCGTGCAGCATACAATGTCTACATGGAACTCGTCAAACTGGGACATAAACCAACGGAACGGACGATAGTCCGCGTTCTTCTTTCGGTTGCTCGACGGCACAAAATGCGTATCTACGACGACCATATGACTGAGGTCATGGCCGAATCCCACAGAATCGCAGATCGTCTACTCGGCGACTTGCTCAAGTTGCAAACCGACAAGACCGCAAAACCTATCGCATCCATGACCCTCGACCTTGCATGCCGTGTGTTCAAGATCACGGGAACTCTTGAAAAGTTTTTAGCGTTCCTCAAGTCTGGATATGGGGTCGATGTCTTGCAGCCCGATTATCGGCCGTTGGAGTTTCTAGAACGACTGCAAGCTCAAGCAGATTCACCTGGGACGGTGCCAGGAATTCCGAGATTTTCCACTCATACCCTCAACACCACACTCGATATGCTTGGAAGGTCTGGGAAAGTGCGGGAGATGGTCACTACATTTGAGGTGCTTACAAACCCACTACCTGCGAGCGCGCGTGCAGACAGATACCAGTACGACGTATGGGAGGATGACGAGCCCGAAAACACCAGCAATCCAAGCTCACGTACCACAAGCCGGCTATCCGAATACGTTCCTTCGGCTATACCAAACACTACTAGCCTAGCATATATGATCAAGCACACTGTCGACTTCGTCAAGTTTGATCTTTGCAAACATTATCTGCTACTCGCGATCCATCTTGACCGGCAATCCGATATCCACCTACGAGAACAACTCCGCGTGGCTCTCCGAGCCCGACGAGCCTATGCAGCTGCCGCCGAGCTCGAAGCCAAATCTAAACTCCCCACGATGCACACTCTACCACCCTCTTATGCAGATCCCCCTGTCGACAGGCCGCGAGTCCTGGTGACGTACGAGATGTTTACAAAAGTATGGGGTCTAGCGAACCAAAAGGCGCATATGCGTACCCTTCGAGGGCTCGTGCGTACCGTCCGGCGAGTGATCAGGCGGAAGCGACGAGACATTGAGGTCTACAGGACGGTGCTTGATAAAGTGCCCGGCCTGGGATCACTTTCGCCTTCCCGGTTGGCAGCTGAAGATGTGGAGGACGAGGACGAGAGCGGTCTAGATGGCGAAATTCCGTCTTGGGCAAACGAAATGATCGAGAAAAGGCCGCCCCCACGTCGCTTGTTCAGTCTTGTAGCACATGTTGCGTTGTTGGAACAAGAGACGGAGAAACTAGATCATTTCTTGCTATACGGGATACGAGGTATAGAGCACTCGAGCGCTAGGATCAAAGCTGAGCTGGCTCGGAAGAAGGGAAGAAAGGTTGAACGTACGGCTCAAGCAGCTCGAGAGGCGGAGCAAGTTGCCCAACGAGCAAAGGAAAATGAGGAGGAGAAAGAGAGGAGAAAGGCCGAGAAGGAGGTAAAGATAACAGAAGGCGGGGAGGCCGTGATGCTGGCGCCAGTGTGATGATATGATTGCTAGAGGTTGCCCCGTGTTTATACGAATCTATTGGTGCTCAAGGATCGAGCCAACTAGTGTGTTCCATTCAAGTCTACTGATACATCTTTTGATATACATCCTCGAGCACCACGCTTAAAGTTTAGGCTTAAGCCCAGAGGCCTTCCACAACTGCCCTTCTTTGAGGGCAGCCGCGGCGCTCAGCTCCTTGATGCGGGGGACACGCTTGAGCTCGCGCTGTCCAATCTGTTGCATATGAACCTATGGAAATAAATGCGATTATAAAAATTTTCAGAGAGTAAATTAGGTAGCAACACTTGCCTCATCAGGGCCGTCGGCATAGCGCAAGGTTCGGAGGCCAGCCCAGAACTTAGCGAGAGGGGTATCTTGACAAACACCTTCTGCGCCGTGCACTTGCATCGCGCGGTCAACGACTTGAAGGGCCATACTCGGTACGACAAACTAGACAAACCAAAAACTGTTAGCCTACGCTCCCTATATGCAGGGCACAAAACCTACCTTGGCAATGCCAATTTCCTTCAGTGCGCCTTTTGCTTTTACCTTATCAATCTGGAGATATTCGTCAGCCCACTTGTAATGCAAAGGTATGTAGGTTACTTACCTGGTGTGCGGCACTGAGAACCAGCAACCTTGCACCCTCGATCTCAGCGCGTGACTTGGCAATATTAGCAACCACAGTCCCATGTTCGGCTAGGAGCTTGCCGAATGGTTTTTTGCGCTCGTCCGTGACACGCTCTAGCATTAAATCCAGTGCGCGTTGTGCGATGCCAATAGACCGCATGCAGTGGTGGATACGACCCGGACTAAACATGAGTATGAATGCTGGTATCTCATTGCAAAACTGGGAAAGCCACGAACCCAAGACGTCCCTGAATGACTTCGAATCCACGTCCCCACCCAGCAATAACGTTCGACGCTGGTACACGCACATTTTCATAGATCACTTCACAGTGTCCCTCGGGGGCATCATCGTAGCCAAATACATGCATGGGACGAACAACACGTACGCCTGGCGCGTCGGCAGGAACGATAACGATCGACTGTTGTTGGTACGGTGAAGGGTTGGTTGGGTCGGACTTTCCCATGACAAGGTGAACGCGAGTGCGGTGATCGCCAGCGCCAGAGATCCACCTATAGCACACGGAACAGTGAGTACAATGACAAACTGTTATTAGTGAAGACAAGCCATTTATGCCCATTGATGACAATCTCGTCGCCTTCACGCCGAATTGAGGTTCGGATGTTAGTTGCGTCTGACGAGGCGACTTAAAAATAGACTGTTAAACACCCGATAAGCCCGGCCTAGCCAAAAGACTTACTACCCCGCTCGGTCATACTAAACGCAGACCGTATCTCGCCATTCATGAGAGGAACAAGCCACTTCTTTTTTTGTTCAGGGGTCCCATAGCGAGCAAAGACCTCTATTCGGTGACAGCGGCATTGTTAAGAGGTGTGCTCGATTGAAGGGTGAGTGCACTAACCCATATTGCCAGTGTCGGGTGCAGAGCAGTTCATTGCCTCGCTAGCGATGTGACCGGTACGACCCATGATCTCGGCCATAATAGCATACTGTTAAATAAATATAGTATTCAACGGATGATCATGACGTTCGTTTGGACCCATACTTCGATGTTGGTCAATGGTACTCCAACGTCAGGATAATGTGCCTTGCTAAGGAAAAGGTTCCAGAGACCACGGGCCTTAGCCTTGGCCTTGAGCTCTTCGATAATGGGAGGCGTGGTAGTCCATCGGAGCTTAGGATCAGTCGGAATTTGTGCAAGATAGATCCTTTCAGCTACGCGTGTTCAGTTGTGTGAGAACACTTCCAAGCATGAGTGTTCACTATTTACCAGGCAGGCATTCGTTCTGTAAAAAAATGTAAAAAAAAGTTCTGAAAATGGTGGAATATCAAAGAGCTCCACACACTTGAACGAAGTCGACGACCTTAGCGAGAGTCTCTTTGCCAAAAGGACTGAGCTTGTCCTCAACCTAGATTGGACGAACATAAGTTGCCTGACATTCCACGGCAGCGAATACCTACGAAGGACCAGGTGGACGGAGATGTAAACTCTGCGACGGGATGAGACATGGCAATAGACGTGCGGAGAGGAATGTGGGGGCAAGTCCAGGTCTTATAAGCTCTCGCTTACTGTCGGCTACCGGCTAACTCGGCACCCGAATCAGGGCATTGTATGGGCCGTGTTTGGATTACAGTGGCATGACAAACGTGGTATTGGCACCAATATATTTAAAATTACAATATCATTACGCAGCCTCACTCGACAACAGATGTGTTTAACAGCACATTTCACACGGGCAGCCTGGGAAGATGCGTTGAGCTCACGTTGATTCGAGGCAGAAAGATACCTACATATGATGTCGGCAAAGCATTCACAGCAGCCCTCGAAACACTATGGGATAAATTAGTACATTGTGCTGGAAGATGAGTAGTCAACCAACCTCGCAGCACAAGAAGCAAGCGAGTGCACCGAGGAGACAGTCCTTGCCTGTGATTCAAGTTAGTGGTAAGCTTGAAGTGCTCAATGTGGTACTTACCAGCTCCTCCTCCTCGAAGGCGCATGGCCTCAACCTTGCCTCGAAGACCTTGCGGCTGGGCCTGAGCCTGTTCAACGGAGGGTGAACTGTCATCTCTGAAAACGGACAATCAGCGGTGTGATGTCAACGAGCGCCTCTAGAACGTACGCATCGCAGGGGCAGCGGTGGGTTGGGTAGAGACGTTTTGGGGGGCCATCGTGGATGTGGAAGGGGAGCAAGTGAGGTTGGAACTGCGTGTGTTGCTGGCCTGGCCTTGCTACACACGTTTTTATATAGCTGCGCCGAGGCTAAAAATAGGAAGCGCATATATAAATGGGCGTAACGTTTCTGACGTAAGTCACGTGATATCCATGAGATTTTGGGTGTACGTCGACTGACAGCATCACCAGTGGCTGTTGCCACACAGCCAGGGTCAACATGTTCTCTCATGTCTCGAACGCATATATATCCGCTTCGGTCAACCGGTACCCGCACGCAGCAGCCTGCTCGGCCTCCGGGCTCATCGCTTCAGCCTCTCACAAATTTCTTGCATTTTGGAATACTGCCGTAAGTCGTGCGCGATCTTACTCACAGCCTTGACAACAAGCAGCACAGGAGGCAAACCGGTGTGGTGTTATAGCGACACTTCCTGGCCACGATGCTGAAATTACTACTGTCAAATCGTTCTCATATGCCGGTGGTGACGGGTTCTTGAGTGGGGATAAACTTGGATATGTCGCAATATGGAGTCTTCAGAACGAGAAGGTATATAGAACCATCGGCTACCAGCAGAAATTCAGAATGACATTTGTGCTGTTTAACTAGTGGGCACTGTCCATCGCTGGCGGGCGCACAAGGAGCCAATCTCTGCACTGGCCATTTTTGGAAACTTGATTCTGACAGGCTCTTCCGACGGGACGTTAAAGTCTTGGCATTACTCACGAAGTGACGCTGGAGCAGGTTCGTGGGGTTTGCATTCCGTTAACGCATAATCCCACAGCTGTCGTTCTTGTAGAGCAAATCACCGATGGGGAAACTCTTGACTTGAAGAGACGTTATCCTCTCGACATTGCCATCACAGAATTGGACGGTTCAGGTAGGATAGATAAGGGCATATTTCCTGAAGCTACACTAAGAGCTATATCGTAGCCTTGGTCATCGCGGTAGGGTCGACTTCCCGGACTATAGATATTTATGTTCGTAACCACAACCAGAACGTACGTGCACCATGGCCTTTCCGAAGATCGCTGCTAACAATGCCGGTAGATAACTTTGGCTCTATCGCTTGAAGGGCATGAAGATTGGATTCGTTCACTCGCATTCAGTCCTATTTCAATAGATAAACCCTAATACTCGCCTCAGCTAGCCAGGATGGCTACATTCGTCTCTGGACAATCAAACCTCCCACTCCTAAAGCCGTTGAATCAACTCCAACAAACCCAACAGACGACCTGCTGGATGCCTTTGAACTTTCGCTAAACGAAGTCGGGTCGGATGAACCCGGTCGTCAACTCTCCACGCGAGATCACATCTTTTCGGCGCGGGGTTTGGATGGAAAGTGCGTATTTTCAAATTTTGATATTTGTAGTGAGCATAAAAATTGAATATCGACCTAGGGCGCAAACATACTCACTTGCTTTTGATGCGCTACTTGTCGGACACGAGGCGAGCGTAAACTCAGTAGCGTGGTGTCCTGTTTCATCAAATTCAACTCTACAACTGCTTTCGTCCTCTACAGACGCATCGCTTATTATATGGGAATCCATAGACGCTGGCGCTGGTGCGATATGGGGATCTGTGCAACGTTTTGGTGATGTTGGTGGTCAACGGGCAGGCGGATTCGTAGGTGCTTTATGGATTGGACCAGAGATGTCGCTGGGTGGGGCTGGGGTGGAGGATGGCGAAGATGGAAAAGCACAGAGGATAAGGGTGGGACATGGGTGGAGGTCAATGCGCCCACCGGGCATAATGCACCAGTTCGGGGGCTTGCGTGGTCTCCCATGGGAGAGTATATTGCTTCTACCAGGTATGCTAGCCTCCTGCAGACGTGCCGCATATACTGTACGCAAAACCTCTAGTCAGGACCAAACAACTCGAATCCACGGCCCCGTCGGTCGCTCCAGAACCTGGCACGAGCTCGCTCGACCTCAGGTTCATGGCTATGACCTCACCGATGTTGCATTCGTTGGCCCCGGCGCGCTGCGACTAGTCAGCAGTGCTGATGAGAAGATCGCTCGGGTGTTCGACGCACCAAAAGGGTTCGTCAGGACTGTTTGTGCGCTTGGCACCGTAGACTGGGAAAAAGATCAGGTTAATGAGGTGAGTTCAGTCCATAGCTTTTGGCCGATTAATTACGATAAATGCATAGGGTACACGACCCGCTGGCGCTAGCCTTCCGCCGCTCGGGCTTTCAAACAAGGCTACCGATGGTACGCATACACCCCAGTGCGCACTTACATTTATATATTAAGTGGTGTGCAGAGGATCTATCTCCATCTGAAGAAACTGCAACTACCGAGATCCCCTCACATCCACCCTTCGAGGGCGAGCTAGCAACTACAACTCTTTGGCCTGAAATCGAAAAACTCTTTGGTCACGGATACGAAGTAAGAATTTTTATGTTGCACCACCTCGACCCTTTCTGATTGTGTTCTTCTAAGCTTCACACACTAGTGGTCTCACCCTCAGGTTCGCTCGTCGCAACCGCCTGCCGCGCGACCTCTCGCGAGCACGCTGTCATCCGACTACATAGCTCCTCCAACTGGCAGCCGATTGGAATCCCGCTCGCTGGGCACACTTTAACTGTTACTCGAATCGCATTCAGCCATGACTCGCGCTATATTCTGTCTGTTTCACGCGATCGCTCATGGAGAGTATTCAGGAGGATTGAGGGAGGGTCCGAAGGTACGTCCATTGGTTCGTAGGACTAAGAAGCGGGATTGACCTTGCATGTGTAGGGGACTATGAACCCATCGCGGAGAACGCATCTCATGGACGAATCATCTGGGACTGCGCGTGGAGTCGAGACGACAAATTTTTTGTCACCGCATCCCGGTAAGCACCTTCCTCACGCGCACCGATCTCCGCTGATTTCCGCCAAGCGATAAAACAGTTCGTGTTTGGTCGGGTCAAGACCCTGTCGGCAGACTAATCACGACCATCAAGCTCAAAGAGGCAGCGACCGCCGTAGCACTTGTTGACCATCTTGAGCAGTAAGCATATTGTGCCGTAGATCTCAGCTCAAAACTTTGCATACCAATACCCTTTCGCCTAGGCGTGTTCTCGTAATTGGATTAGAAACCGGCCATGTGCTCTTGTATACCTCAGCCTTAGGCTCTCCCGATAAGTGGCTAAATCAAGCGACGCTAGATAGCAGGTATGGCTCATTTAATTTTATTATCTGCCAAATAAAATGAACTAAAATTAATTATGTACATTGTAGCATCGCCTCAATCGGGCAAATCCACAGACTGAGTTGGCAGCCGGATGAAGGGCAGGGTACGAACCCAAAGCGTTAGCAATGTGCAGCGAAGACAGGACGGTGCGGGTGCTAGATGTGTATTTCAAGTGAAAAGGAATAATCAAAAACAGTAAGTTGACGTTGATGAAAGTCGCGTGGTCACCTGCGGCGTAAATCCCCCGCCGCCTCATGTCGGGGACAAATTTATCGGGCCAGCTTCCTGTCGTGATCATCGTATCTTCTAGCCTCTCTTCCAAAAACAAATGTTATCAACATGTAATCAACTAGCGAAGCGATAAGAAAAAAAAAGTTGGAATACACGATTTGCAAGCCGACAGGAGAAGAAGAGCAAGTCGGCCACAGTAAGAGTTGTAGTAGAGACACACATGGTCGAGACACTGCAGAGAGCCATCGATGCGGGATTTTTATGTTTACAGGGAAGAGAAACACAAATTGTGAGGGGGCCGTAAGGTTGTTGTGAGATATATAATGGAGTTGGTGCTATAGTCAGTAAGGATACAGACGCGGGGTGCCGAACAAGCCAGAGCGAGGAGCAAGTTGGTCCACGAATTAATGAGAGGGTGTCCGGTTGGAAAGTTGAGGAAGTCTATGGTCCTGTTACAAGACATCGCGGAGGGTCATAGGGACCTCGGGCTACGTGTGAAAGTTAGTAGGGCCTACATGCATCAGTGATGGAGAGACATACGCATTTAATCCTGAAGCACGGAGGTTAATACCAGCTCACTAAAATCCGACTGAAAAGCACTCACTTGTAGAAGCACTCGATAGAGCGCAGCATTTCTACGTCGCCACCAGTGGCAGTAACAAAGTTCACGACAACACCTGCTCGAGAGTAACTCGAGCTAATGGCGGGTGCGACACGGTGCGCATACTCTTCCACAGCCTTGGGTAAATCTACAATCCGCACGCCGCGGAAAGTACGTCATGATCCCGATCTTTGTCTAGGGCTAACGCATGGCGTACCATAGTTTATCACCAGCGGGACCTGGAACACGTCTGGCGCCTTGACAGGCACATCGTACACCACTAGCACGCGCATCTGCTGTCTGCCCCCACCTGTCTGTTGCCCGTTGGGAACGCCATTTAGCCCGGTGTTCGAGCCGCGGAATTTGTTGAGGGCAGCTAGTTTCGCAGTCGCGTTCATTTCGCCGTGCTAGCAAAAAAGGACGTAAAATGATCAGCACTACACCATTGAGGGACATAACATTGAACTCACGAGTGAAACAGCCTCCATGCCTTTGCTAGCCAGTTTAAAAACCACGTTTTCCATTGAGAGCAGGCCCCCAACGTGAACGATTACCTG
The DNA here is from genome assembly GCA_030998015.1 of Ceratorhiza oryzae-sativae. NCBI lineage: Eukaryota > Fungi > Basidiomycota > Agaricomycetes > Cantharellales > Ceratobasidiaceae > Ceratorhiza > Ceratorhiza oryzae-sativae. The sequence continues at coordinate 2,574,625 of JARWMV010000232.1, read as the reverse complement.
GGTCACTTCTACATCATCAAGTAAATCTGCAAGCGCATCGAGCTTCCACTCTCGCGCCTGAGCACTCTCTGCACTCGCAGCTCCACTTCGGCCAGAGCCGATGATGCCGAGCCCTCCTCCTGGCGTTGCAGGTGTAGGGTCGGCACGTGCACCGCCAGCCGTGAACGCAAGGTAAAGATAAAACTGCCGTAAACCACGGGAGTGGGTGCTAGTGTCTGCGTGGGTGGCACCACCGTCACGCCGGACGAGCACTCGGACTGGCTCCCGCAATTGGATTGCGTTAGCTAGGTTCAGCACGTCTTGTGGGACTGTGTTGGAAAAGAGTGCTGTCTGGCGTTCAATGATTGACGTGTTGGGATCCGGAGGAATAGGCGAGTTCATGCGCGAGAATCGGTTTGATGTGGGCTGGGGTTCAAATGGACTAAAGGTGCCAGGGCCGACGGCCGGACTGTTGAGTGGGCGACCGCGTGGGGCAGGGAACAAGCGAACGATAGTATAGACGAATTCGTGCAAGTTGCGAGCAATCAGCTGATCGACTTCGTCGAGAACCAATAGCCGAACTTCGCCGCCAAAGAGTCCACCTGGCGCGGTGAACAATGCATGTAACTTCTGGGGGGTTCCACACAGAATGTGCGGTATATTCTGTTGAAGCATCCTAAGTTCTTGAACTACGTCCCCACCCATGCCGACCCCGAGCGCAGAACGGACGCCAATAGGTCCGCCAAGATCCCTGATCATGCGCTGGGCTTGGGTGGCCTGGTCAACAGTGGTAGAAATGATGACGACTAGTGGGCCACGGATGGCAGGTTTTCCGGCGAGTGTGGTAAGAGCAACGTGAATAGCTGGAATCACGTATGCAGCAATACGCTCTTGAGTGGGTGGAGCCTGGGCTATGATATCCGAGCCGCGAAGCAAGAATGGGAGCGCACGCTGCTGAATTTTATTCGGGGGGCCGACGCTGCAAAAAGTCAGACTAGGAATTAGGTAGAAGTACTTGACTTACCCATATTTTGCGATCGAACGCAAGAGATCTGGTGCAAGGGGAAGATGCTCCCATTTGGATATCACCGGGCCGCTTTCGTTGCGGGGAGAACCTCCACCCCAGGTAGTGTCGCCAGCCAAAACATCAAGCGCCTACAAGGTGTCAGCAAATGAAAATAATAAAAGCAAGAACTTACGCTTGCCGAATCCCGACGAATAAGACTTGAGACAGAGCGCCGCTTGTCAGGACCTCGGATGGCAGAGTCTGGAGCAAGACCACGACCGGCCACATCGATGCTGCCCGACGACCAGGTACGCACTGGTACTGGTCCACGCTGAGGCGGGCCACCACGGGGTGGCATTGCGTGTGGCGGGAGCTGCTCTAGACCGAGCTGAGGGGTAACGGGGCTGGGGGCACTGAATCCAGCGTTCATGTTCTGCAAATGCGCCTGGGTCTGCATGGCCATCAACTGGGAGACTGAAGCAGTGAGCGCAGAAACGCGCTGGCCGAGCTGCTTGATCTCGTCATCGCGGGGCTGGTGGATAAACGGGAGGCCGGACTGGTCTGCACGCTCGACAAGAAAGGCAACGTTCTTAGCGAGCCCCTCGAGCTCACGATGGATATCCCGGTTCGTATACTCGCACCGGATGAGACGATCGAGAATATCGTTGAGGAACGGCGAGGCTTTGGCGTGGGCGTCGAAGGAGTTGACATCTGCAAGCGTCAACGAGCGCACCGAGGACGCCGGGCTGATAGTCTCCGACCTGAACCCACCCTGGACACCAAGCGTGAGCGGGCGATCTTCAGTGCGCGCACCAGGTGCAATCGAGTAGGACCCAAAGTTGGCTGACAGATAGTCTTGCGGCGGCGATGAGGACGAGACCGAGCCTGACTTGGCGGTATGGGCCTGTGGTGTGAGGGCCTGACTGTCGCCAGTCGAGTCCCCATTGGTATGTGGATCGTTCAGACTGTTCTCGCGCGATGCGGAGCGTGACCGGGATACGGGTGAGCCGTATTGGGGTCCAGTCCGAAGCAAACGCGGAGGGGACGTGCTCCCGCTCGAGAGCGCAAGCGAACCTTGTCGGTTGGCGCCATATGGTGAGTACGGCGAGTACGGGCTTGCGGTCGGCGTTAGACCCGACCCAGGCATCGTGTTCATCGTACTCGTTGTTGGGGTGGAGGCCATACCAGTGCGGACGGCCAGTGCGGGTGAGCCAATGACACCTGGGTGCGGACTGGGCGGCGCGTCGTCGACCGGGGGCTGGACCGTCGGTGACGCTGCAGACGACGGATAGAACGGTGACGACGCCGGGTCGAGTTTGTTTGCCATCGCGGGGCAGAAGAAGAGGCTGGGAGAGGTACGCGTGCCTAGTCTGTCCCCCGGCGCGCAAGCTTTAAGAGCTCACCCCTCCAACACCAGACCCGCGGAACACGTGCCCATGACTAAATCCTTCCTTCGGTTGGCACCATCATTCCTTTTCCTTTGCGATAGACGGTACCCACACACCAGACGTACATTATCACACAATACATATTGCTCACAAAAAGTACGGGATCACGCTCTACGTCGCTCTTTTTTGTCATCCTCGGAATCCTCCGCGCCCGCTGTAAACTTCGATTAGCTTTTTGCCTCACACGATTGCGCCACCGGGTCTACTCACCGCCCTCGAGCATAGGGATTATATCCCCCAGAGCCACCACGGTAGCCTCCTCCCCTTCCCCGCCCTCGCCCCCGGCCCCGCCCACGGCCGAAGCCGGGTATATTGGTTCGCTTGGGTGTCACCTATCCGCCACCTTTGTCAACCACCTCAAAGTCAAACCAGAAGCAGGCCCACCTTGATCATTCGCCCCCGAAACATCGAATCATTTAGGACTTCGGCCGCTTGTACATGCGCTGGCTCTGAAAACTCGACATACGCAAACCTGCGGGACTTCTAAGCTTACCACACTTCCAACACCAGCGCCAAAATCAACTCACCCTTTTGGATGTCCGGTGAACTTATCACACAAAATTGTAATTCTGTTGATTGTACCCACGGCCTGGAAATGGGCCTGTAGCTCCTCGGGTGTTGCTCCATAATCTACCTGCAACCTTTGTGAACACTGCGTTCTACGAGCAACACAAGATGAAACTCACATTCCCAACATAAATACTCCTCCCGTCTACAGCTTCAACGCTCTCGTCTCCCTCTTCTGCCATCTCACTTATCCCAGAACCGGTCGATCCAGATGTACCCATGCCGGCTTGTGCGGTCATGCTCCTCAACTTTTCCGCCTCGGCCTCCATCTCGCGTACTCGCGCCTTCATCATCTCGAGCTCCTCGTCTTCGTCGCCCGACGCCTGCGCCGCTGCGTCTTTTTCGTGCTCGGACATGGTTGGTGGAGGACGCGGTGTGGCGGTTAAGTATCGGTATACACTCCTGCACGTGATCTCGCGAGACCTGTGTTTTTGCTCGCCTTTAAATTTGGTTTCAGTCAAATCCAAATGAAATGCGTGACCCGACCTTCATTGTACGGATAACACCGCCTTGAAATGACAATCTGCGGCATCGGCGTAGATATTTGTCACGTTCCTCGTATCGCACGGCTAGCCAGCCACCCACGTTTTGCACGGCGGATACTCAGCGCAGCTGAAGCGCGACGATTCGCCAGCCTAGACGAGGATAGCAGGCGTGTACGATTCTTGGCCGTTCGGTAAGCTCTTACATCACGTATTAACTCACTGAAACGCAACAAACAAATAATAAAAACCTAATTCGTAGATGGGCAGTAAAAGAAGCCGCATACAAAGCCCTCTATCCACACCACCGTTTACAATGGAAACAGCTGTCATTTCTCTCTTCACCGGTCCAACCCAAACCAATTCTCTCCCACCCATACGATAAAATCGAACTCCACGTCGGCGTCTCTCATGATGGAGAATATGTCTTTGCCACCGTCCTCGCGGAGCGCCAGCCGTCCTGAAGAGGAGCATCCTCAGGAGCGGGGCTCATCGCCTGCGTTTGGTCCGCCCAGATCGCTTCGACGACGCAATCACGCCGTGCTTGTTCATCTTGTTCTCATTCCTGGGTCTTGCCTTGATGCCCCTACTCCTGCGCCACTCTTCCCGTCGGTTATCACGAGGTCCGCTTGTGGAGATTCGCTTAGGTTCGGTGGGAGGAGAGGCTACTGAGGAAATGAGAGAATACAGGATGTACGAGCATATGTGGAGATCAATGTAGGCATATGTGGAAAATGAATTGAAATGGGTAGTAGGATGTGAGCGCTCTGAGTTAAAGGCATCAACTTGCTACACATACCACTTTGAGGCTCTCCAGATCGCATAGCAGAATCTAGGGCGTCCGCAAAAAAAAATACACAGTCAGCAAAATCATTATTCAGATAGTATAGCAAAAGCAAAACAAATTGTACGTTAACTTAAAAAAGCTCTCTCCAACTGCGTCCGTTCCAGCCACATTACTTCCCCTCCTCCTTAAACTCCTTCCCCGACATTCACCACATTCTAATCCTTCACTTGTCCCCTTCTATTCCCGACCATGTGCCCTCCGCTTCAGAATACCACGGACTTCACCACACCCTCCCCCAGTGCGCTGGGATCGAGTAATCCCACCCACTGGTAGAAATGTTCCCAAGACTCACCCTCGCCCTCCCCCGCTATCTCTTCTGCGCCTTCACCCTTCATGTTTGCATCGCCATCCTTGTCCGCATTCACTTTCGCAGTGAGTTTCCGATTGAGTCGTTCAAGTCTTGCTGCCTCTGTTGCAGCAAAGACTCCCGACTCGCGTTTTGTTCGGCGAAAGGATCGTTTAGATTTCGATCGCATTGATTTGGCCATGATTGAGTGATAGCTGTGCTAGTAGAATTTGCTATGTGTAGTGGTGGTGGTAGAGTGTGGGCTGGTGCTAGCCACCAATCAAATACTGGCTGACATATTGATCGACAAATAAATATTTAAATTTTGAGCTGTCGATCAGGCGCACGTGTCAGACACGCACAGCGAGCCACACCGAGTAACTAGAGTCTGCTGCACAATAGCCTGGGATCATGAATACTGCGGATTTCGCTAGTGCTTGGTTTAAATATCACATGAATTCATGTATACTTTCATACTATTGGAATAAGGCATACAGATACTAAAAGAGGTTAAACGTGACATAGAAAAGTGGCCAAGGCCATGTGGCATGCTTATACAAAGCATGGATGAAATGGGTACACAAAATATATTCAAAGTGAAATAAATCATAAAGTGAATTTAAAATGTCAAAGAAAGTCATAGTTGAGTCTAGTTATGGGAGTGGGGTCATGATTTTGTAATCACATGCATGCTCCCCACCCCTATCTTGTACCATTGTCTGCTTAGTGTTGCCATGTATTGCTGTGGGTGGAAATGAGTTTTGCTGGATGACACTTGGTATTACCAGTATAGGCTACAGGCTTTGGCTTGTCAGCCCAAAGCTTTGTCTTGACTGGGGCACCAAATACCATGAGCTGAGTCTGAAGAATAGTACAAGCAATGGTACCATCACGGTCTTCAAATGAGAATATGAATGAAGAGTGAAGACCCTTGATTGACTTTGGGTCTTGGACCCATTGTGGTTGGCAAGTGATCAATAAATCTCTGATCACTGGGTTATTGGATGTTACAGGTCAGGGTACACTCGGATATCTAGAGCTTAAGCAAATGTAGATATGTTAGTATACACTAATCGTACTCAATACTTCTTAGACTAGAGTAAGAAGGCTCAAAGTAGTTGCAATGTGATCAAGTAACACTCAAGGTAGTCTTAATCTTTCACAGTGTAAACTGACTAATTTATAGGTATAAAGAGCAAGACTACTATGGTCAGGTTCCCTTAGATATCTTAAATGTAGTTCAGCCCTAGTCGCTTGGACTAACTGATACTAATCTTAATACTAGGCTTAAGCGATAGCTTATAGGATAGATGGTGGGCTGCCTAATGTGTGTACTTCCTCAGCTACAGGCACTTAGATTTCCTCTAATAGCTGGTACTTAATGTCACACTCAATCAGGCAATATTGTATCCTTATATATCTCTGTATATAAGATACAATGACTCAAACAGTATATAACTAATATGGTACTTTATTCCTCAGTACTAGTTATATAAGAAATCACACACAGACAAGAGAAATAGAAAGAGAAAAAGGAAACCAATAACCAGTCTGGGTTGAGTAGAGGAGGAAAGGTGTCTGGAAGGGCCTCAGAGGAGGTCCTTTTATACCCTGAGGAGGGCATTCCAGAGCCGAATAGATACATGCATGCCAGTGCGATCATCAAAAGAGGGTACTGCTATACTTGGGGTACACCCTAGCCCAGTATAGAATATGAGAGTAAAGACAGGGTGTGGATTGAAGGCATTGATGCATCTGAGACCTGCTATTGGCTTGTAGATCATATTATCATAGTATATACATGTAATGAACAGAGGCTACATCTCAGTGAGTCATAAAGTGAGTCAGAGAAGCTTCTGGATCAATTTGGGAAGCTCTCCTGACTCACTGGAGTCATTAGATCTTGATTGATGGTCCAGTAAGATTCTAATGATCTTCAGGCCATTCCGGCGCGAGGATCTGGTGGATCGCAATGATCTTCGGGCAGCAGATACTGCTGAAGATTAGCTATCGATAGAGCATAAGATTGCTTTGATAGCATAAGCGGTTGCCAAGATATGAGTGGTGTGATGTTGTAATCAATATCTCCTGATAAGAGGAAATATCACAACCTCTGTATCTCTCTGAGATCTTATTGTAAAAACTTAATAAAATATGTGTTGGAGAGCAGGAAATTTGTACTATTTAATGGAACGGAGAATAGTACAATTTGGAGTGCATACAAATTCAAGTATTTCACAAATTAATTACAGAGGCATCGCTTGAGGTTGGCAGAGCAGACTAAGATAATAGAAAATGTTAGTGATCCATAACATTGGAGAATGAATTTATCAAGTCTGTCTTGGAGTAGGTGGGTGCACCAGGCCTATCTTGAGTTGAGACAAAGGACACCATGACCTTGGACCAAGGCATATCAATTGTGATTTTGACTGAGTCCTTCAGTCCAAGTGTCTCCTGGACAATTGGGACCACAGACATGAGAGTACAATCTGAGGTGCCATGGGGAAATGACAGGATAATATTGCATTTCTTATTCCAATGGGCACCCAGTAGTTCTACATCTCTGGCAGTTGGATGGGTAGAGAAGACATGTTTAATACAATGGAAGATATCCCCAGTGGGAGCTGCATGAGCTTGTCTGGAGGGTTGCCACCAAAGCAGACTACCAGTTGGGCAGGGTTCTTCATGGCTGGAGTGTTGGATTGATGTATGCTGACAGCAAGCTGGTCTTTGACTTTGACCAGTTGGGTGTATGACTTGCCTTTGAGTTTGTCTGCAATTGGCACACATTGACCAACATGGATTGTCTCCAGTCTGTGATCTGTATGTTTCGCACCGGCATTTGCACAAGCCATTGGCTACTGCACTTCTGATACCTTGGGAGTGGAGTATGAGAGTGCCATGAGAAAGTAAGGTTTAGCTGGTGTTACAATGGTTGTGAATATGCAGCTTGTGTCTTAGGTCTTGCATGGTTTACTCATAAATTGTGGTGGCTGTTGCTCTGAGGAGAGGGATAGCCCACCTCTGCTCTTTTATACTCCAGGTGGCTGTGCATGTCACATGGTCACATGGAGTGTCACAGTTTAATTGGGGGACTGGCAGTGATGATTGGCAGAAGAGAATGGTGCAGGGAAATGACTTGGTAAAAATACGGTAAATCATAAAATTAAATCCAAATGACTCAGATAGATGCAACACATACTAAATTATTACATATTTGCTCACTCGACAATTTCACAACCATTGTCATCAGTGCTCAAACAATTGCAAGCAACATATTCGCTGACAGGATTTGGAGTCGCCTAAAGTTCAAGCAGAATAATACAAATCGTGAAGCTCGAATGGCTATAGCACCAAATGTTTCTACAAAAAAAAAAATGAGTCCTGCTCTGTCTAATCCTAATCCCTAATGCATTTGTTACACGATCGTTTGCCAAGAAGTCAATATATGGCAGTGGCTATCTAATAAAAGAGAGACTTGCTCGCTCAGCCAAAAGTAAGTAAATCATCGAATGCACATGCTTCTACGCTGAAGTTGTGGAGCACAACAGTACGCATACCCAGCCATGGGGAAAGCTGGCATGAGCGCGAACAATCGAATGCGCCAGAGGTAGGCCCATATCCAGTCAAGATGGTCTGTGCTCACACTTACCTCGCTTAATACTGATGGTGCGATAGCAATCAAACGAGTATAATTAAACGCATGAGATCTAAATAGCATACGACACGATAACAAGCAGTTCAACGCATATACATAAAGAAACGAGTTTATTTAACCAAAGTAGAGCTTAGGGCTGCTATATGTTATTACGCTTGCGAACAAAATTATGTGGCTTGCTTCCTAGGCGGGAGTGTCGTGCCCCGGTCAATCTTCCTAATCTCCTCGTCTACCTTGCCTGCTTCGACGTTGGAGCCTGCGGGGCCACGAGAGCCAGTGCGGTTAAAGTAGTATGTGAGAAGGTTCTTTTTCTCGTTGGGCAGATTTCCGAGAAGAGTGAAGAGGTGAGTTTCGTCACGAAGGATAAGTTGACAAGCGGCGATTGCGACTGTTGCTGCGCCACGTACTAGAGAGGACTGCTCATAGCATATGGCCTAAACCGAGGCAACCGTGCATTAGTAGTTGGTAGAGCATGGGTCACTTCGAATACTAACTGTAGTCAAGGTACTTCGAATCCGAGGTATCTCTTCTTCTAAAATGTCAGGGGGGAAACGCATCACGAGTTTGGCCATGCCAATGAGCCCATAAGCCCACGAGTTTGCCCGGACGACCTCCAACTCGGGAGCCGGTGGCGCCTCTTCCAAAAACGACAACAGGCAACCATTGGCAGTGGCAAGTCCAAACACTGGCTCGGCTGCGGCAGTCAACGCGTCTCGTATCGCATTAGTCCCTTGCAATACCTAGTGACTGTCAGCAGTGTATAGCTATCGTAATACGCTGTACTCACTTGTTCATTGTTGGCATATCTCAAACGGATCAAGAAGGCCCAAAGCTCCACTTGATGCTCAGTGACATAGTCCCACTGATGTTTTAACATCTCCCATATGACGGATAAACCAAGATCTAGTATCTCGACAGGCTGAAGGAAACTGAGCGCGTGTCATATCGATAAATCGATTTTCACCAACCTTGTCGTGAGCCAAAAATGCAGTAAGCGCATCAAATAGTTTATCGAACATCTTTCCTCCAAGCCAAATATCACTGGGACTAGTCAATGCCTGTGCCAGACTGTTGCCATTAGTTCTACTCGGCGAGGACGGCGGGAGCTCTGGAGAGCCCTGCCCGCTTGTGGCGGCAATGACGCTGGATTGCCCATTCTCTGAGCATATCACAGCCAGATGTCGGAGTGCATTCTCATCCGCCGTGCCTTGTGTCAGCGCGTCAATATTTCGGCGCAAGTCGGCAAATGCGGAGGCGGAATCTGCATCAAGGTCAGCCGATGCTTGGCGTAAGGACGCTATATGACAATTAGCTAGCTTCAAGCATGCATTGATGCGTCACTTACCAGCCCGCTTGTGCGCCCACGACCTACTTTCAGGAACTTGCTCGAATAGATGGTCCAAAATGCTGGGGGACTTCGTAGCTTGAGGGCTATCCTGGAACAACGCAGCCTCGCGCATAATCTTGCGATTCATGGGCGTCCGGTCCTGTCGCTTGGCCAACAGCTCTGCAGGGTACGGCGAAGGATGGTCCTTCTCAGTAGATGCTTCATCTTCTAGCTGGGAAGCAGCGCTCGTAGCCTGCATCGCCTTTGCTAACAGAGACTCATCCGGTTCACGCATATCACCAACGAGGGTAGAGGATACCGTGCTTGGTGGAGTGGGAGGATACCTCTCGAAAGGGGTCGAGAAGCTAATCAAGTTCAGAGACTCGTCGTCATCGTCATCCGGAATTGGGATGGTCGCTGCGTGTAGCAGCGAGTCGCTGTTGTCGATCATTTGGTCCAGGCTGGGCAAAGTCGCCGGCAAGGGCTTCCTTGACATGGGAGAACCGGTTGAAGTCTGTATTCTTCTTGTCGGCGTTGACGGAGATGACGCCCTCCTAGTTGGCGACCTAGGTGCTTGTGGGATGGCGGAAGTCGACTTCGACAGAGAAGGCGACTTTACGCGAGGTATTGGCGGTGCCGTCGATGGAACAGCTCTCACGTTGCCATTCGTCGTAGCGGTCGACTTCGCGCCCGGCCTAATTTGAGAGTAAGAAGATCGCAAGGTAGATGGTCGTCCAGGCGAAGCTTGCAAAGCTGCACTCGAAGATGAAACCTGACGGCGGTGGGCTCCACTACTACTCGAAGTTGGGGACGGAGGTGATGGAGTACTCCCTCTCGACACGGGCCGCGGCAATGGTGGCACGGGAGGTACTGAAGCAGGACTTGGGGCCCCAGGACTTCCTGCAGTCCGAGAGGGGGGCCGGGAAGGAGGACGCGAGGGAGATCGACCGCTTGTGCTTGGAACCCGAGGTGATGTGGGTTGACGTACTGGTTGCGCTGGTGTTTTCACTGGTGGGGGTGAGGCAGCACGACGCGCTGGGGGGCTTGTGACAGCATGTCTGAGGGTGGGTGGAGCTGTCGCAATTGCTTTGGCCTTGGCCCGACTCGCCGCAATAGCGGCGGCCACACTCGGCTTCTTCTTAGTCTCTTCGACAGGAGTGATTGGTGTGCATACCCCAGGATTCGGGTTCGCCTTGTCAAGCTGCTTCCTCGCGGTTGCGTCTAGCTGCTCCGCGATCATCAGGGCATTGGTCGGCCAGACGGGTTCAAACCCCCAAAAGCATATACGGGCTAGCGTTCGTACCCCAGGATTTTGGTCGGACAACGTTCTCTGTAAGCATTTCGTAATAATATCGACCCCGCCGGCAGCCTCGATAGCATGTTTCGACTTCGCGGCGTGAGTTTTCAAGTATGTTGTGAGATGTTCAACCATGTACGAGCGAGATTGAACATTCTTTTCCTGGACATAGGACCAAATCAGAGGCAGTATGAGCCGAGGCTGGGCGGAAGTATTAGCCAAAATCGTAGTGACCGTGGCTTGGGACTGTTGCGCTGCGATCTTCTTTGTGAAACCGGACATCTTCAAAAGCGCGGTTAACATCCGGTCTACAAACGGATCCATGCTGTGTTGTAAAGCTTCCGCCATCTCTGCATACAGTACGCAAGCATGAGAAGCCACCGTAGTGCGTAAGCTTGCAAGCTGTATGCTGCATGAGTAAGCCGTCAAAGGATGAGCATGCTAGGGCTTACCGCTTTCGCTATGCCGTCCAACACCCCATTTTTCAAACTTTCGAGAAAGACATCCGGATATCGCGCATGAACCCCACCCTTGATAAGCCCGCGAATGGTAATAATGGACCTTTCTCGATCTGCCCAGTTATGCTCGGTCTCTTTCCCCTATACCAACATATAAACCAACCCGCAAACATGGGGACAGCAGACGAACCTCGAAAAACGGCAGCATTTTTTGCATCTCATGCTCAAGATCACGAGCGCTGGCAATCTAAGGGGCGATAAGTTACGGAGTATAGGAGATGCAGTACCAACTCACGAAAACGGTAGGAATATCTGTAGAAGTAGCCGATACACCTCCTCCCTCTGCAGATTTGGTTGCAGATAGGACTGGAGACGTAGGTATTGTGAGAGTTGTAGGGGGATTTGAGGAGGAAGGCGCTTCTTCTTGGCGACTGAGTGGCCTCTCGGAGCCAGCAGCACTAGTGGTGCTCACCGCCCTCGCAACAGGTGCAGCAGCTGGCCTTCTTCCGGTAGATGCACCCGCCCGGGGGAGTACCTCAGAATCTGTGTTGACACCCGAATCAGAACCCGCGACGCTTGCTGCTCTCCCTGCACCAGCCCCAACAAGTTTGCTCAACACAGCCTCCGCAATCGCCTTGCGTACCCCTCGTTTGGTCATTTCATTCTTGAGGTCGGCCCGCGCCGTATCCGTTACGCCAGGCGCAGAGAACAATGATACAACGGCGTTCTTGGCAGAGTCTCGGACAGAGCCATCACCATCCTCCAAGAGCTCAACGGATCGCAAGACATATGGACGAAGCGGGAATCCAGGATATGTTTCACGGATGGTGACCAAACATTGTATGGACTAAATTGTAGCCAGAGATTTAGTTAGTAACATGATGTGTATGAGCAAATATGACGAACCTGCTCCCTAACCCGTGTGATCTTACTGCCAAGCCCATTATCCCGCAACGCCTTTTCGAACAGCATCATGGGAGTCTCCGGTCCCTTGTGGGCATCCCTGCCTCGTGTAGACATACTGTGAGAGGGGCCTCCATGCTCAAAAGCCAAACCAGCCATTGAAACCAAGGCCGCCTTGGCTGCATCGCGAGCCCGATCACGTGTGTCACCCAGGCGGTCAAAGATACCACCGGGAGGCAGGAAGGACGTAAAAGCAAGACGAATCTCATGATATAGCTGGGCAGCGTTCAAAGAAAGGTGTCGAAATAAAGAAGGAAGTAAGAGCAAGGTTGCTGTGGTCAAATGTTGGTTAGCCGTGCGCAAACAAGTCTTGAGGGCCGCGATTAAATCTTCTATCTCCGTGAGCTATACAACGGCTTCAACACGAGCAAATGAGCATTACTAAGACCAGTGCAATACCTCAAACCCCTCTGCATCTAACACCGACAAGAGCTTTCCCGCCGCGTCGATTTTGGCATCAACATCTATAGAATGCTTGTGAAGCTGGGGTTTGGTTGCAAAAGATAATATACTGACCGTTGCCTTGGAGCTTTGCAAGCAGCGGCGCATACTCCTCTGCGGACATCACATGCAGTGTTGGTGGCCTGGTGGTTGTCAGTCTCAAACCCAGCGTGCCCCTTGAGAGATTTCATAATCAACTCGCCTCGGGATCTGCGTGACAAACACCTTGCCTCAACCTCCCTGTCTCGGACAATGCTGGTGTTGTCTAACCCAAATTGCACTAGTACTTTTCGGCTTGGGTGAACAAATATTGCTGGGGAGTATCCGTTCTTTGTGTGATATAACCGGACAAGGGCTCAAAACAACCTATTAATCAGGCCAAACATTGTTTGATCTTGAGTCGCCTATGATGCTAGTTATTTAGGCCTCGTAGGTGAAATATGCATCGTTTCACGAACAAAACTCCAGGGCAACTCGAATCTCCCCTAGATCCCATTGATTAAGTAAATAGACATCTATTTCATCCATCCTTCGGCGCATATGACATCGGCTATTCGACCGAACACAAACGTGACTCGATCATCAGTAATAATTTGTAAACCGGCCAGCAAAATCCGCATATAAGCACTCCAAAGCTGGGTCTTTAATCACACCCACCACACTCCCACTCTCGCCCTGCATGTCTTCTTATCACGTCCGGCCAGCAGCCCGGGAAGACGTGGTGGGTACGATGTTTTTGAGACAATGATGGTGTTAGCCCTAATATAGCGAGCAACTCTGTTGGTAGCCCAGGATGATCCAACTGATCAAAGAGCTGGTAAAACAAAACGTGTGCTCGTCCCTTCGTGTCTACCGCTCATCCACATGTCTAGGCAGAGTATGAGAAAGAACCTGACTCCGCCAAGGCAACCCCCGAACTAGTGTGTTATCTCTTCATCGCACTCACGAAAGACTCACGATACGCGAAAACAGCTTATCCGAAACATTTTCGAAAAACAACATGCGTCAGCCTTGGTTGCGTGCCTGGGGAACGCAGAAGCACCTGGCGAAACCGTCGGGCTTGCCATCTACTTTTTCAACTTTAGCACATGGACCGGTAAACCGGGGTTATATGTGAGTCTGGCCGTTGAACTTTTTTTCAAAAAATAAATAAATATGGAGGACTGAATGCGGAGTCTAGCTTGAGGACTTGTACGTCAGCCCTGAGCACAGAAACCTCGGTATAGGCAAGGCTTTGTTCGGACATTTGGGAAGGATCGCAGAGGAAAACGATTGCGCACGGCTTGACTGGTCTGTTCTCAAGGTATGCCGGTTGTCTAGCAAGAGACTTGGTATCTGATGGTGTGTTCAGTGGAACGCCCCCTCGATCGCATTTTATGAAAAGGTGCTCGGGGCAAAGCCCATGGACGAGTGGGTAGGAATGCGCCTTGAAACTGAAGGAATCCAGAGTCTCCGCAAATACTTAAAATAGAAAGATCATATATGGGCATAGGCTCTATACAACAGCTGGTATCTCAATGAACATAGTCTAATCCATGCATACACCAAAAGTTCCGAATACAAAATCCAAATTTCAAGATTAAAATTCATTTTTGAGCAAAATTCGATAGCACGGATCACAAAACGCAGCATCCTCTCGCTGAAAGAAGCTGGGATCTTCAAAAGGTTTTTTGCAAGACTAGGGAATAGGGCGGAATAAGTAGCTGATCGATATTGTGCAGTTAGAATTGGTTGACTCACGTCACAGGTAAAGCACTTCCAATGCCACTTTCTTCCCAACGCTTCAATTGCTTCTTCTCTAATCGGGCGACCGCACCCAACTCCAGGAGGGCCCGCTCGACCAGACTTGGAGCTTGAACCACAGCGCGGCATACGAAGCCGTACGTGGCACGACTCGCAGTAAGCATGTCCATTGAATACAGTAAAGCCAACATCGTCGTCTCGATCTCCTTCTCCGAAGATTTGACCCCGCGCCGACGGTGGTGCAGCTGATGATGCGTTCGGGTCAAGGAAGGGGTCTCCACACTCGGCGCAGAAAAAGTGCAGCTCGTGATAGTAACGTTGCCCTCCAAGTGCCGGATCGTCGAGCGCAATAAAACGTTCGTCGACAATTGCCGTCTTGCAATGGTAGCATCGCGGGGCAAATCGGTCATGATAGTCCAAATGACAGTAAGCCTTCCCTTCATGCTCGTATGAAGAAACGTGTTCAAGTAACGTGCCACAATCCGCGCACCTATAGCTCATAAATTAGTATCGTCTTGAAACAAACCATCCAAGGGACTTACTTGAAGCAGTGGGGATGCCATCGGAGACCCATAGCACTAACGATACGCCCGGCAATCGCGTCATCACACCCCGCACACCTTAGTCCGCCGCCTCGTCGTACAGGTGACTCTCGTCGTTCTTCATGCTGAGGCATAGCCCGAGACGCTGAATCCTCCATTGCGCTGATGCTAGGCACATCGTCAATCTGTATGCGCAGGCCAGATGGCTCAGGTTCCTGCGGCCCAGAGACGCTGATAGCCGGTCCAGCCGGTTCATCGGCCATGTCAAACGAAAAGCTCGGCACACCAGGTGCGGGTTCTGGCTCGGGCTCGGACTCGTACTCCAATTCATCTCCAAATGTGATGGTAGGGACTTGGACTTGTGCCGGACTTGGAGTACGAGGTGCCGCAACCGGTGCTGGCACCGGTGCCGGAGGGGGTGGTGGGGGGACCGGCCTCCGCAAGGCTGCCTCTCGACTGGACTCCTTCCTTGCGGGAGGGCGAGGACGAGCAAACCCTGCATGGAAGTTGTCTCGCTGGGCCATGACTTGCGTGTTCTCTCGCAATGGCTCCCGCTTGGGAGCTTGATCAACAACCTTTGGCTTCTCTTCCTGCTGCCTCCATTGCCGTGGGGGCGGTTGGTCATCATATTCGTACTGATCGTATTGTTCCTCCTGATACGAGGGTTGGGGTGGTGGAGGCGGTGGTCGAGTACGAGCAGGTTCAGAACGAGGCGACATGGCAGCTGGCTCCCTTCTAGGTGGTGTAGCAACATATTCTCTCCTGGGAGATTGAGGAGGGGCGGGTTCTCGTCTAGGTGAGTTCGCCGGTGGAGCCTGCCTTCTTGGCTGCATAGGTGGTTCCCTTCTGGCTGGTGCAGGGGCTGGGCCCCTTCTCACTGGGACAGGGGTTGGCTCCCTCGACTCTTCCTCGTATTCGTATGCATCCTCCGATTCTGTCTCTGATGGTGGCTCTGAAGGTGGAGGGGCATAAACTGACTGCCTTCTCGTGTCCTGTTGCGGCTGTCCAGGACCACGGGGTACCTGTGATCCATCGCCTGGCCTCCCTTCATCTGCCAATGCTTGTGCAGCGAACCTCATCGCCATAGACTGTCGAGGAGCAGGAGCGCCGGGTTGTTGAGAAGCACCACGCGGGCTTGTCACAGGCGATTGGCCGTGCGCAGGTCGCGGTGACTGTGCTTGAGGTTGAGATTGAGGACGTGTTTCGGGCCGAGGTGGTTGCCGGGATTGAGGCTGCGGTTGTGGCCGAGATTGACTTTGTGGGAGTGGGCGTTCGGGGCTGGAATGATGGCTTCGTGAAGGTGACGCTGGAGGTTCGCGATCCATTGGGCGTGTTTCTACCCTGGGTTGAGCACGAGGAATTTCGTGGCTCGTGCGAGGGGGCGGGGCACGCTCCGGACTGCGGCGTTCATAGCTAGCCTCGTCGCGCTCTCTTCTGCTCATGCCTTGCAAGGCTGGCCGATCATCGTACTCCTCGGGATAATCTTCATAGTCGTCGCCCCTGCTTGAAGACCTTGTTGGTTCAGAGGCATAGGCTTGGTGACGGGTCGGAGAACCACCGTTCGGTCTGAAAGATTCCCGCTCCCTGTGTTGCACATAGTCGCCTTCTGAAGGGAAAGCTCTTTGAGAGCGAGACTTGGTTGGTGGGGGGTGTTGGTTAGGAGGGCTAGCGCGGCGCTCTGGAGATCCATAACCGTTGCGCTCGGGTGACTCGGGCTGCCTGGTAGGAGATGATTGTCTATTCCGGTAATCGACATAGTCCCCTTTCGGCTCACCCCAACGCTCTCGTCGGCTCGGAGAGATCGAAGCCCATTTGTCGTTGGGCCGTCTTTCTGGTGACTGGAATCTCCGCGTTGGAGGTGATTTCGGAAACGAGCTGAGAGTAGTTGGTGCACTCGAGTAGGAAGTCGTTGAAGGAGCAGCAGCGGAATATTGGTTCGAAGCTTGGCTTGGTCGCTCAGGAGAGCCACCTGCACGAGCCAAGGATTCGCCCACCCTTCTCGCGTGATACGCCTCCACAATTGCTGCAGCCTCTGACTTTGCTCCAGGGGGTAAGTGTTGCTCCAAGAACGAGTCCCCTACCTCTTTGGCGCGAGCTATAGCTTCTTCGGCGCGGTCCCGCTCACGGCCCCATTCCCGTATCTTGACTTCCCGATCGTCATCATCGGGCATGGGAACTTTGGTTGTGCGAGGTGATGCTCCTTTCGGAGAATAGGCCGGGAGTGTAGGGGATTGCGATCGGTCGTAAGTAGGCGCAAAAGGTGGAGCGGGTCGCTGCGCAGGCGCTGACGATCCAAACTTGGACGCTGTGCTTGATGTAGACGAGATAGAGATCGGTAGATTGAGTGGAAGATCAGGTTTCTTCTCTCGAGGCCAGGTAGGTGCAGGAACTGGAGGTGGAGCAGGGGCGGTGGTGCTGAGAGGAGGAAATGGGCGGGTAGGCGAATCATTCCTAGGTGCAAAGGTAGGTGCAGGAACTTTTGGTGGTGACGAAGAAAGCGGAGACGCGCCGAATGGGTCGAACGGTACTGTGCGAGGATTAACAGAAGGCTGTGCGGCATAGGTAGGCTTTGGTGGAGAACCGGAGGCAGTAGAGAACGTTGATGTGCTAGGAAATCCCGGCAAGACAGAAGTTTCGCTGCGTTTGTACGGCATGTATGGTGACTTTGTAGGCGAAGAGGACGTGGGTATATCGCGACCGGGGTAGGTGAAATCTTTCTTTGGGCCTCCCTCATAGGCTCCAGCACGCTCACGAACACTCGGTAACGACCCGGTCATCCCAGCCCCAGCGTACGGAAACGGCCGGCCATTTGGTAAACCCGAGTCAAGAGACCTGGCTGAAACTGTAGTAGGAGCGCGAGCAATATCGCCAATGGCATTCGGCGGAAGCGGGGAGGCAGAGCGTGCACGTGAGCCGAAAACGGGAGGAACGAAAGCCGAGTGGCCGTTTAGGGTTGAAGTGGCAGATGCACGCTGTCCGAATTCATACATCTGAGCTACATTTACGGCAAAAATTAGCACAATGACGACGCAAAGGCGAAAGGGGAGGACGCGTACAACTGGGGTGAGACGAACCGATAGTCGCCGACCGTGTTGGCGGGGCGATTGGGTGCTGACCAAGGGACTGAGCATAGCCATGTGCCGCCACTCCAGGGGGCGGTGCGCCGTACGGTGGTTGAGACGGCTGGGTGTGCTGGCCCGAGGATGGAAAGGCTGAGAAGCCAGAAGTAGAGGAATAGGCAGCAGGAACGGATTGCGAGTGATGGTGAGAAATTCGAGAGGGGCTTTGTGTCTGGGGTGGATGCGCAGTTGCGGAGGGAGCTTGGTACCCAGGCGCACCAGGCGCACCAGGCGGGAAGGCTGTCGGAGGCGGGTTTGTGAACGGCGAGAACGGTGCTTGCTGTGGTGGAGGCGGCTGTTGTGCGTAGGTATTGTATGGCTGGGGGGGATAGGAGCTCTGTGGGTATGCCTGCGACGCCGCACCAAACTCCGAGGCCGAGCGCGTGTGGGTCGGAAAGTAGCTCGCGGGGACCGCGGCGTGGGGCGAGGGGCCTGCGCCGTACGGCGGCTGGGCGTGTTGCGGCGGCGGCGGCGGTGGATGCTGCTGGTAGGACGACTGGGGATAGAATCCGTGCGACATGGTAGACGCGGACAAGAGCAGCCTCTCCCAGGTCGCCGATGTTCGAGCCCGGACGCGACGAGCACGTGTTACAAATCACGCTTGGTCATTTGGGCGCTTATCGATCATTCTATTTCATCTCTCTCTTATCTGTTACAGCTCAAAGACGCGCAAATAGTATGCGCCCGCTATTTGCCCACTGCTTGCTTAAGAACCTCCGACAGCTTCTTTGCCACCCCACGGACGGGGCTGACATGCGAAATGGGCCCCGTCCAGACCCTTGAAGGAAGATGTCCCCCCAATGGCGCCTGCACTGCCGGACGGTACGAGGAGAGACTGGCTGGCGACTCTAGAGGGTGAGCCTCAGTGTTGAACTAGACAACCCAGTCAGATGGCTACGTAATCTAACAACCTAATCAACATACCACATATTTATCGAGATCTATGACGCTGGGGTCGGCAAAAGTCAAGTAGATATACTTCATGACTTCAGCGAAAAAGAATGATTCGGTCTCATCAATATACCCCGAGTTTGTGGATCGTACGTCGTTGATACCAGCGACGCCTACGCCAGGACTGCAGTATTTCTTGATGCTCGCAAGACCATCGATCGCTCGGTTGTAGTACTATTGACAATGCTTAGCTTTTATCGCCCGACGACCACGTCTGAAACCCACCTTGATGTCACCAGTTGCTCTCCAAGCATAAAAATTACTCTTCAGGCACCATCAGACTACCGACCAAGCCAGGCTACAGTTAATAGACCTACTTCTAGCACTTCGGGGCGGAGGTCGTAGTACGAGTAGTCGTTATACACATAAAATCCATTTGCGTTGTAGAATTCGAGGTCCTGGGCAGTAGGCGTGAATTTGCCAGCGTAGCTCTGCCACGTTCATAAGTTGGTCGAATTCCATTGCAGCAAGGCCAAGGCAACTCACACCATCAGGTCCGATCCATGCGAATACTTCTGGGCCAATACCCGTGCTAATGCAGCAAGTTTAGTTGACATAACAATCAAATTCGCTATGGTGAGGTCGACCTACGCAGTTTTCTGGTACGCATTCCAACATGCGTCATTAAGACGCAGTCCATAGTTGAAAATGGTGTCGTTTCCAGTCAACTTCCCACCCATAATCCAGTTTCCTCCTACTCAATCCAGTTAGAGTTGGTTTAAGCGCATATAAGAACAATTTGCCATGGAAGCATGCCAGATGGCTACCGAGGTGCCTGACCCGACCACCCGTATAGTCCCCGAGGTACAACAAGTCTGGGACACTCGTATTTACGGCCGTTTGGGCGAGGTAACGAATGGACGAGTCGACGGCAGTAAGCCAACGACTCGTCCACGCAGGGTTGAAGTTGTTTGTCAAACGACCATACTTGATCAAGTACTCAAAGTACGAATCCGATCCACCTCCCCAAGTCTACAGGAGTGGTAAGGTACGCATGGTTCTAGTTCAGGCAAGGACGCTTACGATATAGTCGCCAACTGTCCCATTGGTTGAAGGGTCAATACCCTGGGCTGGAAGCCCGGGTAATGGGGAAGGCTGTGGATCTCGTTAGGTGCAGGAACGACGAGCACAATTAAACTCACGTTGCTTCCAACCCGGTACATCGATTTTTCAACAAGTTGCCGGTACGTCTCATTCTTGGTGTAGTCGCTGAGTCTCGCCCACTCAAGCACGAGCGTTCCAGCGACAGCTGGAGAGCCATTCAACGACAATATCAAAATAAATCAAATCATCCAGCACGTACCAATACCCGATTGCTCGACCACCGGTTTATTTGTGCTAAAGTCATTGCTGTTATAAGGAAAGTCGTTCGAGCCCACCCATGCAAAGGCCAACTTGTCTGCCAGTTGTTGAGCTTTGGTGATGAGCCCATAGTTTGTCTTTCCACCGAGTTCATAGGCGGAGAGCAAGCCTCCCAGGTAGCGGATAGTGCTTTCAAAAAGGGAAACCTTGTCCGAGGTCTTGCTTTGACTGAAATCGATCTTCGTCGCAAAGTCTACACCTTCGTTGAAGATATCCTGATAGAGTAGGCAATGAAAACGGGAGCGCAAGTTTGTCCAAATGCTCTTACATCCAGACCCATGATTTTTGCTGTAGATAAAGCGTCAACAATGGTCGCTCCCCATCCGTTGCGATCTAGAAATATAGCTCAGCATTTTATCCTAAGAAGATAAAACGCAACTCGGCGCACCATCAACCGGAGCCTTGGATATGGGGGCAAGTGAATCATGTCCCCAAGCGTATTTCTTGTAATCCGCGTATGCAGCCACGAAAAGGTTTTTGGCGTCTTGGGCATGAGTTGCGGAATCGGGGCTAGAAGAAATTATGATGTAAGAAAATTTGCTAGGAGTATGTATGGAACATACGGCTGAACCAAGCCAGGCATTTGTATGTTGCCGGCGTTCACAGCGAGCGCCAACGCCGAAAATAAGAGAATACGACGAGGCATGATGCGGGCACTTCAAAGGAACTAGTAGCTGTTCGACTGGAACTTGTAGAACTGCCGACTGAACTTCAAGCTGAGCGGCGCAAACTCTGAATCTGTACCTCTCGGGGTGTCGACCGAACATACGGCAACATTCAGCTTTATACTTGGCGTTTTCAGCGTCGGCATAGAGCCGGTCAGAATAGAAGGAGCAACCCTTTTTTGGTTCGAAGGGTCGAAGGAGATCAGTTCACTTCCTGGCTGTTTCGCTAGCAGCCTTAGCATGTTAGTTCGCTTCCCGTATAGGTATCTGTTAAAAAGATGCAAACACATGGTCGGTCAGCTATAGGAGACTCATAATCTGAGAATGGGCTACGCAGCCATTACGACAATCGGGCGCATGTGAGATTGTATGCGCAGACTTAGGAGCAAGGTTCAGAAGAACCTGAGATTCGAATCATGTTGCATGTGGCATCTTATGCCGAAGGCTAGGACACCGTCGGAACCGCCGCTCCACATGGTCATCAAATAGGGCGGGATCATGCAAATAATAATTTTTCTGATGAGGAACAGGCTGAAAAGTACCCAGATGTGGCTTCTTCATTCAGGCTCGGCCACAGGCGACCGACACAGGACGCCTATGATATATGCAAGGTACGCCACGGAACATTTCTTGTGAAAATAGATGCTCGGTTTTAATCCTTGGCGATTGATATACAGTCGAGATTGCTCCGTACAACCGACGCGAAGGGTACCCCCGCCATACAGAAATATATTAGCAACCACCAAGTATTACAAGCCCTCTTAAACTGGCCTCAGCCGACACTTAAATTGCTAGTCGCGCGCTGGAGTAAGCATCAAGGCTTTGGTTTAGGGTAAAAGTCTTCATCCCGGATATCAGAAAATTTGTGTCTATCGAAGTAGAGAAATTGTCAGCCAGCAACACGATTCGGGCCGAGGAAATCACCTCACTTCTCCTTGACATGAGATACTAGGCCGTTCCACAAGAGCGATTTGTCACAATGACGACAGATGAAGAAATCTTGTGATCCGGGCGTGCTGTTGTACCCTTTCTTGGCCCCCCGTCTTCGTGCCTCGACCATGCCCCTGCTGGAAGCAAGCTGCTTGACATCCAGAGTTGGAGTAACCACCTGATACTCGAAGCTCCCCTCGGCATTCTTGATATCATGCCTCTTCATATGACCAATCTGCACGAGTACTATAAACGCTTACAGACTATATAATGAATAGGTGAAAGACAAACCAAACTTTCAAACGTGAGGTAGATGGGTTTTGGGCAAACTTTGCATATGAAGCACGGCCCGAGCTCATCCATGCACTTTCGAGCAGTCTCGGCCTCGGTATTTCCACTAGATTCTACGGCGAGGCGCGCTATTTGGATGCCGATAGAATCTGGTCGAAATAGGTCTGGGCGCCACCGAAACCTTTTGGATGGGACACTCTTGCATCGATGTTTGACGGCGGATCGATAAGTCAAGGTCCCTTCCCGAACAGCATCGAGCCCGACTTGATTGCATTCAATACATTCGAAGAGCGAGGTAACGCGATCTAAAGGTGAGAGGATATCTGGGTCAAGTAGCTGATTCTTCTTGGGAATGGGTATCTTAAGTATCTTCCGGAACTGTGCACGGGTGCGCTCTTCCCAGCTAGCAACGTCAGAGTCGATAAGTCTGTTAATGGTTGAGTCCTTGACTGTTAAATCATTTGCTTCTCCATAATTAGCCTTCGGTTTGAGCAGAGCGTGGACGACAGGCAGAGAATTGAATTCGTTTAGCCTGGGCACAACCGCATTGGGGGGACCAGAGCCGTTTTTGAGGTGATGCCAATGTGATTTGACAGCCTCCCTTGCTTTACGGAGGTTTGCTTCCGTTTGGCGACGTTGGGCTGTTTCGTGCATGATTTGCATCTCTTGAATGATGCGTTTCCCAACAGTCAAAGATGGTTTGTCTGGGTTGTCGGTAGCAGCACGAGGGGGGGTCGAGTCCCAAACTAGAGGCAGGGTGTTTGATAAATATACTACGAGGTTTAAACCACCAACCTTTGTCATCAAATACCCCAAACAACCTCCGCAATTTTCTTCGTTCATTGCTATAGGTAACGCTGTTATCGAGGCATGTACCATGAAATTCGAACTTGGAGAGCTTAGATTTGACGCTGAATGTTACGGGTGTAAGCATAAAACCGCCATTGGGAACCATGACGTACAATACGCGAATCTCCGAACTCTTGGACCTGTCAAGCGCCTGCAACGTAGACCAGACTAAACGTGTCTGGGCTATAAACTAAATTGAACGTGTGGTAAGGTAATGCTCCCGATTTCACTCCAAGTAATCAAATCACCTCATTGAAACGAGTCGTTTCTTCAAAAGTGACATGATACTTTGATTCCAGCTCTTTCCGGCCTAAACCGAATTCAATATCTTGGAGCACTGGTTCCAAGTCGGTCCTCCTGCAATAATTTGGTCGGGCCTACTGGAGAAATTAGCTATTGAAGCATGGGTTACATCCGACATACACCGAACATTATCCATATAAAAGGGACTTCGTGGATAGACGCGCGCATTGAAACTAGGGTTTGCTTGCTAATTTGGAGCTGTTCTATGGATAGTGTGGTGCGCAATGCTTACCTTTCTCTGATGGGATAGTTCCATAGACCAACGTGGATGCTTGGGGGGGAGGAATTGTCCACAAACTGCAATGGGATAAGAATACAGCACTGCAGAGCCAATTTTTGCTCACGCTTCAAAGGCGCTTTTGCATTTAACCTCCTGTAATAGCGGTATGGGTCAATAGGACCGAATCCAATGGCTATGGCTTACCTGACAAAGACGCATCGGGTATGAGAAACTTGCAAGTGAGGCATTGCGCCCAACTTTACAGATCTAGTAATATGTATGAGTCCAGCCCTATTCGAGAGCGGAAAACACTTACAGAGCATTTTCCCGTCCCAAAAATAAGAGTAGCAAGTTGGATTTCCGAGAAACGGACTGGGTCGGGTATATTTGCGTGAGGGAACCGCTTCCGTGCCAATTTCCAGACGTGTGTTTGCTGCTCGTCCCGCAAAGTTTTATAAAAATGAGTAGCCGTGCAAGAGAGTGATAACAGATCTATCGGGTAGACATATTGCAAGATCTATTCCGTGGTAATGAGATATTCGGGCAGCTTCAACCGAAGAATCTACTTGCGTTTGCTAAAACTTCAAGAGGAGCTTCTGCTAAATAGCATCGTTCCAATGCAATATCGGGGTACGGATTCTCTCGTTTTGTTTTCCTTCGTTTATGCCGACCTTGTAAAACGTAGTACGAGTTGGGCGAGCTTGGGCACGATATTTGGGTTATAATCACCTGGTTTATTCAGCTCTCCGTCCATCGGCGTGGTATCTTGTTCGCGGTGAAGCAACAACTGGAGGTAAGGTCGAGGCCGAAAGCGGAAATGATTGGCGAACAATCTCAGGGTCGATCCTGCCCCGGCGCTAACTCGAGGCTGACGCGTTCGACCGCGCGTATCCAGCTGCAACCAGAGATTATTCCGTTGGCCGCATCCATGTCTGACTCCAAGCCCAAGGACACAAAGGGGGACAAGCCCGCCGAGCCAGCCCCCCCAACTCCCGTCCCAGTCGGCGCCGAGATCAAGGCCAACCTCGCGCTCCTCGACCGCGCTGTTTCGACCGTCGAGCCCCGATTCACTGTGCGCGTTCTGCGGAACCTCACTAGCCTTCGGAAGAAACTCAACGCAGACCACCTTCGCGAGACCCTCTCTTTGGTTTATGCGAAAGGTATGGATTCACATCCAATCCCTCGCATTGCACTTACACCCCCTCAGACAGCTCCTCTCGCAAAGCCATTGCCGCTTATATCCCTAATGCACCATCTGGAAGTATGGAAGTTGACACTACCTCCACCACCAAGTCCCCTCCAGAACCTATTCCAGAGATTGACGTGTACATTCGCCTGTTGCTTATCCTCCACTACCTCGACACCTCTGATATACCAAAAGCCACCCAACTAACTCATGAGACGGTCGCAAAGATTCAAGCATTGAATCGCCGAAGCTTGGATCCTCTTGCGGCAAAGATATATTTTTACCTTGACCGAGTTCATGAGGCTTCAGGTGACCTGTCTTCAATTCGTTCGTGAGCATCTCGTCTAGCTGCTTCAACTTGCACACATCTAACGGATGCATCTTCATAGCCTGCTACTTGCTGCACAGCGAACGGCTTCTCTGAGAAGAGATGAAGAGTGTCAGGTCAGTCTCGTATGCATTTACTTCACGTTTCCAAACTGATCGGACCTCCCAGGCGACGCTCATCAACCTGCTTCTGCGAAATTACCTCCACTACAACCTCTACTCCCAAGCCGACAAGCTCGTATCAAAGACCACATTTCCCTCGTCTGCTGGTAACTCTCAGCTCGCACGCTATCTATACTACGTTGGCCGCATTCGGGCGGTCCAACTTTCGTACACTGAATCTCATACCCACCTGCAGCAAGCGATACGACGCGCACCAGTGGCTACCCTCGCCCCCGGGTTCTACCAGACCGTGCACAAGTTCTTTATCGTTGTTGAACTGCTTATGGGGGACATCCCTGAACGCGGCTTATTCCGGCATCCTGTGCTGGGGCGTGCTCTTCAGCCGTACTTGGAGATCGTACGAGGTGCGGTCACCTAGTTGCTTGTTGAACGCCATCTTACTTTGAACTCTGAGCAGCGGTTCGCACTGGCGATCTTTCCCAGTTCCAGTCGACTCTTTCGGCCCACAAGGAGCAGTTCACTTCGGATGGCACCTTTACGCTCATCCTCCGGCTCCGCCATAATGTCATCAAGACTGGCATTCGTTCACTCTCGATCGCCTACTCGCGCATCTCGCTGCGTACGATCGCTCAGAAGCTCTCGCTCGATTCCGAAGAAAATGCAGAGTACATCGTGAGCAAGGCGATTCGCGATGGTGTAATCGAGGCCAAGATTGAGCACGAAAAAGGGTGGATGGAGAGCTGGGAGCGTGGAACCGAGCGTGGAACCGGAAAGGGTGGGGTGTACGAAACTAATGAGCCTAGAGAGGCGTTCCAGAAGCGTATCGCGTTTTGCATGGAGTTGCACAACGAGAGCGTCAAGGTGCGTTTCACTCGTGCGCTTGCTGGAGCATATACTCAACGTGATCTTAGGCAATGCGGTATCCACTCAATGCACACAGGAAGGAATTGGCTAGCGCAGAAGCGGCTCGTGAGCGCGAGAAGGAACTGGCAAAAGAGATACAGGAAGGGGATATAGATGACGATGGCGACGACCCAACTATGGGCGACTTTTAGTCATATATGTCTATAGGGAATCTTAGACCAAAAATTCATTCAATTATCACGTCAAACAAATACGAGATAAGAAAAAACAGAATTGAAGCATCGATTACAGTGATTATTGTCAATGTAACAGCGAAGTGTGCTCGTTCGGGCCAGTTTGGTCGCTCCCCTCCCTTGATGCTCTGATTTTGTTCCTCCCTGCGTCCACAAGACTTTCAAAGCGACGAAAGACTGGGGCAGTAAACCCAACACCGAGCACGATCCAAGCAAGGAACACGATGCTCAAATCTCCCCAGCGATAGTACCAGGTTGGCGCAAACTCCTTTGCACCATACGGGAAAGGAATGGCAATGTTTTGAATCCAGCTCCCGCCAGTTCCGACTTGCCCGATCCCTCCAACTGGACCAAGCCCACTTGCTGCTAATCCGCCAACACCAGATACCCCTCCTTCGCCACCATCACACCACAGAACCGATGCGCCTTGTTCGAAAGCTCGCATAGACGCGTGCTGAAACATAGCCTTTCCTATATCAGGGTGCCATGTGCGGGCTGGTGCGAGAATCAAAGCGGGTCTACCAAATTCCTCATCTGTATGATTGACAGGGACTGCAGCGGCCAGCGGAGCAGAGACGTCAAGACATATGGCTGCGGTGATGGGAATTGTGCGGGGCCACGTCTTATCTGACTTGGGCCGATAATTGGGTTTAGGCAGAGAAACTAGATATTTTGGGGGAGGGTCGAGGGATGTCTCGTAAGAGAATGACTCAACCACTGCGTAGGATTATGTTAGTTTACCTTCCGTGTAATAAAGCTGGGGACTCACGGGGTACTAGCTTCCGCTTAACATAGGTTACTGGCGCAACTCCAGGACCAAAGATTGCAAGTCCGTTGTGACCACGCACCCGCTTACCATGTGAACGTTCGCCGCCATCAGTAAAGGACTGTTC
Source organism: Ceratorhiza oryzae-sativae (assembly GCA_030998015.1). Lineage (NCBI taxonomy): Eukaryota > Fungi > Basidiomycota > Agaricomycetes > Cantharellales > Ceratobasidiaceae > Ceratorhiza > Ceratorhiza oryzae-sativae. The sequence goes on along the minus strand of JARWMV010000232.1, from coordinate 2,547,265 downwards.
GTAACCCACACCAATCCAAACGCGCTGCTTGGTCGATAGGTTCGCGACAACCTCAAACACTTGCAGCCGTTCCGCCTCGGTTCTGAAAAATGCAGCTCCTTCTGGCCATAGTAGAATCTTGGCGGATCGACTTGCTTGGACTGTAGTTTCATAGATATAGTCTTCAAGAGTAGGAGCAGCACCAGCGCTCTTGATGTATGGGTGGATACACCCAACGGTCAGCTCGGTTGTGTTCGCCGAGTGCGCAGGAAGTGGCAGAATCGGCGCCTCGTAAAATGGAAGCATTGCAACAAACAGGAGACCGAGGAGATAATGTGTGGGGTTGTACCTTTGGCTAACTACTTTTTGGGGTGAACCAGGACTACCGGACCGTGTTAGCGGAACCTCGTGGGTGATTGGAATGAGAGTTTCCACGTTAGGGTCTGCCTCGGCTGGCAATAGGTCCTCGGCTGGTGCTCCCATGGCCCATTCGCCGGCATATTCAGCAACTACAACTGCCCAGAGTGCAGTGATGTAATCCATGCCTGCCTGACCAAAGATGGGTAGCACCCACGAATACATCTCGACACCCGTCATTGGTGTCCAAGTGCCGAGCCTACCCAGGGGCGATATGTAGACGAAGACGGACCACGTTGTTGTCCAAAGGGCTGGGAAGAGTAAAATACCCGCGACAGTGGATTGAGATCCTACATGTTTCCGGGCCTTTGCATAAATTAAAATCGGCGCAAGTGAGACTAGAGAAAAGACGGCGGCAGCGAAGAGCAGGAGTCCAGAGGCAAGGTGTTTCGTTGACATGGCTGAACGGGTTGAACTCGAAAACCCCGCTACCATGGCCACGCAGAGAGCAGAGAGCAGCGCGAAAAACCGATGAAGGAAATTCGGTCGGTTGATCGTAGCTCTTGTGTACACGACCAATACGGACAGCAGAAAGACTACCGGAATAAACGTCGGACGCAAGGACAACGCCAAGTATCCCAAATGAGAGTGACCCCAATAAAGCTGGGAGTTACACTCCCCACAAGCACCGCGCGCAGGCGGTCCACACTCGTGGCCTATTATCATGTTATATTACGCCGTTCATGCTAATGATTAGCGTCACTTACCATCCTAGGGTTCGCAGAAACCTCAAATTGCGAGCCGTAGTGTGATAGGTTTCTGGTGACGACTGTTAGACATGTGAGTCTAACACCATTGGAAAAGAGTCCCTGTACGCACTTTATTTTATTTGTGCGATTTTTGCTACGGCAAGAGCTCCAGATACGAGGCAACGGGACGTGTGGACGAGAGCAAGCCTCGAAACTTTTAAGGTGGCGAGCTTGATCGGGCGAACTTTCCATCCGAGCCGACCGCCATTCAACATGATGCTTGTGCTCATAGTGAGAACAGGGTAGACCCTTGGAAGCAATAACACGCAGCAGTCGATTGGCACACAATATGCATGAACACGCACTCAAGGCATCATTTGCTAATCGACAATCAATCACCTTGAACATAAACAGGAGGCGGAATATGGTCTCGATCACGTCCTGTGCATAGCATTGAATCAAAATATCAGATAACACGTCAACTGAGCGACAAATAGCAAAGTATAGAATGGGTATAGAATCGATTCAAACCAACACAACAGCTAAAAGAAGTACGCATAGTATGACGATGAGAATAGCTATGCACCAGCCCGATTTCGTTTCTAGAAACAGACCTGAGATAGGGTACGCACGCGATCCATCTCAATAACTGACCTTCTGTTTCTCGAATGAAATGTTTCATTTTCTTCATTGCAGAAGTTAGCTTCGAGTCTGACCTGTCTACCTGGGATTCGAGTTCCGTCAAGAGCCTGCAACGTCTGTTAGAACTTGCAAAACCCAACTCAAAGCTAGCACGCACTCGTTGTGTTCTCCAACTTCCTGACCAATTAAGCCTGCTTGGGCCGCAAGCGTATGTAGAGTTCCAGATATTGTATCTAGCGTCGTATCTTGACGTTGGACCTCCATCTGCAAGAAAGATCAGTCACCTGAATATGAAATGATCGAGGGTAACAGTACCTCTTGCTCTAGTCTCGCCCATTCAGCTTGGTCATCCTCACGCGGCTCGAGATCAACGGTCGGAGGTATTCTGGAAGGGCTGGAGCGTGAAGCAGACTACGATTGAGTGACTTGGGTAAATCGCGACCTCTCGAAGTTTTGCGCCGAGAAGAGAGCACTTGCCGTTGTAGCGTTGACCTCTTTCCTCATCAACTATTGATTGTCTCAGTATATACCACACCCTCGGCATTTACTCACGCTCTTACCGTACCTCGATCTGCTTTCTGACATGAACAACGTATTTCCTACGCGCCATGACTTCTTCCTCTTCTACTCCGAACAGTCGACCCCCAGACTCTTCAACTATTCTGTGTAGAGAATCAGACACAAGATCAGAATACGCGCGCAACCTATCGCCTACCGTACGCTTTCTTCGAGATCTTCCAAGTCCGCATCGAGTGCAGCAAGGGTTCCTTTTAACTATATTAATCGAGACATTAGTAAAGCTTCAGGAATACAATAAGACAGGCACCCACCTCATTCCGGGCCCAATTCAACTCCTCACTGTTCGAGGATGCAGTACTCTGGATTCTCAAAAATGATGCTCTCAACGTTTCGGCCGTTTCCAAAGAATTTTGAACTTCATTCTTGACTTCGTGCCATGGGTCAACAGACATGGTGGACGAGAAAAGCCAGGGACTTCCGGCGGTATGTCACGTGCCTCCGCAGGCTCTCAGTCGACGTGTCTCTTTCCTGAACGCGTTCACTGCTGTCGGACTCTTCCCCCTCTGCATACGACAGCCTGTGACAAAATACTGTAGCAATAATGGTCTCGCAATTTAAGTGGCTAGCTCTTCCTATTCTGGCGCTGCAGGCCGCTGCGCTGAGCCTCAAAAGTCCCAAATTCGCGGTCACTTCGTCCAAAGCTAGCATTATCCGCGCCGAGAGGTATGCGCTATTATTCTGTCTCTTTGAATGGATGGTCACACTATTGACTTGCAGCATCGAAATTGGCGAACCGCTAACCACTGTCACCGTTGGCAAGAATGAAAACTTGAGGGTATCCTTCGTCGTGCTGGGTGACGACGGGACGCCTGTTCGACCACACCAAGCTTTCCTGCGGATGTATGACGAGGAGTCTGGAGAGGAGGGCATACAGCCTGTCAAGGTCTCCAAGGACGGCAAGGGAAAGCTTGAAATCGTGAGCACATGATTCATGCCAAATCGGGTATATTCTAAAGCTACAACATAGAGCATGAGCCGACCACCCGCTTCGCTGCCGCCGACAACCGACGCACCCCTCAGTGTATCCCTCATTCTCGGGTCGTTTACCCACTCTCCTGCAACTGTGCCTCTTTTTAACCTGAAGCTCCCTGCATCAGCGCCAGGTATGTATTCTGTCCCGAGGTTATATATATCTATACAAACCTCAAACAAATGCAAATAGTCCCTACCCACCCCCTGGCGAAGCACTATGCGCCTCAACCTCTCATAGCACACAAATTCAATCCGGAACCATCCCAGCCTCCGCAGGCAATCTCCGCTGTATTTACTATGGTTGCTCTTACACCCTGGATCGTGCTCGTTGGCCTCGTGAGTTGATCGATGTACACGGCGCCTAGCGGAGACTCATCACCGTAATTCAGTTGACCCAGATATCGACACCCCTCGATACAAGCAGCAGGGCTCTCTCCTATGTGGGCCCGTTTTTGCTGGCGTTATTTGCATTCGAGGGACTACTTTTTACCTATTGGGTCAAACTTCGGCTGGGGCAAGTTTTGAGTTATGGAGCGCTTCTTGCCGTCCTTGCGGTCGGAACTGGAAAGCGTGCGCTGGTATGGAAATCAACGGGGTCGAAGTAGAATGTACGTTAGTGAGATGAGCCAATCGCAAAATGAGATCCCCTAAAGATACGAGCGTCGTGCTCGATCTGGGATGGTTCGCCCTGGTGAAAATAGCGTATGTGTGGCACCAGATGATGCGTTCAAGTGTGGTAAATGAGACTGCAACGTGGTACCTTATCCGAAACCCTTGAAGCGCTGCCTGCTGTCGATTATGATCGCTGGACACTAGACCAAGGCGGGTTGGGAGTATGCCGAGTGACCCACGGCGCATACACTGTAACTCAAGGCAACCGTGGGCAACGGACCTCGGGCTAAGACGAAGGGTCGGTGACTAAACCTAGCAGGGAACTCAGCGCAAGACAGACTGTAGGGCCGCATTTCGGTCGCGAGTTTGGATAGATTACGGTACGGGATCAGAGTCAGGATTTGTATTGCGCTATGCTGTTTCGGGGTGGAGGGGGCAACAATATTCAAGTGGGCACAGTTGACATTCATTTGTGGCCGCGACGCCTAGCCTTTCCTGAAGGGGCATGTGCCTTGTCATCGGTGGACACCTGGCAAAACGGACAAGATGGCGCCCGGCGACTTGAACGCACTGAGCCGGCAACTACGCGCAAAGGGTGGTATGCAGCGTCGGGCGATGTCGATGACGGCGATGCGAGCCGAGGCCGCGTCTGGTTGCGAACCGACCACAGGGATGTGCGAGCAAAGCAAGCGACACCAATCGGTTCCTGTGGCGTTATTTGTGCGCCATCGGCAGAAGCCCACTAGTCTGGAATCCGACAGCTCAACCCGGGGCTGGTGGCGATCAACATCATGTGTTTCGTGGCCGGCCCCGGCTCGTCTTTGCTTGTCCCGTGCTAAACTCGTTTAAAATCTCGGGATGAATCTGCTAGACGCCTCAGCTCGCCCTCCCCCTCTCCGTCATGCAAGAGCTACGCAACGACGGCCTGACCAAGACGGTGTCCAATTCCGTCGAAGACAAAAAGGCTGACGACTCGTTCATCTTGCGAGACGATGCAGTCCAGTATGACAAGGTCCGCGCCGTTTCTCGTATCCTTCTGCCCACTGCTCACTCCAATCGCAGGGTGTCGACGAGGCCGTCGACTTGGTCGCTGGCACCGATGACAGGCCGCTCGACCCCCAAGAGGCCAGGAGACTGAGGAACAAGATTGACTGGGTCGTCCTGCCTCTCTTGTTCTCGCTCTACATCCGTATGTTCCTCTTTGCATAGCCCTGCCGCGTTGTCTGACCTGCCCTTGCCCTCTTTCAGTCCAGTTTGTCGACAAGTGAGTCCGTCTCATGTTGATGCTTTCGCTCTGACCCTGACAGTGATCCAGAGGAACCCTGGGAGCTTCTGGTGTCCTCGGGATCATCGCAGACAACCACCTATCTATTGATCAGTTCAACACACTCGGTTCCTCGTTTTACATTGGCAAGTCTTGCTCCACGCGCATCTCTGGCTGCCAGCTCACCCCAGACTGATAGGCTACATCGTGTTTGCGTATCCCCATTCATGGGCGTTACAACGATTCCCCGTCGCCAAATACCTCGCGGCCAACATCTTCTGTGGGCCGTACTCATGGGTCTCCACCCGTTGTGCAAGAACTTTGGTGGATTATGTGAGTGGGGTAGCACCTACCGCTGTTCCAATTTTCGGCTCATAGTTATTCCGCAGTCGCCCTCCGTTTTCCTCCTTGGAGCGTCAGAAGGCTGTATTACGAATGGTGTCATGCTTATCACTTCCATGTTTTACACTCGTCGCGAAGTCGGTGAGCGTATCGGATGGTATGTTTGCCGCGCCGTGTGGGTAGACGTGTTTCTCACCTCCATTTTACTAGGACATTCCAATGCAACGGCGTTGGTACAATCATCTCTGGATTCTTGTCCTTTGCTGTCAGCCACGCCAACCCTCAGAAGAAGCCAAACCGTTGGCAGATGTTGATGATCATCTATGCTGGTATCACGCTTGTAATCGGTACTTGGTTTGTATTGGTTTTCCCGGATAGCCCAATAAAGGCGCGCTTCTTGACAAAGGAAGAAAAGGTATGGCATCCCTGTTATTGGATTTGCACCATCACTCATGCCCGAGACTAGATCAATGCAGTCAAGCGCATTCAGGAGAACCAGAGTGGCATCGAGACCAAGACCTGGAAGCGCAGCCAATTCATCGAGGCTCTGACTGACGTCAAGACCTGGCTATTCTTCCTGTTTGCGGCTATCTCGTGAGTCTTGCCTGAAGACAGCTCCCGACGGTGGCTGATCATCCCACAGCAACTTGCAAAATGGATATGGGACACAGTATCAACTCATTATCAAATCTTTCGGTTTCAGCACTTTGGAGACGACCCTGCTCAACATCCCCTCGGGTGCCACCATGATCATCTCCATTACGACGTCGACGTTGCTTCTGCGCCGATACCCTGTGTGTCCTGATTCTTCCCTGATGTTTAATCATTCCATACTTACACGTCGCTTCGTTCATAGAACGCCCGAGCCTGGATCGCAATTGCTTTCCTTATTCCGTCGATCCTGGGCGCGATCCTTCTCATGACTATCCCTTGGCATAATCGTGTCGGGCTCCTATGCGCATACTACGTGCTCAACCTGGGCGGTGCACCGGCCTTTGTCATGTGCCTTGGCTGGGTCACTGTTACCACTGCTGGACATACCAAGGTGCGTTGATCGCCTATCAGCATCTCGGGTTCATTCAATTGACCGTGCCCCACCGCAGAAACTCGCAGTGAACGCGATCTTCCTCGTTGGCTACTCTCTTGGCCAAATCCTGTGCACTCAGTTCTGGCGCCCAGTACAAGCCAAGGAACTACGTGCCTTGGGGCATCAATTGGTACGTTCTTGGTCGCCTCGTCTTTTTGCCTCGCGTATACTCATCGGCGACCGTGCGATCTAGGCTTCGTACGTTGGGGACATCATTTTGATCCTAGCCATCCGGTACGTCCTCCAAACGGAGAACAAGCGAAGGGACGCCCTTCAAGCATCTGGCAAGCACGAGTACGAAGAGCACGATGGTTACGTCGAGAGGACAGACTCGGACGGCCAAGTTGTTCGCCAAAAGGTCGACCGTGGCCTGTTGGACATGACTGATCGGGAAAACTTGTCGTTCCGCTATGTGTTGTAAACTGTATCGTGTGCTTTCCTGGGATGCTTCGGTTTATCGCTTTGTTGTTGTCAATACCACATGATGCATTAATGACTTTCTTACACCATCTGTGCATGTCCTGAGCAAGGGACGGAAAATGCTGCTGAATCACGTGCTTTGGGAATGTCTTGCGTCTACAACCACGAGTAGCTTGCGCTTGCGAACAAGCTGTCAGCTTAACGTGGGCTTCGCCAGGTTTGACAAGCACCCGAAGTAGTCGTAGAAGATGCCAGGGTTATTCTCTCGAGCGTGGGCAGCTTGGCGGAGAAGGGTGAGCTCGTGTATGCATAATGCGTACTAACTCTAAACTTACGATATTCGAATGACGCTAGAGCAGATATTTTGTTGGTGAAGATCTGCAGGGTAAGATTCGGTGGTAAAGCTATGCCCGGAGCGATTCGTCTCACAACTAGCAATCTTGTTTAGGAAATCGTTATTTTGAGGTTCCCAGTCAGCGCCCAGGTAAGTTTTATGTCTTGTTCACCAGAGCGATATAATGATATAACCTTTTGTTTCTATCTCCGAACCGGTAGAGCTGCCTCGTCCTATACGGCGAGTAGAGTACGGGGAAGCCAGCGATGACGTTGTCCAAAACGCGAACCGTGCCCGCCAGTTACCGGGTAAGGACTATACATGATGCTTGATCGTAAATTTTAACGCCACCAACTCAGTGCAGTGGACGTCATGGCTTTCTCACACCCGGCCCGACCCTCCAACTCTCCAAGTGGGTTTCGTGAATCAATTCGTATCGTTCATATCCAATTAACGCCGAGTGATCCAGGAACTTCAAGCAGACATATTGCGGAGGCAGAAGCTCCAGCAAAACGGTCGGGCTATCGAGGCGCGTGAACGAGAGGAACGTGAACGACTGGCCGTCCAGCAATCGGAAAATTTAAGATTAACCCAGCCTGAACAGGCGCAGGTTAGTCTTAGGGAGCCTTCGCCGAACCTTCCACCTCGGGAGCAGCCAAAATCTGTCGAGGATCCTTGGGAAAAGGCGAGGAGAGAAGCTCCACCGGACCAACCGACCGCATGGCAGCCCACCGCTGCGCGCAGACGGGGTTAACCTTGGATATATAGAGAATGTGGATCCGACGCGATTTGATAGCCCACTACTCTGGTGCAGCTGCTACACCAAGATGCCAAAACTTAACAATACATGACTGAATAATTTAGCAGCAAATTAGGCTGGGTATAGTGACCGCTGGATCACCCTTGAAGGTCATCAAGGGCGGACTTGACCGAAGCGATAAATCCCACAAGTCTTTGACGAACGGATTCTATAGGATCGCAGATCAGTACGAGCTTATTTAAACGTAGGGCATAGCAGGAAATCTCCCGCACCCAGCACCGGAAATGAAAACCTGCCTTGCTCTCGTTCACGAGCTTCAATCTCCTTGATTTCTGCCACAAGATACTCCTTCTCGCGCTCCGCCTCATATGCGGGCCGCGCCTCTGACCAGGCTCGCACATTCATCATGAGATGCATGAGAGCGTCCGCCACGGCTGGGATAACAACACGTAGCGTTAGCCGAATGTATGCGTAAAGTTGAACATGAAACTAAGATAAGACTTGCAGCGTTGGTGTTCGGGAAATGTCGCACTGTCATTGTTGTATGGTGCGCTGACTATTCTAGTGTCCAAGATTGCGAATGACGAGTTGATGTCGTCTGGCGGAATTGGAGGTTGCGTGTTTTGACTGGAGGGTGGGCTTGACCCCGGCGTCTCTTGAGGTTGGGGCTGAGCGGAGGGGATTTCCTGAGTTAAATATTCAGACATTATGGTTAGAGGGTCGGAGCACAGAAAACGAGAGATGGTGGTAGTTGGCAGTAGCCGGGTGGCTATTCTGGCTTTCGCAGAGGCAAATAAGTACAAGTTACGATGTAATGGGATACACGTGTAACGCCTACCTCATCCTCATCTTCGACACGTCGCTCTCAGGTTTAACTCTTGGAATCCTCGGCCTTTAACGTCGAATAAGACGTGTACGAAGCACAAGAAACCCAAAACAAACGAACAAGTCATCGAAAAGACAACTAGGAAACGTCCCAGTGAGTATTTAAATGGTTGATCGTGACTTCAAACCTCGATACATTGGCTTAGCAGCAATATTTAGCTATAACATCTGCCCAGCATGCAGATGCTCACAAAATTCGAGTCGAAAAGTAACCGTGTAAAGGGCAAGTGTATCACTTACTGCCAATGCTCGTAGTAGTATATATAACTTTGGTAAAGGGCTTGCCTTTCATCCGACGCGTCCACTACTCGCTGCGTCTTTACACAATGGGAGCGTTCAGCTCTGGAATTATCAGATGGGAACTCTTGTGGACCGCTTTGACGAGCATGATGGTACGTATTCACACCGAATGTTGCTGCACGGGCATCTGATAGATTGGTGTCGCACTTCTTTAGGCCCCGTACGAGGTGTTGCTATCCACCCTACACGGCCCCTTCTTGTGACAGGAGGAGATGATTACAAGGTCAAAGTCTGGGGTATGAGTGTGTGCTTATCATGCTGATGGTTTTACTGAGTCTATTGTATAGACTTGAAGCCTCAGAGCCGAAAATGCTTGTTCACGCTGCATGGCCATTTGGACTACGTTCGAACCGTGCAGTTCCATCACGACATGCCATGGATTGTAAGTTGCGGCCCCAGTGTCAAGTTTTTACCGACTAATTATTCTAAAGATTTCATGCTCGGACGATCAAACTATTCGCATCTGGAACAGCACCTCTCGTAACTGCATTGCCATCCTAACCGGCCACTCTCACTATATCATGTCTGCTCAGTTCCACCCCAAGGACGATCTCGTCGTTTCTGCCTCAATGGACCAAACAGTGCGTGTCTGGGATATCTCCGGACTTCGCAAGACTGGGGGCACACCGGCCACTCATGCGGCCGCCCAAGCTGCGGGGTCTATGGGCACAGCCGGATTCGATGCGTTTGATACGTTCTCCACCGTTAAATATGTGTTGGAAGGTCACGACCGTGGTGTTAATTTTGCTTCGTTCCACCCCACCTTGCCGTTGATCGTCTCGGCTGCTGATGACCGCCAAATCAAACTTTGGCGCATGAGCGAGACCAAGGCTTGGGAGGTCGACACCTGTCGTGGCCACTTTAACAATGTCGCGAGCGCCTTGTTCCATCCTCGCCATGAGCTTATTCTATCGGTCGGCGAGGATAAGACTATACGCGTCTGGGACATGGGCAAAAGGACTGCAGTTCAAACATTCCGCCGAGAGCATGATCGGTTCTGGGCACTGACCGCGCATCCGGAATTAAACTTATTCGCTGCTGGTGAGTTATGCGCGTACCAAATGTCCAATGTAGCTCATCCTAGAACTAGGTCACGACAGTGGCTTGATTGTGTTCAAGCTTGAGCGCGAAAGGCCCGCATTTTCCTTGTTCCAAGATACCCTTTACTACATCCGCGACAAATACGTCCACCAATATGATCTGAACACTCGCGCCGATGCTGGTGTATTGAGCGTGCGAAAATTGGGTGGTCAATACGTACAACCGCGTACCCTAAGCTTCAATCCCGCAGAACGTGCAGTCATCGTCACGTCTGTGAGTAATATTATCTGTATTATCACATCTGTCTAATATCTAGTTGCAGACTGCCGACAACGGAATATACGAATTAGTGGGCCTCCCCAGGGACGCCGGATCCGGCGAACTCCGTGACTCCTCGACAGACGGCAAGCGGGGCACTGGTAACAGCGTAGTCTTTGTCGCTCGGAATCGGTTCGCCGTCTTGGAAAAGGCGACTCAGGTAAGCAGACTGCGCATTTATCCCTCCAATGACTAGTTTCTCAAAAGTATGCGACTTGGTGTAGAACATTCAAATCCGAGACTTGTCCAATTCGATTACCAAAACGATCAAGTCGCCGGTACAGGCCAATGAAATTTTCTATGGCGGTACCGCAAGCTTGATCCTTAGCTCGGCCTCTGCAGTTGTCCTATATGACATACAGCAACAAAAAGTATTAGCCGAGCTTGCGACACCACCAGTTAAATATGTGATCTGGAACGCCGATGGAAGTGCCGTTGCGCTCTTGAGCAAACATAGTACGCTTGAGCATCATCACAAAGAACCCTCCGTCGCTAATAATGGGTTTCAGCGATCACGATCGCAAACAAGACTATGTCGCAAAGTAGTCTTATTCATGAAACGATTAGGATCAAATCGGGAGCCTGGGACGATAGTGGCGTGTTTGTTTATTCGACCCTCAATCACATTAAATATGCCTTGCCGAACGGGCACGTTATTTTATGCTCTCATAGACCCATACTGATGTTATGCACGCAGGGACAATGGCATTATCAAGACTTTGGATCAGCCGGTGTACCTTACTCGCGTGAAGGGAAAGCAAATTCACTATCTCGATCGTAGCGCTCGTCCGAGCACGCTGGACATTGATCCGACAGAGTATAGGTTCAAGCTTGCCCTCGTCCGCAACAATTATGAGGAAGTCTTGCATATAATTCGTACTTCCAATCTTGTTGGGCAAAGCATCATCGCCTACCTCCAGAAGAAAGGCTTCCCTGAGGTGTGTTTGTATACACAGACGATTTCGATAACGGCTCCTAACCGTACCGTTTCAGATTGCACTTCATTTCGTACAGGACAAGAATACTCGATTTGATCTGGCTATTGAATGTGGAAATCTTGAGGTTGCACTAGAGACAGCGAGGGCCATTGACAGGCCAGAATGCTGGGAGCGCCTCGCTCAGCAAGGGCTACGGCAAGGTAATCACAAAGTATGTGATTCATAACTTGATTATTGCGCAAATTTTCTGATATCGAGCAGATTGTCGAGATTGCTTACCAGAAGACCAAGAACTTCGACAAACTATCGTTTTTGTATATGGCTACTGGCAGTTCTGATAAACTGATCAAAATGGGCAAGATTGCCGAAGCGCGGGGTGACCCGATGTCCAAGTTCCAGAATACATTGTACTCTGGGGAGATTTTAAGTCGAGTCAAACTACTGCAAGATGTAGGCATGCGTAGGTGGACCATTATTCTACGACGGATCTATATTGATTTCCCATGTGCAGAGCCTTTAGCCTACCTCACTGCACGAAACCACGGCCTCGAAGATCTGGCTGAGGAGATTCTTCAGTCAGTGGGTCTTAGCGAGGATGATATCGAAGGGCTTCCGCCTGTTGCTCCCAGCCCCCTCTTGCCACCACCCGTCGTTACATCCACGGCCCAACTCAACTGGCCGGCCTTGTCGAAAGGAGAGAACTTCTTTGAGCAAGCCATGGCTAATGGTGGTCTTCTGGATCCTTCCGCATCCGTTGGCACGTATGTCAATGGTGTTGAGACTGGCCCGGCTCTGGACGAATGGGAAGCTGAAGGTGCAGCCCCTGAAGACGAAGAGGCCGCTGATGCTGAAGGGTGGGACCTTGATGAAGGTGTGGGCGAAGCAAATGAAGGAGAGGCAGATGTTGTAGAGACCGCCGAGGGTGCTATAACTGGCATCCCTGAGACCGAACTCTGGACCCGAAACTCGCCGTTTGCTGCTGACCACGTTGCGGCAGGTTCATTCGAATCAGCTATCCAGGTAAGCAAATATCCCTCGAGTCTTCATGGCAACCCTTGACATTTTGAGTCGTAGCTATTACATAGGCAATCTGGAGTGGTCCATTTCGAGCCCCTAAAGCCAATATTTATGTCGATATATCGCTCTGCTCGCGCATACATCTCAATGGCTGCCTCCGTTCCTCCAATCGAGCTTCATATTCGACGTAATCCCGAAGAGACTTCGCCCGGTCGCGTACTCCCAGTTGTGTATCGTAACATCAAGACCTTACGAGCACAAGAATTTGGCGATGGCTGTCGTCTGCTTTCCGCCAACAAGCTTAACGATGCTGCCACGGTCTTCAAGCAGCTGATCCATTCCTTGCTTTTAACCGTTCCGCTCTCCGCCGAGGAGCGGTCAGAAGTACGCCCCTTTGTTTTGTTATTGTGCGCCGGGGCTCATTCGATTTGTAGTTGAAAGAGCTGGTTGTGTTCGCTCGCGAATACCTCTTAGGGGTTTCGATCGAGTTAGCTCGTCGCGAGCTAGTACAAGAAGATCCATCAAATGTCCGACGAAGCCTCGAGCTTGCAGCGTATTTCACCCACTGTCGCCTGCAGCCCGCTCACCAGCAAATCGCGCTAAGAAATGCTATGACTGTGTTCCTCAAGGCGAAGAACTATGCTGCTGGAGCTAAGTTTGCTCGTCGTCTACTCGAACTCAACCCAGCGGCTCCGATAGTTTCCAAGGTATGTCTCTGGCAATAATTTCTCTATTCATAGCGCACTCATAAAAATATTTCAGGCCAGGGATGTGATTGCTCAGGGGGACCGAAACCCACGAGATACGGTTGAGGTCTCTTATGACGAATTCACTGAGTTTGAGATTTGCGCAATCAGCTACACTCCCATTTACAAGGGTTCTCCTTCGGTCCGTTGCCCTTTTACAGGCGCTAGTTTCTTGCCGGAGCACAAGGGTAAAATCTGCCCGCTCACCTTGGTGACTGAAATTGGTGCCTCGGCGAGTGGTTTGCCAAACTCCCGGTGAACGAAAAAAACAAAAACGAAGTTTCTTCTGTGACTAGAGGGTTCCGGGAATTGAATAACAGCAATATTTCTTATATTTTTATACTTGAATCTCGCAAACTGCTTCTCATAAACGCCGGATGAACAATCCGGCCGGGTGTGATTAAAGTGGTTGATATGCAACTTTAGGCGCCTCCCTGGCATCAGTCAACCACGTACCAGCTATTTATTTCTGGGAAGAGTAAGTAGGTTGTGGGGCTTCAGGAGAAGGCATTGAAATTAGGATGGTATGGTTTTCTTCGAAGTACGTACCTCTCTTCTCAAGAGAAGCTTTTGCATGAAAATTTATCGGTCTCACAAAGACAACATTTAGCAACTAAATGGCCAGCCTTCCTACAACATACTTCCTGCCAGTTGGATTCGACCTCGTAACTCGAAGGCTAGCTCCATCTGCGCAACGTGCTACCCGGGTGTTGCGGTGGACGTATTCGTCCGTGGCAGCTCCTTTCTCATTCGCCGATCCACACGATGATCCTTCTCTCCGAGCACTCTACGAACCTTACCCTCGAGGGGCCCCAGACAGTGATATTTTTGAGACAGAGGACTCTATCCATGATCGAACACCCGTCCGTGAAACTCGAAAGCAGCGTATGCTCAGACGGCAGGCGGCTGCCCTAACTTTACCCTCGCATATTATTCGGTCGAATGCTGTGCTGCGTAGGTGTGTGGAAGAAGGGGACTACGCTGGAGCAATATCTCTGCAGCGCGACCTGAATGCTCTTCATACACCCATCACCCCTAGGAGGATTTACTCGAGGGTTGCAAATTATCTTCTCGACAACCCCAATCAATCCAACCCACACGCGTTTCTGGAATGGTGTAAACTGGTACCAAATCTATCCAATCCATGGTCGGAGAGAACCAGAATGCCACATTCCATGAAGGCGATCTTTAATCGGCTGCTGCAGAAACCAGAAGACGTCGACACATTGTGTCGCTTTAGCCTGCTTGCTGCTCGAAAGGGAATGGCCAAATGCATCGCGATTCCTGCTATTAGCCATACTGCTTGTTACTCGAGCCCAGAGGTATCATCAAAACTACTATTGGATCTCACCGAGGCTGCGGCCGCATCTTCTCCATCGTCTATTGTCCCCTCCAAATTTGTCAAAGACTGGAACGGCACGTTTATCCGCACTCTATGTCTTTCGGGGCGGGTAGACGCAGCCCGAGAAAATCTCTTCGCTTTGCATAACACTGGGCGCGAAATTGCGCCATTTGCTTACCAAGTCGTCATAGACGAGCTTAGAGCTGTGGGTCAGGTGGCGTATGCAATGGCAGTGGGAAAGGCTAGGAACAAAGCGGGGCTTTGGAGATTTAGGCATGAAGTCGAGTCTTATTATTGGCGCACAAGAACAACGACATCCATGCCGGATGGGCCGCTCGCCCAACAGCTGAAATGGGTTCGGCAGAAAATCGATGCCAACCACAACTTGTCGATCAACCAATTCTCGTCATTCATCAGGGCCTACCTTTCTACTGGCCGCCATCGTGCAATCCCGCTTGTTCGCAACAGGCTTATAAGGTTGTCCACCAACAGGCGCTGGAAGCAGGGCTTGGGCTTCTGGGGAGTCGCCGAGATGGAGCTATGTAGGCTCGAAGGAAAGCACGAAAAGGTGCTCCAGGTGTTCCAAACCATCTTCATGCCCATCGGTATCACGGATCGCCTTATGGATGTACTGGGAGTGCCATGTCTTCCGTCGTCACAGCTACCCGAGGATCGCCTTTGGCCGTCAAGCGAAGCTATCGCTCTCGCATCTTGGTCCGCGGCACATCTGGCTTCGCGAAGGGAAGAACCAGGAGTACTCGAACGCTGCTACTCCATATTCCTCCAGGCGTGTAGCCTTAGTCCAGACAGATTATTCGGCTTACCGCCAGCTATGAAGCTGGATGCAACAGCCTTTCAGCCATGGGTTGGTGCCTTTGCTCGCGTATTGGGCCCGCAAGGTATCATAAAAATTATGGGAGACATGAAGGACAGGGGAATATCTCCTACTATCATGACCTGGAATGCCTTAGCCAAGGCATATGTAACAAGCAAAGATTGGGAAACCGCCAAATCTTTACTAACTAGGATGGCGACTTCTCAGGCCCAGGGGTCTCGCAGCTTGACTGCATCGAAACGTGAGCGCCTTCGCAATCGACTCGGCCCATTACCAGATTGGGGATTCCCAGCCGCCAATCTATCAACGTATTACGTCCTTCTTCGGGAGTTGTGCATGACTAAACAGATGTCTGCTGCCCAAGAACTGATTGATTTATTGGCGCGGACTGGGTATACGTCTGGCGATGAGCGATTGGATTCATTCATTAATCTTGTGAAGAAGAGTGCCATACATCCAATTAAAACATAGAATTGTGCGTTTTTATAGATTAGAATAACGTTCTTGAACGTCATTACCACTCAGCATATAACTTTAATCCATATTTTCTACGTTAGATTGGATTTCCCCAGCACTTTAAAACCGCCCCTGTGAGTAAGCGCCGATTTGTTGTCCATCAATCAAAGGAACAACCACAGCGTCGATTCGAGCCTCATCTACGCCGGCTCGTTTTTCGTGCTTCCAAACGATAGAGTTCCTCGCAAACCATATTATTGGATATGGATGGCGTTCGTGGTCTCCCGTTGCTGAGTGGCCCTCCACCACAGATGGAGGATTCGTCAGATTCCTGCCGCAAGTGCAACAAAGTCCGTGCTCTTGATATCCTTCGATATGATCTGGCATTGATAAAATATCAATAGGAGTTCAACCGGATATTCAATAGAGCGAGACGTTGCAATCATTGCGGCGAGTGCCTATAAACATTTCGTTGGTCGTAATACCTTTAATTAATCCTCTTGTAGGGTACCTGTATTGCTCGAGTTGCTGTGAGCATTCTGCGTTAATGCCTCGGATTGGGTTACTATGCTTTCTCTACCCAATCGCCCCCAAGCACACTAATGGTCCATCCCTAGAGTATATAATGGATTCGACCCGGTCGACGTATGCTCTTACTGCATCGAAGTGTTGAGAGGTGGGCTCTAGCTTATACACAAACCCTATTCCACTAGTTCAAAGTCTATCTAGTGACGGCAATGAGCCGTGCACAGTTGAGAGGAATGCCTCTGAGTCACCTCAAAGCATACATGAGCGCCTATGGATTAGCAGGTTGGCAAGGTTTTTTTTTTTTTAATTCACTTGTCAATGATTTCAACATTTTAAAATAGCACCCCCTCATGCCGTTGAAAAGGATGAATATGTTATAGCAATAATTGACGCTAGGGTGCGTAGGCGTTCCTGGTATTGTGGCTAGCTCTTCTTGAACAAAGCAGATAGGGAGCGAATGGGTGCCTACCGAAAGCCAACGAAGATTATTATCGCAAGAGGTCTATTCCTCAGCCTTCGGGAGAGCGACCTCGGGGCTTCCTTGCCCGTTTGGCCGATAATTTTGCTGACTTGGTGGAGCGCCTGCCTCAGCCTGACGCAAATAGCACGGGCCCTCCGCCAGTACCACCCAGACCGAATCCCTCTTGGGAGCCTCCACGGAATGCAGGGTTTCAAAGACCTCCAGCTCCTCCGCCTCGACCGCAACCTGGGCCATCAGGCCAGCAAACATCACCACGACCCGCACCACCCCCCCAGCCTCGACGACCCTCCCCTAACGCTCAGCCTAGACCTCAAACTCAGCCCCCTCCACAACCATCGCCACAGCGCCCTGCCCCTCAACCATTACCGGTGGAGCAACTTCTTGAGATGGCGCCTGAGGATATCTCGAGACTATCCATTGGAGTGCTCAAGGCAATACTGAATCAAAATCACGTCCGGATCCCCCAAGATGCTCTCGAGAAGCGGGACCTAGTTGAGAGGGTTGTGACGTTATTGGATGCCTCGAGAGTCGAGAAGGAACGAGATACCCAAGCAAGAGCGGCCGAAGAAGCCGAGGAACAAGCTGAGATTGAAGCACAGATTCGAGCATTTGAAGAGCGAGAGAAGGCAAAAACTGGCGAGCAAACAGCGGAGGGTTTTCAATCATCCAATGAGAAACCTACCAGTGGAGAGAGCGGTGCGTATCTTGGATGTATCCACTGCTAATACTAAACATGTTTAACAATGGTGCAGAGCTTCATAGCCACCTTCCCCAAGCCGCTCGAACCGCTGCTGCAAAGCTCGAACGGGACGGATTATGCGTGATATGCCAGGATGAGGATGCCAATATTGCCATTGTTGATTGCGGGTAGGTTTCTCGAAAAGTATGTGGGTATCAAAGTTAGTTGACCTTCGTCGTTCTTGCAGGCACCTGTGTTTGTGTATGGGATGCTCCGAGCTCGTGATGAGTTCCTCTAAGGAGTGCCCGCTGTGTAGAACTCGGATTGTCACCTCGCAGAGGCTACTACGTATCTTCAAGACTTAGACTGTTCTTGTTTTTCATAGTCTTGTATTAATATAATATCTGTAGAAAGAGTGCTACTATATTATGTTGGGTTTTGTGGGCGGCTATTTGAGCAGCCAACGGATGATCCAAGGCCATCACAACGAGCTGTAATCAAATTCAAACCACCACGTCCATCCTTAGCGCCTGCTCGCGCGTTCATATACAAGAATGGACACCCTCACGCTATTTGGGCAACTTGAGTATCACCCCGTGCAGATTGCACCACCTCAGCCGCAATACAGCCAATTCCCGACTCCCTCCCAACCATCGCATTCACCACATTCAACAACACCTCAGCCCGGATTTGAACCTCAACAGGCTCACCCAATAGGGAATACTGCCCGGCTGCCTGGTTACCCTCCGCAGAGCCCCTTTCAATGGATCCTTGACTCGTTCGCTACGCTGCTGCAGACTCAACAGCTCGAGTTTAACGTCAAGTTTCAGGAGCTTGGCGCCCAACATAATGCTCTATTAGCCAGGCTCGATACTATAGAACAGAACACGAAAACCTACCGGGATGACATTACATCGATCAACTCGTCACTCCAAACAATTACCAATGGCGTTTCGCAGCTCGGTAAAGATATGGCGAGCAGAGACGCTATGTTGGCCGAAAGACTGAACGCACTTGACGACGCAATCGACCCTGAAGGCAAAATCCTAGGGCCAACCAACATCCCGCCGCAGGCGCTCCAGAGCCCTCCCGAGTCTGAAGTGCAAATCAACCATGCAAGCCTTGAGCAGGGACCGTTATCCGAGCCAGTGCTACAGTTTCAGCCAGCTGTCTTAAAGCTCGGCTCGGCTCCTGGAACATCAAAGCCTGATGATTCAAGCGCTAGTTCCCCAGGTACGCTATGCACATTATACTGCGTGTAAACCCGGACTTACAGTATCGTTAGCATTGCCATTCGATCGATCGTCGTCGACACTATCCTCTCCAGAACCTAGCCCAGAGGGTTCGACTCGTACTACGAACAATGTCCCCCCTCCTCGGCCCAAAGCCGTCAG
Organism: Ceratorhiza oryzae-sativae; assembly: GCA_030998015.1. NCBI lineage: Eukaryota > Fungi > Basidiomycota > Agaricomycetes > Cantharellales > Ceratobasidiaceae > Ceratorhiza > Ceratorhiza oryzae-sativae. Next base: position 2,528,208 of record JARWMV010000232.1, on the reverse strand, counting down.
CAAGGCTCTACAAAAAGTCAAGAAGTTGGACTTGGGTGTTGCAGAGTCGCCACGTCGCTCGAGTCGTACACCTAAAAAGCGGGATCTGGGTGAGGCAATGATCCCAAATAACTCAACACCTAGGAAACGCAAGTCGACTGCTCACAACGAGTCCGCTAAAACCCCAGCCAAGAAGCCGAACCTCTCCAAATCCGCAGCTGGTCGATTTGACTGGTCCACCATCCCCGTTCGAGACGAAAGCCATTTGAAAGACCAGGTATGCTATCTCACTTGGGAGAGGGTTCACCTTGGTTGACGAACTTTAGCTTATACAATGTGAAACGTAGGTTGATGGTTACCAGTTTCCGCACGGACTCTGACCCCGCATCGAATCCCACTAGTTGCGACGTTTGGTACCATTGGACGTGCGTGAACATCGACCCGAATGACCCAATGCTGCAGGACGAGAATCTACCTTGGGCCTGCCCTCCCTGTGACTTTGAAGCAATTCACGACAAGTGAGCAGCCTTTTGCGTTAATATGCAAGCAGAATCCTAACCTACTCGGCCCACCCTAGCAAAAGTAGGGCCCGAACTCGCGCCTTGTTAAAATATAGTAGATGTCGCCCAGACTGTGCTAATGATGACCACGGGCCGGAAAAGTTCATTATTGAGTCAATTATTGGGCGGTTCCCAGATTATCCTAGAAATAAGATGCAATACCTCGTCAAGTGGGAGAACGTAAGTGCGTTGCGTGTATGCTCGAAATCCATACTAAGTTGTGAAATTGGCTAGTACTCCCTTGCTGAAGCCACTTGGACACCCGAAGCAGAGATCGGGAATGCTGCACCTGTGCTCATCCGAAAGTTCGAGGCAGTCGCGCGTGAAGAAGGTCACAACCTGGCGGATTGGCGTTCCCTAATTCTGCTCAAACAAGCGTCCGATGCCGGTTGGGCATGGAACCAAGCTCCTGCATCCTAATTTCTATTTGTTTTACTCACCCCCGCATATTGTATGTATCTAAACACGCTATCCAAGGTCCGGTTTATTTCTCTGCTTTCTTGCCGTCGTGTATTCTGGTTGTACATATCCCCCGTCATCCATACAATTACAAGAATCAACCTTCTCTACTATACACAATATCCAAATCCACCACTCGACCCCCATGCGCTCTGTTTAAGAAACCAGTAGCATTCAAGCATTACTCGAAGGCGATGTTGTGTTGGTTGTAGCCGACTGCCCTGTCGCTTCTGTGCTAGCCTCAGCGGGAGCTGACGATTCAGTTGCAGTTTTGCGACTAAGCATGTCCCGTGCAATCGAAACCACACCACTCAGTGGGCCCTTGGACTGCATCTGTGCATCTCCCTCGTTATTTTCAGGCGAGGCACCGTCCGTAGAGGTGTCTTCTGGTTTGGATGTCAACGGCTGCATTGAAATGCGTAACATCGAAGTATACGCTATCCAGACGGTTGCATTACTATCTCAAGCATTTTATGTGTACACAAAAACACTCACGTTGACGGCATACGGGACAGAACCATCCCTTGGCTTTGCGTTTCCTACGCCCGGCTTGAGCTGCAGCTTGGAACGGCGTTAGCGGCTCGGGACCCGGGTTGTTCGGGCTAGTTGCTGTGCCAGTTCCGTTCGCTCCATTTGCGGTGGTCGGCTCAGCGTTGCTCTCCGTGACCGGAGCTGAGACACCTTCACCAGCTCCGAATGTGATCATGTTGTCTGCACACTCCTTGCATGCGACAAGGTGACGACATGGGAGCAATACTACTTCACGCGGGGAAGAGAGGCAAAGTACACACTCAGCACCAGCAAAGTCATACGTCTGTTGTTGCGCTTGCGCGTCCGGGAGGGCTTCGCCATCGGTATCGGTAGAGGACGCGGCAGGAGGATAGGAAGGAGCAGGGGCATGACTGGGAGCATTGGCATTGGCAAGACCATAGATCTCATGGAGTCGGAAAGTGTGGCTCCCAATCTGTGCCAAGCATTAAGATGCTACCACCGATGGTAAACCGTTTATGGCTTACCGTAGCCTCTCGCCTGAGTACACGGACGACCCATGACCGGGTGTCCTCGGCTCCGTCAGCAGGCGGCTGACCCAATTTGACGACATGCAGGAAAGTCGTTTGGGCATTTCGGTCGGTATATGGTTTGCCTGATTTGCTAAGTACCGTGCCGAGTTATAAGCCACCGAGGGTAAGCTCACCTGCCTCATTCAGGGCTTCCAGACTGATCTTTATATGGACACCACCAGGCTCCTTTGGAGTGTGATCCTTTGATGAGCCTTCAACGACCGGCGGCTGCGCATCGGCATCGACTACGGGTAAAGCCGGTCCTGCAACTTGCTGCGGCAAGCGAGAGCGCCGCCGAATATGAAACGGAATCGAAATGCGCCTTCGAGAACGGGGCTGGGCGACAGGCTCGGGGACCGCTAATAGTTCGGGCGCAGGAGTATCTTCAACGACAGACGTATCGGCATCTTTGGTGTCGTCATGATGTGCGAGATCGAGAATGGCGCCATGTTCGTGCTTAAGCATTCGGGCAAATCCGCCATCGACGACCCCATCGTAAACAACCATATACTCCTCGGGCTTCTCATCCCCGAGATTTGACGTGGAGTTGGGGGCGTTTGGAGACATTGAAACAGTGATATGGCATTTTGCCGCGTCGCAATCGTATTCAAACTCCAGACCGTGAGTCGCCTTGTTGATTGGTGAAGCAAGCTCTACGTTTGAAGCATTTGAAGTCAACGGTGTTAAGCGCAAAGATGGCCGCTTGAGATTAACCAAGGCCTGCAACGTTGTTGCCGGCTCATGACCCTGCGGGTGTGAACCAAGACATTCAACCGAACGCGCCACCGAGCCCGACGCGAGTCTCACCTGCTTGTTCTTCTCTACCCACCCGTCAACAACCGATTGGGAGACTTGATCATGGCGCTGTGTCGAACGTGAATGGGTGTCGGGTGCTACGGCGTCTACCGGAATCGGCGGCCCGAAGAGACTTTCGGAATGAGACTCCTTGTCTGTTGGTTTGACATTAGACATGTCAATCGCAACGGCATCTGTAGGAGGTGCGGTAGTCGCTGGTGGGACATTACGCTCAGCCTGCGCCAAGAACGGGGCCATCTGCAAACGCCGAGTTCTGGATAAGCGTTAGACAGTGGCAAGTCTCCCAACAAGCACGGCCCACCTATCCCATACCCGATACTGGCTATTATCTGCGGATAGTCGTCAGCCCTATTTATGTATGGCAGAAATCCAACGTACACCAGGACCTGACAGTATTATCGTTCGACATCTTGCTCGTGTTGTGCTGGACGGGATCAAGTCCGATTGCCAATGAGTTGGTCATATGGGTCGATCCTCATGACATAAGCATTGACGGCGCTTAATACGATCCTGCGCCACGGCATTATCCGTTGCCCCCCTCCATCTCGAGCCACACCGCAATGTCGCGTCGCTTCGTCCCGCCCGGCCAGCAGGCTACGGCTCCGAGCACCCCTCAGACGCAAAGAGTGCTGCCGACGCCGCCAGCCACCGAAACGCCGGCGTTCCGCCTCCCACCCGCTGGCAACGCCGTCGATCCATCCCTCCAACGCGTCGCCACCCGTCCCGGGAACGCTCAGCCCAAGCAGCAGCACGCAGCTTTGCAAAAGCTCAATGTCTCTCGCTTCACGCACAAGAAAGGACAAACTGGCCTCGCCCACACCGCCGCCGACAATCGCGCCACCCAATCTCCAGCGCGTGCATCGAACCCGTTCTCTCTCCCGCCTCAAGTCAGCGCCGATAGTGACCGAACCGGCCATGGTCGGTCCATGTTAGGACACAGAAACTCTCTTCTTCCTTCGTCGACTCATCAATCCCCTCCAATGTCGCCTTGTCCTATCAAGCGTCCCGCTCAGCCGACCAACTCCCGCTTCTCCAGTCCGGCACCTACCCCCGCCGAAGATAGCATGTTTGAAGATAGTCCGGACAATTCTTTGGAAGAAAACCAAGCGTCCTTGGGTGATTCGGCCGCGCATACATCCGAGTTGAGCGCATTTGGCCAAGGTCGCGTTGGCACAGTCGCCAATTCGGCTGACCAGAACCAGCACGGTTTTCAGCCTCGTCCAGCTGCGGATCTCAAGGATATCCCTGAAGACGGTTCTGAAGGCCGAGACATCGACTCTCCCTCTCCAGCTGCGTTTTCCAAGCGCCGCGCTGATGAATATAATGCACATAAACCCGCCAAGCGCACGAGATCCCGCTATGCATGTTCCAATACCGTATCTCCGAAGCGAACGCTGACCGGTTTGTCATAGGAATGCCAACAAGCCGACTATTCACAAACGCAATCTCAGCCAGAGCCTTCAACACCGAGATATCCTGACATGCTATTGTCTTGCAGCCTTGACGCATATATCGATGCCCACCCCACGGAATGGCTTGCCGCTAAGAAACGCTGGCAGGACTGCAGCATGGACGAATGGACGAATGGACCGGCCGGTACGATTCCAGCTTGTCCGCGTTTTGTAGTCTTCAAGGCTAAGACGGCTTTAGAGCTAGTCCTTGAATTCAATAAAGTGATGGACATGGTGAGTTCTAAGCCACTGCATGTGAAAGAGGAAATGGGGCTTGACTCACATCCCACCCTATAACACAGGTTAAAGATTTCATGATGTAAGTCTTCTGCTCTGCCTGCCCACGAGCATCCAAAGTTAGTATCATCGTGCGCTTCCTTGATTTCCGTTATCCAGCAAACGCATGGAAGTCTACACCGCCATCAACAAGGACGTGGATACCCACAAGTTGCGCCTCGACTCACGCGATGCGATGCTAGCCCACGAGAAGGAGCGTCTTGTCAAGCACGCAGGAAGCCTCTCAGGTTCTTTTGTCACAAACTGAGCGTAGAGAGACAGGGGCAATCCAATTATGGTGTAATGAAGCAACTTGGAGCTGTGATACGATTAATGGAATAAGAAACATTGAGAATAACGATCTCATGCACATGATATGATTGCAATATGACCGACGTCCGAGGAACCTGCTGCGTGGACAGATAGCAAATGCACCGACAGATAAAAACAGTGTAAGTTGGGTGTGAACGAGGGACGGGACGAGAACGAGTGGTTACAGGACGGTTATATACAAAACAAACTGACAGTCCATGGAAGGGCGGAATGAATCAAGAGCGATTATCAGTAACAGACGAAGGTACCAGTGAAGACAAATCATTGAACCAAGACCCAACTATATGAGCATCCATAATCTAGAAGCGGCATGAAATATGCGGTGCCCACCTCACAAGCCGATAAACGTCCGAGCGACAACGAGCCTGCAAAACACTATCTAATTTCATGTCGATTCTGCGGGCGCGGCAACCGGTGCTGTAATCGCATTAGCTGACCCAGAAAGACCCGCACCGGCACTCGTGCTCGCACCAGCAGCAGCACTTGCGGTGCCGCTGGTACCGCTTCCAGATGCGTCCCCCGCTTTGTTCCGGAAGTCCGTATACGCAGGTGGAAGCTCTACAGTTTCTGGTTCTTGGTCGGCAGCAGGCACGTCGCCCGCGTCCTCGTGCTGAATAAAATTGACTGGTCGGAAAGCCGATGGGGGCATACCCGATTTGCTGCGCCCAGAGGTCGACGCAGCTCCCATTCCGCCGATTTCGCTGGCTGTTGTAACAGACATACGAGAGGGTGTGCGAGCATGACCACCAGCAACGCCGGTCACGGTTGACATTGAATGGCGTCGCTGGCCTTCATGGGCCGAGTGCAGCGAGGCCGTGTCAGCGGTGGTGATTGCATCTGGAATAATAAATGGCTCGGGTTCATAGAATTGAGGAAGCTCTTGGTCTTGGCGTGCGATTGGTCGATCTTCCGACGGGTCGATGAGGTCTGGTTTCATAGGCCGCGTGCCCGTGTTTTTATGATGCTTGTCACGTCGATAGAAGAAGAGTAGGACAAGGAAAAACATAACAGCCCCGCGACACCACCAATAACCCCACCTGCGTAATGATAATTAGGGCAAGAAGCGGGTCCATGAGAATGCCACTAACCAACGATAGCCCCTACATTCGTACCCGAGCCAGAACCGCCGGGGGATGAAGTCGGCGTACTTGCACCTCCTGCCGTGTTGATCCCGCCTGCCGGAGGCCTCTGCGTGGAAGAGGGGGAGTTCGAGTCGATACAAGCACTGCTGCCCGGGCCAACCGTCAGCAACTCGCTGCTGCCCCCCGTCCCCACCCCTCGCGAATCACCTGCCACAAACATAATTGTTGTGTTAACTCTATTTTAAATATGAGCACTCCTATCACGAGATCCGAACGGGCGAAGAAAAGGCTAACCGAATGTTTGTGGTCCATTCAACGGAATTTGCGCCCTGCGGAATGGACAATGCGCCGCTCTGCCCACCGATGACCATCGTGTAGACCGAGACAGGGGGGATAGCGGCCGAATTCCAGCTCACGTTCATCGACCCACATTGCGATGGTGCTTGAGGGTCGAGATAGAGGTAAAATTTAGGGGCTGACGCGGAGCTGGGGAGACAATCGGTCTTGGTTCCTCCACCCACGGCGATGATAGCCGACGTTCCACCAGTCCCGATGCCGGTCGCATCAGACATCATTGCGCTGGCGAAATGGTGTCATTAGCTACAAGCATATTGCAGTCAGACGATCGCAACCCACACAAACTGGCTGGCTGCGGGATAGTTGAAGACAAACGAGTCGGACGTCGTGGTGATGTTGCGGTCAATGATAGTGCGAATTTCGGGGGGAGTAAGGAGGGTGCCGATGGGGACGATGAGCAGACGGTAGGGGGGAGTGCCGCCGCTCATGGCAATCGAGAGTTCCTCGCATTGGGCCGGGATGGTGAGGAAGGTAAAGTTGAATGCACGCGCAAAATCAAGCGTGGCGAGCAGATGAAAAGCGGCAATGAGCAGTGCTCTGCGCGGGTGCATGGCGGAATGGTCAGAACGTCAACAGGCCGCCGACGGATCTATGGGAGTGCTGCGGTCAAGGTCAAGTCTGGGCGTGGTTGATGTGTAAGCCCGTGGATTACAACACACGTGCCCCAAATGCGCGGGTACGTTATCGCTCCGACCTCAAATCCTGGCTTTCCTCGTTTCCCGTGCACCAGACGCTAGACTTCCGAATACATTTCCTACGCCTACGCAGGGCTGGCATGAAGCTTAATAAATGACAAGGCTACAAGGTTTTTGCCTGGTGGCTCCTGGTATCACTCGAGATACAGAAAACATCGATAGCAACCAGCGACCCTAGTGATACAGAAAGAAAAATGACACATGGGCACAAAAACGGCACTACATGTCCATGTAATCATTATTAGAACGAGTGGGCTCTTCGTTATATCCCCTAAAGCTGCCGTAGGGGCCGCCCATCTCATCGGCCGCTTCTGCCTCGGATTGCTTCAACTCAAACTTCGTAGTGAACTGCGTCTTGAGGTCCGTGATCATTCGAATCAAAGTGGCGCAAGCGTCGAGCAACACCTGCGACGGCGTGAAAGAGCCATTCGTCTGAACTTTGATGATCACATAGGGCTCCAAAGGATGCGGGACCTTGTACCCAGCGAAAATCACGGCTTCGTTGGAAAGCAATTGGCTGTTCGTGCGGGCGCAATGAGTCGGCGCCCGCACGCTTAGTGTGAGATGGAAAACAGTAGAAACTATACTAACGCGCGTATCATGCCCGCTAACGTATGATCCTGCTTGGCGATTTTGAACGTCGCCGCGTTGGGGATCTTGGTGTCCTCTATTACTTCGATGCTATAAAAGGTCAGAACCTGCTTCGAAAGATTTGAGGGATACACACTCACAGCCGCTCCCCATCGGCTAAGGTGAACATCTCGAATCGGTTCGGTGCGTTCATCCTGGCAAACTGAATGCAGTACATCAGTAACTTGAGCAACGAAAATACCATTCACGAAGGATTCATAAAATAAAACCCTGTTGTCGTCTGTTCACCCCATTTGGAGCTTTCAGAGGATTGACAGATATAAAGAGTAAAGTCTAATCATTAATCTGAATCTCAGCTCTGAACTTACAAAGTACGCTCAAACTTCTCAGGGGTTTTTAAATTCCGTAACAACCCGATTGAGCCTGGCAAAAATTACGCGTCAGTGACCATCTCGCCACATCCAGTGCTCAACAGAAGCTCAGTAGAATATTGGACACATTACGCCGTTGCGAAGCGGCATTCGTAGACAATAAATAATATAGACATCATGGCAACCAACGCACAAACCCTCTCAACTCACCTCAAGTCTCGTCGTGGTTGAAGAAATGCCAGAGGTTGAGGTGGCTGTGTAGTTTGGGAAGACCCTGAAATCTCGAGCTGGGCAACTCGGCATCGGAAGTAACCCCGGGACGAGACTCTATACACAGAACGAAACTCGTCAAGGCCACTCGACAACTCCTCACGGTATGTATCTATGCTGGTTAAACATGCATCCACTATGCGTAAATGGGAATGGTTTGCCTATTCGTACGAGCAACATACGAAGTTCGGGAGTGAAATCAGGCTGGATGGGTCAAACAGGCGGTGGATGGACTCGCATGATCCTAGGCTCAAGTAAGAACACGACGAGCTAACAACGAACTTGGGACACAGACATGCCGACTCACCTCTCCAAGACTCGCAAGCACCGTGGCCACGTCTCGGCCGGTAATGGTCGTGTAGGCAAGCACCGCAAACACCCGGGTGGTCGTGGTCTTGCTGGTGGTCAACACCACCACCGGTGCGTCTATCCTGCATCTTAATGAACCCTACAGCTAAAACGATCGAAAAAGAACCAACTTTGACAAGTACCATCCTGGTTACTTTGGTAAAGTTGGTATGAGGCACTTCCACCTTACCCGAAACCAGTACTGGCGACCAACGGTCAACTTGGACAAGCTCTGGTCGCTGGTTCCCGCTGAGGAGAAGAAGGATCTGAAGGAGGATTCCAAGGTCGTCCCTGTGATTGATGTCCTGCAACACGGTTACGCAAAGGTGTTGGGCAAGGGACAGTAAGTGATGCTATGGTGTGATCGTGACCCGCCAACTAATTGATTTGTGTTATTAGACTTCCCAAGCTCCCCTTCATCTTAAAAGCCCGCTATGTCTCTGCAAAAGCGGAGTGAGTTTATTTTTGATCCTCAAGTTGCTCTGCTTATAGGTTTTAAACAGGGCAAAGATCAAGGAGGCCGGCGGTGTGGTCTCGTTGGTGGCATGAGCAAACGCTTTCTTTCGCTCATATGTTTTCATTCATCGGTGACCGTAATCCATGCACTTTTACTGCACTGTAAAATTATGAGAGATTATGCACAACATCTTTGACGTTCAAAGATTCAAATCAAGGTGTCATATATCAGGAATACAACATAAGCTGCTAGAGGCTTGTGGACCGAGCTCGTCGCTCCATACGTGCCTTGACCTCTGCTTTTTTCTCCTGCCTTGAGCTCGTTCGTTCAGCGTCTCCCTCCTTTGACAAGGATGCCAAGTAATCGTCAACCCGCTTCGCCATAATTCTTCCTATCTCATCCACAGATGGTGAATCGTTTCCCCCACCCGACTCATAGGCAAAGTTGAAATCAAGACCCCAGCCATACGGACTGGACACCGTCGCTGCCCCGCCTTGCCTCCACCACTGGATAAACCAACGTTCTGCACGCTCCATGTCGGGGTCGCCGCCCTTTTGTACAGCACCTAAACGTCGTGCGAGAACGTTCAGGAACTCGTCCGCATTATTTGGGCGAGGTGAATTCGGAGGGAGTACCGACATGTATGCGGGTTCTTAATAAACGAGCGACATTAATCGAGTAGCGTTCGGGAGAGATGTTATATACCATGAGGATTTGATAGATATAGACGATGAAGGAGGTAGGAGCACATGGACTCTGTGTCAAACAAAGACTCCTTAATCCCAGCTCCCGCTGCTGTAAGTTTATGATCTACGATTGCGGACCGATTCGCTCACCAACTAGTGCTAGTTTCATTGCCCTTTCTTTACCCATCTCGCCACGACCTAGGAAGGGCACCATAACACCAGGTGTGTCAACAGAGTATATAAGTGGATCAGTGTGTAGCTTTAACGGAGTCGATGTAGTCCGTGTGAGGCCAGGTAGAGGGGATGTCCTTAGCGCCTTCGCAGCTACTCAGGCTCGAAAATGATATCTTTAGTTTCAATTTTTAGTACGTACCTCCTGCGATGTTGGCCCAGCGAAGCGCATTTAGGAGAGTAGATTTTCCAACGTTGGGCATCCCGATCACGAGAACATTGAATGAGGATGCCGTGCCCTTGTGTGCGCTTACAAGGGCTGTTTTCTGATTAGCATACAGGCCAGCAATATGCGATATTTGACGGACATACGATGTCCGAATGCAGCCGTCGGATCGTGTGTGGTAGGCCTTCAGCCGTGAAATAAACACGGTGAGCGAAATGTTTTGAAAGGGCATTTCGCAGCGGCTACCCGGGTGAGCGGTGAGATTCATGCAAACGTAGCTTGCGCAAGTAAGCTTACCGTTTCTCCCCATTTCGGCATAAGATCTCGTTTAGTGTACACCACGATGCGCTCGCACAGCCTATTTTGGCCATCGCCTCGACTCTGTCGCCATTTCTGAAGTGCCGATTCAAAGTTGGGGTTGATCGAGGTCAAAGGCAACCGTGAGTCGCGGGCCTCGAGTACGATATGGGTGCGTGCAAGGAGTTCTGGAAGCTGAATAAAAAACCTCCGCATATGCCCAGGATACCATGATGGTGCTATTGGTAAGAGTGGAGGTGATATCATGTTGGGAGCAAGGGAGTTGTTCTGTGGGCAAGGTGCTCGAGCCGAGCAAACACGAACACCAGAGGTGGATGTCGAGGTCCAGAGTTTCACGGTCACATGACGCAATGGGTTCACGCCGTCTGTGTGGGGTAAGCGCCCCTTGTCCGCCCGTCAATCACGCACACTTCTCATCACTTCCCCCTCTCTTCGTGGCCACGACATTGCACTTCGGCCTTGCTCCTTTCACAGACTGCAGCACAATGAATGGCTCGTACAATCGTCGTGGAGGTACCACACGCGCCCATTCTGATTATCGCTCTTATTCCGCTCGACAAAGAATACTCGGCCCAACTGCTTCCCGAGTTCCCCCAGCATGGAGACACACTGGATCACCATATCAGCGACCCCGGCCGCCCCCTCTGCACGAGTCCGAGCTAGTCACCTTGGGAGGTGGCTACGCAAACCTCCCTCAGCAGGAAGGCTCGAAGATTTATATATCCCACCTGCCCCCCGATGTAGATGACGTGGACGTACAGGTGATTCGAATGAAATCAATATTACCGTCTGAATGGTCAGCTGATGCCTTTGGTTTAGCAACTCCTCACCGAAACTATTGGTCCACTCATCTACTCGTTTGTCGTCTGTGATGCGCGGGGGGTGACACGAATGGCAGCGGTCGCCAGCTTTGTGGACCCCTCGCATGCGGCAAAGGCTGTTGAGCTATACAACGGAAAGGTCATCGACGGAAGTAAGTTTCTACTCGGAATGTTTAGTGCCGGGTTTGACATCCGAATGGCAGAGGAGCCAATTCGAGTAGAACAGATCGGAGTTAATCCCAAGGCTCGACAACCGATGACACCGCCTACGATACCCAACGGTGGACAGGCAAACAATGCAGCCTCGGGCCCCAAACCAGTATCCAACTCCCTTCTAAATCGAGTCTCCAAAGCCCCCGTGTAAGCGTCTTTCCTGATATCCATTACGAGCGAAACTCGAATGATGTGTTGAATAGGCCAACCACCTCAACATCTCTCTTGGACCGAGTCTCGGCTCGACCCATAGTTACAATGCCGCCAAAGAGACCTGTGGCTCAGAAATTCATCCCTACGCCCACTCCTGGAACTTCCACATCACATCCACCACCCAAAACAAAACGATTTGTCAAAAAAGGACCGAAGCGACTTCAAAAGGTCAACCAACAAACTCAACTGCAGCAACTTGAGATGGAGATGGAGCAGTATCGTAACTCTGCCACTACTGGACTGGGTCTCCAGTAGTTTCGATATGCTTATTTGTTTAACTGGATACTTAGTGTCACGCAGGGCTTTCGGATGAGCTTTTTATGTATTGCCAGTCACAAAGAATAATGAGACACGGTCTAGCCTATAATAAAAACAGGATACAAGTACAGGACAATGGCAAAGCGAGGTACGAAAAATAGCCAAGCTTAGAGATCTTGCGACTCGCCCGGGACGTCCTTCTTTCCAGTCTTCGTCTTGTTGGGCAAGAGCTCGGGGGGATGTAAGGAACAACACCACCCTGGCTGATGATGACATGTCCGAGCAACTTATTCAATCTAAAATACCATTAGGATGCTGAATATGTTTAGTGAGGCATCGCACTCACTCCTCATCGTTCTTGATTGCGAGTTGCAAGTGACGCGGGACAATACGAGCCTTCTTGTTATCACGGGCGGCGTTACCTGCCAACTCCAGAATCTCAGCTGCGAGATACTCGAGAACCGCAGCGAGGTAGACTAATCGATTCACGATTATTAGCTCACTAGTCCTCTCGAGGAAATTCCGGGATGGACTCACCAGGAGCACCAGCACCAACACGCTGAGCATAATTGCCCTTCTTCAACATCCTGTGAATACGACCGACAGGGAACTGGAGTCCAGCCTTGGCCGAACGCGATTGAGTCTTTGCATCGGCTGAACCGGCCTTGCCACCCTTGGCACCAGACTTTCCACCACTCTTTCCGCCTATCGATAATCGCATAAATATTTCATTCGTGCAGGAAATTTCTGTAATCTTATTGACTTACCAGACATGTTGATTTGAGAATAAAGTGTTCGAGAGTGTTGGGTGAGGTTAGTGCAACTAGCACAACGATTCGCAGACGAGCGGGGTGGTGGTGGTCAACAGAGAGAGGAGATGATGATTAGGAAGAGAGTCAGGGGACTTTATAGTCACCCCGCGCCTGAGCAAGCCACAACAACAACAATCGCTCTATGTCACGTGATCGGGCGTCTTGGGACAACAGCTGGTCAAATTATGCTGCCCTTGGTTTTTCGAGCCCGGCTGGTTTGTCAATCGCCTTCCGTTCGACTCATTAGGACACAGGCTCGTTATTTTGGAACAAATCTTGTCGGTCGATCCAACAATCGCGAGCGCTCTGAAGCATTACCTTCTACCCCCAAGCAACCCACAAATGTTAAAACTACAGCGCCGGCTGCTGCCGAAAGTCCCATGGACGAAGGATTGCCTCTATCATTCCTCTCCAAGCCGCTAGGAGTGAAGGAGCCTCCATCTGCACTCCCCAAAACCTGGTCTCAAACCCGAGAAGAATTACTTGATCGAGAGAAACATTTGGAGAAACGGCGACATCTGTGAGAACTCTACCCTCATTCCTTGCGTCGAGACTTATGCGACAACTGCAGGGTCAAGCAAGTCACCAGAGGCTACTTTCACGATTTCCACAAGCTCAAACACCATGGCGGCAAGATGTGGATTGCTCCTCGGGTGTTAATCCGGGAAGACGTGAGCCCTCTTGTTTTAGGTGTGAGGCCGGACACTGAGCAGTCACGAAGAAAGCATTGTATTTTCCCGACGTAGCCGGCATCACCCTGGACAACCGAAGTAAGGTGCACACAACCACTGCATGTGCAGGACGCATCACACTTTTATCCATGTTATCCACCAAAATTTCCGAACTACATGCGGAGTCATTCGTCGAAGAAGCAATCAAACAACACAAGGGGGCACCAAACTTTCAGTATATGCAGGTGACTTTGCCTTGTTGATTTATTAGCTTTATGTCACTAACTATGTGATAGGTTAACCTTCAAGAAAACGTTCTCAAGTCGCTCCTCGTTTCCATGTTCCTCTCCGGACTTCGTAGGCAAGTACCACAGGAGCTCCAGTCGACTTATATTTTCTCGCATCAAAACATGGAGTTTCTCCGTGTTCCACTAGGTACTTTTCCCCTTATGATTCAAACCCCGGTTTCTAATTCGTCACAGGAATGGAAAACAAACACATCGGGTACACATACCTTGTCGACCAAAATCTAAAGGTTCGATGGGCGGGTTGCGGCTTTGCACGCCCAGAGGAAACCGAAGCGCTCGCAAACTGTACACGTCTTTTACTCGAACGATTAGATTCTGCTCAAAAGTCCGAGCCCACCATTGAATAGTATACAAGCTATATACAAACATCCAAGCTCATTGTAATAGTACCCTGCATCCCACTTCATTTTATGCCACCTTGAACGCTTTGACGTGAGGTAGCGTGTACTGCACGGCGCAAATATATCAGTTCAAGTATAAAATCCGCACAATCGGGACCTACCTGCCACCACATGCCAAGTCCAACGCTAATCAACCCATGCAGCGATCCCCATATCTTTTCAGGCGTGATCGCGACGCTACGTGCAGCACTCGTGTTATTGCGGAGCTCAGATCCCATACGCATCAAAACTTACGACTCGGCGAATGATCCGAGTGAGTGTGGGATGAAACGTGGGCTTTGGAACAGCATCGCAGCCGCAACACTGTGATAAACGAGCAGCTGGATAGCGAATGCCCGTTTGCCGGGGAGGAACTCTAGTATAGCCAGCACGTCAGAAGCTCCACGTGGTGGATAGCAACCGAAGGTAGGCTCACCTGGAAGTTTGAAACATAACAGCGAAGCCAGGCAGGACGCTAACAGCAGCGCAGAATACATCTAACCAATGTCCAAGGGCGGTTATTTATGTGCGATAGTAGAACATGACGTAGACGGCTTGCCTTCAGCAAGATAAGAGTTGTATTGGTGAGCTGAATAAACGGCAAGCTGTGGCCAGATAACATTCCCTAAAGAGATTGTTGGCTATCAACGTTGCAGTAGCTTGTAGAAAAATCCGGCCTACCTGTAGCGCAAACGGTCCATCAATAGCTATGTGCAACAAAAATACAACCGATCTAATAAATCATTTTAGCCGAGTGATCCAACGAACCCCAAGAAAACGTACAGCGGGTGGTGAGGAGCAGGGGCCGACATGACGTTATTCGGGAAGTAGGGAAGTTGTTGTGGATAGGAGAACGAGAACAAAGTTTATATGCGCTGCCGGGTTGGCGAGTGTTCCGAGTCGCCAGGAACGAAGTCGTGTGTCATGCGGTCGACCCGATGAGTTTGATAAGCATGACCGCGTGGTTCATCAACGCCACGTATGCATAAAGAAATTCATTTGTAACTAAATTACATACGCAAGTGTCCAGGATCTAGCGAGATATACCATGTAAATATACCAAATATATGGTTTCACTATACTCGAGGGTCTATTCAATATACCACACAATTGCCTCGAACGAAACCTAGAATCGAACCCAAATAGCAGCCCGAGGCCTTTTAAATATCGTGACTGCAACACCAGTAAATATTTTACCACAAATGTCCTACCAGCCCACTACTCTGCCTCCTCGCCTTCTTCCTCGTCTTGCTCTGCAACGGTTCCAGGTTTCTGTGCCGCCTTGAGCTTCTCGGTCGGCCTAGACGCTGCACGCGTAGACTTGGACTCTTCTTTATCCTCTTCAACCGCATCTAGGTCTGCGTCCAAGTCACAACCCGCTGGAATATCCGCATCCAACCCAAGCTTGTCTGCAAACATTTCCCTCAGCATTTTAACCTCCTTCCTAAGATCCTCGATCGCCTCGTTCCTGCGCTCAACCCGCCTTCCAAGTTTGACAATATACTCATTCGAGAAGCGCAACAGCGCCAGCTTGCTCACAGCTCGATTCGGGTTATCCTCCCCGCCTGGGACGTTGCGCGGCGGACCACGGGGTGGGGCAGCGCCCGGATCAAGTTCGGCACACGCTGAAAGCGTGATCGGGGGAAGCAACAAACGTAGATCGTCAAATCCAGCTTTGAGCGAGTCGCGTCGCTTTTGTTCGGCCGCTTTATGGGACGTTTTACGTCCATCAGGGCCGTAAGATGAGGCTCCGCTCGACGATGCAATTCCAAGCGCGGCAGCACGCCCTTCCAGGGTATTTTGATAGTTGGATTTGGTGGAAAGGTGCGCAATGTCTTCGGCCGTCAATCCTGAGAGGTGCGTTGGTAGGTGCGAGCACGAAGACGAAAAACTGATGCATGCGTACCTCCTGATGGATTCGGCTTTATGGCCGGGCTGATCATAGGCAATATGGCCGGACTCGGACGAGCGCCGGACTTGGCGATCGGAACCTTCCCTTTAGACCCACTCCTTGCTTGTTCTGCATCCTTTTCCTTCCTGTTAGAACCATTCGATGAGCCTGCGACTGATGTCCGGGATGACTTCGCAGATTCAGCTGTCTTCTGGGGTTGAGCGTTCCCATGAGTAAGTCCTGTCGGGCGAGTCGCAAGATGTCCAAGATTCATCAGCGAAGCGGGCGTAACGGGCGCAAGCGATGGACTAGCGTTCGCGCTGGCGACCGGCGTCCCTTCCATGCTTCCAATTGCCTCCATGTTGACATCATGATCCGAGCTTGACGGAGTACGTGCGACAGGCACTGCTGGGGGCGGCATCGAGAGCGTTGTCGAGATATCGACTGGGGACGGCGTCGAGACCGGTACATCGCCGAGTGCTTCGATCGTCCCCGAGGGATGAGGACTCGGAAGCGACGAAGCACGAGGTTGAGGTTGGGCAACGCTATCGCCACGTGGGCGAATGCGAGGTGTAGCGCGTTTAGAGGCATTAGACTTTGGCGGGGGTGTGGGCTTGACGATGGGGGAAGCACGTTTGCGAGCAGACTCGACCTCTGCGGCAGCTGTCCGTTTTTGGCGAGTGGGCCCACTCGAGGGTTCAAATGAAGGCGAGGGGAGCGGTGCAAAGCTAGTTGAAGCTGGCGAGGGGATGCCCGAGACAGACGATTGGCGGAAGGGATGAGCCGGGCTCGGAGACGGGCCTAGAGCCGGAGAAGGGATTGGGGTGAAAAAGTCTGCGGAGGTTCCATGATTATTCTGGGGGAAGGGTGATGGGTGTGAACTCGGGCCTAAAGTAGAAGGGGAAAGCAGGGAGCGAAGTAAGTCCTAGACAGACATGAGATAGGTATAACGGTCCGAGGAAACATGCTTACGGAGTTGTTCCCGAGGGCATTACCCAGGCCTTGAACCATGCTTGGGTCATACATTGTCGGCCTTAGCTCAGTACTCGACACTGGGTAGGGTTAGTCCCTGGGCATAAATTTGAAGCTGTGTAAATTATTACCTGGCGTCATTAAGCCTTGGAATCCGACGTGAACGGACGCGGGCTGCTGGGCACCCATAATTTCAAGCTATGTGGATGAGCGCGTCAGTCGGAGCGCCAGGAGAGTCACAGCATTGGCAGACCTGCTGTTGGAGGATTCTGTTCTGAAGTTGGTTCAGCTCATTCAAGCGACGCTGCTGCTCGAGATGGTGCTGCAGACGGGCGACTTCTGGGTTTGTGACAATATGGGGCGGACAGTACTCCTGGTGGGACTGAATTGGGTTGAGCATGGGCGAGGTGTGGGCAGAATGGGAAGCGGACATGGGGGGCATATGCATCTGGTGGGCGTGGATAGCGCCGCTGTCGTTGTGGGAGACGAGCTGAGAGAGATCGAAGCCGGAGAAGTCGAGGCTGAGCTCGGGCATGTCTTCGTGCTGGCCCATTTCTAGTGCGCCTGGGAGGTCCATCGACGAAGAGCAGCGGAAACCCGACGATATGCTTGCGCTGATTCAGCACACGTGACGGATGATTACGCAAGCCCAGACACGTCGCTGTTCTCCTCGACGCAATGGCCGACCCCCAGCTGCCCCCCGGATGGATCTCGCAATGGTACGCGTCTGAGTAGCTTGTTGCGTTGCAGAGCTCACCAGCACCACAGGGACGAACGCACCAGCGCCCGCTGTTTGTTCGTCAGTCGCCGCTGCCTGCAACCGTTTCAGTCTACTCACCGCCCTGCAGAAACCACGACCGGCCATACCCAGTGGGAGCCCCCGTCTGGCGAGCTGCAGCAGCAGCAGCCGCCCGCACATGCGCCCCCCACAACCCACGCTAAGCGTCGCCAGTATGCCGCCGGTCAGTCGCAAGCCTACGCCGGTGCACCCGATGTCGCTCCGCTCCAGCCCCAGGCATACGCCGATCCTGCTGCTGCTGCTGCTGCTGCTCCCGCGTTTTTCACCCCTGGCCTTCAGCAGGCACCCGCCCAGCCAGCGTACTACGCCCAGGACGGTGCCTACGCGAGCCCTGTCCCTCCGCAACCACCCTATGGCCAACCCCAACCTGCATATGGCCAGCAAATGAACCAAATGACGGACCAATTTGCCCAGATGGGCGTGGGCGGTCAAAAAGGAGTGAGTGTCCTGCACAGCCTGGGTGGCATCTGTTGCTAATAGCGAATATTAGTACGGCCTTCACACCGTCAACGTCATTGGCACATATCTCGACCCGCAGGAACTCACCAACCCACCTCCGGAAATTCGACTCCCTCCCGGCGCTTGTGTAACCCAGTCACCGCATGCCAATGCCGATCCTTCATACATGCGCTGCACCGTCAATGCCATTCCTACCACCAGTGCCCTCCTTAACAAGTCAAAGCTGCCCCTCGGATTAATCCTCACACCCCACCGCTCTGTGCGCGAATCGGATCACGACCAAGAGGTGCCCGTAATCACTGATCAGGTCATTGCTCGTTGCCGCCGATGCCGCACATACATCAACCCATACGTCCAGTTCATCGACGGGGGCAACCGCTGGAAGTGCTGCATGTGCAACATGGGCAACGATGTACCACAGCTCTTCGACTGGGACCAGCAGCGCAACCAGCCCGCAGACCGTTGGTCGCGCTACGAGCTCAACCACTCGGTCGTCGAGTTTGTCGCACCGACCGAGTACATGGTGCGACCGCCGCAGCCACCTGTATACGCGTTCTTGATCGATGTATCGCATGCGGCGGTGCAAAACGGGATGGTTGCGACTGCAGCACGAGCCATACTCGAGTCGCTGGATCGGATACCAACGCGGACGACCGTACAAAAATTGCAATCATCGGGTTTGACGTTGCCCTTCATTTCTTCAGCATTTCTGTGAGCAAATGTCTGATATCCATTGTGTTCGACACTTATGCTATTCTCTTAGCCTGGCTCAACCGATGTCACAATGCTGGTTGTATCAGACATAGAGGATGTCTTCTTGCCCAAACCAAACGACCTCCTCATCAATCTTACCGAAGCGCGCGCAGCCATAGAATCTTTGCTTGGGCGACTTAATGACATGTTCCAAGAGGCCCACGCGATCGGTAGTGCGATGGGACCAGCGTTGCAGGCCGCCTACAAGCTCATCGTGCGTTTTACATGTTTCCCCTCGGGCTTGGCTGTGACGTAAATTTTCCTGTAGCACACTATTGGGGGCAAGATCATGGTACTGACATCGTCCCTCCCGACCCTGGGTGACGGGGCTCTCAAACCCCGGGAAGATCCGAAGTTGCTGGGCACGCCAAAGGTTTGTGAACGCTGGGTCAACTGTGATATCGCGAGCTTACCCTCCAATACAGGAAACAAGCCTGCTCCAGCCAGCAGCGTCATTCTACAAGACATTCGCGATCGACTGTTCTCGTGCGCAAGTTTCGGTTGATATGTTCCTATTCAGCAGTGCATATACCGATGTTGCTTCACTCAGTACGTTCCAATCCGTTTGCATTCCCAGCTTGAGTTGATGCATAATGTCTGTAGGTTGTTTACCGCACTATACCTCCGGTCAAACATTCTTTTACCCAGCGTTCAACGCTGGCCGGGCCGAAGATGCTCTCAAGTTTGCGCACGAATTTGGAGAGGTGCTTGGCAGCCCGATTGGCCTCGAAGCTGTTATGCGAGTGCGCGCATCACGCGGCCTTCGCATGTCCCAGTTCCACGGCAACTTTTTCGTGCGCTCGACCGACTTGCTTGCGCTCCCTGCCGTGCCACTTGATCAGTCCTATATGATTGAGGTCGAGATTGAGGAGAATCTCACGGCACCATTCGTAGTGATGCAGACAGCTGTTTTGCATACAACTTCGTTTGGTATGTTATCTACTTACTTCGTCGCAGGCATTCACTAAATACTTCCCTGAACAGGTGAGCGTAGGATTCGCGTTGTGACGCTAGCGCTACCTACAACATCCAATGTTTCCGAGCTATATGCATCTGCGGACCAGGTCGCTATCGTCACCTACCTCGCAAACAAAGCCGTTGAGCGTTCGCTTTCATCCAAGCTGGAGGATGCTCGTGATGCGGTAACCAACAAGCTTGCTGACATCTTTGGTACCTATAAGAGTACGATGACGGCTGCTGGAAGTGGCGCAAGCGCACAGCTGGCCATCTCAGACAACTTGAAGTTCTTGCCGCTGCTATGCCTCGGCCTAGTCAAACATGTGCGTTTAGCCTCTATCTCTAGTGCTTTACCGCTGACGGTCGTTGGTACGCTAGGTTGGATTGAGGGCGAGCGCACAGATCCCTCCTGATCTTCGTGCATACGCGCAAGCACTTCTAACCACCCTTCCATCTCAGCAACTTATGGCTTACATACATCCTGGGTTCTATGCGCTACATAACATGCCGGCCGAGTGCGGAACTGTAGGCGAGCATGGTATCATCATGCCCCCTCGTCTCCCTCTCACCAGTGAGCGACTCGAGCGACACGGTCTCTTCCTCATCGAAGACGGTCAGAACATGTTCCTCTGGGTTGGACGAGAAGCTGTACCCCAGCTCGTCATGGACGTGTTCGACTTGCCCAATTACGAGACGCTGCGAGGAGGCAAGGTCAGTGATAGACATGCGCATGTGTGGGGTCGAGGCTGACATGTGAACGGTGGAACAGCAAACGCTGCCGACGTTGGAGAACGACTTCTCGGAGCGACTGAACGCGGTGATCGCGAAGACGCGGGTGCTGAGGCGCGGGCCGTACTGGCCGCATCTGTATGTGGTGAAGGAGGACGGAGACCCAGCGCTGCGGATGTGGGCGTTGAGTATGCTGATACAAGACCGGGCAGACCAAACTCCAAGCTATCCACAATATCTCACTGCTCTCAAAGAAAAGGCAAGTCTTGCTTTTGTGTGCCACAACCAGTGACGTACTCACCATGCGAATAGGTCAATGGCACCAGCTATTAGCGATAGAGTTACGACACCAGGCCAATGTATGGTTATACGGCTTGCATATCTTTTATGTATCTCTTGTCGTGTGGGAATAGTGTACAGGTTGGATAGATAATCGAACAATTTTTACTACGTTCTTGGCATCCTAGCTGTCTCGGGGTGGTTTCACGATAACGAGTGGTATCATAAACTACATGCCTATCGTTGTACAGAGACGGAGAGTAATATTACAAAACGCTCTCTACACCCACTAGATTACCTCCTTTCATGGGTCGTTCTAATCGGATCATCGTATTGTAAACGGAGTGGGCATCTCTGGAGCAATCAACATTCAAGCTGGGGCTCGGGTCCATGAGTAGCCTACTGCACAACCACTCACCGCCGATCAAATAAATGTATTGAGCAGCCAACTTGAGTAGCCATGGTGGTGTCTCTCTGAATGCGCACATGTACCATTTCAGACTCACTTCAAACGGGCTCGGTTTGTCCGTTAGATTCCTCTATCAATTCCGGAAGCTCTAGAAATGCCTTCAAGTTCGAGGTTGTTATTAAATCCAGGGTTTCCTATGTGTATAGCACCTATTAGAGGGTAGACAGTAATCCAATTGGTTACTTGGTTGGGAGAGGGATACACCGGTTGTATATGCCGGGCTTACCTAACTTGATCAACGCATTCATATAGAGATAGCTGGTGGCGCGTGAATGAAGATCATTCTTGGGTGGTGTATCCCTTGTATCATCTTGCTTCGTGAGTCAAGCCTCTGTTCTTTTATGAATTTCACTAATTCCCTACGATGTCGCGTTGAATGTAGCAAACCTTGTTGCTGCCATTTCTCCCCACATATAAACACATGATATCATAAATTTGACCACCCGTTTCGCCATTTTCAGATCTCTCGTAACCAGTAGTAGGGAATTTTGGAGTTGAGTGTAAGCATAATTCAATGTGAGCATGTCCAGTTGAATCTTCTATATGCAACGCCTGCCTGTCATTTGCACTTCGTTTTACCTATTCGACTAGCCTAGTTTACTTCTGAGTCCATGAGTGCTTATCAGACCCCCTCAATTGCTACGCCTGTCGGGTGAGGTAAGCAAAAGCTTGCCGAAATAACGCTAACAGGGTGTTTTGTGTTGTTCGGTGCTTATTGTAGCCACATCAGTAGCATATGACGTGCTCTGTGGAGATATGCACTGCATCGAACTCGTCGGACGCCATTGTGAATGAAGGAGAAGAACTAGGCCAAATTACTCCTGCATCAGCCCCCAAGTTAATTGTATGACTGCACGCATTTTGCAACTTATTAATACCAATAGATATTTACCGAAAACGCTCTGGGAGTTCCTCATCGGTGGTCATGGTGAAGCACGTGCAATGACTCAGCAAGGCGCTTGCTCTGCTGAGGTGATGTTGGTCGTGTTCAGTCAGAGCGCGTCAGACTACCACTTCCCTTGTGATCGCCCGTGAGGGGTCCGAAACTGGTGCCAGCTTATTTGTAGGGGCACATCATGGAATACGTGAGTACCAGTACAAGATGATTTATTTTAACAAACTAACAGTGGTTCTAATAGGACCACGAATTGTTTGAGATGTTCGACCTGTCTCCTCAGGGGTTTCCTTGGACTGAGGCTCGCCGAGATGTCATCATACGGCGAAGAAATGAAGATATGGACGAGGAGCTCTTCTTTGACGCCCTTTTGAAACTCGCCGGAATCGATGCACACTCGGTTTACCCTCCACGCGATGTACCAACTTTCCACCACCTCGTCAACGCTATCCTCAACACCTCCTGGGATGAGTTTCAGCAATCGTGCCTGATCTATTATCTCCTGCGTCATTGGGAGGATGGCCGTGAGAAGCCGTTTGCTCAAAGCAAACTGTTGCCTCCTCAGTTTATGTTCGTTTCAGACGCTTATTATTTGCTGGACGTGGGTCGGTCTGAGGTACGCGCCTTAATTGCTACGTTCAACTCGGTAGCTGACCAAACAATGCAGGAGGCCGTGCCGTATTTGTGCGACAGCCGTGTGCTTCATGAATTTACTAGCAAAATCATGAAGACCTTGTCTAGCATCTCAGAACCAATGGTTGCCTCCAAATCCTTGTTACGTTTTGTCCGGATTGCAAAGCCAACTCTCGACAATGCAGAAGACCTGGACTTGTACGTCAATGCCTTGTGCTACTCGAACATCACGGAGGCCTGGCTCTACCAGAGATCGCTACCGGAGGATACACCCGAGCGGGAGAGGCACATTTCTAGGATTATCATGTTCTGTTTCCATCGTGAGTCATTGCGACAGTCCAATTGTATGTCTTTATAAAATTTTGTGGCAGCTAAACCTCGACCTGAACCGCTCAAAACGTTACTGGGGTTTCCATTTACCGCTTATGAGGATTGTGTTGTGAAGACCATGGCGCTTTCTCCACCCGACATTCTCTCAGACGCCAGCGTTGCTATCTTCCAAAATATGATTAGCGTGCGCCTGATTCATTCAGGACACTACAGCGAAGCTATCCAACTCGATCGTCAATTTGCCAACGCAGGCACCTTCACCGGTCCGGCCGTCAAGGACGCCTCCGCTCGCCGCAAGGAGACTCTCGAGGAACTCATGGGCGTCATTCCGGTGGTCCAACGTCGAGTGCTAGAGATGGAATTGAGGAGCAAGAGGCCGAAGCCAGGAAAGGGAAAGGGCCCCTTATACACGGATATGCCAACGGCCATACTAACGGAGATTTGGCGATGTCATGGGAGCATATCAACGGCTCGTCCTCGATGATGATTGACCCAATGCGGTCTCCGCCCCGGAACTCTGCCCACCCTTCATCCTCTTCGATGACACCATTGACGGCGTCGGCGGCTTTCCGACAAGCTGGCTCTAATACCGCTGTCCTCAAGGCCTTTGTCCACACCTCTCGTCTTGAAGGCTCGCCTTACCTTTTGACGAGATCTGGCAGCTCGACTCCAATTGCCGCTTTGGCGAGTGCCAATAGTCCCTATGCGCGTACAACGTCTTTGGGCCAAAGATTGGGGTCGCAAACCACTGGGAGCCCAGCCCCTTCACGTCGGCCACGCGCCTCATTCGGATCGTATCCTGTTCGCAGCGCGGCATCTACACCAGTGGCTCCACTTGCAACCCCTTCAGCTGGTGTTGCATCCAAACCTATAACCCGCCCCGCATTCAACATCCAGGCTCCGACAAACGCAAACAAAGTCACCTCGCGACCGTTTGAATCTACCAATCAACGCCAAATGCTACACCCAAACCATTTACTAACCCTCTCTCGAGCGCAACAGCCAGCGGATCTGAGGTTCCCATACGCAGAGTTACACCCGTCAAGCGTCCATTTGGGGGTTCAGGAGGTCCGGGCGACAGGACAACTCAGTCCGTTTTGGGAGAAAACGGCCGAGGCGGTTGGGGCAATATTCCAGCCCCAGAACTCGCCGACGCCGAGATGTACTACGACGATGGGTTGGATGAGGACTTTGTTATCCAGCCAGCACTTTCGCGCCCTCGCTACAACCCCCCTGAGGTTGAACCCGAGCCAGAGCATGAGCCTGAAGTCGAGTTGGAGCACGAACACGAATCTGAACAAGAACATGATCATGGACATGAGACTCAAGAGGACGAGCCTGAACCTGAACCTGAAACCGAGGCCTCCCCACCGAAAACTACGCGACCACCAGGCGTCGAAATAAGGAAGCTCCGCCCATGTCAACGAAATCCACAGACTCATACCTTCCTGGGGCGTTCCCAAGCTCTCCACGGGTCACCGTTCTTCCCTGGCTCCTTTTGAGGAACAAGAATCCCCTAAAAAGTCCACTGGTCGACGGAGCACACGGGGGCGGGTGTCACGCGCAAGTAGTTGCTGCCACTGACGATGGAGAGGACGAGCCAAAACCACGCCGGTCTAGTCGACTCTCCCACGTACCTGAATCGTCGCCGCCTCCTCAGTCTCCCCCACGAACAACTAAAACATCAACTCGAAAATCAAAAGGTGGAGCTACGGGTGCAACCAAAGTTAAAACACGGCGCCAACGAGATGCTATTCCAGAAGAGGCTAGTTGATACCTAATAATGCTATCCTAATTACTCTCACGGTAGATGTGGACGCGTTTTCAGCCTTTGTTTTCTTTTTGAGTTAATCAAGTTTCCATTTCTACTCAAATGCGACGGTCCCTACAAAAAACCAATATCATGGCTGAGAATCGAGATTCTATTTTAAGAGTAGCTGCTACCGTTGACCTGCACGAGAGAATTTAGTGGAGAAGTAACCATCAGATAGCGAAGCACTAACCTTATCCTTGATAGCGGATAGATACTGTGCATAACTCGGTGTTTGGTCTGCCCGGTCTTGTATCAGCATACTCAACGCCCACATCCGCAGCGCTGGGTCTCCGTCCTCCTTCACCACATACAGATGCGGCCAGTACGGCCCGCGCCTCAGCACCCGCGTCTTCGCGATCACCGCGTTCAGTCGCTCCGAGAAGTCGTTCTCCAACGTCGGCAGCGTTTGCTGTTCCACCGTTCACATGTCAGCCTCGACCCCACGCATGCGCATGTCTATCACTGACCTTGCCTCCTCGCAGCGTCTCGTAATTGGGCAAGTCGAACACGTCCATGACGAGCTGGGGCACAGCTTCTCGTCCGACCCAGAGGAACATGTTCTGACCGTCTTCGATGAGGAAGAGACCGTGTCGCTCGAGTCGCTCACTGGTGAGAGGGAGACGAGGGGGCATGATGATACCATGCTCGCCTACAGTTCCGCACTCGGCCGGCATGTTGTGCAGCGAGTAAAAGGCAGGGTGGATATATGCCATGAGCTGCTGGGATGGAAGACTGGTGAGGAGAGCCTGCGCATATGCACGCAAATCAGGAGGGATCTGTGCGCTCGCCCTCAAGCCAACCTTTAGGTGAGATTAACCGTTGTTAGTGCCGAATCACATATGCGTCCTTAGTTTCCGGCTCACATGTTTTAGTAAACCCAGGCATAGAAGTGGTAGGAACTTCAGGTTTTCTGATATCGCTAGCTGGGCGCTTGCACCACTACCCGCAGCCGTCATCGTGCTCTTGTACGTGCCCAGGATGTCGACAAGCTTGTTCGTCACAGCATCGCGGGCATCATCCAGCTTGGAGGAGAGCGAACGCTCAACAGCCTTGTTCGCGAGATAGGTAGCAATAGCAACCTGGTCGGCGGACGCATACAGCTCCGACGCACTCGATGTGGTTGGGATGGCTAGTGTGATAACACGGACGCGTCGCTCCCCTGCATCAAGGGCAGATAAGGTCGAATGTTACACAGCAGCGAGAATTCGTAAACCCACCAAATGACGTGGTATAGAGAATGCCCGTCTGCATAACCACAAACGGCGTCGTGAGATTCTCCTCGATTTGAACTTCAACCGCATAGGATTGATCAAGAGGAATAGCGGGGAACGCAAGCAAGTCCGTTGAGCGAACAAAGAAGTTGCCATGGAACTGTGCCATTCGTAGGCCTTGAAACGGGATGTATGAGTACTAGCAACATATAATCGAGAAGACACGCACCGCGCGAAGCACGGATGCGAACAAGGCCCTCCAAACCGATGGGGCTTCCAATAACCTCCCCAAACTCGTGCGCGAATTTGAGAGCATCCTCAGCTCTACTAGCATTGAAGGCTGGATAGAAATAGGTTTGTCCCGAGGTATAATGTGGAAGGCAACCTACAAACAAGACTGGTTAACACCAGGGAAAATGGGACATCAAGCTAGGGACACACCAAGGGTTGCGATATCCGTATAGAACCGCTAAACAAAAACATATCCACCGAAATATTGGCGCGGGAGCAGTCAACTGAAAACGTCTTGTAGAAAGCCGAGGCTGGTTGCAATAAGCTTGATTCCTGTGGCCACGCGTGAGCCCATCGAACAGAGTCTGTTGTGAGCACAATTACCTTGGGTGTTCCGAGGAGTTTCGGGTCTTCACGTGGCTTCAAGGCACCCTCACCCAAAGTCGGGAGCGACGAAGACATTACGATTATTTTACCTCCGATTGTATGCTACTCGGACCGAGCAGTCAGGCGCGGCATCTCTTTAGATTGAATCTGCGCTTACCGTAAGCTTGTATGCGGCTTGCAGTGCAGGCCCGAGCGCGCTACCGATTGCGTGGGCATCTTGGAACATGTCACTCAAGCGCCCAAGTAGCGCTTCAATACCTGCACGGGCCTCGGTAAGGTTAATGAGGAGATCCGTTGGCTTGGGCAAGAAAACGTCTTCAAGGTCAGAGACGACAAGTAGCGTAACGTCGGTAGAGCCAGGCTATTTCGCAAGGATAATCGGTGGGTCGTAGTCACCATCGAAACAAGCGTGAAGAGACATACCGCAATGCTGAAAAAGTGTAGTGCGACATCGAACCCAATGATCGCGATCTTCGTCCGATCGTCCGCGTTTGGTATCCGATCCAGCGACTCGAGTATGGCTCGTGCTGCAGTCGCAACCATCCCGTTTTGCACCGCCGCATGCGATACATCGATCAAGAACGCGTATACAGGTGGCTGCGGCGGTCGCACCATGTACTCGGTCGGTGCGACAAACTCGACGACCGAGTGGTTGAGCTCGTAGCGCGACCATCGGTCTGCGGGCTGGTTGCGCTGCTGATCCCAGTCGAAGAGCTGAGGTACCTCGTTGCTCATGTTACACATGCAACACTTCCACCGATTGCCTCCATCAATGAACTGGACATATGGATTGATGTATGTGCGGCAGCGGCGGCAGCGCGCAATGACGGTGTCGGAAACCAATGGTACCTCTTGATCATGATCTATTTCGCGGACGGAGCGGAAAGGAGTGATAACCAAGGCGAACGGGAGCTTAGTTTTAGCAAGTAGAGCATTTGTAGTCGGGATGGCGTTGATTGTGCACCGCATGTAGGAAGGGTCTGCGTTGGACAGTGGAGATGGTGCGATGGCAGCATTGGGAGGCAGATGAATCTCCGGAGGAGGATTGGTCAATTCGTTGGGATCGAGATAGTTTCCAATGATATTGGTCGTGTGAAGTCCGTACTGTGAACAGTCAGTTGACACAGCTATGGGGCAAGAATCGTGTTACATACTCCTTTTTGTCCAGCGATGCCCATCTGGGAAAACTGGTCTACCATCTGATTCACCTGTTGGGCGTACGGAGGCTGGTGTTGGCCATAAGCCGGCTGGGTAGGAGGTTGAGCAGAATATCCAGCATCCTGACCATAGTAGGCTGGCTGCGCTGGTTGTGACTGATCGACACCTGGTGTAAAGAAGGCGGAGGCATGCTGAGGGACACCCGAAGGATCGACATAACCATGCGGCTGCATTGGAGGCATATCACCCCCGCCAGAGTATGCTTGTGTCTGCTCGGCAGCATATTGGCGACGTTTGGTGCGTGGCCCACCATGAACCTGAGGCTCTTGGAATTGTTGTGGGTCGGCTAGAGGTGGCTCCCATTGCGTATGTCCAGTCTCGGTCTCTGAAAAGCACGAATATTAGAACTTCATGCGGGCGGGGGAAAAAAATGAAGATAACACACGGATAAACAAGGGGCGTTGATGCGTCTCATCCCTGCAAGATTGAGACTCAATGCTGGGCAAGAGTGCTTGAGGCTAGGACGCACCATTGAGATATCCAGCCAGGAGGTAACTGCTGTTGGTCGGCCATAACTAAAATGAAGATGAGAAGCTACGTGTCAGAATGCAATGCGGATAGAGGTTCCGATGGTCCTGTTTGGTTGTCTAGCGCGTCGCGTGCAGAAACGTTAATACTTCCAGAGATTTCTGGCGCGTCTATCGTGGTCAAGGTACAGAGGCAAGAATAAACCAATACGTGTTCGATTCCTGATGCTGAGAGAGGAGCAATTGCAAATTGCCGCATCATATCCAAGCGCGACTAAGGTTTTCAAGACTAAATGGCCATAAGATTGAAATGTGCAATAGCAGAATATCGTCTACAATATAACAGTCGCACATGAACCCGCCACCAGGATGAGCGCGACCATCTAACAAACACTAGTACAAGCAACAGCGGAGGAAAAAGAACAAAAACAACGCCCAGCTCTAGAGTTACTTGCTACCTGCCGTCTTGAAGGCGACCAGGCCACCAAGGGCAACCGAGTAACCTGAATTACAAGTCAGTGGACAGCTTGGCGGACTATGCACAAGGACCTACCAAATACTTGCAAGGGAGTGATTTCGTTGCCGAACAAAATGACAGACCCGGAAATGAGGAGAATGTCTTTGAAAACACCAGCCAGAGTCAGAATGAGACCACTGCCCGCTCCAATCAGGAATACGGCGGCGACATTCAGAAGGAAAGCAACCAGGGCGTTCGAGATAAGGATGAAGGGGCCGAGCTCTGCAAGATGGTAGAAAGGTTCCATGCCCTCGGTGAATGGCAAAATGAGCAGGTTGATGGCGGCGCAAACCTGTGATTGAATAAGTAATCAATCAATTGAAATTTTACCGGTACGCACCGGCGCATAGTAGTGAAGGGAGACGAGAGGGTCCATTTTCATGCCATGGAGCAACAGTTGAATCATAACAAGACGGGACGCCTCAAACTGGTAACCGCAATCAATGATCGCCCTGTTACAGAGCTTGAAACTAACATACCACCACAGCAAGTGCCTGAATGGAGAAGCCAAACATGTTAAACTCGAGCTCGCCGTAGCTCGCGAGGGAGACACCTCCGGAGATCATGCAAACAATGACGACCAAGCGACGATTGGGCTCTTGGATGCGGAAGGCGAACGAGATCAGGAGGATGGCAACGGGAACGAAAGCCTGGTTAAATTAATTAGACCCGAGTAGCGGAGGATTCGCCATTCAACGAACCTTGAGCATCTGAATGTAAGAAACACTGAGATAGAGATAGGCCTTATTGCTCATGATCAAGCTGCCGCTGAACAAGAGCCCAATGGGGAGGATCGCGCGAACGAAAATATCCTGGGTCATGTTGACATCCTTGGCACCGTCCAGGAGATTAGTGGTCTGTTGCAATACACGTGTACCGATGGCCTGACGAACATATGAGCTCATAGGTCCCCGGGCTCAGACGGGTAGGGCTCACCGCGAAAAACAGATGGAACGTCACGAGGAATACCGGGAACTTGAAGTTCAGAGTGTTGTACAAGTAATTGTTGTACATGATCACCGAGGAACTCAGAACGATCCATACTGGAATGATCATGGCTGCCGAGAGCTGTGGTAACTATGAATAAAAAAAAAAAGCCATACGATCCGCGCACAACCCGCACCTTGGGCTTAGGCTTTGTGGTGACGACCTCGACAGGGGTCTTATCGGCCGGAAGGAGCGGGTGCGACACCTCGTCGAGCTTCTCGGACATCGCAGCAGGGGCGGTGGATTCCTTGTCTTGGTTCGAGGACATCTTGAAGAGGGTTTGTACTAGGTGTGTATGTGGTCGAGTCTTGAAAGTCACAGGTAGGCTGTGGTATGACGGTAAGCACGCGCGGAACCCCCGAGGACGGAATTTTCACTCACGAGCGTCAGGAGGCGAAGAGCCGGTAAACGAATGAGTCTAGATAATAGACAAATGGAATTCACGAAGAAAGCCAAGGGCACGAGGTGCTGATCAGACCGATAGCCCAAAGCAGGACGGGATGAAGAACGTACGTGGATTACGGGGCGATATCACTATTTATGCGGTGGTTGTTCTATCTGGGTGCCGGTCCTCGGCCACGAACACGCTATAGACCCTGCTGACACAGCAAGGGACGGTCTCGGCAATTGCAATTATCATTGAATGCGCACAATCAGCGTAAACCTTCCGGATCGACAACCAGCCCAGCAATGTGGCTACCACGTCTCCTTCAGCCCAGCAGCAGCTTCCACGTCGTCTGCGTTCAGCAAGTCCACCCCGAGCGACTCGAGTGTCTTCCACACATAGTCCCGCTTTGATATAGGCCAACCCGGCGTCTCCCAATAGCGAACCTGCCCAGATTAAATACATGACGTCGGCGCAGACCAAGCCGAGAGCACGTACCTTGACACCCGCAGCATGGGCGCCTTTTACCTGACTACCAAGGCTCGAGAGCTCTGAATCAGTAAACGTGCTGCCGGACATGGCTGCGCCAAGGGCGCTGGCCAGAGAACCTGATGCGATCACCACCGTGGATGTGTCGTATTGCCCTGGCGAGCCCGAAGTGAACGCGGTGATCGGCGCGTCATAGAATACATCCCGGTGTGGCGTCGAGTAGGCCTGGATTTGCGAAAACGGGGTGTTCCCGGTACCAATAACAGTGACAGCACCCGATCTGAACGCTCCGGCCTCTTTGTCCCAGTACGAAAGCCAGCCACCATCGCGAAGGGGTGCGAGTTGCTTGATGACGAGCGGCCAAGTCGCATTTCCGTCCGTCTTGACGTCAACAAACAAATACAACGTTTGACCCACCGTTGTGTCGAAAACACCGTTTCGGGTATCGTTCGTATTGGGAAATGAGGTTGATGGGTTTTGCTGTTTGAGAATGTCCAAGATCGGTTGGACGTAAAGGGTCGAAAAGGTACGTTTTTTCGATAGTGAGGACGGATCGTGCCCAACCTGTCCGCCCAGAACCACCCCACGTCAGAGTCATTTAGGCTTCGTCGGTCTTGGCGTTGCTTACGAAAAGGTCATTGTCCCACATCCAGACATCGGCCTCTACTGAAACGGCCCCAACAGAAATAGCGCTCAACAGTGGAACATCGCGCCAGTAATCGTTGTGAGAATCTGTAATGCCGCTAATGAATACAATCAAACACCGCCGGAATCGAGACTTACGTATACCCTTTGGGATAATCCCCCTGGTGAATTGAGTAGGATAGGTTGCCTGTGGCTGATTCTTCCAGTCTGTAATAGCCTCGCCGATATTTTTATATCCCCACACTGGCGTAGCAGATGAAATAGCCAGACCAGCAACCCCCATTTGAATCAACGAAAAACTCGGTGGCCACATTATGAGACCGGCAATAGCAAGCAATACAAGTGGCAAGAGGCGAACCAGCACTGATGCACTCTGAGTGGGGGGTTTTCGTTTTCCCCTTGCGTTCCTGATTAGCGTATAAGAAGAAAGTCCAGGCTCGGGTGTGCGCGAAGTTCGCCTGCTAGAAGCTACAGGTGCAGGTGAATCTGATCGAGTGAAGGAACTGTCCATATGGGTGTGGATTCACCAGTCTTCACAGGCGTTTGTATTTTCAGCACAATCGAGGGAGTTTCTGGGATAAATGGCTTGGCGAGTTCGCAGGCCTCCAAGTCCTCGAATCGGAATGGATGGAGCACAAACGTGGTTTTACGTAACAAGGCATGCACGAGACATAACTTCAGAGTGGGCGCTGAGCGCTAGGCACAATGCTCAAATTAACAGGCAAATTCATTGTATATTCAGGTTCAAAGAAGCCCGCGATGCATACGAGACTGCCTAATGGATAAAACTTTGGGAGCCAGCCGCCTTTTCAGTGATACGATCAACTGGAGCATCGGCTGCGTTTGCAGCCGGTAAATCCAACCTCTCGCTAACATCCTTCTGGAGATCTCTCGAGTCCCCCTTGAACCCAACAAAGTATATGCGGTTTGTTTCACCTTCCTCGGTATCGGTCTAATATAACCAATAGTAAGTATGACAAATAGGAATAACGAAGCCGCCTACCAGAAATAGCGTCAATGCAATCACATTAGTGAATGCCGAAGCCTTGACGGGGTATTCAACGACGCCAGGCTCCCCCTGCATTAATGCAATGTCTTGTTGAGGCCTGGTAGATTCAGCCTCGGCGAAATCCAACCCGGCTGGATGGTTCGCGTAGACGCGTAATCTTCGAGGTTGTGCTTCGCCGCGTGCTACATCAAGTACGTGTCGGCAGAGGAACTCTCGGGAAAATGCAAATGCATACCTGTTTTAAGAAGGATGCTCCGTACTCGGACGTTCCTTGAAAATGGGACATGGAGTATAAGCTAGATCAAGGCAACTATTCAGAAGACATTCAATATATGAGTTACAGCCATATAGTAAACATACTTGCCTCATCATCTACATTCGTTTCACACCACTTGTCTATACTATCTCGCTCGTCCCAAGGCTTGATAACCTCTTTAGCATCTTCCGGAACGCTGAGATTAAGGCCATGCACTTTGTCTCGATCGATAACGCTGAATAAATTATTGGCGACAGAGGATTGAGCATCAGAGAGGAAATTTTGTACAGAATCTGTGGGACGAGACATTCTCAAGTCTATACGGCTTCAAAGTTCAACGATTATGGTCGCGGTCAAGTTTACTTGTATTGGGAGCCGCAAACAACATACAACATCTCGTGACTTGACGATCACATTGTGAAATCATTTGGCTCCCTCACTGAACCTAGTCGCTGTTGGAGCCTGGCAGGGGCGGAATGTCTAAAGCCATTTATAGAGCTGCCACAGCTTTAAGACAAAGCATACCACCCAGAGCCTTTGCCCGCGGAAACTCGTCTTCATCCTCGCCCTCGTCGGACGACGCACCCCCCAAGAAGGGACCAACAAAACATAACACAATCTTTCCCTCTCTAAACTATGTTGACTCGTTCCCCGATCTGTCAAAAGGCGACGCTATACTAGACGAAGGTCGCACCCGAGTGTTCCACAACGACCCTCTGGCTCGCGGGAAAACACTCACCGTACAACTTTTCAATACGCCCCCGCCGATTCCCAGCGCACCCCCACCCCCCGCCGAACCCTCTCGTCTTTCGAAAAGCCCGTTCTACGATGAGCTCACACGTCTGCACCGATATCCACTCATTACCAAGCGTGTCGTGCAAATGACTGGGAAAGGAAAGCAGCCTAGCTTTTATTCGCTCGTGGTCGTCGGAAATGGCCGAGGGATGGTGGGCTACGGAGAAGGAAAAGACACCAACGTCCCTCGAAGCATTGACAAGGCGTTTGTTGCGGCAGTAAAGAGCATGGATCGGGTCGACCGGTTTGAGAACCGAACATTATGGGGTCGATTGGAGGGCAAGTTTGGGGCGACTCATATTATCATGCGCGCTCGTCCTAGTGGACATGGGCTGGCCTGCAACCCTTATATTCATCAAGTACGTAAACTCGAGTCCTTGTACTACATTTGATTTACTGGTTTGATAGGTGTGCAAGGCAGCGGGTATCGCCGATATTTCGGCCAAAGTTCATGGGTCGAGAAATGGTAAGATCGATTCTTAACCATCAGTTCTAGCGTTTTCACCCTTGCTGCGCCAGGTATGCAAATCGTAAAGGCAACAATCAGGATGTTGCACGGAGGCCACGCCCCAACAGGCATGGGCGATGGTGTAGGGGGCAAGGGCAAACGAGAAGAAGCAGGTGTAGGGATGCGTGGTCGGGAGGCAATAGAGCGCGAACGAGGCCGTGTATTGCATGAGGGAAGTTCGTACCTATGATCGGGTCTGTTTCGTATCAATCAAAACACGCTTGATGGAATATTAAAAAGCGCGCAATTGTTCATTCAGTATCTTCACTATGAGACAATTATCCTAGAGTTACAGACAAAACCAGATAACCAAGGAAATGCACGACTCCGTGGGTATTATGTAACGTGAGTCGTAAGGATGGATGATATAGCACATTGGTGGATCGTAAGGCATGTAGGGGAACATAAGTGGCATGTAAGGAGAGAGCATAACGAGTATAAGGAATGTGGTTGATCATGTCAACTTAAAAGAAACCAGCAGTGACAGCCAGGCCTACAGAGCCATGGTAGGGGTGCTCCATGGATGGTGCTGTCTGGGATGAAGGGGAAGAAAGGCAACTAGAAGCGCCGCCAAACAGGGATAGTGTCAACTCGCTTGATGGAAGCACCTTTTTCTGACGAATTAACTGTTACCAAGGGTGAGCGAACCCTAGTTAATATACCGAAGCCAAAGACCCGTACCTTTTTTGTACCGGTCGTGAATGCCTCGCTGAGGTCCGCCAGTGGCAGCTCGGTGAGGTCGCGAGCCTTGCGATCTCCTGCAGTTTCAAGCACGGGAGGTAGCTCCGACCACATGGAATCGGGTCGGGAACGGGGAGGCGACGGCTGATCGACAAAGTCGGAATAGAGATCAAACTCTGGTTCGGCAAAGTCGGCCATGCTGGACGCGCTGAAACCGGCGATCAGGCACGGGGTGGGTGTCGCGGATGAAGTGGCCAGATGGAATGAGACTTCGGAGACTGGCAGAGACTAGAGAGATACGTCAGTGAGCGGCGTGCGGTGATCGAATGGATGTTAAAGTTTCATACCAAGACTGGCCAGTACGGGCTAGCGCGGAGGGGGTTGGCGGGTTTTGCCGGCCCGGGGGATACGCTACCGCCTCGGGGGGCTTTTGTGGCTTTGGTAGAAGCCTTGGAGGTGTTGTCCTTGCTCTTGATACTCAGCGCCTTCTTCGTCTTGTGCTTGGACGGGGGTGCACGCGCCAGGCCGGTGCTTGGGTCGACGTTCTCCTTATCAACGTCCAGCGCGATGGAGGTCGAACTGGAAGCCAAGCGGGCGTGGGGGCGTGTCGACGCCGAGGCGGATTTGAGCGATGCGAAGGTAGACGCGCGCGTGGTGGGTGCCACGGGGGGGTCCTGGAAGATCGTGAATGTGGGGGCCATGTCGTGGGGGGAAAACCAAGTGTCGTAACGGATGTGGGAGACGGCGTGCAGAAGATGAAAGGTCGTGACGAACAAGAGACGAGCGTGGTTGGGAGCCGGACTGAACATCAGACTGAACATCCGGATGCCCACATACCCAAACACGGCGGGCCATCTCGTGCGCGCCCACAATGTCACGTGGCATCAAGCCATCATGTCACGTTATCGATCGACGTCGCCCACGCCCTCTGCGACGACCATGAAGGTTCTTGTGACTGGTAGGCCCACACGCGCCTCGTGTCCGGCACGCACACAATAACGTCGCTTCAGGCGCTTCGGGCGTTCTCGGGTCAGCCATCTACAACGCCTTTCGAGCTGCACCAGACGGGTTCCAAGGCAAGTCCAGCGCGTTTACGTCAAACCATCCGTGCGACGCGGCATGGCGTCACACCGCGTCTGCGGCGTTCCCGTCATCACCTGGGCAGCGGGCAAGCCTCTACATGGACAAATACTAACTGGCTCCCAGTCAAAGGAACCGCGCATACAAGGCCATCCGAGAACATTGGTGCTATCGACTTGTGCAACAAAGAGGCCGTATCAAATTTGATCCAGACCTTCAAACCTGATTGTATGCACTATCGTCAGGCCCATTTCGGTAGGGGCTGACATTGGACATAGGGGTTATTCATTGTGCGGCCGAGCGACGACCAGACGTAGCAGCAAAGGTACGCGCAGTCTCGCGATACTCGGCACAATATTCAACCACACACAGAATCCAGCAGCCGCTCGAGAACTAAACGCAACCGTCCCTGCGACACTTGCTCGGCTCTCCGTTGAATATGGCTTTACTCTAATCTATATCTCAACAGACTACGTCTTTGACGGCACATCCCCTCCTTATGCTGTTGACGCAAAACCAAATCCCCTCAACCTCTACGGCGAAACAAAACTCGCTGGGGAGACTGCGATATTGTCCGGTTATGACGGCAAGCCTGGACAGAGGGTAGTACTTCGCGTTCCAGTCCTGTGGGTCGTTGATTCTGCCAATAAAGTCCATTCGCTTATCTGGAACTCAGGTATGGTCCTGCGCCAAACAACTCGGATTCTGCCATCAACATCCTGGTCGATATTGTAAAGGATCAAAGCGGCAAGACATACATCATGGATCACTACGCGACTCGCTACCCCACCAACGTTCTTGACATTGCTGATTTTCTCGTACGGCTTTCGGGTGAGTAAACGCTCGATTGGGACAGGACATTTATTCACCAACTCGCCAAAGCTCTCGATAAGCCTCTACCCCCAATCCTGCATTACAGCGGTCTGGAGCCTTACACGAAATACGAGGTTTGAATTATACGTCGATTCACTAACCGCACAGACTAACTCGCAACTTAGATCTGCCTCATCTTGGCGAAGATACTCGACGTGCCACATTCACACATCCAGCCGGATGCCGAAGCGCCGCCTCCATCTCAAGCCGCGTCACGACCCAAGGATTGTCAGCTTAGCCTTGATATTCTCGAGACCCTGGGCGTTGAGATAGGCGGACGTGATTTCGTTACTTGGTGGCAAGAATACTTGTCGTCTTGAGCTAACACGTTGGGTTAGGTTTGCTCCTGCTCTCACACCCGTGACGTAGCTACAATGAATTGAAGCGTGAAT
Organism: Ceratorhiza oryzae-sativae; assembly: GCA_030998015.1. Taxonomy (NCBI): domain Eukaryota; kingdom Fungi; phylum Basidiomycota; class Agaricomycetes; order Cantharellales; family Ceratobasidiaceae; genus Ceratorhiza; species Ceratorhiza oryzae-sativae. The sequence goes on along the minus strand of JARWMV010000232.1, from coordinate 2,490,915 downwards.
GCTTTAAGAACAAGAAAATGCTTGGATTTGTTGGCTGCGTATGCTACACAATTGCGAACTGAAAATACACAATCGACAAGATTGTTGCAGAGGTGACTGGTAAGAGCAGATTTAAGCGTCGCTGTCCTTGAGCTCCACATTCTTTGAGGAATAGTCAGCAGCAGAAATGGCAGCTGTGCAAAGAAATGGTTTCAGTTGTGCGGCATGGTGTGAACCTGGAAACCTACCTCGGACGGGCCAGGTCCAGTTTGGGGCTGCTTAGCAGATTGGCTACCACCAAAGTATTCTGTGCCAAAGGTTAAATACGTGAACTACACGCGTCTGTGATAGTGTACTAACGGGCACGCTGCTCAGAGTCCTTGACACCCTCAGGCAAAGGCTTACCGTCCTTGCTGGCGGCGCCAATAGGCTGGTGTTCGCCAGTGGCCTCGAGAGGAGGAGATTGGGTACCAGAAGCCATTGTATGGAAAAGTAGGTTTAGTATAGTAAACGGTGGTGGTATGGTTCACATTAGATCTTTTAGCTAGGCTTTTATATGCGCGTCTGGGGAGCTCAGATTGCTAGTCTGTGGTTCGCTGTGGGCGTCATACCAGCGTCATCGTGCTGACCATTGACCTCGCATGACATCCTCCACACTTCGGTTGGTATTTACCTAAGCCGAAGGCCTTAGTTTGCTCACCGTACCGAGCTGAGATCTGGGTATATGCATTGATGCAATGATGTCAGGACGAAGGTGAGGAGACTTTCGCGTATCTATCTAGGGTATTAGAAGCCAACCAGCATTGGAGTATACAGCCGAAGGCGAGATTACCACAAAGGGCCACAAATGTAGAAACGGTTGTAAATCAGGCAGAGCAAGAGGAAAACAACAGAGAAAAGACAAATGAATGACGCCATACACCCGCCTTCATCGAGCGCGATCGGAGCCAGAAAGCAACGCGTCGAATAATTTGTTCGCGGTCGATTCGTTCTTCAGCTGAACCATATATACGACACCCGTTCTCGCTCCGTTGTCACTAAGCTCGATAGCAATACCCAATCTTCCAACGCGCTCGACACCGTCCGTAAGGATGATCGTTGAGATCAGCATGTTCTTGCTCTTCGTGTCAGCTTCGACAACCAGCTGCTTAATGTTTGTGGGCATGGTATGGTAGAGCTTAAGCCGAGCGTTTCCAAGAGATTTCCATTGCTGATGCTGTTGTTGGAATAACACCTTGCATCTTGTTTCGCACGTAATCGATTGAGTAACAGGGCCAGACGGGCGTTCCTCAATGGGCGATTCTGGGGGGCTGACGTCGTATTCAGATGAGACTCCTTGGGACCCTGGTGCACTGCGAGGGAAATTGTTCTGGCTTGGCGACAGAATCGGCCCCGGTTGAGCAAAGGGAAGACGCGGCGGCCCAAATTCTGAGTACATGCTCGATGGTGCCGAACCTCCTGTCCGTATAACGCCTGGCATCCTTGGGACGGGCGGGAGGGGGCCATCCCGACCTTGTGCTAAGTAATCCGAATTCATAGACTTGGAAGAGGACTGTGACCTCAGTGGGGGGCCATGCGAATCACCAACCGAGGGTCGGCGAGGATCCTGGCCGGGAGGGCCCTGCCCAGGCATGCTAGCGCCTCTTGGAGGCGGCTGCCACTGGCCACCAGGTCCCATTGGCCCCCCACGATCTTGATTAATAGAGGGTGCGTGGGAGGTTGGGGCGGACATAGGACCAGGTGGAGGACTGCGAATGGTTGGAGGATATGGTCCAGGAACAGTACCAAACTCGGGTCCTCGCTGTTGGCCATAATTGGGAGACGGGTTAGAAGGGAGGCCCATTGGGCCTCTTTCACCATTAGGCGGTGCGGGGGACCGTGGGAGGCCAGGAGAGACCCCACTAGACGGGCTTCCCCCTACCGGTGAAGGAGATAGATTGGTGCGTATAGGCGCAACTGAAAACGGAGTTCAAGATAGGTCTAAAGTATTTACGAAATACTCACGGGTCGCGCCTCGTTCGGCACAATCTTGTATATCCCTCATAATCTGCTCGCGCATTTGCCTAGACTCCGCGTGGATCATCAAATTCTCCTTTTTCATGATCGTAAGTTGGAAAGCATTTTCTTCAAATGCTTGTCAGGACGTCTGATGTATGTCAAGTGTGATGATGAGTCCATACCCTGTCCGCCTGGTATCTCGGTAGTTTGAAGGTGCTTTCCGGCTAAAGGAGGATAGCACAACCACATGTCGGGTCCATCGGGTCCAAAATTCGCCTGTTCCTCGGGAGTCATCCTCTCGCAAATCAGAAGTAGATCCGTTGTAAGAAACAGATGTCCCCTGCGGTGTACAACTTCTATTCCAGTGACGCGTGGGGTGAAAAAAATTGTAGTATCAACGGAGAATTTGACGGTTCGCGTGAAGGGCAAGTTTGGCGGATTCATTTGCAGTTTGCAGTTCTGGATAGGATGCTTGTTTGTCTGTCCATTTAGCATCGAATAATCGAATGACATACCCTGGGTGTCATCGAGAATATATCCATAACTTTGTCTGTGCAGAGTTTTCGCTCGAGCTCCTTTGCTGGCATGAGCGAACCGTCCAGAGACGCAGGGCTAGCAGATGAGAATGTGGTGTCTCGAGACATCCTGCCACTGAGAGAATAAAGACACACTTGAGCACCTTGATAGAGTTTAGTCTACTAACACTTACTTGCTCGACATACTTTCGATTCGGCTGCCCATCGTTGAGGTGCTAATCCTTTCGCCATCGACAGGTCGTCTGAAAGCACTCGAGAGCGGTGCAATTTCTGGGCTTTGAACGCGTGATGGCGGCGCGCTTCCATTCGGGTGACCATGTCCGGGGATATTCGTATCTCGCTCCTCCGGAACTATCGTTGGAGCATCGGTGCTGTCGTTTCTATGAGGCACCGGAAGGGGTTCTTCGGCATGGAAAGACAAAGGTGGAAGCTGAAATGATGCAGGGGTGCTGGGGGTAGGCACTGGTTTCTCTGCCGTAACAGTTGACGAGACCGGTTGGGCCGGAGTTGTTGCCAAAGAGGCGCCGCGCTGGGGATGCGGGGCCGGCGGGGATGGCTCCCCGCCAAGAGCAGGAGCGTCATGATCGTCTGGGTTTCCAATGAGCCTTCCACGGTTGCTTTCGCACGTCGCGATGAGCCGGTCTAGCTTTTCGTTCGCACCGACCAACAAACGGTGATCTGAACGACCGGGGGCAGTCGTCTTCAGCAGCCTAGAGTATAGCTTCTTGTAGTATCGCAGGCGTTTTTCCGGAGCGGCAAAAAGCTTGTCCAGCGTCCAGTCTTGGGGTGGGTGAGAGGTAAGGACGCTGCCCAAATCGCCAAGTATACGTGCCAAGTTGGGGTTTTGTTGCACGGGACGCCAAGTATCAAAACCAGAAGCATAGGCATTAATGAACTTTGTATACGGTGGCTCCAAATCATCGATCTGGCAAATGTAAGTTATGAGTATTCGAGAGCAAGAAACGAGCGCACCCATCGCATGAGCAAATCTCCTAGAGCTTTGGGGTCGCTCGGGTTGGGGCCAATTTCTTTGAGTTTCTAGGATCGCAGGGCTTAGTCTATGGTTGACCCTGTTGTGAAGACAGCAATAGAACCCACCGTGTTCAACGCTCGATTGGCCTTGTACACTGCTTCGACCCCACGAAACAAGGTATCAAGTTCCTTGGGTGGGAAATTGGACCGAGACCACGCCGAGGCGACTTTCTAGAAGAAACGAGCCGAGGCAACATGCTTAACACGCACGTTCGACGTTGACAGGCTGAAATAACAAACTCACCCGGATGATGGATGACATTAGCTCCAAGTATTCCTTCTCCGTGTCAATAAGGTCGACCAAGGGGTTGGACTTTTTCGCCTTTCCACCCGACGCGGGAGGCGGATTGGAGCCCGAGGGAGAGCCAGCCTAAGGCGTGTTTCAACACGTAAACGTTTTTCGGTAAAACAAAACGATACACACAATGTTGTCGGCATTCAGGTGTTTGGGAGGAGGAGGCGCTCCATCCATGTTGCAGAGGGTTGGTTGGGCGTAGAATGAGAAGTATCGGTTACGATATGTTGCTCAGAAGGCAAGTATGGAATAGTATTAAAAGAGCCGGATAGTGTACGTTGCAGGTATAGGGGGCTAGTTCAAGCCGCAGACAGTCTATGCAAAGGTCGAAAAGGCAGAGGCAGCTGGAGGTGCAACAGACGCGTCTGCGGCGGGAAAGAGCAGAAATAAGAGGACAGGCGGTCAGGGCTGCCGAAAACGAGGAGGCAGCCTTCGGTGTCCAGACCCTAGATCACGTCACATGATCCCCGCCGCTCGTCCTGCTCGACCCGACCCCGTCTTGGCTTGCTTATTCTTCCAACCACGAGATACACACCATGGACACGAATCAAGTCCAAGTTGACCCCGGCCAGATCGACATCGACCTCGGGCACATCCATGTTCGCGACCCGGCTACTCGCGAAATCCTCAGACGACAGATGGAGAAAGGCAGCATCACACATGCGGATATTACTACGCTTCAGAAGTATCAGCAGAGCTGGGACTACTCGGTGTGTAGCCTACAGAGTCTTGAACCACATGCATTTATTGGCTTCTTAACAGAGGATTGGGCTCCTCGGTGGCGCTCTGACGACCTCGGTCTGGGGTCGTTTCATTCGCCAGCCGCCCCTGCCTATCGGGCGATTGTTCGGGCTGTCAACACTTGCCGCCTTTGTGGGAGCGAGTCTTGGTACAGGCTTTCAGGTCCGTGCAGGCATCCAGGCCGTTAATTCACTCGAGAATCCGGAGCGGTTCAAAAAGGCGCTAGTCGAGATGTCTAAAGAGGTTTTAGCACAGCGTCAAGCTGCGCTCAAACGCCCCCCTGGATCCCAGCAGCCTACGTATGCTCCACAAAGCGGCGAAGAAACCAAACTCGCCGATGGTTGGGATACAAGATCGACGCAAGCGACCGATCGACAACCTCCCCCCGGCTCTGGTGGGTATTCTGCAAGGTCTGGCATAAAAAGGAAATGTCATTTACGATGTCTTCTAAAGCCGCACCATCCGGCGACCGCTGGTCACAACTCCGTGCCCAAAAGTCGACGTCACAGCCGACTACATGGGACACAATACGTCAAACTCAAGAACGTGGTGCCGCCATAGCTGGCACACAAGACGCGCAGCCTATCGTCGAAAGCGACGAAGAGAAACGCAGGCGTCAAGCACAAGCCGAGTTTGACGCTCTATTAGAGCGAGAGAGGAAAATGGGTCAGGACAACACACCCGAACTGAAGTCTCGCTGGTCTTGAGCCCGTTCCTCATAGAGCTCGCAGCGAACCCTTCTCTCAAAATAACGAAGGCTATGGATTCTTTGAATTTTATATAATGCATTTATAATTCTCAGTAAAAGCTGAGCTGGAAGTATTGAGTTTCGGCAAAGAAGGTGGGCAAAGCCCCTCGCCACATTCAAGAAATCGGCACTATGAAATTTTGGCTTTCGAGAAATCCATTTCTGGGTGAGCGGCCTGGAACTTCTTGAGGGCCTGTTCCGAGTAAAGGCAATTAGAAGAGCTTGTATGCCTGAGTATCAATGGTCTCACCTCCATCTTCTTCTGTTCGTCTGAAGTTGGCTTGCCCATTTGCTGAGATGCGCATGTAAGCGCGCATTTAGCCTGGTAAAACTAGCCACATACCCTTTGCTGATTATCATACTAGAGGGAAGATTCAAAATAAGCACTGTCTCCTAGATATTATTTTATGATATGCGAGAGCGTACCATCATCTTCTCGACCATGCCGCTACAATTCGGAGTCAGTCAAGGTTTACAATGACATGGTCAGCCTACTCACCGGGTCTCTCCATCAAGGTCGCTTAGCTTGCTGTTACCTGGTTGAATCTTACGTGTGTCGAGCTTGGGATGATGTGTGAGCACATTCTCCCACCACTCCATCTTGTTGATCTTTTCGAGGTGGATAAGCAGCATGCATTGGTCCTCTATTGGGGTTTAAATCATTATTCGGTGGCAAAATGCGCAGTCAATAGGTGCTTGCCAACAGTCCAAGTGCTCTCTTCAATCTTGATCTCCTTGCAGAGCTCGCCTGTGAGAATTGGCTCTTGGCCCTTCAGCCCCGCAGACAGGCTCTTCTTGCCAATTTTAATGACAAGATCCCTAGCGCGGGTGCCCTTGGGTAGAGGAACAGACACATCTACATCACCGAGCTCCTGCTTCCATCGGTATGGCAATGCTAACGCACGGATCAGAGGTATGAAGCCGAACGACTAAAGGCGCTTACTAGCTTGTTCTGCTTCCTCCTTTGCCTTTAGTTCCTTGTCACGGATCTCGCGTTCTTCATTCGAGAGTTCTTCATAAGGCTTCCCCTTTTCTTCAACCTTGGGTTGCTCCTCTTCAGTAACTTCCTCGATGGTGGGCATAGTCGCGGCTGGGTTTGGGGGATTCGAGTACGCGCTAATGCAATGTGGCTGTTGGGTCCAGACGAGATAGGTTGGCTTGCGAGTGTTTGTTGTATTAGTCAGCAGGTGGATCGCCTTCATCCCTGACGCTATCTCCACCTCGTCTGCGCGATACCTCCTGTCACTCGAGTCGCAACTCACGACCGCTCACTATTCAAAGAACTTGAACATACGAACGGAGGATGGCAGAAAGGGGCGAATGGGCTGACTATGGGGTATGTTCCTCGTTTCGTTCGCCACACCGGTCGGCGCGCTCACACCCAACAAAGTTGGTCCGCGGCTCTCTTCACACTTTGACGGTCGACAAGCTCAAGAGTATCTTCACACATATCGAGGAGGAGCTGGGTCATAAGCTCAGCAAGCAGGGCAACAAGGGTTTGTTGATCGATCGCCTGCAAAAGTTGCTCGAGAGCTTCCATGTGCAAAGGCTTGAGGAATCCTATTCGGTCGCAAAAAACATTATTCAGAGTGTTCGCTCGACGGGGCAGTAAGTAGTGTGGGTCAAGTGTTGTATTTCGTACCTTATTTGAGCCCCTAGATATCAACCCAACCATGCCTTTCGACCTGCGTTACCGACCGGAACTTACCCAGCGACCGCGCGGTACCCTTATCCCGGTCTTGCCTCCAATCACACCCCCAGTCGAGCCGCGTACAACAATCCCTATGCACCTTCGAACCTTGGAGCGAGCACAAGCACATCAGCGCTCAATGGTTTGAATGGCCTGGCCAATGGCGCACAAGCGAATCGACGTGCGTATACAGCCTCCCTCGTGTACTCAATCTAACCTGCATATGACCAGAAATACGGTTCAAGCCATCCCCGTTTTATAAGGTGGAACAGCCTCTGGGCACTCTGACGATGTGCCAAGGTGCGTTGCAATCAGATGTCTCGATTTAGACTGACACCGTTGTTGTCAGAAAATAAGGACGCGACGGATCGCCGCTCGCAATCATTCGTCTTCAGCCTGTCCCAAGAGCAGTCGGACAAGTTGCAAAATTCGTGAGTCGTTTGTAGTCCCAGCACTCTAAGCTTCTAATTCACTTTACCGCTATTAGGAAGCGATATGAAGTACGCTTGTATTGTACTTCATCGTCGCACTATGACCCCAATTCGTTCCCCAACAACGCCCTCGTTCCAATCGAATTTCCACCAACGTGCGAAATTCGGGTCAACAACAAAAACATCAATGCCAATGTTCGTGGCCTCAAGAAGAAGCCTGGAACTGCCCCGCCGCCCAATTTAACTCCATATATGTCTACTGCTCCCGGCGTAAATTGCAAGGTTGAGCTAGTATATGTTAACAACGTGACGCCATTTTCCGCCAAGGTGGGTGATTGTTCATGCATATCTTCGTCGTACCTAACTTTTGAACCAGAAATTCTATATGCTCGCGCAACTTGTTGAAACTACATCTGTGCAAGAAGTCGTCAGGAAGCTCAAGGCTGGGAAACAGCGGTCGAAAGATGATGTCAGGGCAGCCAGTGCGTCTAAATCTATTTTTATTATTCTGTCCGTACACAAGGCTGTTCGTCGTAGTGAAACAAAATTCAACCATCGATGCCGATATTGAAGCCGGCCCACAGAAGATGTCACTCAAGTGCCCGGTATGTATACGCGCATATTACCTTGACGTCTCTAATGCTAGCCTTTAGGCGAGTTATATTCGTATCAACACACCGTGCAGGTCTTCAACATGTGTTCACCCTCAATGTTTCGATGCGGAAAACTGGTTTTCTATGATGGAACAAACAACGACTTGGATGTGCCCGGTTTGTGATAGAACACTAAACACTGAAGAGTTGATCATCGACATGTGCGTTGTTATTTTACGTTTATCGGCGTTTGCTTACACCTTCAAAAGGTACTTTGACGATATCCTCAAGTGTACGCCCGAATCTGTGGAAGACGTCATCGTCGAAGCTGACGGTGAATGGCACACCGAGGACGACAAGTACGGATCGCCTAGTTGGATGGCATTAGCCGCCAGCAGGCCGCGCCCCATCGAGAAAAAGATCAAACCCGAGCCAGACACGAAGCCAATCAGGCAGGACAGCATGGACAAGCCTCGCCCTGGCGAGCTGTTTGTCCTCGATTCTGACGATTCTGGTGATGAGGCGCCGGCACCTAGGATGCCAAATGCGGTCGCTGATAGTGGAAGGATCAACGGTTCCTCGAGTGTGCCTCCTTCGCGACCTCAGGCCCAAGGAGCCGTGATCGATCTGACACTCAGCTCGGACGACGAGGGACCTCCGGATCCGCCGCCCCAACGGGCAGCTCCACCAGTGGCGCCGGCCCGTGAGGCTAGCGTCGGAGCACTGAAACGAAAAGAACGGGCTGCCACACCTCAAGATTCAGCCTGGAAGCGACCCAGGGTTGAGCATCCTGCCAACGGATTTGTGGGAGGACAAGATGATCGAGTGCTGCCGCGAGAGGAAACTGGTTCGGTACGCTCAAACAGTCGCCCTCCGCCTTCAAACCAACTCTCGCATCCTGCTTACTCCCACACTACGTCTTCGTCCGCGCCCTCGGGACGCCAACCCGACTACCCCGGTCCGGCTTATGGCTACCAACCGCACCATGCCCCTCACGCGATGCCCCCGACCAACGGATACGTCAGGTATGGTCCCCACAGCTATAACGGACGATATCCGGGCTACCCGGCTCCTTATCAGGCGCAAGCAGAGCCGCCGCTACCATTTATGTCCAATGGACGAGGGCATCCGTCACTCCCACGTCCTCACTCGAATTCCGGCCCGGCGCACAACAACACCAACCGGGGTGACCCGTGGTTTTAAAACTTGTTTAATATTCAATTCTTGCATCCCCGCGTCTGTCGCCCTGCAATGTCCTGTCGCACTAGTCTCCTATATAAATTTATTTATGTCATAAGCTCGAACACGATGTCGCAGCGATGTTCCCCGCACCACACCTCAAGTGCCTCGCTAAAGAAGGGTGTCCATCCGAGTCGCGCCGCTCCCCGGCTGCCCGGAACTAAATTTTTTACGTCCGATTGGTTATTTAATCAGGCTGGCATTGCTCACGACGCTTGCTCTCAACCCCCACTCCTCATCCTTAACCCCGTGTTCGGGCCTCTCTAGCATCCAAAAGCTCCGTTCGACCGTAGCACGATGGCCGACATCAAGCAGCGCGTCAAGTCGCCGAAGGACTTCGCGGGTGCGTTTCCTCCAACCCTGACTTTCGCGTCGATTATATTAACGCGCGTGACCAGTCGATTTCATGATGGGTGGTGTCTCTGCGGTTCGTCCGAGTGCAAATCGTGTCTCTTTCGCGTTCTAAATAGCCCAATGTAGGCCGTCGCCAAGACGTCTGCTGCCCCCATCGAGCGTATCAAGGTACGCGTCTTGCACTGGATGCACCTTCCCACGCTCATCGCCCATTCTCCAGCTCCTCATCCAAAACCAAGATGAGATGATCAAGCAAGGTCGTCTCTCTCACCCGTACAAGGGCGTTGTCGACTGCTTCAGGCGTACCTACGCCGATGAGGGCATGGTCTCCCTCTGGCGTGGTAACACGGCCAACGTCATCCGTTACTTCCCCACCCAGGCGCTCAACTTTGCCTTCAGTACGTACAGTTTCCCAAACACCCTAACCCATGACTGACTGCTCGCACAGAGGACTACTTCAAGTCCTTGTTCGGCTTCAAAAAGCAGGACGGCTACTGGAAGTGGTTCGCTGGCAATGTTGCGTCGGGTGGTGCGGCCGGTGCTTCTTCTCTCTTGTTCGTCTACTCGCTCGACTATGCCCGTACCCGTCTCGCCAACGATGCCAAGTCGGCTAAGAAGGGTGGAGGAGAGCGCCAGTTTAACGGTCTCGTCGATGTCTACCGTAAGACCCTCGCGTCCGATGGTATTGGTGGCCTCTACCGTGGATTCGTTCCTTCGGTTGTTGGTATCATCGTGTACCGTGGTCTCTACTTTGGTGTCTACGACTCCCTTAGTAAGTTAATTAAGTTCATCTATCAATTCGTTACTGACCATGCTTGCAGAGCCTGTTGTGCTCGTTGGTGCTCTCCAGGGCTCCTTCTTCGCCTCTTTCTTGCTCGGCTGGGGTGTTACTATTGGTGCTGGTCTTGCTTCTTACCCTCTCGACACTATCCGGTAAGTAATTCGCCGAGAATAATCCGTTCCGCGACACTCACTTTACACTCTAGTCGTCGCATGATGATGACTTCCGGCTCGGCCGTTCACTACAAGTCCATGTTCGACGCTGGATCCCAGATCATTGCCAAGGAGGGCACCAAGTCCCTGTTCAAGGGTGCTGGTGCCAACATTCTCCGTGGTGTTGCCGGTGCTGGTGTGCTGTCCCTCTACGACAAGCTCCAGCAGGTCTTGTTCGGCAAGGTCTACTCTGGTGGATCTGGCTAAACGCCTCGCTGATCAGTCCTGTGCTGTTCAAGCGTCCCCTCCTTTCCGCCATAGACTGCTTATTTTTTCATATAGTTGTTATGTGGCCGTGTCTTTGCTTTTTTCGTGCAATCGTATACGGTTTTCAGTGAACCCTGATTGATAAGCTCCGACGACGACACTTACCTTAAGGTTGTTTCCCATGTCTCCCCAAGCTGTGCCCAAGTACACATTACCCTTTGACGGAGAAGGTACATTGGCCGACGTATACTTGCCAGACTCGGAGGGCAATGGGTCAATGAAAGCACCAACGTGAGAAGTCTCGTGTGAATCCCCGAATACTAAGTGACCAGGTTGTTGTAGGGTTTTGTACTGGCATGGAGGTGGTGAGTCTAGGTAGTTGGCGTATTTTTTTAGTTGGTTTCGACGAAAGTTTTGTTTAGGTCTAAGCTGCGGCGATAGACGCTCCTACCTCCCAATATGGCTTATATGTGAGTATTTAAGCAAGGCATCCAAACTTGAGGATTAACGCGCGCAGCTAAACTCCTTGACAAAGGATGTGCGTTTGTTAGCGCAGATTACAAGCTATTGCCCCCTGGGACGGGGCACGACATACTCCAAGATGTTTTGGCTTTTGTAAACTGGGTCACGTCACCCGGTGGTCTGAACAATATGCTTAAGCAACAGGGCGAGGCTGTTTCTCTAGATACCACCCGTTTATTAGTCGGAGGGACCTCTGCTGGCGGGTATTTAGCATATCTCGCAGGCGTTCACGCTCGTACAGAACATCCGCTGCGCGGAGTGTTGTCGTTGTACGGAATGGGAGGTGACTTTTTGGTATAGGTTAAGCCATCATCTGTGCTAGAAAGCGATGGCTGACATTCTCCTGTTCAAGGCGTCGCACTACTTGCAACGCAAGACCAAACCGTTTTTTCGTGGCCGACCTTTGCTCGACCCCGCTCAGTTTGAAGATTTACTCAGTACTACTCACCCACCACCCGTCATCTCCGGGTCTCCCCTAGAGTATGGGCCAGATGGCATTCCTAGCTCGCCTCGCATGTTTCTAACGAGGGTCCTGCTGCAAGAGGGCACATTTCTCGACTATCTAACGGGAGATCATGGCTTGAGCAAACGCCTTCAGAAGTTGGACAAGCCGACCATACCTGACATCCCGGAACGACACTATATATTATTTCCCGAGGCTTGCATATCGGCGAATTTCCCTCCGACTTGTCTTGTTCATGGGACCGAGGATTCCGCTGTCCCGATAGGAGAGTCGAGAGCGATGCGAGACCGGTTGCAGCATATAGGCGTGCAATGCCAGCTATTCGAGGTCGCCGGGGCAGAGCACTCGTTTGATTATGTTTCTGGGCATGAAGAGGTGCTCGATAAGGTGTTTCAAGTTGTACAAGAATGGCTTGTACAAGATTGAAGCTGTAGCCCAAGGCGAATAGATCAAGTGAACGATCATTTATTGAAAATTGGAGCCAGTTGATACAGTGATGGGTTTATTCAGTAACCGCCGGAAGGGGAGGGGGCTTTTTGAAGAATCGACGTCGTCGCTCCGCCCGTGCGTCGCTGGATGCGGTGTCTTGCGCGCCTCCGGTTATTGAACGACCCGCAGCATCGAATGATGCGACGAGCGTGCCAATGGCTGCGCACGATGCGAATGCCATCGGGATAGAACGGGCTAATATCCTGTCATAAATACCCGGACACACCTCGATTTAAATTTCATGGCGCACCTCGAAGGCCAGCAAGCATACCCGCCGCGCATCCACCGGCAGCACCGTTCAGCGGATCATCCGTCTCGCGCGTGTTGGCTACCACAGCTTCTGTGAATGCGAAACTGGCTCCCATAGCAGCTGTAACCCAAGCCCAATGATCAACCGACGATCACAAAAATATCCATCGAGTATGTCACGCTCACTAAAGAATCCGATAGTTCCACCAGTGCGCGTGAATATACCGGCCGCTCCTCGGTTATGGCTATCGAGCGCATTTTGAACGGCGCTGACCAGGACACCGACCCCAGCGGATTGCAGACCAACAAATGCGGCGTTTTGGAGGGCTGATTTTGGCTCGTACGCGGCTGCCTCTAGCGTTTCCTTGACCCGGGGAGTCTCGGGCTCGTGGTCACCCGTGCTAACCATGGCGGGTTACGAATTTAATAGGGAGATGATAGTCGGGTGAGGTTTGGGAAGCTGGTCATGTGACATGTTCCCATGGCGTTAGCGCTGGCTTGACTTTAACACTCTGGCTCATTGGTTGACCCTAATTTCGTCCGAGACGCGTTTAAACGGATACAAAAGGGAAAAAGGATTGTTGAATTATAAAATGCACCAAGCACCACCAGGGCTGTATATGTAAACAAATCAAAATCATCCAAATACATGCTAGAGATTAAGCATGAGCCCTCGTGCTCCGAGTACGCCTCATGCGAAGAGTACCACTCATGTCAGCGTTCTGAGACGACCTCTTGGTGTACGGAACTGGGATACCGTCCCTATTGATTTATATGAGCAGGTTGAAGTTAAGAATAAACTGTAGCAAGACGTACGGAGCCTTGAAGGGAATGCTGTCGCTAACCTCGACAATGCCCGGGATCTTGGCGCTTGGTGTACGGAACCGGGATGCCATCCCTAGAGGTACCACGAGTGAATATCGATATGAAATCATGTTCAGGTGGAGCTTACGGAGCCTTGAACGGAATGCTATCGCTGACCTCCACGATGCCCGACGTATCCTGGCGTTTTGGGTAGGGAACAAGAACGCCATCGCTGAATGCACTATAAATACATAGCTATTTTATGGAAGAGTGGTGAACGTACGGTGCTTGAGCAGCTTCGTTGTCATTGCTGGTGACAATACCGGTATTCTGGCGCTTCTTGTATGGGACCGGGTCCCCGCCGTCTCTGAATCTTGTGAGCATCATGTGAGTAAGCATGAATCAGCCTTTCACTCACGGTGCCTTGAACGGAATCGAGTCGCTAACATTCACAATGCCAGGATCCTGACGCTTCGCATAAGCCTGGATGAGCTTGACGTTGCGCATGTGCAGAGACACCTGGGTGACGGGGTAAGCACACGCGAGACGTGAATCCAAGAGCACGCACCACTTTGGCAGCCGGCATGGGCATGGCTACCGGAGCTGCCAGAACCTGGACGGCAGCAGCGAGGAACGAAGAGAAAACGACGAGAGACTTGGTGAAGAGCATGGTGAGGATGAATAGATTGAACGGGGCCGGCCTGCGTGCCAACGGATGGGCTTGGTGTGAAGCTGGGCGACGGTCATTACACGCTAGTCGCTGTCCGAGACGGGACTCACTCGAAGAAAAATGTCCACCGGTGGACTGGGAGGGGGAGAAAAGAATGACGCCTGGCCGAGCAGCGCGAGCGTTTAAGAATAGCCGGCGCGTGGTTTCCTAGCAACATCTGAATAGGCTGCTGACAAATACATTCGATGTGGACCGACCCCCCGTATCCACGTCTTATATTTGGACGCGCATCCTGCACGCGAGCGCAGCGCAACAGCTCCGTCCAACTCTCTGACACACGCCGGATCTGAACCTGACGATCACATCGGTGGCTGTGCACAATTTTCATGGAAATAAACCTGAGCTCGCCCCACACACACGCCATGTCTGACCCCCGATTTGCGCGCCTCAAAACCGACCCGCGCTTTCGAAAACCAAAACGGACTCAGAACAAGGTCGTAGTCGACCAACGCTTCAAGTCGTTGCTGAGCGGAGATGACGATAAAGGAAAGGCAAAGGCTGGCCATGGTGCGCATATTTGGCCATTCTCATTCAATCATTGTACTGAACGCATGGTATCCATAGGCAAGGCAAAGGTCGACAAATATGGTCGCAAAATATCCAAGAACCAGGACAAGGACAACCTCCGCCGGTTCTACCGCATGGAGGACGAGCAGCGGACACTAAACCCGCCGTCGTTGACTATGCTCGCGGTGAAGCGCTGATGGAGAGTTCCAGCGAAGAAGAGGGCCAAGAAGACGACTCTGATGACTCTGGTGCCGAAGAGGTCGTAGTCGGGCGAGACATCTCAGAACCAGCCGTAAAGCGTGACAAAAAGGCTACTGACCTACTCGAGGTCGACCTGGACGAATCCAATTTTGCCGACCTCGACGCACAAGCCAAGGCATACTCCTCTGCCGCTCCCGAGAACGACACTGGCGACGCTGCAAAGCCAACAACTCGCATCGCAGCAGTCAACTTGGACTGGGACCACGTCACAGCGGCCCATTTATTCAAGGTGGCTGCCTCGGTGCTGCCGAATGGAGGGCCGTCCAAAGTTCTCCGAGTGGCCGTGTACCCAAGTGACTTTGGCCGCGAACGCATGGAGCGCGAGGAACGTGAAGGTCCACCAAAGGAGCTGTTCAAAAAGGGCAGGGGCACAAGAGCAGACGAGGTTGACTCGGATGAGGAAATAAACGAGGCGACTATATTTACTCCTCAAGACGGCGACGACGACTATGACGACGATGCACTACGCCAATATCAACTGGACAGGCTACGGTACGGCGCACTCGAATCCACATTTTCGTCTCACGCTCACAAACAAAAGGTATTACTATGCTATCATTACCTGCAACTCGGTTTCTGCCGCATCGCACATTTACAACGAGCTGGAAGGGACAGAGCTCGAACGATCTGCAAACGTATTCGACTTGAGCTATGTTCCAGAGGACATGGAATTCACGCAAGAGTGCAGGCAAGTAATCTAGTTGCACATTCGTAGCCAATGACCTACCATCAATGCATACAGGGATGAATGTACCTCTGATGCACAGGCAGCTCAAAAGGGAATGGATTTTGTTACAGACGTAGGTTTGCCCAAACGATCGCGCCTTGCCCAAACTAATACACTACCTGTCAAAGGCTTTAAGGCACTCCAAGGTTAAACTAACCTGGGATGACGACGACCCAGAGCGTAGCAAACTCACCCGCCGACGAATGACGAGAAAAGAGGTCGAGGAAGGCGATTTTCGCGCATTGCTCGCGTCTTCCAGTAGCGAGAGCGAAGGCGAAGAAGACGATGGCGAGCCTGCCGAGTCCAAGCGTGATCGATGCGAGCGCTGTTGCTTGGTGGCAATAATGAAGATCTACCAGAGGGATGGGGAGATGACAACGACGGTGACAAGGGCGGAGATCTCGAAATCACATTTATGCCAGCATTGAGCTCCAATGCTCCAAAGGAAGTCGAAGACGAAACGACGCTCGATCGCTACAAGCGTAAACAAAAGGAGAAGAAAGCCCAGCGCAAGGCTTTACGGGATCAACCCGCGACAGAGCCGACCGAAGACGCGGGAAGCGAGTTCTTTGGAGATGACAGTGACGTCGACGATGGAGCGAAATCTAGCGTATCAAAGCCGGTCTCCAAATCGAAGGACGGAGATAAGGGCTCAACAGCGCCACGCAATCTCTCGTCAGAGGCAGAGCTTGCGCTGCTCCTCGCGCCTGATCCAGATAGGCCCGAGGGAGCCGAGCCCAAACACTTTGATATGCGTGCTGTGATCAAGGCAGAAAAGGCAGAGCGTTCCAGGAACAAACCCCGACGAAAGGGCAAAAAAGGGACATCAGATGGGACCAATGCCGAGGGCGGACAAGACTTCCATATAGACGTCAAGGATGAGCGATTCTCTGTGCTGCACGATGACCACGAGTTTGCGATTGACCCCTCGAATCCCCAGTAAGTCTAGCGTCGATTGTCCTTTCATGAATTGACGACTAAAACCGTCTAGCTTTAAGAAAACAAAAGGGATGCAAGCGTTGTTGGATGAGAGAAACAGACGACAACGGGAACGGCTGGGCAAAGAGGAAACACCAGCAAAACTCGCAAAGGAGAGCATTCAAGGAGATCGTAGTCTCAAGAATATTGTCGAGAGCGTCAAGCGCAAAAGTGGCGCTGTTAATTCGAGCACCGGGAAGAGGAGGAAAATGTAGACTAAGTGCTGTGTCTATATCGAGTAATTCATTAGAAGCCCCTTTGATCGGGACCAGGATGAGGTCACTCCGGCGCTTTGGTTGCCACCAAAACTCGTACGAAGAAAATGTGTTCATTTGCACAACGGGGTCGGGTGTGAGCATGGTCCCGTATGACGCTCGATGCACACAGAGGACTGGGAGCGTGAAGGACCATGGCATATATCCCACGTTGCCGTGGGTGTGAGCGTAACTAGGCGTGGATTACCTGCTCGGGCCCGTTGGCTGTCTGGTCCCTTGGGGTCTTGCTGTGATGGTGCCATCCGCAAAAAACCCACCGGAGCCCAGAACCTTGCGTCATACCTCTGACGTAGGACGCGGGCAAGCGACTGAACCATCGTGCGGACCATAAAACCGCACCGCATCTGGGAGCTGAACTCCGCCATCCCCTCCATTTGTTTTCTGTTTCTTTCTAGGCATCCTCAAATATGAAGATGAAAAATGACTCCAGATCGCTGTTTGGCACTCTCCGGGAGGATGCCCATGCTGCTATTCTCGAGTTCATCGGCACGGTACGTCTTGATAATCCATCAGAGCCTTGTTTCACTGAATCGCTCGCATAGATCCTGTTCTTGTTGCTCGGGCTTGGAGGCATCCAGGCCGCCGCCTTTTCCAACAAGTCCTCTCTCGCAGCAGCAGCCAATGGTGATGCTGGAACAGCTGGTGGCGCCCAGTCCGTCAATCAAGTCGCGTCGATCGAGCAGTTGCTGTATATCTCCGTCTCGATGGGCCTGTCTCTGCTCGTTTCTGTGTGGTTCTTCTTCCGGTATGTATTGAGGTTTTCAGTCTGGAGTGAGGCGCTCATCGCACTTCTAGGGTTACTGGCGGCGTCTTCAACCCGGCGGTCTCAACCGCCCTACTCCTAATTGGTGCTATTGGTCCGGTCCGCTTTGTACTTTACTGTATCGCTCAGATGGCTGGAGGAATTGTTGCTTCGGCATTGCTCCTCGCATTGCTCCCTGGGCCTCTCGTAGTAACGTGAGCCAAAAGCACGCCCACCCTTATCGTTACATCTGACAATCCTCTGCTCAGCCCTTCACCCACCCAGGTGTCAACGCTGCCCAGGCCGTCTTTATCGAGGCTTTCCTCACAACTGCAGTCGTCAGCCGAGCCTAGGCACCACAATCTACTGACACATGATGCTATGATAGCTGGTGTTGGCCGTTCTAATGCTGGCAGCTGAGAAACACAGAAGCACTCCATTTGCGCCTGTCGGTCGTTAATGTTGCAATTGTTGTCCGTTTACTGATATGTAGTACAGATTGGCATCGGGCTAACTCTTCTTGCCTGCCACTTGTGGGGTGTTATCTACACCGGTGCTGCGATGAACACTGCTCGCGCATTTGGCCCTGCCGTCGTCTCTGGCTTTGATCGCACACACTGGGTGGTACGTCTCCTCTGTTTAACCCTTTGGCCGATCATTCAATACCAAGAATAATACCAGTACTGGGTCGGTCCTTTCATTGGAAGTTTGATCGCAACCCTCTTCTACTCGCTCCTCAAGCATATCAAGTACTGGCGCCTCAACCCCGACCAGGACGTGGCTGATCCCAAGATGTCGCCTCCCGACCCCCTCTCGAACATCCTCTCTAACACCCTTTCCCGCCAGGGCCCTGCAACGAATGGCTACTCTGATGGCCAGAACAACGGGCACCCCAAGGTCATGCCAATGGTTATACAAATGGTAATATCACGGGTAGCGGGGAGCCAAAGTCTGGTGGGATTGTTCGTGAGGTTTAACTAAAAGCCACAAATTTGGCCATTGTTTCTCATTAATTTTCACGATTTTATGAGGGTTGCTCGGATATTCCATGCAGATTCCCTAGTCTCCCCTTATATTGTGTTATTAGTATCACCCGATTATATTCCCTGTTGTGCTCGATCCCATCTGCCGACGTGTAACCAAAATCGGACCAATTATTCAAGTAGCCCTCTTACCAAGCCGGGTAGAAGTATGAGATCATTCCATGAATATGATCCTGTGTATGCTCCATTGCCTTGTACGCTGAAGTTCCTTTTTCGGATTAGCTGACTGATCTGACTTCATACTCATTCGCTATCTGCAGTACCCAATTTCTTGAAGATCGCTCCTGCTCTTCATCAAAGGCACTATGGGACAGGCAAGCCAAAGGGCTCGCGCTGGGACCATCACCTTGCTTCTGCGGGGAGATTCTGCTCATTCAATTTGTACACCTTCTCTGTCTCTGTCTGTCTCTAATTTTACATGAACTGCTAAAATTCTAGCCCAAGGCTCATCAAGATAGTATTCCGTGACATCAAGTTGAGCTCTTTCTGCTTTTCCAATGGGAATCAACATGGGTTAGTATCCAATGTTCGGTAATGGGAGAACGTGGATAAAATCTGTAACATTAGAGTCAAGTGAATGCGTGCCAATTGTCCTCATTTAGCGTACATAAACCATTGTGCTTTTGGTTGAAGTGCTAAAAAAATGTGGCACGCGGTGTCGTCGTCACTCGTATTCGAGTGCTCGGAATAACGAGATTAACATGGTTGAATCTTACGACGAATGCTTTTGTGACGCAAACATCTTCATATACGTTGCCAGTAGAATTGAACAAGGTGCATGTGATAGACACAGGAGACAGCATGCGAAGTAAAATACAATAGCCACAATTTAACGGTAGCTGAATGAAAGAACAAGTTAAAACCTGTAAGCTGACTAGAATGGCATGGACATACCTCTTTTGCCTGCGCGCACGCGCACCTCCTCCACCGAACTTCTTCGGCTCCATCCGCCTGGGGTCTGCGATCAATAGCGACCTGTCATAGGTGACCAAGAGCTTCTTCAGCTCGAGCGCGCTTGCCGCATCGTGGTACTTGGCATAATACGCAACAATGGCCTTGGCGATAGCCTGGCGGATAGCGTAGATCTGAGAGGTGTGTCCTCCACCCTTGACGCGGACACGGATATCAACAGTCGAGAATCGGTCCTCGCCAACAACTAGTACGGGCTCGTACACCTTGTAACGGAGGATTTCGGGGCGAACGAGGTCAATAGGAGATCCATTGATGCGGAGAAGGCCGCGTCCCTCGCGCGCGTGAGCGACTGCTGTCGCAGTCTTTGGTAGCAGGGTGAGCTCAGATAGTTGGAGACAAAATGACACAGACACACACCTTCTTTTTGCCAAATGTTTGAACTGCCTGCTTGCTCATTATTGGAAGGGGCTGGTGCAATTGTGCAGCTATCGGGCTAAGGAGGTGGGGCATACAAGTCAGTTGATAGTTCTAGGACAAAATCAATCCATCTGCCAGCCCGGATTCCATCCACCCAAAATCCGTCCATCTGGTTTAATAAAATATGCAGAGAGCTGGCAAAGTAGCACGGAATGCAGAAATATTAAACATAGCGACAGCAACACTCACGTCTTGAGGCTCGAGGGCGTCGTTGATACAGCCTTGTGCGTTGTCCACTCGGAGAGTTTACATCCGGGACACGTGATGTCTTCTCACACTCGGCCCAGACTTTCGCCTTCCTCGCAGTTAAAATGTTGAGACATGTGTTCCTGAGGGGCTCATTGAAGCAAGCAGTATGTTTCATTCAAATAAAAAAGCTTCACTAAATCCAACTATCTGTATGGCAGCCGAGGACGCAATACTCTAGCCTTCGTTACTCGTCAACTTCGTCTGATGCACCTAAATCGATTGTGGTAGATGGAGGACAAGACATCACTGACCCCGTAGTAGAATGGCTATCGTCAGAAGGGGATATCGCACCGCTGGATGTGGAAAGTATTGTTAATGAACCCATCCAGGGTAAGTGTATCGATTTTCTGCTATCGACTTTCTGAACTGGGGAGTCCCTGGTTGTAGCGCTGCCCATCGAACGCAAGCCCATATACTTGACCATGTCAACTTTGTTGCCAGACTACGACTCTAAACCAAATGCGTCGGATTTCGCCATTCCATTATCCCAATATGTCTTCGGACACAGCATGCGCCGCGATATCCTTCATGCATGCGTTGTTCATCACCTGGACGGTCTTCGCCAGGGCACGGCTAGCACAAAAACTCGAGCAGAAGTCAGAGGATCGAATCGAAAGATCAGGCAGCAGAAGGGAACTGGTCGCGCCCGACTCGGAGATATTCGTTCGCCGTCGATCCGAGGCGGAGGAACTGCGTTTGGACCAAAACCCCGCGATTTTGCAACTCTTTTGCCCCGCAAAGTCCGAGAGCTGGGTATGCGGATTGCACTAAGTGCCAAGCTCAAAGAAGGCCAACTTGGTGCAGTCGAAACTCTCGAATGGGAGTCGCCAAAGACGAAAGATCTGTGGGCTCGGGTTAGACAGCTTGGATGGACGGACCGAACGCTATTTGTCACCGGCAAGGAGACTATCCCGAGTGCTCTCGACAAGGCCAGCGGGAATATCCAGTCTCTGATGTGCGGAAAGGCCTCAAACGTAACGGTATACGACATTTTGAAGTGGAAACGAGTGATTATGGATATTGAAGCGGCAGAATGGTTTGAGAGGGAACTTGGTCCAAAAACTCCTCACGGCTTGGTTGTTCCGCTGGGGATGGAAGTGGTTGTAGATCAAAGTGTTGATACCGGTGTTACTCATGCGTAGTGTTGTACTAGCCGTGCATGATTTTGTGCATTTAACTCTGGGTGACTCAAAGTCTTGGAAATTCGACCGGTCTCTATCCCCGATGTCATGTGACTTTGGCGCGTGGAGCCAAACACATCTCCAAGGCCGATCGCCACAGGTCTGCAGCGTGCCACCACAGTCTACTCATCGCGTCCCTCTAACACAATGTCTCAAGCCTCCCAGAATTCAAACCCTGATGCAGGCGAGCAAGACGATGTCATGTCCGGGCCCAAGGTCGTGGAGGCTCTGCAGGTTGGTGGCATGACTTTTTCGATGCTACCCGGTTACTCATATCACCCGCGAAAAGCAATTCGGCATCTCAGCACAGGATTGCGAGAAGCTCAAGACTGCCGGGCTTTTTACGCTGGAGGCGGTTGCATACACACCGAAAAAGACCTTGATTGCTATCAAAGGCATTTCTGAGCAAAAGGCAGATCGCATCCTCGCGGAAAGTTCGTGCATTTATTTCTCCTACTCAATTATACTAATATCGATTATCTAGCGCACAAGATCGTGCCTCTCGGCTTTGTGACGGCCACCGAAGTGCACAATTTACGCTCTGAACTTGTTTGTATCACTACCGGCTCTACACAACTCGATACTCTCCTAGGAGGTACGTCGTTTACGATCCAATAATGTAGATCTCTAACTGTAATTCTACAGGTGGAATTGAGACTGGTTCGATCACAGAGCTTTTCGGGGAGTTCAGGACTGGGAAGTCGCAAATCTGTCACACGCTCGCTGTGACATGTCAGGTACGTGTTGCGCTCCTCAGGTTTACCCACCGTTTCTAAACTGAATTTGTACTTTAGCTACCCTCAACTATGGGAGGCGGGGAAGGCAAATGCATGTATATTGATACCGAGGGTGGTTTTCGACCCGTCCGACTGTTACAGGTCGCTGAGCGGCTTGGTTTGGACGGGGAAGAGGTATTGCAGAACGTGGCATACGCTCGTGCCTATAACGCAGATCATCAAAACGCCCTTCTGGTCCAGGCTAGTGCCCTAATGTCGCAGTCTAGGTGAGATCAAGTGATCTGGTGATTGATCTCCCAGCTATAACTCTTCTCAACAGGTTCGCGCTGCTCATCGTTGATTCTTGTACGAATCTTTATCGTACCGATTTCTCCGGTCGTGGGAGCTGTCGGCTCGGCAGGCGCACCTCGGTAAATTCCTGAGAGTACTGCAACGTTTGGCAGATGAAGTAGGTTTGCCTTGGTGCTGTTTGCCCTGATTTCTTCTCATTTCGTGAAATCGAACAGTTTGGTATTGCAGTGGTTATAACGAATCAAGTTATGTCTTCCCCCGATGCTGCTGCCGGTCCATATGCTGGAGGTGGTGTGAAGCCAATTGGAGGGAATATTATTGCTCACGCCTCGACGACTCGGTAAGTTTCAGGTAGTTTTCCAACTTCAATCTGGTAATATTTCGCATAGTCTACAGCTGAAAAAAGGCCGAGGAAACACTCGCATCTGCAAAATATACGACTCGCCTTGCTTGCCAGAGAGCGAGGCACAGTTTGCTATTCACTCGTACGGTATTGGTGATCCTGAAGAAGAGTAGGTTGGGTTCTTCTGTTTTGTTTCCCAAATACGCATCCTGTCCCTTGGTCAACGGATATGTATTCGGAGTACCCATAATTTATAATTCAAGTGATTCCAACAAATCTAATTTTCTGCTTCAACCACACTATATACAATGTTTCAGCTCATGTGAGCAAGCGGGTGATGATGTTGGCCTTGGTATGGCTGATGCGATCATGAATGTCCTGAATATCCGCCTCGCTCACTTTGGAAATATCCGCCATG
This sequence comes from Ceratorhiza oryzae-sativae, assembly GCA_030998015.1. Taxonomy (NCBI): domain Eukaryota; kingdom Fungi; phylum Basidiomycota; class Agaricomycetes; order Cantharellales; family Ceratobasidiaceae; genus Ceratorhiza; species Ceratorhiza oryzae-sativae. Next base: position 2,467,681 of record JARWMV010000232.1, on the reverse strand, counting down.
AGGTACGCGACGTCGCCCTTGGAATCCGAATACTGCTTCTCGACATTGTGATCACTCAGAATTTCGTTGAGTTGCCGGAGAACACCAGGCTGGTTGTGATGGACATAGCAAACTCGGATAAAGTCTTGTTCCGCTGTAATAGCTCGCAAGTCGACTTCTGGGAAGTTGACCGCGCCGAGGGTGGCTCCGTACGAAAGGTACCTAGCGAGAGCACTCGACACTTCAAACCCAATCATGCGTTGGGCTTCCTCTGTGCTTCCTCCAATATGCGGCGTGAGAATGACGTTAGGGAGCGCACGCAGTCGAGACGACCAACTGTTCAGCTGATCGTCAAACGTCTGACCGTTTCCTCCTGGCTCGACAGGGAACACATCTAGGGCCGCGCCGGCAAGCTTCTTCGATTCGAGGGCATCGATGAGCGCAGGAATGTCGACAACCTTTCCACGCGCATTATTGATGAGGTATGAGCCTCGACGCATGCGTGAGAGTTGTTTCTCCCCAATCATACCCGTCGTTTCCGGAAGTTCAGGCACATGGAGAGTGACAAAGTCAGACTGGCTAAGCAGCGAGTCGAGGTCCTGGACCTGTGTTGCAGTGCCAAGTGGCATGAGATTCAGGACGTCGTAGTAGACGACGCGCATGCCAAATGCCTCAGCCAGCACCGAGAGCTGCGACCCGATGTGGCCGTAGCCTACGATGCCAACCGTCTTGCCACGGATCTCCCAGCAGCCGGCCGAGACCTTGTTCCATATCCCAGCACGCATTTCGCCCGCACGGTCGCAGAGCTGACGGGACAGCGCGATGATTTCAGCTATGACGAGCTCGGCGACTGAACGAGAATTAGAGAAGGGGGAGTTGAACACGGGGATCCCGGCGCGGGCGGCGGTTTCGAGGTCTACTTGGTTGGTACCTATACAGAAGCAGCCAATAGCCAGGAGCTGTGTGAGGCCTCTCAATGAGTAACTTGAAAGTAAAGCGAGAGCAATGCGTGCTCACTTTGTTTGCAGCTTTGAGGACGTTGGCTGTGAGCTTGGTCTTGCTGCGGATGCCAATAGCATGGTATTTTCCGATGGTGTCGAGCAGCTCTGCCTCGGAGAACGCCTTTTTGTGAAAGTCCACCTGAAAGCCAAGCTCTTTGAATGCGCTGACAGCATCCTGGCTGATGTTCTCCAAGAGCAGAAGACGAAGCTCTTCGGTCGCGAAGGGCTTCAAGACCTTTGGGCGTGTGCTTACCCCCGGTCCAGCATAGGCGAACGAGGGAGACGACTGGAGGGGGCTGGTGGAGAACTCCGAGCCACGATGGCGGGGTATCGGCGGCGACGAGGACACGCTCTGCTCATCGTAGCGAGCTTGGTTGGGACGTGGGATAGAGATTGGAGTGGACATGGTGGACGAAGAGAGCTGGCTCGAGTCAATCGGATTCTGGCGGCTTTTGAGGTTTTCAGTGAGCTCGCCATCATGTCATCACGTGTTTGGTCCTTCATTGCTCAGGGTTTCGCTCCTGATCGCGCATTCCTCCACAACGGCCATCCAATGGCGCCAATCTTCAAAACAGACGACGGTCTCCCTTTGGCCATCTTTGTCGACTCCTCATGCAAGGGCAGGGCTGCGCTGCTCAAAAACATCCGGGTCAGTCATTGTCTTTGTTCCTGCCGGCCCGTGTTCAGACGAAACCGGTTTTAGTCAAACGGTGGTGGCATCAGTTCCCAAGATACCAGTGCAGACATTATACTTATAGGTACACTACGTTGTCTCTACGCGCCATACGCTTATTTACACTGAAGATATTAGATGCAGAGGCTCCTGCCTCGCGGCAACGTGCCCGCGACATGTGCAAGACCTCGGTTGTGCTCTTTGTCGAGTGGGTGGATGCCTGCGTCAGGTGAGTTGCATCTGTATAACACATATGACGAGCGCTCATGTTATCGACTACCCAGCGCGGGAAGGTTGTTAGGATCAGAGCACAAATGGGGGTCTCTGCGTATCGAGGACCCAGAAATTGTGGACGAAAGTCTGTACACCGATGAAGAACCGACTGAACACGCCAACCAGCCCACGCCAAAAACATCTCAGGAACCGCTAGATATCAAGTGAGTCCTCGATATCGGGATGTGCGCGTTTGCTCAATATTTTAGACCTATTATTCGACCATCTCCTGACCCACTGGTCAAACGTGGTCACTCTGAGCTACCTGCTTCGACTGGCACGCCCTCACGAACGAAATCCAAATCGCCTCACAGTTTCGGCGTACCGTTACCGCCTGCTCCTATCGCAGAAACTAGTTCCATTACACCTCAGAATTCTCGTGTACCTCTATACTCGGGCGGCACTAGCGCCTCTGGTGAACCGGAAATTCAAATATCAGCGTATGGGCAAATACCAAACGACCCGACACTCGCGGCCTTGTATATTTCCGCTCACGAACAATGGCAGCGGTTAAAGCAGGGCTCTGAGTTGCCCATCAACATGACCCGGAGCCCTCTGCCTAAATCTATCATGGGTCCTCAACCAGGTGGTTCACAGGACCCACTCGACGTAATATCTACGCCCGAACGTCGATATGAGCCTCTGGCTAGACGTCCCCGCCCGTCGAATGACCCCTCCGGAGGCTCGTCAGAGCATAGTCATAAGCGACGCAAGCTGAGCAATGGTATGCAGCGTGGTATTCGATCCAAAGTCCCTTCCGTCCTTGTTCCCGCCCCGGGAGCAATCGTCTATTCGCGCTCCACGGATGACCTAAATACAACTATGACAACCCCTGTAGAGGGGACTTCTAATCCAGCGCCCAGCACCCCAAGCGTAGCAGGCAAACAGCTTTTTACGGAATTCAACAGGCCAACGCCATTTTTGCTACAGGTGGACCTCCCAGACAGAGGTGGAGTCGTAAGGTTAATCAAGGTAAGATGATTGCCTAAAGTAATTTTTGGCCACATTAATGCCCCGCAACAGCGCTACGGTGGACAGGTGGTGCCCCTCATGGAGGAGGCAACTTATGTGATCGTCTCGAAGACCGGATCTCAGTACCTTGAGATACTTGCTGTTGCAGACGCGGCGGGTCGGGTGGCCGTTCCAATCGCCTGGATCCATGAATGCATCAAGGAGAACAGGATTGTTGCAGTTGATGACTTTGCAGTCAGCATGTCTGACAATGAACTCAGTTCATTGGAACTCTCACGAGAGACGGAACCGCTCACAGATGACGAGATCATTGCAGCTGCTCGCGATCCACTACCTCCTGCGGTTCCGATGGGGCCTCCAATTTCAGCCACGAATCAAAGGCATGCATTTACGATAGTTGATCAGAATTACCTTCATCGTTTCTACGCATGGAAGCTTTATCGAGATCTTGGTACTCCCAATACAGCTTTTCTTAGGGAGCTGAGTCAAAGGGTGATTAATCCGTTTTGCTAAATTTCCTTTCCATAATAACAAAATCTTACAGAACTCGAGACACCCCCATGCTTCCTGGGTAAACTATTTCTATCAGCCGAACACAAATGTCGATCGCGTACGCAAACTCATAAAGCAGGTTGTGTCTGACTCTTGATTCCCTGTTTATCGTCCTCTATTTTTGGGTCTTTGTCGTTTTATAAGCTAGGTGTATCATTATGCCTCTGTTCGTACTCAATTGAGCATTACCTATTTAATTCCTATTTTTATTGCGTATATACGGTTACAACAGTGGCGTTGAGAAGTAACTGCTGAGTCAGCCGACGACCGGCAAATTCATTACGAAATTACTACTCCAACCAAACCCAAATCTATAGTTCCAACTTACACCATGTTACAACGCTCCTTTCGAGCCTATGGGCTCATACTAGCTGCAGCTGTTGCTTTAATCTTGATTTCGGCAGGATTCCAACAACGGCTCTCGCTTGATGATCTACTATGGTTCTCTCCGGCAAGACCGGAGAGCGACCCAAAGCTCTCGGATAGCCTTTACCGCCAACAGTTGAGTGGTGTGCGCGAAATCGACCGCTTACCACATTCGCGCACTCTTGGTGTCGCCCAAAAGATATACGTCATTGGCCTAGCTCGTCGTGCGGACCGGCGGGTACACATGGACAAACTTATGCATGCGATGGATCTCGAATTTGAGTACTACGACGCACTCGACTTGAATGACGCACTCGTAACAAACATTCTCGAGCGTGTGCGTTGGGCCCGCGCTCAGTCGCGTATCGGCCACGAGCAAGAGGTTCCAAACCCGCAAGGACTCAAGTTTTCCTGGCTCCCCAACGTAGGATCGCGCGAGCCTGTGTCGCCCCAGGCCGGTGTCGATTATTGGTTTGTTCCAAATGGTAGCCCCCAAGCACTAAAAGCATTACCGGCTCCGCCGTCCCCGGATACTCGTCCTCCGCTGCTCAGGACAGCCGGCGAGGACATTCTGCTCCCGGATGAATTGATCACGCGTGCCCAGGTTAGCTGCTGGTATTCGCACTACAAGGTCTTGCTCAAGGTCGCACGAGGAGAGCAAGACGTTGCGATTATTTTGGAGGATGATATTGACATGGAGGTGCGCTGAGCATCTTAAGCCCGTAGTCTCGCCTTTTCAACCATCGCCCGCTGCCAATCAGTGGGACCTTGAAAAACGTCTACGTCAGATGTGGGCATACCTGCCCAAGGACTGGGACATTGTCATGCTCGGTGCGTTTTGCCAATCCTCGTAAATGTGGCTGGGGCTTGCTGACGGCTGGTGCCCGGTAGGCCATTGTGAATCCGACGAAAACGCCAAACCTCCCGTCCAAGGAACTCCTCATCTTCATCCTTCCACACACATCTTGTGCACACATGCATATGCGATTTCCAGGTCTGGGGCACGTAAAATGATACGATACCTCCGTTCCCCATTGTTCGCTTTCTCTCGCCCCATTGGTATTTTGAGTTTCAGCACTCTGAATTGTATTGCAGGCACTCACATTCATTCATTCAATAGATCACGCCTTCCAACATTTCAACTTCCACAAGATTTTGAATATCTACAGTGTCGAGCCGGCAGTTGTAATTCAAACAAAGGACACGTTGAGCGATATTGTCAGTGGGACAGGGGGACTGCAAGACGAATGGCTTGCCGACAGCACCATGGATCGCGTGGCAGCCTTCGAGAAGCTTCAAATCCAGAACCCTTAAAGCGACCTCAGTTTCTCGTTTTGTCCTAGGTACCTTGCGGGCTCGACATGTGCTTGTGTAGAACTTGTGTTGTGTTTATGCAATAATATCAGGCTGAATCCACAGAACGAATAGTATATTGGAAAATACACGAGCCAGTCACAGAAACGGCGAGTAGGCGATGGACGCATATACAAGATCTCTAGGTCTGATGCTAGCGTTTCAGAGCCAGGGGAAGTGTTGGGGGGGGGGGGGTATTCAGGAATTAGGGGATAAGATGAAACAAGTATTGGTACACGAAGCGCCTGTACAACCAGGGAGACGTGGAAAAATATCGAAGAAGCTGCACCATTGGGAAGGATCGGCGTCTTGAACACATCCGGGCGTTGAATACGGCTAGGCCGATCCTGAGGCAGCTCTCGATTTAGCGGCTTATGGCGCCCTTGACCTTTTGCATCAAACTGGCCTTTCGGCTGACACCAGCTCCACCATTTAGCGCTACGGGTGCATGTTGAGATTCAAAATAGTCCACGTTGGACGGGGGAGGCATTGGCAAGTTTTTATCACGGCCAGGCCTCTGGGAGTCGACCAAGTTGTATTGGTCGAGCTGGGGGCGATCTGGAACAGGGGGGACTCGCTGGGTGACAAGACGGACATCAGGAGCTGGCCTAACGTCGTCATCATAATCTGCCGTGGGTGGTGCGTTTGGATTATCGCGCATCTTACGGAAGCGCTGAATGAGGGACTTGCTGCGCTTCGGAGCACCCGGACGGGCCCCATAGGCCGAGGGGGCTTGGGACATGGCTACCGGATCATCGCCCTCGGGGAACTCTGGGTAGAGCTGGATAGGCTGGGGTGGGGGAAGCGCACGCGAGGGCCGGCGGGCAGGCTGAGGACGGGCTGGACAGAGCAAGGTCAGGCTATTGCCGAGGTATGAATCAACCAACGTACAATCAGGATATTCGGGATAGGCATCAGCCCTCGTAGTCAGCCCTGTGCGGGAGGCAGCGTTGACCGATGTGAGGCTGCCATTCATAGGGCTGTTTTGCTCGTAGCCACTCTGGCGCCCTGCAGAGAATTCTTCGAATGGCTCTGGCTCGGCGATACCCCAAGCCTCTGCGAGCGCGCTTTTTTTGGGCGATTTCTTCTTGGGGCTGGTGTAGGTCGGGCTTGGCGGCTTTCCAAAGGATTGCATGTCCGCAGTATTGAGGGCTCCCACGGCCGCATACGGGCCTGATCCAGGGCTCTGTTTCATAGCCATGATTGTGGCCTGAGCGAGCGGAGAGAGACGCTTGTCGGTGGCTTCAGCCTTTTCGCCGTCAAACGCGTACATGGGAGCCTTGGTCTTGTTCTTGTTGCGCGAGGGAGCGCACGCATCGAACGGGCCATCGTGATGGAACACTGGGACCCATTAGTCATCGTCTCCATAAACCGACGTGGAGGATGCTTACTTGCCGCACCGATCCCGCTGTAATCGAGCTTATCAATGACGTCGACGTGCGTCGGCTTTCTCGCTGGTGGGGCCTTTGGCGGCGGCTGGGGCTTGCGATCCTTGCCGCGGTCGATGTGGTCGGACGAGTGCGATCTGTTGGGAGGCGGAGGAACGTTTCTGTCAACACTATACACTATGAAGTTAGATTCGCAAACGTCAAAACGTCGCGTGGAGTAGAACGTCGAAGCACAGAAAGAACATGACGCAAAGTCGCATGGGGAAGGATGCACATACGTGGGGGTGCTGGTCATGGCGCGGACGGGCTTGACGCGGTCGGTGACGGGGACGGTGGTCTTGGCGGCCGGGGCGTCCATGGTGCGGCTGGGGGTGGGGGGCTTGCGGGAGGTGTGTCGGTGGGCGGAGCTGGTGGGCGGGAGAGGAGGGGCCGTGTGTGTCGCGCGGGACTTGTGCGGCACCGGAGGGGAGTCGCCAGACGGGTCGGGGGGGACTGCAGACGCGTGGTCAGCGGGGCCATCGTTGGCGACATGCGACCGACCTCGGAGCGATCGCTGGCGGTGCGCAGATGGCGTCTGTCGGGTCGACGGGACGGACATGTTCATAGTCTGCCGGTACTTATCATCTTCCATCGCTCCCCCCCACCCACCCCGCACGCCGCTGTCCACATGCACAAACAAGCCTCTCGGCGCCTTCGCTTGGCGTCCCCCCCTGTTCCTAAAACAGCCAAGCGCACCCTGGAGTACGTCTAAAAAATGTAATAATCAAATCCTAAATGCCCCGAGCACAACGCCGTGTCGTGTGTCCCCGTCCGGGCATCGTCAGCCAGCATTCCCCGACCCAGCTCGACTGGTAACGCTTTGCACTCCCAAGGCGCCTACCGTGCCTGTCCGTTCCCCCTGATGTCCGTCGACATCCTGTCACCATCCTCCCCTCTCTAGGCCCGACTTGTTCGCAAACGGCTCGCATCGGTGATGTTCTGCACAGCGCTTTTTGCCCGCGAAAGTACGGCCTCCCCCAGCACAGCGCGAGGACCTTCTCGGCTTTCTCATCCGCAGCCCCCCCTGCCTCGGCACCTTTGGCGAGCTCGGCCAACATGCCGATTCACACGGCAGCTTACACGAGCAGCGCATACACTACCGCACATCGATGCTATTCATCCATCTTGATCATGAAATTCATGCCAGGGAACGAGGGGGATAAAACACGGCCAACGCGTCGTCAAGCGTGATTCCTGCTCAAACGATAGTTGATGAAGGACCTCCCGACAATCCCATAAATACATGTTTGCTCCCTACGGGTTTATTATACCAAATATACCCGATGAACTATGCTGGGGTACACGCTATGGCCCAACGCCAAGCCAGATGACCGTATTTCAATCAAACGCACATCGTCTAGAAGCTCCTTCTCCTGGCAAGCCGAAAACGTTTATTTGGAATGCCCTTCCTATGGTATTCAAATCCAAAGAGGCACTTGAGGGCATCAGCACCAGCAACGGGGTTCTGCGGTTGGGGAAACAATTTGACCCACAGTACCATTAGGAGTGACCCCTGAGTTATTGAAAAAAGCATTTGCAAAATTAGGGTTATCAAGGTGAGGACGCCACAAGCATCCTTCCCTTGAGTTCACGCCCCTATCAAAGGGACCTTCACATTTACTTGAAAGACAAAGGCAAAGATATTATCCTCGTAGATTCTCTATCAAGACTACCTCCTAACATTAATTTTAGCCACTTCAAGTGCCCCCTTCACCTCCGATATCTGGACCTCCTTTCGATGGAATATACCCGCAGCCAACGCCGCCTCTGCTCTAGTCTTTTCAAACACTTCCACAAAGTCCCGGGTTTTCCTGCACCACTGCTCGCAACTACTGGGATATTGACCGCATTCCTCACTAAATTAATCAGGTCAAGGTCATATCCGATATTCGTCCCATCTCGGTCGATGCTGTTGAGCAAGATTTCGCCAGCGCCCAGCTTTTCAGCCCCTTTCGCCAATTGAACAACTGACAACGGCCGATTCGTTCTTCCTCCTTGGGTCGTAGCCTGGTACCACCACAGCTTGTCCCTTTCGTCTTCACGTGCCGAAATAGCACTCTTCCCAACCACGAGTTCATCGCTGTGGTCTGCGGGGTCTGTGACATAGACCTTACGAGGGTCGATTGAAACGACAACTGCCTGGCGCCCGTAAGCCTGTGCAATAGTTTCCATAGGACTCTTCCCGTCCATAGTTTGACCCTCGCGCGCCAGCATGGCCTCCACGGCCACGACCGCTTCGCTCCCAATGCTCACTTTGTCCGCGCCGGCCCGGAAATATAAGCTCGCAACCTCGAGTGCGCTTCGTGGGGTCCCATCAGGGTCAACCGTGTCCTTGATCCCGCCTCCGATGGTGAGCGGAACAAAGGTTTCCGCTGCAGCTGCACGGACAACGGCCAGCATCGGCTGATCGGCAAGAGGAGAAGATCGGAACGATGTGATGTTCAAAAGGCAAATTTCGTCGGCTCCAGCATCGTAGTACGCCTTGGCGAGGGCCACTGGTTTGCCCAGATTCCGCACAGCACGCGCTGGCGAAGCGGGCCGGGAGGAAGATGTGCCGACAATTTCTGTTTTGGGGGATTCTTCCTTTTCGCGAACATCGTATTGATCGCCTTTGGTGACGACTAGGTCGCCCTGGTCATTGGCCCGAACGTCCATACATGCGATGATACGTCGAATAAATCTGTCCTTTGGTCCAGGTGCTCTAACCGTATGAACAGCAGGACGCGTGCCTCGCGAGTCAACTGCCTCAACAGGAGCACTTAGCCAAGACTTGAGTACCCGCAGCCCCGCTTCTCCAGACTTTTCGGGATGAAACTGCGTCGCGAATACGTTCGCCTTTCGTACGGAAGCCAAGAACAGCTCCTGTCCGTATTGTGTGGTTGAATGCGCCCATTCGCTTGTAGATTCGTCATACGGGGCGCGGAAAGAGTGCACAAAATAGAAGTATGCGTCATTGGTGATTCCAGTTTGTTGTTCGTCTTCCACGCGGGTCGTTGGATTCTCATCGACCAACTCGGCAGCGTTCCATCCCATATGGGGGACAGCTTTGTTCTCCCTGTTGAACTCTTCAATCCGGGCGGGGATAATCCCTAGACCTTTTGACGACGGGTTCTCGGCCGACGATTCGAAAAGCACCTGCATCCCAATGCATATGCCAAAATAAGGTCGACCTGACTTGATGTATGCTTTGAGTGGTTCGAGTAGCCCCGATGTCGTTAGGTGATCAATGGCTGCTTGAAATGCACCAACCCCGGGAAATATTAGTCTCTGTGAGAAAGAGATTAGGCGTGTAACAACCGTGCGGCAGACCACACTGACTTCGGCCTTGTTAAAGTCCTCGGGCGACTTTATCCACTCGAATTCAAAGCCAATCTTCGTAATGGAGTTGGCAAGACTCCTGACGTTGCCCGCTCCATGATCTAGCAGATAGAGCCCCTTGGACATGTTTTGTGAAGGAAAACCGGAGGGTGTGAGGAGGTCGGAGATCGGGACCGAAAGCTATATTGTTAAAGTAAGGCAAGTGATGACTCGCAATGAGTCATGTGACTTGGTTCTATGCGTTTAAACCTGATTCCAGAGCACCACCTCGTATATAAGATCGAGAGTACTGAGAAGATACGGCATTTAAAACATGAAAAATATATTTCCATTTATCGCAGTGTAGACCCATTGAATATATCTCTACGAGCGGCTTGGGCCAGCCAAAATACAGCTCAGGTGCTTCCCGAGCTGTCATCATCCGACTCCAATTTAACTCGCATTTCTGCCCCCCCAGATGTCCACGAATGCTCGGTTTCGGATGCAGAGGGTTGCTCTATTCGCTCGTATCTGATGCGAAGCCTTGAAGTATATTCTTGCTCCGTACCAAGCATCTTGGCGGTATCAGCATCGCTCGCTTCGCCCGCATCTGATAGATTTGGGGCCAACAGGAGATACAACAAAAGTGCTGTGCCAGCGGAGGTGGCGAAAAATGCAACACTCGTGAGGGAGAATAGGAGGTATGTATGTCGAGCAAAGTATCCCCTAAGTGGAGGATCAGCAGGTAGTTAGCCCGAGGATGAAGCGAGGCAACTCACCTGATTCCGGAAAGTTTGACTCTTCCGCGGAGGATAGCGCGTGCTATGCTTAGTTCTCTACCTTGACCTGCGCCTAGATTCTTCCATGCGTCAGGGCGGCCAACCGTGACATATGCCTGAAAATCCTTTTGAGTCGTCCCTCGGGCTATAGCAACGCTTGGATTGGAGAGCATCCCTGATGGTAAGGTTGGCGCCCAACTTTCTAGCAGCGGGACGTTGATAGTCTCGAGATGTGCGCCCGAACTGATGAGGGGAATCCACCCGATTGATCGTTCGCCTAACACGAGAGCCTGCTTGTGAAAGCAACAGTCAGACATAAAATCTAGCCATCGAACGTGGATTCATACCGCCCGATTTACTGACGCAACTGTCGAGTTCTTCGGGTCGACGACGATTAATTTAGTCATGAAATTACCTACATTCGAGCCTCATAAGCCTGAATAAGCGGGATTGAGAATGATCGAGTGCTAACCAAGGGCAATATTTTCAGGTGTTACGGGAACATCGAGCCTCAATGAGATCTCATATAGTTGCTCTGGAACAAGTGATGGGAGTGACGTGCGAGCATATGGAGTTGCTTGTTCACTCTTGAAACTTAGGCTTACGTTACCGGTACAAATGGCTGGAACTCACCCATATTGCATCCATAGCTCAACCTCCCATCCTGAAGGAATAAGGTTCACTACTGTAATTCCAGCCCCGACAGATATGGCCAAGAGAGGTGGAAGTACGGTTGTGAAAGCAGCCACGTGTAGTAGCGTTGGCAAGACTCTCCGAGGAATGCTCAAGATGAATAGAACAGTTCTAATGAATAATAGGATAAATTCTTCAATCCGCGAGAATGCATTTCGTACTAGAGTTTCGAGTCGTGCCTCAAGCGTTGTTTGCCCAGTCGTGGGTTCCATCAGGTACTGACGTGTGTTGACGAAGGTTTGGGCAGGGTGTCTCGTGACTAAACGACTTGGACCCATCAACTACAAAAGGGTGAGGCAGATAACTTAGAAACGCATTTATCGGCGACTTGTTGATATCAAAAATAAGAGTAATGCTCGGTCCGATAAAAACGAACACCATTCCGCGCCAACAGGACTTCTTATCTTAGCAATGCTGGCAAAACAATACCTGGCCCACCAACGCGCAAAATATCAACCTCATTAGCGGCCATTCTCATATTCAGAGCCGTCACCACATTCGTTCAGGCGATCGTGACTCGGAAACAACGTTGCTGAGCTGTTCTTCTAACCATCCTTACATCTAGCGTCCAGTTTATATCATTGCTCCAACTTCCCATCTAAATTGACATGTCATACCGGGAATACCTGTGGCTTGAAGCCAAGAACTATACTGTCTACGCAGTGAATTGGTGCCATTCTTGAGCATTGAATCCGATCAGCGCTACACAATCCACATCGTGTGATTGGAAATCCACTCGGCCGGAATGTTCCGTCAGCGATCGCTTATTGCATTGCCATATGGTGACGCGGATGTTGTCGACTGCGCATATTGCATTTTCCTGCTCTTGCACCACCAACAACTCGCCGGGTCGAATGTTAAGGCTGAGCTTACCGTACGCTAAACACTGCCCATAAATTATCCTGGTATGCATGGCATCATCCATCTCAACCCAAAGCTAAATAGACGCTAGCTAGCATGTCTGTCGCCCAGCGACCTGAGGACAACAGCCTGTGCTCTACCATCGAGCAACATAACCGATTCTCCCACCTGGAAAGCGGCGCGACCCTCGCTTCAGCCGATGCAATGCGGCTCGAGTGCTTGTCTGGCTTAACTGCCACCACTGGTAATGGAGGCTTGCTCGAAAACAATGGGCTTGTCACTGAGGATACAAAAGCTTCTACATTTCAAGAGCAGCTGTTCTCTCCTGGGAAGGAGCGCTTCTTCCGATTTCTAGAAAGATATCCTAGGACGCGGCGATGTTTTGAGTGGTTAAGCGGCCCAACCCCACCCATAAGACCCCAGCCCACCCCAAGGCTGGATAGCACTACTCTACGATGGCGCGGCCATGTCTTCCGAATTGAACTCTCCCTTGAGCAATGGTGGTTGAATCATTCGAAGGTCTTTCAACGCCAATGGATATTCATCGTGTTCGTTGCTATTTATATCATTGGCCTCGCTTTTATCTCTCGTGCAAATTCGTTTATGACTCCGGCAAGCTCCTTCATAGAGTGTACTTCAACTTACTGGCTGAAGGACGATGGGTGTGGTCTGAACGGGGAGCTGTGTGCTCCCTTTACTGGACCAGATTTCCAATTCCGGTGCCCAGGAAACTGCCTATCATTACGCTGGCGAATCCACGAACCGTAGGGGCCGAGCAAATAGTGCACAAAGCACTGGTGGTAGGCGGAGGTGATAACAATCAGACATACAGGGGCGATACTTGGATATGTCCTGCTGCCATACAAGCGTGAGTTGAATCTATTCCTAGCTGCTATTCACCCAATTTAGCTTTGTGTATGCAATTTTAGAGGGCTCGTATCTCCTCATAATGGTGGCTGCGCTACCCTTCGCTTGGTTGGAAACTACACAGGCTTTCTTCCAATGGAGGCGAACGGTGTTTCTTCCATAGGCTTTCCAGGAATATTTCCATTATCTTTCCGCTTTTTAGATTCGGAAGGATTTGGTCGTTGCAAAGACATCCGGGACTACGCGCTGATATACAACGTTGTATGCACCGTGATTTTGCTTTTGCTGATCCGCCCTACTTCATACTTAATTTTCTGGTCACTGCTCTGCGTGGGCTTTTGGCATGTGAGTGTTGAATAATGGATTGGCTCTGGGATTTGCTAAAGTTCGCGACTCTAGATATCACTTTTCAGCGACACCCGCTCCTCTGTACCAGACTTATCAGGGTAAAAATGCTTCACAAAATCGACCCTTTGATGATAGCTAATTCTTTTTACGTTTAGTGCATTTGGCACATTTCTTCCAGCTTTGTTTGTTGGGTATGCCTTCTGGAGGTCGGCATGGGGGTTCACGTTGCCGGCATTCGAATCGATGCCCCTGGAAAGATCGGTTTGGTACCTTGCCCCTTTCTGGGCTGGTGTTCATTTTAACGTCGTAAGTATAACATCGCGGTCAATTCGTGTATCCATTAGAGTCTAAATCGCTCTTTAGCTTACTGCTAAAATACCTGTCGACCGGCTCCTGAGCTCTGATCTTCGTCAGCAGGGGGCTGTCACAGCTCTTGTCATTGTCGTGATTGTTTTGGCGATGAGCGTTGCCAACCAGCTCCGAGTTATGAGGAGAGCGGGCATGTTGTTTTACTACCTATCACGATACGCACTTGCCGGTATTGCTGCCGGTATACTCGCCTCCCTGCCTACCTTAACCTTCCGACTACACCACGTAAGTTCTCTTAATAACTCTGTTGGAGTTGTCGTTGACAGCCCCCAGTACATCGCCGCTATAATACTCATGCCATTGACAGCGCTTCCCAGTCGACTTTCCGCTATTTATCAAGCTTTTATGCTAGGCATGTTTTTACAAGGTGTAGCCAAATTTGGATTTGATTCGATTCTCCAGACAGCTGCTGAAGTAGGTCTCTGCTACTATCCATGGATTCTGCGAGCTCATAGCTTGCACAGCTTCGCAGGGATGCGCCTCTGGGAAGCTCTTTACCATCATTCATAACCAATTCTTCGATGGTATGTCTACCAATCTTACAAACAATACTATCCTCTGGAACCCAATTTCGGCCGACCTAATGAAGTCAGAAGGCTGGAACGGGTTCAGTTTACTTGTTGACGATGTGCAGCGGCTAGTTGGACAGGCTTCATACTATAGCTTAACAGGGCTCCAGATTGGGGTCCCTCACTTTTTTAGACTTGCGGTGAGACATCAGTTTACAGAGCGAAATTTGGTGGAAACTAACCTCTGGCTAGTATCAACGAGACGGACAAAGCGGCGATTACACTAAAGCGGCAGTCCTTTGGCCTAACGGGACTTGGGATGACCCATTACCCGGGCCGTCATGATCTCTATTTGCATATCGCTTCGCTGACGACTCTGGGTCGGGATTTATTTGTACATTTTTAAGTCCATCAAACACGTGATAACATTTGATAAGCGCATATAGCTAACTCTAATTTTAACCTAAAACGGGCGCTCCTCGATACAGCTTATGACAAAGGAAATGCAGGAAGACAAATGACGAATATTTTAACATAATACCCATAGTAGCTAGCTATACATAGTCCCAAAAAGTGGAACCGAGGGGATGTGATTGATAGTGGCTCAGCGTCATAGACCAATTCAGATTACCATCTAGGTCTCTTGGCGAGGCTTTGAGGTGGTACCACATATGCTTGTGGCTTATAATCTCCACAAACCTTGCTCAGTTTGGGACTTTTCTCCGTGGAATCATCGTATGATTCAACGGAAGTCTCTTCCCATTCATCTCGAGCGGGCGTTCGCTAGTGTAATAGAACATGTCAGTCTAAACCAGCCTTTGGTTCGAAATTTTCTTTTACCTTCAGTGGCGTAGGGCCTTGTCGGCTGACGGAGCCCGCTCCCATTTGAGAACTAGACACGCGCCTGCTAGAAGCGATGGTTCGTCTCCTTCCACTCTTGATAGAGTCGTAAAACGTGTGTTTTGACGACCCTCGGACGGATAAATCCGCTGATTCAGAGCTATCCGACCGTATTGTTGGGGTTCGAGCACGCGGCATAACTGAGGCCTCGTCATCGGACCGAGACACCACGATCGTCCGTCTAGGGTGCGATGCCTGCCTGGTCAGATTGACACGCGCGGCGTTTCTCAGGCTTTCCACCTCTGAGATGTGATCTCGCCAGTACGATTTCCAGCTTTCAAGCCGATGATGTGGGGCCTAGATCTGGCATGAGGAAAGGAAACAAGACCACGAAGCAAAAGCTGCGCACCTGCTGAAAAATATCTTGACAGATTTCCGCCTTGCCAGCATGTACGTTCTGACGAAAGACCCATTCTACAAAGTCGAGGAACCATTGCTTGTCTTCAGGCGTGTACGCGTTGTATCCCGGACGAAGGGATACAACGTTGGTGGGTGCGGGAGGCGGAGGGTCCGAGGAAGGGTGTGCCATGCTGGTGGACTGCGGTGTGGGCTGGTTATGATCAAATTCAGTCTTCGGGCGAGGTGCAGTCTTGGACTTGGACGGTCGCGCCTTCGGCTTTGGTGGGTTCCTCGTAGAAGCGACCGAGGCGGACCGGGTTGAGCCAGCGACGGAAATGTCGGTAACCGAGGAGTCGGCGTCAAACGGCGTGGTATAGCGCGTCGCAAGCCTACTCGACTTTCTCACTGCCTCCGCCTTGGGCTTCGGTGGCCGAGTGGAGGGACCCACGGGACCCCGCCTGGCCCGTCGTTTGGCGGCGTGTGCCTTGTGTGTAGAGAACTCGGTTTCGAATAGACGACGCGTTTCCTCGCACGAGGTATCCGGAATGATTCCGCGCATGTCGGATGTCGGGATGTCTGGTTCAACGCGTGACTTGCGCTCCCCATACATGATCAAAACGCCTCCGCGAGAAAGCGCGGGCTCGTCTTCATCGCTGCTCTCGTCAATCGTGGACCCCGCATCGTATTCCGAGTCGTCGTCGTCGTCTTCTTCTTCCTCAGAGGACTCATCAGGGGTGGGCTGTTTACGTTTGTGGCCTCGCTTTCGGCAGCCCAGCTGTTTTGAATTCGACAGATTGCATTGACGTAGTGGACTAATCTGAAACAATGCATATTGCGGTTTAGTGCCCGATACTACTACGACCAGAACCAGGGGGGCTTACTGGTTCCTCTGTCGGCCCCTCCCTTGGGGGAGTGAGGAGCTGGACTGGAGCGGGCGGTAGTGGGTCTGCCAGCACCACGTCAAAGAATGCGCGAGATCGGGCTTGTATAGGTTGTGCGCCTGGGGGAGGGCGGTGCGAAGAAAGGGTCCGGTTGATGGCGACGCGCTCGCCGCCGGTGGCGACTGGGTACTTCGGCAACCGAGGGGCGTCATACTCGGTGGATGACCGCACATAAGGTGGTAACAACGACCTCGGGGGGGTGTTCGCATCCGACAAAGGGCGTGGCGGAGTCGAGGGGGGTGCAACGAGCGAGGGCCACTTGGTGCTGGCGATCATGGCGCGTGGGTCGAGCGGAGGGTTGCCGCTCTGGCTAGCTGCAGCAGTAATCATCTGGGCCATGCGTGGGGCGGCAAGGGGGAGTGGCAGATGTGGTGGAGTTCAACAGGTGGAGTGGTGTGCTCGCTGGGTGGAGATGCGTGCGAGCCGCGAGGGGGAGGGGGGAGAGGGGTGGAGGGGAAGGACGAAGGGGACAGAGTGGTGGTAGAGCAGCCGCAGATGTAGTGGAGAATCGAGTGCCGACCGGATTGGAGATGATGGAGCCACACGGCGGCGATTCATGTCACGAGCACCCGCGGAGGCAGCGGCTAACGGCGGGGGCACGCGCTCGGCTTTTCCGCCCGCGATTTACATCCATCGCCATGCGCATTTATCTACTTTTTACTCGACGTTGTGGCAGCACACATAGCAGCCTGGCCCTTGCTCAATTATGGGGTCCCATGCTCGGTCTCTTCGCACTGGGTGCTTGGTCGCACGTCCGACGCAGTGTACCCTGGGTCCGACTCCCCCACGTTGCTTCCGTCCCTTGCCGGGCCTTGACCCAAACGGCCATCACGCCTCCAGCGGTCTTGCCCAGTATACCACTGATTGAGTATCTATGCCTCCAAAGAAACACCCCAATCCTGATGCCCAAGAGAAGCATTCTCAGGGGCGGCATTTTGGCGGTGGCAACCGCCAGAACAATCGTGGCGGGCGCGGCCGGCGGCCCAAACGCGCTCCGGTCCAGGAGCCTGTTGTTGAATCTACCGACAGTTTGGGGGAGCATCCCTTATCTCACAACTCGTGGCGGGATGTTCATCCGACCGGCTGGGGGGCTGAACATCATTCGGGTTGGGCTCAAGCTGATGACGACTGGGCGATGGAGGCGTATACTGGCGCCAAGATCGAGGCATGGATTCAACAGTGAGTTGACACCGTTGCAGCAACAGCCCGGGACCATTCCCGCCTTATACGGCCCGCAGAGTAGAGGCCTGTAGGACTCATGACATAGTTCGTGCCCCATCCGCCACGAGTGATGGCGGTACTACGTCAAGCGCACAGCCAATCAGATTGGTCGAGGGTGATCCTGCTCCCTCGACCCGCGAGATGGATCCAGAGCGTAAGTTTTCGAAAATCAACCCTTCTGTCCTTTATCTTGATACTTCTGGGCGCATAGTATATCGATGGGCGGTCGATTTCTTGGATAGGACGGCAGTCTCCGCCGACCGTAAGCGACGCGCGCTGCAGTTTCTGAAGCAGTCGCGCGAGCGGCAATTTGAAACTATCTACGCATTGCTCCAGGAACTGAGGCACAGATAACTTTTGACGGTTCTGTGTTGGTTCAACTCCTATTTATGCTTCGGGATGGTAATGCTAAGGATAAAGTATCTCAGCTCTCGACCAATAATGCCGCGGATCGCTGGCTTGTTTCATTTGTTTCCTGGTCCATGCTCTTGCGATATTCACTTATACATGTATTTTATCACCAGTAGCTTCGCTATATGCGCGGCTGCGCCCCAACTGACAATACTGAAATATAATAACACAAATTTATTATATGCATTAGTACGATATGTGCTGGATTAAATCTAGCGCATCAACTATTCCCTCCGTGGTCCGCCATCCAATTTTCTATCCAAGTGCATATGCGCGACACGTTTGCTTCCAAGTCGTTCGTATTTTCACTTTGAAGCTCTACTACAATCTCCTCTGGGTAGGACGACTTGGCTTCGTCTAATACCGTTTGCATTATTTCCGACGTATTGTTTTCTTGGATTTTTGCCAGAGGGTAGTGTCTATGCATTCGCTGTTTAGCAAAGTCTCTCGTAATTGTGACTAGTAACTAACCTGGCTTCTAGCCGCTCCCATAAGCGTGTATGGTCACACCTCAGGACCACAACAAGGTCGACCCATCTCTCGGGGAACGCATCGCAGGTGTGCCAGTCGAGAATCAAGCCACCCCCGACCGTCATTGGCTCAATCTCGTCAACAACCTACTCACAGCTCAGCATCTCAGAAAGTTCCGGTAGCTAGTTCCAGAGCTCACTTTATCCTCGTCCACGATATAACTTTGCCACTCTTCGTCAAATCCCTCGTGGAGCCCCTTTTCCTTGACAAGCTCCCCAACGTTCACGTGCTTCATTGGCACCGGGCTTTGTTCAGACACAAGCTGGGCATGAGTAGATTTTCCCGTGCCCGGTGTGCCGGTGATCACAATAATTGGGAACCGGCGTGGAGGGTGCTCATCGGTGTCGGACATGGTACAAAAAAATTAAACTTCTTTTGCTTCCGGATCGGCTGAAGGGATGATCGCCGGTGGCACTGTGGCTGTGACTTCCTGAAACTGTAAACAAGCCCCGACGGTGCGTCATGGATCTATTGTTTGATTGTATCTCGAGGGTAAGATTGTGCGAGGGTAACGATATAAGAAAGAAAACGTGATTCGTTCCAAAAGAAGTGAAAAAAGGCAGGGTAGTCGATACAGGTAAAAAGCAATCCATAAATTGGCCGTCATCACATTACCGATCAGACAACTCCTATCATAACCGTGGCACGCAAACTATTAATCGTATCGTCGTCAAGAACAAGGGGCTCTTCGCTCTCGTGCTCAGGCCACAAGCAGCTGCTCTTCCAGCCCCAGCTCTGGCTAATCTTGAAATCGTCTGGTCCACTCTGGAAGCGCGTGAGACTGCTTCCAATAAGCGAGGGACACGACATGACAAAGTAGGAGCGAATAACGCGCCGTGGGTCGCGCCAGGGCGCAACGGGCGCATGGGGAGGAGACGTAACCGGGGCATCTCGGTCAGGCGGGGTAGTTCCGGTTCGGGGGGTAGGCGTAGGGGGCGAGGTTGCTGGGGTCGTGCCTAGGTGCGATAAGGTTCGTTGAGGCGAATGAATAGGTTGAGGGAGTGGGGACAAGAGCGGAGAACCCATATCCGCTGGCGAATTTGACGGATTGTGAAGGAGCACAAAACTAGCGGGAGCCGAGGCCGGTGGAATGGGGTCAACCGCTGATTGCCTGAACCAGTGAGTCAGCAACGGTCAACACACGCGCCACATGGAGCTCACCTGTGGAGATACATTCCAAGCTGGAGTCCCTTCTTCTTGATAACTTGCACATATACATTGTACAAGCTGCCTGCGTACCAGATAGTCTGACTATGCAGCCGGTTCTTCTCCTTGAGCGTGTCCAATCCCCAAAACTCAACCGAGAACCTAAAAGGCTCGTTGAGCGACCACTTGGTTCCTCCGCTTCCTTGCGCATGCTCTTGCGCAATCTCTTTTGCGGTGCGCCTGGAGGGCCGCAATCCGAAAAAGTCTCGTTCTGTCGCGGGTTTGCGGACCTTACCCGGGGACGATGACACTGAAGACAGCACGTCCATATCCACGAGAGACAGTCCGTCCGCTTCCTGAGTAGCGACTGGCCGGTCGTGTCCGATTCGGATAGACGCGTCGGATGGGATAGGAAAGTAGACTTTGGAGTCATCGGTATCGGCTGAGGCAAGGATCTCCGAGGTGGTTAGAAGCCCACCCAGTTCCCCCTCGGCAGTGCTGCTCTGGCTGGAAGATGAGCCGAGTCCAATGGGGGCGGGGGAGTTGGAGCGTGAGGAAGGGACTGTCGAGCGCGATGTAATCTGAGAGCGAAGTATGGACTGGCGCCAGTGAGCAGATTGAAGCGTGCTGAGGTCGACAAACGGCGTTCCTGTCGAAGAGACCTCTTGGGATATCCTATGGAGATCGTCGAGGGACTAGATTTCTGTCAGTAAAGGGTCAGAATGAGGGCTCCCTACCTACAATGTGAGAATAGTAAATCCCCGTCTTGAACATCTCTGCCCATTCTCGCTCCTCGGCTCGTTTCAATCTTTCGATCCTCTTCGTGGTAGCCTCGTCGCCCTTTGCACCTACAAGTGCTCTGTCCAACTGTCTTCTCCGAAGTTCAACGACGCGAGTTCCAAAGACAAATCGCTCCCATTCGCCGCGAACGAAAAGGTCGTCAGAACAGATGACTGCACGAGCCCATCGTGCGCACAACCCGTCACGCGACCAGACCGACGGTGCCTTGAGGGGACCATTGGAGCTCGGGCGATTTAGGATGGCAGGAGCCAGGATCATCGGGTGTATGTAGGTTGTCGTTGATCGTCGGCTGGCGGACGGAAGCGAGGAAGTAGAATGGGAGGTATGCAGGCTCAGACTGGCAGAGAACGGAGAGAAAGTGGTGGGGAGGGAGGTGTGGCGGGAGGGTGCGAACTGGAGCGACTATGTGAGAGACCAGGAAAAGGCGAGGCGAATTTAGGTGGCGGTGGGTGTGATCGCGCCTCTACGGCCTCTTCCAACGCCAGGATGTCTGCACCCCAGCGCGCGAGCCAGCAGGCGCAGGCCTCTCCAATCTTGTCGCCTACTACTCCATAAAAGTACATTGGTGCACCGTCCTCTTCGATCTCGGTGTATGTGTAGACGGACCGAGCATCGTCAAGCGTCAGCTGTGAAGCACCCGACACAATTCGGTCCTTAGAAAAGTGCGTCTCCTGGTTCCCGAGCGAGCTAACCTTGACCAGGTCCTCGTCGTCCTCTTCCTCGTGGGGCGAGGCCTCTTCGATCTTGATGGGTTGGCTCGCCAAGGCCTTTGGTGCGGCAGTCGGGGCAGGCTGACCAATAGCGTCAAGACCCACTGCCGACTGGGGCTCATCTCCCTCTGGCGCGCCGATGCCCTGTCCAATTGCAAAACCAAAATACCGGGTAATTGTCCATGGGCCGATCGTGGAGAGGACGAGCAGGAGGGCCTGGGAGGTGACCGAGGGGATGTTGAGAAAGTTGGCGGTCGCAAGTAGGGAGAGCAAAAAGCGGGGTGTGGCGGGATGAGAGCCCTCTGGAGGCGGAGATGGCGGGCACGCGATCGGGAAGGCGTTGGTCAGGGGGTGCTGATGGGAGGGGATAAGGGCGGGGTCGACGAACAGGTCTGGTCCTCCGCCGTAGAGTCGCGCGATACAAATCCTAACGGGGAAAACACGGATCAGCAGCTTCCTCGGGTACAATCGAAACCATGTGCCTTACTCGAACGCTACAGCGGGGCAGGGGTTCAGTCAGCTCGGGGCGAGGGGGGGGGGAGTGGGGCAGACGGCCTACCTGCGCGAGTTATGTTGGGGTCGTCGAAATGCAGCTCCATGACGTCTCCTGACGTACTGCCGGCTGGCGAGCGGTAGGTGCGAGACGACTCGAGAAAGCCATTTGTGAACAAAGTGCGGAAGTAGTCCTGATGAGGAGTTGGCCAGGACGAAGCCCGGGGCAAGCAAGCGACTCACGGATTGGATGAGGATGACGCGGTGGAGCTTGTAGAGCGCCTCCCAGCTGCCGCGGATGACGACCGAGACGTCTGGGGTCTGGCCCTCGAGGAACATCTGGTAGAGGTGGTTCTGGATCTGGCGGGGCGAGTGTGGTGGGGACGACACAAGCATCTTGCTGGGGGTGGCGACGGTGGGCCGTTCGGTGACGGTGTTGGCGTGCGGGCGGCGGGGCAGGGGCGCGGGCCTGCTCTGGGCGGCGTGCGCGGCGTTTAAAGCGCCCATGGAGCGGGAGCTGTGAATCATGGTTTAGGCTCAGTACGAGAAAGTGCCGTGAGCGAACGGGGGCCAGATGAGCTGCTGTGGTCGCCTGGCCAAGCTCTGCTTTTCCCTCTGCGGCGAGGTCCAGATCCAGGCCCGCCGGTCCGGAGCCGCATACACTGCCGATCCGAGCCGATAGCCGGACGCCGCATGCAGTTGAGTTCCGGACACCGCATCCCAGCCCGCGCCCGGCCAAATTCCCAGCTCTCGAATCCCGGCGGGACCTCATCTCCAGCGCCCAGGCGTCCATTCACACACGCGAGGCTCTTTGGCCGCGGCTCCATGACCAAATAACCTCGCTCCCCAGCCCAATCCAAATACGACGGTGCGTCATCGTCACCAGCACCTGGTCATCATCGTCTTGGCATCCGCGAGCATCCAATTCACCAAACACATTGCAGTGCTCGACAAGTCCTCGGTACTCGGCGGTTTCATTTCGTCGTGGAACATGCGTCTAAATCGGCAGTTTCGACCCTCGGCGCCTAACTCTCCACGTGGCTCAACCCATCCATCCCCACGACGACTGGCTTCATGACAACACGACGGCCTGGGGGCGACTGTCGTCGCACCTTTAATGCATTATCCGTAATGCAGGGAGGGCGTTTGGGCTGAGCAAAGCAGTAAATGACCCATTGCCATACGAGTCAACTCCCGTTCTCGTCTTATTTTCATGTGACCCATTATCATTGCCGTCGTTATGCGGCAGAATCCACTTGCGACCAGCGTTATTGAGCCCAGAAGGTAGCCCCTGAAGCTCCCTACCGTGGTCGATCCACTTGGTCGTCAGCTCATCTTCCGTCTCTCTTCCTGTCGCTCTCCGTTTGCCTCACCTCTCTTTCTCTTTCTCCCCTTCCCTGTCGCTCCTTCAGCAGGCCTGATGCCCTTGACCGCCCGGGCTGGTCAATCCAACCTCGACCTCTAAGCTGGCCTCACTTGGGTCGTGATTTCGACTTGTTTTCGATTGTTCCTTGAGCTGGTCTTATTTCTTCCAGCCTATAGTTTGACTCGAGTTGGGGGTGACCCGTGCTCCGAGCACTCTACCGGCTCTAATCAATGTCTTCTACATCCCTTGCTTTCGAGTTTCCGTCGACCACCTCTACCATACCGTTCCCTACTATCTCCGGCCCTGCCTGGATCACTGGCCAATTTCCTCCATCTCTAACCATAACGAACAACCGAGCGGTACGTTCTCTCCACCCCGTGTGAATCTTGTATTAAACAGCGCCGCAGACCGAAAATCTCCTCGCCGATGTTCCTTTCTACGCTGTTGGCGTCCTCGCGATTGGCGTGGCAACCTTTATTTTTGTGATGAACAGGATGCAAAGGTACGTCATACGCCTCTTGTCATTCCGGCTGATCCAAGACCTCGCCACTAATTTCTTACCAGGCACATATTCGATGTTCTCTTGGCTACCTTTCTTGGGTTCATCGCCGCCATTATCGACCTGGGTCAGCTCATCATTATCAGCCGCACACGCAGCATATTCACAGCCGGCATATTCCCTATGCGCATCGCACGTGAACTCGGATATGCCGTGTCGTTTGGGATGCGTTTCTTCTTCTTTTGGCGCTTTGTCGCCATGCCCCCAAGAGGCGAAATCCCAGTGCTGCCGACACCTGGCCGATCCAATCGTGTTTCGCTCTCCATCGACGATGAGCTTCACAGTGGGAGTTGGGGTCGGTGGGGGGTCATTGGTATCCTCACAAAGTACCTGTTGCTCATGGGAACCATTGCTGTTGGCGTCACACAAGCAATCTGGCGGCTTGGGTTTACCTTTGGTTTCACGAGATTCACGACCGTCTACCGAGCCGATGCGATCATGGAGATCGTCTTGTCTGGTTACTTCCTACTGAAACTGGTGGCGAACGTTTACGTATCCCCTCTTACGCCACGGTGGCGCACGGCACGAGATTATCTACCAGTTGCAACAGCCATGTCTACCGGCCTTGGCATCGCAGTTGGGAACCTGCTTTGCAGTCAGTCTTTGGTTTCCTTTTTGGGCGTGGTTATGCACAACTCACACCCTTTGCAGTGCGGTTCTCGGAATCTCCGCTCGGACGATTTCTCCAGGCTATCGAGCTTTATATTCTAATCCTCTATGTTCTCATCGCCACATTCTACGGCATGCCCGTCCGGGCTAGCATGATCGCTGATGCGCTTGACCGAGAACGCGTTAGGGCAAACTCGTCGTTTGTGGGGATCAACATGAGTGGCTCTATGCGTGGCTCAACGTTCCGCGTCACTCCCCCGAATGTTTCTACCCCCGAACTCCCCACGACACGTGAGCTAGAGGCGGCAGGCACGAATGGCGTACCGACTCGCTTGTTGCGGCCTGACCAACCGAGACGTACGTCTACGGCAGAGCGGTTCGCCAACTGGATCCAAAATAGACTTTCGGGTCGACCATCCGACCGAGATCTGGATCCGCAAGCCTACTCCAACTTGGTCAGGGCGGGAGATGTTGAGAACGGACAGACCGAGACGTTTGATTATACGGACAAGCAGCGCCAGTCTGCCGACTATCTCAGCGAGATTTCTGTGGGGCCTCGACAACATCCCAACAAACGACAGTCGACATATGCGGAATCTCACACTTCACCGACAGGGACGTCGACCGCCGTCAATGATACTCCACAGTTTCCCAAAGAAGGACGTGCCTCCCCAGTGATCGCCGCGTACACACCTGCTACCTCGTACGCACCAGCCGAATCTGAGCCAGCGGGTCCCAACACACGTCGCCCCGCGCCATCGACTGTGGCGAGTGTCTACTCGCCGAGGATATCTCAAGCGTTCTCGCCGGTTACTGTGACAGCGCTTGCTCCTATCACCCCGCTGAGTATTCGGACGCTCTCCAACAAGGCTCGGCCTCCTGCTTCCGGCCCAGCTCCACTGCCTCTACCGCCGCCAATCGCTATGCCTGTTCCTGTCGTGCCCAAGGTGACAACCCCGCCACCGGCTATTTTAGATCCCGAGAGTCCCTCCAGAGCATCGGCGCGTGTCACTCGTGAATATGGTTTATCCACCCGCACGACAAGTCCTCTCCCTCTTAGGGTAAC
Source organism: Ceratorhiza oryzae-sativae (assembly GCA_030998015.1). NCBI lineage: Eukaryota > Fungi > Basidiomycota > Agaricomycetes > Cantharellales > Ceratobasidiaceae > Ceratorhiza > Ceratorhiza oryzae-sativae. The sequence goes on along the minus strand of JARWMV010000232.1, from coordinate 2,442,270 downwards.
TAACCGTACGCCGCACCTGGGCAACGATTCTCCAGTCTATGAACTCGAAGGGGTCATTTCAAGTCTTGGTGGTGATCTGTTACCGGACCAGGACATACCCCCTCTGCGTATTACTCCAAATGGTCGAACGTACTCACCGGGGGCAGCATCATTCATGCGTAAACAAGCCGAGTTGGACCGCTCAGTTGCTGACCTGCAAGCGTTTTCACCAGAGAACAGTCGAAAGCCGTTGTATGGGATCGATGGCTATGTGAACCCGTCTGTGCCGTCGCTTGGGCAAGAATCGACATCCCTGAGGAGCGACTTTTCGCTGAGCAACTTTCCGTCCCCTCCAGTCGCTCGGCTTTCGTTCCCTGCAGCCTCACGACGCACATCGGTGACCGTTCGCCCGGGTGAGGTGGATTTGGACGACCTCAGATTCACGCTGGCTCCTCCGCGTATGCCTGCCGCCAACCCGGATGGCCGTCAGGTCTCGTTCCCCTCGACCACGCGCGGCAGCGACATACTCCAGATTCAATCCCGGCCCGCAGCCAACTCAAATGGGACACAGTGGGATGTGACATCGTTTATTGGAGGTATGTTTGGCCCACCTCCGCAGACTTGGATCCCGGATTCTCACATCAGCTTATTCGTTTACAGGCTCAGAGACTCGAACACCGTCATCGGCGACTATTGCACGTCCCGATTCCCAAGGCCGCCCGCTTTCTTACGCGAGAAACCAGTTAGTGCGGCGAGACACAATAGACACCCAACGGCTGTCAATGGTGGCTGAGGCTTTGTCAAACGGTGCTGGCACCCCCGATTTGCCAGACGACGAAAACAGCGTGCGAGATGCACGAATCGTCGACCTTCGTCGTACGCCGTCGTTGTCTCGTGCACGTATCATAGAAGGGCCGCTAACCGCCAGTTCGCTTGGTTCGGGAAACCCTCAGCCTGAACTTGAACCTGCTCCAATGCCCACTCCAGCAGAACGTTTGGCCGCTTTCCGTGCGCGACCGACGTTCAAGAGTGCGCTTCCGTCGTCCCCACGCCCCACGTATCGTGCAGAATCGCCAAACCCGCTTGGACGTCGATCTCCCCTGGGGGTTGATCCAGGAGCTGCGTCTGCATCAACATCAACTCCAGCCCCCAGCGCTCTCCAACCCCAGCCACTGATATCAAACCTTCAACTTGCCCAATCAACTGGACAACAGCCAACTCAAATTCCTGGATTTACACCCCAGCCACGTCCATTCATCCCCTCGAACAACGTGCGTACCCCTCCCCGCGGCGGCCTTCGAAATATACGCATCGGCGGACCGGTTGGACAGCCCCGGAATGAAGGGTCGTTTGGTGAGGGAGCTTTTGAGCGACCGCGTCCGGCGCCGCTGGTTCTGAACGGCACAACAAGAATGGCAAGCCCCACAGGAGGAGTGATATAGCAAGGCAATAGCCGTAACTAGATGTGTTTTTCGGACATGCATGCCCTTTTTTTTCGTTTGTAAGATCATCATGGTGTGTCGTTAGTGTTTGATTTTTCATCTTCTTAGTTGTTTTTTCGGAAAAAAATCTGTACGATCTTGTTCGAAATTGGTGGCTCCTGTGTCAGTAACGACCGATTTTCTCGCTTTCATCTCGAGTGCGATGGCCAAGCCGATGTTTGATCTCCGGCGTCTCATCGTCATAAAAAAATTCCAGCAGACTCCGTAAACGCAGCAAGATCTAGGGCGCGGGTGCATGGCCAACTTGGTCTATTGATGGTCGAGACTCTTTCCGGTCACCCAACTCGACCCGTCTTGACAGCGACACGAGGCAATATGATGCAAGAAGAAAAAAGATTGTGCGTTTCATCAGGGCTGCTAAAAGCGATGAATAAATTACGGCAGCAGGCGCAAAAAAGAAAAAAAGAAGAAGAGACAAAATAGTAAATATGGATAAGGCGGGATTCAGTAGTGCGCACAACCGAATTTAAAATAGCGTATCTTCATCCCGGAGGTATTCGCCGACATCACTGCGAACAGAAACAGTCAGTTGAGATCCTCTTTCACGGTGCCCATGACGATGAACTCACGCCTGGTGAAACACGATTATCGCGGTGGGATCGAGTTTTCGAGTGTCGACCGTCGAGCGCGAGGTCACACCAAATCCCTATGGCCATCAACGTAAGTTAGACGCTCCCATACGATAAATCAAAATAGGGATCAAATGACAGAACACATGGCCTGGGGAAGAACAAGAATGGAAAGGCGGCAAACGAAAAAGCGTGGTACGCACGAGGGGAACGTCGCTCATACTGAACACTACCACACCCTGGTGCTCAGGTGTATCTTCTGTAATGCGCCCAAGGTGCGCTTTTACGACGTGATTCCCATACAAGAACGGCATTTCGCCGTTGGGTTTTATCCAAACCTGCGGGGGGGTGAGAGTCAGTTTGGGTGTTGGAATGCAAGAGGTGAGTATCATATGATGTCTCAACGGGGTAGACGTTGTGCGATGTGTAGTAAGACCGGTTGGTTTATGCAATCAATGACTCACTTTGTATTTTGCGTATTGGGCAAGGTAGTCGAGTGCGGTGATGTGCAGCTTGAACTTGCCACTCTTGCTAAACTTTCCAAAGCATGTTCCAAGACTGACAAGATTCGGACGTGCAACCGAAATAGCCATCCTCATCGCGCTCTCAGAGAGATAGTAGACTCGGTCGCGGTGCAAACGGAAACAATAGTCTTCATCCTGTCGGTCGACGAGATGTACCAGGTTCTTGCCCTGCATGCAAGACGAGACAGGAGTCTAACATAGTACCCAGAGGTCGCAATAAGGCAAGACATACGCACAATATAGTTAGCAAGTTTGGCAAACACGGCCTTGCTCTCCTCCTCAGTCAGCGGCCGCATGTCGTTGTCTAAATTTGAGATCAAATTTCGCATTTGCAAAACAGATACTCTTATTAAAATCACGTGAATGGTTCGACCAAATCGTTTTCATTGTGTTGTCGAAAACAGGATAAATCAGATAAAAATGCAACAGCAGGCGAAAGCGCCTGAAAGAAAGACAGTGAATATGTGCAAGGAACAACAAAAAAACTGTCAAAACGGAGCTCGCATGCGCTAGTCCAGGATTCACAAGCAGAAAAAGAAACAACATGGTTGTGACTGAAATCCAGAGTCTGTCCATAGGTACTGAGAAAACAAGAAATGTGCAAGACAAAAAAAAAAAAGAATAAAAAGAATAAGTGAAATGAGAGGAGAGGAAACAGTGCAGACAAAAGTCATGATCAAGTCATCCCAGAGAATGTTCATGACGGGCCGAAACAAATGGCATTTTGGTGTGCAGATGAGAGATTGTGCGATGCAAGAAACAATAAAGAGACGAAGCCAATCAGTGGCCTGGCGTGGCATGTCCCTCACGGCATGTCATCCAACCGGGGACGACATAGAATGAGGACGTGCGCAAGAGCGAAAACAAGAGTCGAATCGCAAAGCAGAGTTGATAACTTAGGAGGCAAGAAAATCGAGCGGGGCATAGAGTCGAAGATGAAACAGAAAAGAGGGCATATGCGTTTTTTTGGGCGGGGGAGGGAGTAATCATAGGGGTGGTCGTGTCGTTCCGGCGTTAAGGCCGACCCAGCCTTTGGCGTCCACGCGGGAGCAGGCGGTCGTCGGGGTCGCAGGTGCACCGCCGATTCCCAACCAGCTCATCCGCTTCATTCCCGGCCGCTTCGTCGCTCCAAACGAGCCCTTGCGTGGGGTCGGGGTCACGCCCTCGAACGAATCCACCCGTGGGGTCATCATTGTCAACGTCAGCGTCGAAGGGGTGCATGCCGTATGGCTCCTATCCGGGGGGAACACAAACAACGTTTGCTGCGGCGCAGAACTCGAGGGGACAACTGCAACATGCGGTGCAGGAGGCGTCACAGGCAGGCGCAAAGGCGCGGGCCGTAACCGTGCGGTCTTGGGCGTCGCAAGCGTCGGCACGGCAACAGGAGACGACGGGACAGTTGGCAGGGGCGTCCGCTTGGTGGATGAGTAGGACTTGATTGATGATGCTCGTGACCCCGGTGTCGGAAAGATGAAACTCGACTTGCCAGCTGGCGCGGATGGAGGGACCGTCCCGCGCGGGTTTAGACGCCGTAGCAACGGTGGTTGCGGGATCGGCCCAAATGTTGAGCGCGTTCCTGTTTGTGGAGGAGGGGGGATTCCGCCAAACGACACTTTGTATGCTGGCGCAGAGGGAGGCGGCGGCAGAGGCAGAGAGCTAGCTGCGATCGCCAGACTGGCCGAGCGCCGATGCTTCATCCCAGCCTTGCCTGGTGGTGGGAGCAGTTTGGGGGTTTCGGCGAAGCGCTCGACAAACTTGGCCGATGGGCTTGCCTCTTCGTCTGTCGTCGTCCTTGCGCTGCTCTCGTCGTTGGTCGGGAGCACCACCTCGGTCGGGGGCACAACTGTTATGTTGGCCTCGCCCCCTTCGCTGTCCTCGTCATCCTCGAGCGGATCTTCGCTGATGACGCTACTGCTGCTGGTAAAGGTACTATGTACGCTTCCCGCACGCTTGCGAGACGGGAACCGATTCCGCCATGCACCGGCGCCCAAAGCCGGAGGAGGGTTGAGCAGCAGCGGGGCAGGTGGGCCTGCCTTCTTGGCGGCCATGCGCTCCTCCATCGCGCGGTCAAGATCCCTAGCCTCACGCGTGCGGTCCTCCTCTGCAGCAGCGGCAGCCTCGGCTTCCTCTTCCCTCTCCATGGCGAGTCGCTTGCGCGACCACTCTTCCTCGTCCGAAGCGTCCGATCCTTCAGATGTAACCGATGCGGCATCCTTCTTTGGCGCGAGGGTACGCTCGTATTCAAGCAGCTGATAAATGAGGCTGTGAAATTGATGAGCGGACCGGAACGTAACAACAGCGGTGCATATACTCACGACATGTTGGGTCCAACCCACTTGCTCTTGTCCTTGACAAAGGCATATGCGTTGTGCATGCTTCCCTGAACCGACTTGAGCTCTTCCGCAACTGGAACATCGTCGTGTGGCATGGATGCTCGCATGACAAGGGCAATCACCAGGGTTGCCGAGCGGGAAACACCACACTGGCAACTAAGATTACGAAGCGTCGGTTAATTCTGGGGGCCAGGCACCTGATCAAGTAGATCAACTTACTGGATGAGAACGCCCTGGCCCTTGCGTTGTGCATGATCAACAAAGGACATGGCGGCGGGGAAGCCGGACTTGACTAGATCGCTTTGCCCGTGGGACCAAGGAAGGTGGATGTAGAGGATCGCCGGTCCACCCGTCGGGGGAACGTATGGGACGGCGCGGGGTTGGGCTTGCTGGCTGGGCTGGTCGTCTGGGCCAGGCTTGCGACGGGAGATGAACGCAGTCTGGGGCTGGGCCAGATTCGGGGTGGATGCGCTCGGGCGGATGCGCAAGCGCTCGTCGACTGCTGACTTGGGCGGGTTGCGGGGATCGGTTACCGAGTGGGCAGCGGCGTCGTCCTGGCTGTCGAGGTAGGGCGGGGCGACCTTTTGCGACGTTGAGCACCCATCGGATGCCGCGGGCTTGGAGCTGGGGCCAGTCACGGGCGTTTTCTTCCTGGCCGAGCCAGATGCCGGGGAGGATCTCGATGGGCCCGTCTGCGTAGGGGGCGCCGTTGCCGTCCTCCTTGGCGCGGGTCGCAAACGACGATGCGGACGCGGTCATGGGGACGGTGGGTGCGTGGAGGTGGGAGGGGACCTGGAGCGAAGCAACCGAGGTGGTGGACACGATCGACGAGCTGCGGGTGCGGAACGACTTGCGCACTGGCGGGGGCGGGAAGGCAGATCGGGAGGGGGTGGCCGGCAGCGAGAGCGTAAGAGCGCGGCGAGCGTGGGGAGCCTGGCTCGGGAGCTCGTGGATCGTGACGTCGGAGGACGAGACGGGATCGCTGTGATCGTGCGGGGCAATCGGGAATGCCGGCTGCTGGGCGGCCGCAGATGAGGGCAGCTGCAGCGAGAGCTGCTTCATGTTGCGCAGCGACCCGGCCCGCTTGGCGCGCGGGAACGGCAGTGTCAGCTGGGGCGGGGCGGGGGAGTCGTCGGTGTGGATGGCAACACTGTCAGCGACGACGGGGCTCAGCGGGGTCTCTGCGCTGGGCGCTGCCGAGAGCGACGCTGGGGAGCTGTCGAGCAGGAGCGAGGGCTGGGAGGTGTTGCCAGCGAGGGTGTCGGTGCTGGCGCTGGCGCTGCGGTCAACGTGGATGCGGAGGCCAGAGGGCGGGCCGCGCTTGCGGGGTGGGGCGGACATGGACATGGCGGAGGGGATACGACCTGCGTGACGATGGGGCAAATGAAGAGCGAGGGCTTTAACGAGCGGAGAAGCGACGGTTGTCGTCGCCAGCAAAAAGTCAGACGCCCACACGTGACAGCCCTGACTGTTTCGTCTAGGGCCCAAACACGCTGCGCTTCTTGCGTTTCACCACCCGATCTCCTCGTCGTCCACGGCCCGGCCCAAGCCGCCGTTGCGACAGTCCCCACCACGCGCCCGCCGCGAGTCTCGGCTCGGTCGAGCCCCCGGCCGATGCACTCGACACCCAACTGCAACTTGTCTTGGATCCTGCACCCTCCCGTCACCGCCCATTGTCCCCCAGGCCATCAGCTTTTGATCTGGACCCGACTTGCTCGGCTGTCCACGACGACACTCAAACTGTATTCTCTCACCTTGGAGCTGTACGTCCATTCCAGGCCGGTGGTCTCAGTCCGTCCGAAAGCGTCCCAGCGTCCGATCTTCGGCAAAGAAAGCGTTGCTCCACCGCCCAACTTGTCTATTGCACAACCCCGTCTCCTATCTCCCCTGTATTCAAATTGCTACCACGCACGACCTTCCCTGCCCCCCATACCCGCCCGCTGCACCTCTTGCCCCGGCTTGCTATGGGCGCTCAGTACACAACTCACATATCTACTTGCAGGCAATCAACACAATCCCGGTTCCAGATGACTCGGTAAGCAAACCAAGCACGTTTCGGTCCGTTTACACCAGCATGAGGCTCGTGCCCCCCATGACGGTCTGGTTCCGCACCCCTGGACAGATAAACTGTCGGTCCTTGCGAGCTTCTGTGTACCACAGGCGGTGCCGCTCTTTACTCGTCTCGGCGTCACATGAACAAACTCTCCGCCCTCCAGATTAATTGCGCTTGGTTGTTTCTTGCATCGCATGAAGCTCCCCCGGCCAATGCTATCCCCGGCTATGCCAGAAACAACGACGTTCTCACACGCACATCCGGGTTCAACCCATGAGGAAGAGCATCGCCGATCATGTGCCATGCTCCTATATGTCGATGGCGTCCTTCGATACGAATCTCGCCAACGAGGAGAGGGTGCCACTCGAGCCCTAAAGATCACCCCTGCGATGAACATATCCGGGCATAGCCCCTAGCACAATACACTAGCAAAGCACGACCATCACACAAAGCAAAGCAACGAAAAAGCAGTCCAAGAAACATGATGAGACACGCTCCATCCCGGGTCAAACAAGTATCACCATGTTTGGCGCACAGCGTTTCGATGGCAAATCTATATCAGTCACATCGGTCCACCATATCGAGCCCGGTCCAGCCCTCGTTCGATCGTCGATGCGTTGTTATTTGCGATACTTCGGCAGCACGAGCATTTTAGACGTACTTTGCTCGGATGGCGTCAAGACCTATTCACGTCATGGTGCCTAAGTTGATGATTCGCCAAGCTCTACGGGGTAATTGGTGCACATTTCCGGTGACCAAACGCGACCGCATTGTGTCGATTTAAACGTAATTCATCTCGGGCCTTTGCGTATCGGCCCAGAAGACCACGAGGCGATTGTTGAGTGGTTTATGCGAACGAATGGCCGAGTGCTCATCTCCGCTCCCGACGCCGCAATTCGAATATTACAATAAATTCTTCTTGGGTTCGCAGTGCGTTGTCTCGAATTGGCCCTTTTTTTTGGGGGGGGGGGTCGGGCATCAGCGAGATTTTTTTCGTTTCATTTTGATAATCGCGGAACCTAACCTTTTTCATGGAGGTTTCGAATGAACCTTGTAATACGCTAAACCTATTAACCGCAAAGGCTGGCTTGTGCCAAGTCAAAAGGCTAAACACATGCGTTCAATGTCTACGCCAATCAAAACAACGGCCACTGGTCGTCCAATGCATCAACCGCAAATTGACAGTATTCTACTCGGTTTGGAAGGCTCATCGCCCTGTCTGCCGACTATCCCGCCATGTGCCGGGCTTTGACATCCCATTGCTTCACGTATGGCGGCGTCTAACTCCAGGATTGGCCGGGTTTGACAGCATCAACATGCTCTTGACCGACATCTGCCCGTGATGCCCACAAGCTAGCTCATGTAATGATATAAATGTTATTTGTGATTTCAATTTTCGTTGCCATTTGTGATTTTAATGGTAAATCGGCTACTAGCGGGCGCACACAAGAGAATAGCCATCAACGAGTGTAAAACCAAACGCCCTGCACACGATAATCACGTCGACAAGAGTGACGGCCGCGGCCTAACCCACTCACGTTTTTCGAGATCTTTTACCACAAAATGCGCAGAAGCCGGGACTCAAAAGCATCCAGATTTTCTATCCTCAGTAATGGCGTTTGATCCGTTGTTTACGGATGGGATGCGCGCAGTCGTCCACGAGATATCGTCTGCAGATTAGATCACGTTTCCAGTCACAATCATGCCACTGTATATGCTAGGTGCGATCAAAGGCATGAATTCTTCTCATTGCCCTGGCGATGTCCCTTGTGAGTTGCTGGAATCTATGACACCTGGTGTTCCAACATGGATGAGACGCTTAACGTATGCGACACGCTAGCGTCTATAGCAGTGGGTCGTCCTTTCGCTATGGCCACGACATTCTGTATTAGAACATCCGGATCTAACGCTGAGAGAACGGCGCAACAACTATCAAGGCCCAAGCGATGAATAATAATGTTGGTCAGTTCACTCTGACCGATTTGAACACTATGACGTCCTGCTATTTCCGCATACATGCCAATAAAATTATCTAATCCCGTAACACATAATTCTGGGAAGCTTTGATGAACACGGTGCGCGCGCTGCAAGCTGTCCTCCGACCTGGAGGGCATAGCGGCACCCCGAATTGACGCTTTCATCAACCACGCCCTGCTGCTTTCTTGTTCATATCTCTATAATGATCTGTTGATTGTTCATAAAAAAAAATAGACTGTCAGATAGCCTCATACGTGTTGGGTATATCGAAAGAAGTGATGAAGGATAGAAGAGGTAGCCAATAGATTTAAGCGCCCTAAAGGTTCGATGACTTCCACGTTAGCGCATGTAGCCGCCTACAATTGTTAAGCTCAAGTTCTTCTAGAAAACCTTCAACTCATTCATCGCGCGCCGGGAGCATTGACCCTGCTATGAATTGCGGGCTATCCCGCTGTGTAGATAGAACCTGTCAGTCCTCGGTGTTAACATTCCGACTGTGACAACCTTCGAGCCTGTCGCACGCAGATTAGGATAGTTAGGTAGATCCCCCGAAAGCATCCCGACGGATCACAAAACGCCGAAACACAATCAAGTGATACAAAACTATCAGATGAAAGCTTGCGCTTACGCCGACCGCTGGTGCTATTGTGATGGACGGGTCCGAGTTTCCAAGCGACTTCTGACAACTGAACTGGTTCGATCACATCTGCCTCTGTCGTGACCCATCATAAATCTAGATTCATTAGAATCTGACAATAATTTGCAAACTCAGGTTTGCATTCGACACGTATTGAGTGGCAATCTGCCGGGTCGTGTGGGTCGACAGTAAGGGCTTGTTAGTCATCTTATTAGTCATACCTCAACAAGCTGAGTAGGAATGGAACGTAATTAGGTCTAGAATTGGATGAGATATCTGAAAGGCGAGAGAAAGCCACGCTGAGAGGTTTGCGCGAGCAAATCGCCTACAACTTGAAGTCTTCACATCAATCGCGCAGCTAAAATATTGTTTGGCTGTCCTACTTCACCCAACCAACATGACCTAGCCACTGTATTCATCGACCGCTGTACCCTACGACCGCTGGCTTCTGTCTGGCCGAACTAAACTGTGTTTGGGATGCAAATCCTTGGTGACGTGGAAAGCATCCAGCCCGTGTTACCACATGCTTGTCAATAGGATCTGCAGGAATAGCAGTCCCTTGGAGAGTGTGAAGTGCTGCCGCACCTTTTCTATAGAGCCCTGCCTCCCCCAAACGAATATATGCCTTAGATATTCAAAGAGGACATCGAGTCACTCGCCACTCGCACCCAGGTTGTAAAATAGGTGTTATCCGTCGGAATCTAGGGTCAACGAAAGGCATATACTGAACACTGGCCGTGGTGGCGCCATGGTATAACCTTTGAGTGAATTAGGCGCATAGATCAAACTTTTTTTTGTGCACCGAAGCCTTTGGTGTTTTAGATGAGCGGCGATGATGCGTATGCGCATCCAATACACTCAGCGATGCGGGGCGAAGACCCACTCCCCTCGTAAACTTATGCTGACGCTTGATTTTTGGTTTTGAAAGCAAAGCCATCTTGCATCTCTGCAGGCCTGTTTGGTTCTATGAAGTGGATTTAGTTGGCAACCTCCATACGGCATGTATCCGAGGAGCGTTTTACATGTATGTCTGCGGATAGGCTCGGACAACAATAGTTGCATCCCAGATGCGATTTTTTTTTTTTACCAGGAACTCAGCGACTGTCTCGCCACTTAAGTTCAACTATGGATATCAAGGCAAATACGCATCACGCGCTGGTAATATCAAACATCATGACGTGGATCAGTTGAAATACATTCATGATAAATAGTGTTCTTGCGAACGTGATACACGCTTTCTACAATGTGATTTTCATACGACTGAACATGTCGAACCGCCGGCTGAAATTTACTGTCCAACGTTGGGAGCTAACACCAAGGCTAGACCTGCCATGTTAGGATTCTAGGTTTAGATCGATCGGTACTAAAGCTTCCTGTCCGCGTGCAGGTGTTGCACGTGTTCATCATATTCTTTTAGGCCTAGGCGCAACGTTTTGTATTTTTGAGACAACCCTCGAGCCGCTAATGCACCGAACTGCAATCGCGAGTGCTCGTATCAACGTCAAATTATGCATTTTCTTTTTATCTACTACTGCGTGCTGCACCTGTGAGGCGCGGTTTATTTCAGACGTTTCATTCCAACGCTCTCGTCCAATCGCACGATTTACTTAAATTGTCAAGATAATGTCCAAGCCTGCAGTTGTCTCATGTAAATCCAGCACAATTAATCTCCTAGCCAACAAGCCTAGGAATACTGAACGCAGAATATATCGGAGTTTATGTTGAAAGAGAGGGGCCTGATAAATGCACATAGGGCCATTTACTGTACGTAGACTCATGGGAGTGTTTGTGTAATTAGTACGTTGTTCAACATTCCATCTTTAGCTTTCCTATCAATCATGATAGTTTAACGTCACCTGTGTTAGCCCTAACACGATAAACGCAGCGCTCGAACATGTTCAGGTTATTGTGCTGTAGTTAGCCAGTCTAATATAAACCCTGTTGCAGAAGCTCTCTGTAAAGCCACGTGATATATTATTTCTAGTTACATGTTTAACGAGCTACATAAACACGAGGTCAAACCGCTCGGAAGAGAACAAAAGAGAGAAGCAAGAAGGGGCATATAAGAAGAGATAAACGGGCCGGGAGGCGACAGGACGTGATGCATTCTAGTCAAATACGTCCTTGAGTCCTCTAGGTCTTCCCGAGGCTCTGAGGCTAAGCCCAATGGTATGGAGTCTGAGAACAGCACGGTTTCTCATGGGCGCCACAAAGCCTTTGTTGCTGATCGACCCTGCTCGGGGCTGGGTCAGTACGCGTTCTTAGCTCTTCTGAGCAGCATGGGATGTTCAAACCCACGATGGATTAAATCCATCTTCCTGGAGCGGAATTTCCGAAATTTCCTACTATTGACCTGAGATACCGACTTGGACGGTTCTTCGAGGTTTCACGTCTACTATGACATACGGGAATACCCTCATACATCGTTATCGGAGTGGTATGTATATCCACCGGATCATAATGACGAAATAGGGTATTGTACCCTAAACACCGATGCTGGGGACTCTCAGGAGCCCTATATGTTCAAATACAGCGTATCATTTCAGCCTGGGTTAAATCAGCTTTCCGGCCGGATCAAGGTTTGTTGCAATCTCCAAATACGCACGTTGGGATATATGAACTACAACTTGCGTTGCGTTACCCACAAGATCCGATTAAAGTGAGATAGAAATATATGTACACTTTGCTTTCGGTCGGAGTCGGTTTTATGGGACGGAATCTAACGATATCCGATCAGACTCCGAACGACATAAACCGGACTGAGGTCCAAGATGGGACCTCACCACACCAGGAGCGCGCCGCAACTCTCCCACTCACATACTGTGAACTCCCAGGTGAGCTCGCTACAATTCTCACACGGTAGGATCTAATCCGTTATTTTCACTGCGATCTTCCCACCCAAATGTGTGCATGGCTGGCTCTGCGAAACTACAAAATGCTCCAGCTTGGCCGGTATTTGCTGTCAGTACCTGCTTAGCTTCGACCTTTTCGCATAAAAGCAAGCCTGCTGTCTCGATTGCAACCTTCTTAAACACCTTTTTACCTTATTGAACTCTCAACATGTCTACTTTCGGTCGTGCTTTCCGTGTTACCACCTACGGTGAATCCCACTGCCCCTCTGTCGGTTGCATCGTCGATGGCGTCCCCCCTGTGAGTATATTCCATCGCTCGATACTAGTTCTTTTTCCTTTTCTTTTTTTTTTACTAATATCGTTGACACAGGGCATGCAACTCGTTGAGTCTGATATCCAGACTCAGCTTACTCGCCGCCGCCCCGGCCAGTCGAACTTGACCACTCCTCGTGACGAGAAGGATCTTGTTGTCATTCACTCCGGAGTTGAGCACGGTGTTACCCTTGGCACACCGATCTCCCTCCAGGTTCGCAACCAGGACCAGCGCCCCCACGACTACACAGAGACCGATTTTTACCCTCGTCCTTCGCATGCCGACTACACCTACCTCGAGAAGTATGGCATCAAAGCCTCTTCAGGTGGAGGACGCTCTTCTGCTCGCGAGACCATTGGTCGTGTCGCCGCTGGTGCAATCGCCGAGAAATACTTGAAGATTGCATTCGGCGTTGAGATTGTTGCGTTCGTCGCATCCGTTGGAAAGATCCATATCCCCACCAGCGTCGGTGCCTCAGCCAGTGAGTAGATCAAACTAGAGCGACGCACACTATACTTATTCTCTTCTAGCCGAGTCTTCCGATCCTGATTACGCCGAGGACGCTCTCTCTCCCGAGTACATCAAGCTTCTGCAAACCATCACTCGCGAGGAGGTTGACAAGTACCCGACTCGCTGCCCCCACCAAGAGACCTCTGAGAAGATGACCCAGGTACATATGGCTTTCAACATTAATTCAAACTACACTGACCACTGCATATAGCGCATCATCCGTGCTAAGGAGGCACAGGACTCCATTGGCGGCACTGTTGTTTGCGTCATTCGCAACGTTCCGGCTGGTCTTGGCGAGCCTGTCTTCGACAAGTTTGAGGCTGAGCTCGCGCATGCCATGCTCTCGATCCCTGCCACCAAGGGCTTCGAAGTTGGCTCCGGTTTCAAGGGCTGCGAAGTCCCAGGCTCGCGCCACAACGATGCCTTCGTTGCTGGTGAGGGAGGTCGTCTCCGCACCGCGACCAACTGGTCTGGAGGAATCCAGGGTGGTATCACCAACGGCGAGGACATTTACTTCCGGTGAGGCTCATAGCTAGACATTCTTTTTGAGAAAACTCACACGTTGCTATTAGTCTCGGCTTCAAGTCTCCTGCAACAATCTCGCAAGCTCAGTCTACTGCCCAGTATAACGGCACAGCCGGATCGCTCGCTGCCCGTGGTCGCCATGACCCATGCGTTGTCCCGCGTGCCATCCCCATTGTCGAGGCCATGGCTGCGACTGTTGTCCTTGAGTGCGTATACCTCGCGTCACCATCAGGATAACCTAGCTGACATATACATAACCATTAGTCAACTCCTCATCCAACAGGGACGTCACGCTGCTGCCAGCCTCCTCCCTGCCGTCACGACCCTCCCCCCAACCATGGTTTTCCCTGGCCGAAAGTGAGCAATACGCGTCTCGCCGAGTGCTGGCACGAAACCCGGCGTTCGTTAGATAATCATTAACAGACGTTCATTCCTTGGTGTATTGCTTGAATCTCGGTGTATTTTGCATAAGTTACATTTAGAATTGACTCCATGATGGATTGAATAACAGTGTGGCCGCCAAATTCAAACAAGCGAGTTAATTACACGAAGAACGACAACGGTAAAAGTACAGTCCACTACGGCCGAATATCTAAGCGATCCCAGGAGATTACACAGAGCGAGAACCCATCGTGTATATACTACGTCCAAGAAAGATGGGGGAAACATGACTATTCGGCATAAGGATCGTCCGCGCATAGACCACATGTGTAGTGCTCAATCTTGTACAACCACCACTACCCAGAGGGTTGTCAAATGATGCTTGTGCAACGGTAGTGAGAACTCACATTCCAGTTGGTCAAACGTTTCGGCCAAGGGCCAAATATAACATCCTCTTCGGTCTTACGTGCAGCGCGTCGAGCACGATCCAACTCCGCGTCTACATCTACTTCCCTGGCCATCGCCGCAGTCATCTGTGGAGTCGCATGGTAGCAGACTCGAGGTGGTCCCGCAAACGGAGAGCGCTCATCAAGACCATCTTCTAGGTCTCTGTCGGGGTCTACATTTACGTCTTCACTTGCACGTCTACCTCTCCCTCGCCCCAACCTTCCACTCCGTTTGGCGCCCTGATTTCTCCTGTTCAACCAAAGGCTTGCCGCCTCCGAACTCATCATTTCACTCAGGCTCTCCCCAGGGCGAATTCCGCTTCCAGCCGCATGTGCTGCAGACACAGGACCGACGCCAAACACACGTCGCGCTGCGCCATGAGAAAGCACGCTCTCCTCAGTTGGCCCCCGCAATGGTGCGGATAGGGAAGAAGACTCTGATATTGAGGACGAGCGGGACGAAGGGAGGCCGCTATGCCGATTGTGGGTTGTAGACGCGATCCGCACGCGAGACCGGAAATGGACAAGCTTTGCCCGCGGCGGGCGTTCGTGCTCGTGCTCATTTGGAGGCTCGGGTTCTGGTTGAGGATCTGGCTCTGGGTTGTCGTCCGGGCTAGGAGGGATTACCGCGGCTGGGTCAGCTGGGTCAGGCGGGTCCATAACCACGATGTGAGCAGACGGAAGAGGGCTAGCGGGTGCCTTGGGCGAGGTCTCTGAGGTGTGGTCATAGAGGAGATGAATGCCAGGGTCGTCGTCTACAGGTGGGGGGATATTTCGTAAATTGTGTTCACTGTTGATGGTGCCCTCGTTTGATGAGCTTTCGTCATCTGACGTTTCTGCAGTGTCGTCCATTGTCGGGGAGGTATTTTGCGGTCGGGTATCACGCATCTTGGGGTCAGGTTGCTGCATCTGCTTGAGCCGCGCCTCTGCAAATGAAATATCCCACGATAACAAGAGGTGCGGGGCAGGCTCTCGTGAGAATCAACAATCTAAGAAGTAAGATATGGCTGGGAGCACTCACCTAGCCTGGTCAAATACTCTTCGTCTTCCTCACGTTTTGTCTTGAGAGACCACTGGTACGGTGGCACGGGCATAGTGGATGCATGGTTGCCATTGTCAGGCCAGGTGAGCTGCTGGTTGCGTCAGGCTCGGGAGACATCGAGGATCGTCGTCTGCTGTTGTTCGCCCCACATGACGTTCGCCTCGTGTCAACTAAACGCCAAGGTCCAAACAGGATAATACAACCTAAATTAAACTTTGCTTGACCACCATGTCTCAGGCGGAGACTGGCTGGGTGTTGTCCGGATTTTATGGATTTGTATTCCTACACCTTGAGCCCATTTCCACGATGACCCCTGCAGTTCTATGTTTTTCGTTCCCTGGCGCGACATGGTTCTACAACCAGCTTATTCCTAATCTTCAACTCGAAGCTGTGCCCAGTTTACCCGCGAGAATGGCCATCTGGCAGTTGGCAAATTGTCTGTAGCCCTAAAACTAGTATAGTTTCAATCTCTCTGATGTTCATTTCTGTTGTCTGCGGTCCCATAAGGCTATATGCTCCTGAGTCTACTTTCAGCCCTAGGCTTGCGAGCGATACGCGATGCGCTCCGCACGATCGAGTTGCCCAGGAAAAAATTGTTAGAGCGAGCATGATCGCGCTCGCGATAGCCGATGTAAGCCTTTTTTGTATAAACATAAAACAGTCTTCATGAAACAATACGGACCTTTGCTTGCAGGTCACGCAGTAGGGATCCCGATTAATGTCGAAGTCATCGTTGATTACCTTTCTGCTCTCCAATAGTGTCACAAGCACGCTCGTCGCTTTGCCATACACAATCGCTTCGAATCCAGGTGTATGGAATGCCACAACACATGGCAATATAACATTCACCATATTTCTCTTTCTGACTCGGTACGTCAGCTCTCGTGTGGGCAGGATGTACATTGATGCACAAGACTTGCTTTTATTTGATGAAAGGGTCGCGTGGCTGAATCAGGTTGGGCGACCCAAGTTTTCTCCACGTCGCAAGGTGCACTAGCCTTAATACGGACGGCTTGTTCTGAAAGACATTTTTATGTGTGAATCGCAAGATGTTCGGATCGTTCGTTGTCGTGGTGCGGAGCGGTAAGATTTATCTCTAGCGAGTTTTTTTTTGTCGTGCCAGAACACTTCTAATAAACAAAATTATGGAACGAGGAACGTGGGGAAGATGGTGCCTGCCGGATGTAGCGACTTGTATCGTTCGGGCCGATCCCATGATTACAACCTTGATGGGTGTCGCTTCGGCGCACACCTGACCGAGTGTCGGGAAGACGGAAGGAGAAAAATGGTACTTGGAAAGGGCCACACCTGCAGGAACGACAGACGTCAGTTGGATCGACAACAGCTCGGGCAGTAATCAGCCCGGGTAATCAGTTGTAAGTCGCCTTCCGCCCACGTGTTGACCCAACAACGGTGAGTCCAAGACTACTTCATCCGCCAAGCTACAGATCTCGGCGTTTTTGCTCCGGCATCGCTCGCGAGCCTGTCTCTGTCGCTCTACCCAGTCTTTCTTCTTGCAGCGTCTGACGTTTGGTGCTTGCTCATTAGGCTGGTCCCACCCACGACGCTCCTTAACTGTACGCATTGCCCCCAAATGAATGTTGTTGGTGCTCACAGTCAACACGTAGCTTTCTATCCCACCCGCGCCGGACGCGCCTCCATTGAATGCCCGCTATTTAGTGGGAGATCTCTGCGAATTACAACTGCTTTCGCTTTCCTATGTCGGGCCAGCGGGTTATCACAACCTTTCAGTTCGTGTGTCCAGTCACCACCAATGGAGTGGTCACCACCACAACTCTGCCGGTCGGGGCCTCTGCACTTCCTCGAGCACTCGTCCCACAGTCCTCGCGAGCCATTAGCTCCTCAGCGGCCAGTACACCCGTCCCGGCCAACGTTGGAGGCGGCGGAAGTACTGTTTCAGGTTCCTTAACAACGCCTGTTCTGGGGGGAAACTTCCCTACGGTCATCCCCCCACGGCAACGCCGGTGACAACCACTGTGAAGACCACTCTTCCAAACGGAGAGGTGTCATCCATTGTAACAGCTACCATGATACCCCCAGACACCAGCACTTTCGCGGTTATCCCATTCACAACGACCCTCACTGTCAACATTTTTCCTTCCCCTCGCCCCACCGATCTGAACATTTACCAACCGGCGTATGTGCCGTTTCCAGATGTACGCCGCATCTTACCACCAGCGTGATTAGGAAACCACTAACAACATCATCCGTAGGGTTCCCTCATCACGCCCCTCTATCATCAGTCATCAATGCATGAGCATATGCGCATATTTATTGCTGGCGCCTTGCTCATGCTGTTTACGAGGAACATAATTGCGTCTGTAGACTATCTTCGGCGCACAAAATCGCGCGATAGGACGTTGTTTTGGCTATTGCTGTTCAGTCAGATGTGGGGTCCAGTTAGGTTTATTCCAATTGCTACCGGATTCTTTAGCACGGCAACAGATTGCAGGGTGTAAGTCCCTTATTTTGCGTCTAACTCATGTTGCTCTAGAACTGATCACTCGAAACAGGATCCAAATTATTTCTTACATTGCAATTGCGGTCTCATATAGTGTACTGGTGCGTGTTTCGCTTATACCAAAGCTGATCTGAATCCTAAAACCTGGTCTCTAGGTTACCTTCATCCTGGGCTTGAAAGCGTACCGATGTTTGAAAAGGTCCAAGATTGTTCTGGGGACACTCGGCATACTGCAGGTCGTGTCTTACGTAGTGTTTTTCATTGGTCTCAGCCAATCCACTGCCGGGCGTGAGCTAAGCGGTCAGTTGGTAGGACTTATAGCTTTTACCGATCTAACGTATCGGTTCCAGGTGACTGTGAGAACGTTGATCGCAACCTATTTATTGGACTTGCGGTGCTTTTCCAGTTTCTCGAGTCGGGGTTCATATTTTGCTGTTGTGAGTCGGTTACTGTTTGAGATAACTTGGTTTACTAAGCTTGCGAATCTTAGTCCTATATGCAGTCATAAAGTCATCCCGACGAACCGCAACCAAGGGAAGACTGTCTATTGCCTTTCGAGCGCCGTCGGTCCTACTTCGAATACACTGGCTCCAGCGCCTCAACACGAAGAGGCAACAACACCCGGCCTAGGCGAGAAGCGCGGGTGGTGGGATTATGTACCGAATGAGCAGAACAACGCCGACAAAAATGCACTGAAGACCGAGAGGCCTGCAGCTGATGATCCATTCGTTCACCCGGTTGAGCGATGGAGGGAACGCATAGTATCAGCCATCTGGAGACGAGGGGAAGGCCCAAGCGTAGCCTCGCAACCAGCTTCCCCCGGCCCGGCGGCACCCCGCAAGTCGTCCATACATGGGAACGAGCCAATCCCTCATCCAGATCGAGGTTCGTTTGGCAACCTGAATGAGAAACAAAAGGCAGAAGTTGCGGAGGTTGCTCAACAAATGCCAGAACTTGCTTTGGTGGACAGTCGAACAGGGCTATCTACAGGAGTAGAATCTGCGCGATCGAATGCTCGCTCCAGGGGCAGAACATTCAGGTTGAGTCCAAAGTCGGCAGAAACTCAGCGCTTTAGCGGGGTGATGCGAATGCCGAAGATGATGCTCCTTAGAGCAGTCATGAAGGATGAGGTAAGCACATGATCTTTGGGCTGGGAAAGTTGTTCTAAATGAACCTACAAGCTCTTCTACACGGCAATGATCACACTATCATGCATCGTTTCAACCATAGGGACTAGTCCTCGGGGCCGGAAATAAAAGGGTCATATTCGACTGCTCCATTTGGCTAGAGATCAACTGGGCTGTGGTTAGCATACTTGTCATGCGATCCTTTGCTCAAGTCATCGCACGCCAAGAACGTGATGCCGTTCTTCAGGACCCAACAGCGTGGAATGTCGCTATCAATTCCGAAGAGTATGGCCGTTCTCCGGCTTTTCGTCGAGGAGCAATGGACTATGGGTTTGCACAAGGCCGTGGTCATCGTGGTCCTCCATCCATCAGATCTCGACGAACCGACATATCATCACACGCGTTTTATCCCACTAGGCCGGCCACTATGACTACTTCCATAAGCGACTACGGTAGCGCAATCCAGCGTGCGCGACGCGCAGACGAGTCCCGTGCGGTTCAACCACTTCCCGACACGGATCCGGAGGATCCTTTTTCCGAGTTTGAGCGCACGGTGGACCTGTCCCGCTCTCACTCTCATTTACGAGAGCCTGGGTCACCCGTGCCTTCGAGTGCCGTCGGCGTGCGCCGCAGTCAACACGGCTATGACGACGATGACGACGAACCAGGACCAAATGATTCCGTGTCACAAGCTCCCAGTCGAAGGCGGGGACCTCCACCCACGGTGCCCCGTCGAGCGCCGACTGACTACTCAACGGATATTGGGACGATGAGCATTATGGAAATTGTACCACCGCGATCAATGGATCGAGGCCCGCCATCGCCGCATGGCAGCCGAGACTCGTCCGCCTATGAGCCCAGCTTCATCGAAAACATCCCTGAAACGCCCATGGGGCCGCGCATGACACACTCTTAGTCTCTGGAGGAACTCGAGTTACTGATTGTGCTCTGGACAATATTTCAGACTCGGTTACTGTATTTTGAGCTTGAGCTGGCTACTCTTGTTGTTATTTTTTTCATTTCGAGAGTGATATTGTTTGTTTGTTCGTTTGTTTGTTTGTCCACTTTCGTTTAGTTTCGTTCAGCCTAACCATTTTTCTCATTTGAGCTTTCCCTGGTGGTCGTGAAGGGACAGGAGCGGGCAACGACTAGCAAGTTTGGAATTGTTGTAATTTTGACAATCAAGATATTTGTATTTCCTGGGATTTATCAGATTATACGCTAAAATATATGAGTGGGTCAATTCAAAGAAGCCCAGGTCCTAAAATGTGCATTTGATCTAGCTGGAACCCAGCCACGATCGGGCAGGTACTGAGTACCCATTCCTCTGACTATACCACTACTATTCCCTTCCCTCCCCGTCTGTCTGTTTCATTTTTCTTTTGCTCTGGGATTCTCTAGGCTTGGGTCTATTGGACTGTTTGTTGTATTTCACCGGGCTATATACCCCTAGGCATTCCGGCGCCGGAGGACCTTCAACACTGTTTTATTAGAATTATGTCAAACCAACCGCCACACAAAGGTAGCCCTTCCAAATCTCAACATCGAGATAAAGGTGGGACAAGTACTGGGCCGAGGTTCAGGAAAAATACGGGCGGGAATAGCAATAGCCATAATGGTCCTGTTAATACCAACAATCGGAGTAGCAACGACGCTGGAGTCTCTGGAACAAATAACGCTGGGGCTCCAGGCGTTATATCTGTCCATGGAAGTCCTGCCTCTCAACATCAAAACCTAAACCAACACGTCCAGCAGGTTCACCAGCATACGCGAACCCAGTCTCCGCGAACACCACATGCCTCCGCCCCACCTCCCCCCCGCATGGCACAGTCTGTGTCCGCTCCCATACTCATTCGGGCAGCATCACATACGCGCAATCTCCTAATCTCATGCACCCCCATGCACATTTCGCTGCATTTCACGCGTACTCTCCGCAGCCCGGTCATCCGCAGAATATCTCACACTCTGGTCATTCGCCACACTCTAATCATTCATCACATTCAATTCATCCCAATCAATCACCAGTGCTTCCGCGTGCAAGTCATCGCCCAACGTTGCTCATTCGCACTCTCCCCAGTTTCATGCACATGGGCATTCGCCGAGTTTACAGGCTTCACCATATTTTCCCCCAACCCGAACGCCGACTTTTATCCAAGTACACCCTCACCCTCACCATGTATATCCCTCGCCATCACCTAGACCACGGCCGATGTCGATGCACGCGGGCATAGGCATGGGGTTGGGGAATATGCCTAGTACCCCCACTATATCATACGGAATGAGCAGAGGCTCAAACATACCTTTGAATGTTGACATGGGGATAGGGACCGCTGGGTATGACGGGTCGCCAGTGCGCGTAACCGCTCCAGAGATGGCCAGTCCCAACATCAACAATACGGCCGGAACCGGAGCGCACCAGGATCAAAGTGCAGCGTTTAACCTATGCCGCCGCCGCATCGTCGCGCCGGGAATAGAAGGTCAATCAAGCACATTCGCTGCTTCTATCGACCCAGAGTTAGCGGGTATAGCCGTGCGCGTGGTAAACCCACAACCGCTGTTATTGCCCAACGGGTTTTTGTGGGAGTTTGAGGTACGTCGAGCACGCTTTCGAGGAATTCAAGTGATGACTGAGAACTGACCGACAAACGTTCACCCGTGGTGGCTGTTACATGTCATGATCTAGATACCTCGCGGCATGGTGCCTTCGTCACTCACCAACGCCATTTTGAACGTGTAAGTCCAGTCATTCGGGTTTGATGCTTTTATTCTCGCTGGGTCTAACTCGATTTGTCAATTCGTCCCCCTCATGCGTGCAACGTCCAGAACTCAAACGGCAATCCCCCTGCTCCTTGAATCAAGACCTGCGGACGCATGTGCCCGGGGTGAACATACAGCGTGAGTCGTGTCAACCTTCTCCCCCTATCCCGCTGTGTTTGAACTCTCCGACATGTGCGTGTATTCGAACGTGAGGCAAGTCGGACTGACGGCCGCAGCTCAGACGCATATATATGCCCCAGCAATGCCTCGAGACCTATCCAGGCTGGGAAGAGAAACGGGCAGAATGGATTGCGGAGAGGGCAGAACTGCATGCTTGGCATGGCCGGATACCCGACGTAGCTGGGTCGCACATTTCCTCATCGAACCGGACGGGCAAGCCCTCGGCCGTATGGGTATGCAAAAGCCAGTTTCCAGATTTATCCCATCGGTAAGCCAGCTGTGCATGTTCAAAAAGATTTGCTGAGCCTATATACGAGCTCAGATCGGAGCGGGAGGTCTTGGTTATTGCAAGGACAGCCATACAAGGCGGCAGTGTCGACTGGGCACAGATGATATGTCGGAGAGTAATGCCACCCGCACGAACGCTATTGCCGCATGGCGAGTCTCAACTGAAGATGTGGATCTTACGAGCGCTCTCGACACTTGTGCTTCAGGGTGTTGAAGTCGTGGAGTGGTCATATGAGTTTATCGTTACGGAACAGCAGTTTTGGTGGGTGTATCGGGGGCAGAGCCCGTCTGGGGGTGATCCAGACCTATCCGAATTGGACCGGGGGGAACCTATTCCGGAGACGATGTGATACTTCGCTCCCCAATTGCTTTTCACTAGTTCAGTACCGGATTTATTGACTTTCGACCCGGCTTTGCTTTTATGGCTGTTTCAGCTAATAATAATTCTATTACCCCAATCCAGGGAGACACACTCACGAATACCAGATTTGGTCGCTGAGATCACATCATAGGAACACCAGGCTCAATCGTGAGTCGATTCAGTAAACGCCACCATTCAAAGTGTTATCCAAGGCCGTGCTTAATGGAGATATCTCTCGGGCATAAGGTGAAGCCGATGTAGGCTCCAGGGTTTACAGTGCTGCAAGATTGCCATGAAGTCAGTTTGAGCAGGCTGAAAGGGCTCCTGGAATTAGCCACCCTCATCCTTACAGCCACATGGCCCACCGGCACACTTTATACGTCATAATCAGGGGTTCCGCTGCCTTAAAGTCCGAGGTTGTATGTCCTTGGCCTCTGATAACCAGATCAGGACCCATAGGGCTGTCGATTCAACCAATCAGATACCAGGCATATCTTGTGGAAACCTTGCACGTGACATCTGTCTCAGTCATCTCTCGAAATCTCACAAGCGAGAACGTGACAGCTACGACCATGATGGTGCATCTCCTCACGCGCACTTCAGCCCGCGTGTGCGCCCCGCTCTTTCGCGTCTACCGCTCACAGCACTCTCTACATGGTCCAGCTTCGTCGCTGGCCAATTCTCCGCCGGTTGTAACGTCCCCGACACGGCCCGGGCCAAGTCCATCGGCGCATGCACCCCAGACCGCAGGTCCTAAGCCCCCGCCACCTACACCAACGAGGGAAAAACCAACACTGAGGGCTTCCAAGGCCGCCATCACGCTGGTGAGCTGTCGTTTGGGTGTTTCGGAGCTTGGATGGCGCTGATGCCAATAGTTGATTTGTAGACCCCCGATGCCGTTCGGCGGCTGCAACGGCTCGTTTCTGGGCCAACACCTCAGCTGATTCGAGTTGGGGTGCGCAACAAGGGCTGCGCTGGAATGTCCTATCACCTCGAATATGTGGATAAGCCCGGACGATTCGACGAAGTCGTCGAGCAAGATGGGGTCAAGGTCTTGATCGACAGCAAGGCGTTATTCTCAATTATTGGCAGCGAGATGCATTGGCAAGAAGACCGGATGAGGTGAGGCATACTATTCCTGTTTTTACGGCAGGAACTTGAACATATCTGTTTTATGCATAGCTCCAAGTTCGTATTTAACAACCCGAATGTCGTAGATGCATGTGGATGCGGAGAGTCGTTCAACATTGCAACATGATATACCCGTCGTAGAGACTTGTATAGATTCGCCCACCATCTTCAGTTATCCTTGCTGCATCTACCTTGGACTCTTCCTCATAGCTCGACCCCTGATTCTTCTATATGTATCAGTAGATGTTTCGACAAACTAATTGGATTCTACTTGTAATAAGGTTTGGACTGGGGCGTTTTTTTCCTTTCCAGCTGGCGCGAATGAAACGACCTAGCCAAACGAGCTCTGGCCGGCCTTGTGTTTTCCAACCGTTCTCAGCCGGATTTGCCCGGGCCAGCACAACTTGAATCAAGCAGGGTGATAAAAGTAGCCATGAACAAACGTATCTGGTTGAAATTCATATGGTAAACTGATCTACACTCAAAACAAAGTAAATACTATACAAAAATGCGCCAATCAGGCCAAACATAACGCATTTACGAAAACACAATAGCCACCGCTCAATCCTTTCACTCGAGAAACTGTTGCTTGATCACCCGCCGTCCTTGGTGAGCGCTCTACACATCTACTAGCCGCAACCCAATGGCCCCCCTCCCATCCCCAAAATCCGCCCCAGCACCAAACTCTCGATCTACATCCGCAAACGCCGCTTTACCGACTCCTTCGCGCGCCAACGTATCCACCACCGCACTTGCCTGTCTAAACACGCACTCCAGAGCTGTGTGCTCCGGTCTGCCCTGAGAGCCTGGGAGTTACGTTTGAATATTTGAATGGGCGATCGCAATGGAAACATACTCACTCAGGATAACCCTATTGACTTCGTCTGCGAGCTTGACTCGGGCTTCGGGCCCCACAAGCGCTCCAGCAGGACCCATTGCCATACGAGGATCCGTGTACGCCACAAGTCCTGCAGCGGCGCGCAACTCGGCAGCCACCCCCGGCCTCACATCCTTTCCATACTTTTGGTGCAAGAATTGGCCGTACTCGAGCGCTGCAGCGAGCCCTCGTCCCGAAACAGGTTCGCTGGGGCTCATGTCGATATCACCATCGAGATCCATCGAGTCGCGATGAGCCTTTCCTTTGCCCTTATCTTTGACTTTGAGCGCAGGTGAATGCCGTGTGGGAGTGTCGGGGGTTGCCTCTCCATCTAAATCGTCTCCTTCAGCCGCGAGGACCATCTCGACCAGCTTGCGGCAACGCAATCGGAACATGACCATTCCCATCGACCTCGCCACATCTCTATCGCCGTCTAGGTCCGCATCCATGCTATTTCCATCATCGCGCTCGGTTCGGTCTGCAGCAACAAACTTGGGGTACCGGCTTTCGATCTCTGCCAGAGCCGAATCAATATCCCCTGCGACCACAGCACGTACAATCCGTTGTCGGGCGGCGGTGTCATCCTCGTCCAAAGTGAGTTCGCGCTCCACTTCACGTTCTTCCTCCATAGCAGCGTCGTCGCCCATGCTCGTAGACGGGTTAATAGCCGTCGCGCGTAATGCTCGCGCGGTACCTGAATACCCATGATGTGTGAGGTACGAAAGAACCAGCGCGCGCAGAGGCCGACGCAAGATATCAGCTTCTCGTTCGGCCGAGTTCGAAGCCACAGCGTCAGTCCCAGCTCGAACAATCCGCATCGGATTCTTAAGCGTATCGACTGGGGTTCGCTGGATGTCGCGCCACACACGGTCGCGTTGTTGCATGACG
Organism: Ceratorhiza oryzae-sativae; assembly: GCA_030998015.1. Classification (NCBI taxonomy): domain Eukaryota; kingdom Fungi; phylum Basidiomycota; class Agaricomycetes; order Cantharellales; family Ceratobasidiaceae; genus Ceratorhiza; species Ceratorhiza oryzae-sativae. The sequence goes on along the minus strand of JARWMV010000232.1, from coordinate 2,416,536 downwards.
TATGTTGCGATATCAAACCGGAACGGTTGCTGGCCAAAGTTGGCCAGCACACGCTCTTTGGGTGTACGAAGGCCGACCGAGGGGTATAGCTCGCCTTTGAGGTCTCGGAAGACCTTCTCTATGGGGAAGTTAGATGTAGGTCTATAGGAATGTGGATTTACGCACTCAGGAATTCGCCGTTCTTGGTATAGAAGGCCCGGCCCTCTGTAAAATCCACACCGCAACCAATAACATCCCCGGCTATTTATATTATGAGCAAATTGTGGTGCGGCCTGGTCAAGGGAAACTCACTTCCAAAGACAGGGCCATATGGTGTGCCTCAGATTGGCCGGCAAAAGAATTGCCGTCGTCACCGTGATACCCCCAAGAGTAGGGTTCCCAACCAGGAAGACGACTGAGCGGAACTTTGGGGGTTGAAAACCTACAAGTCGATTGAGATGGAGTAAAGTGTGGTGCGGAAAAAAAAACGAGCATACCCGATACCAATATGCCTACAGGGAGAGTGTCAGTCCACAGGTGCACTGTTAAGCGTCGAGTAGACTCACCCTTGAGCGCCCTTCTCAACGATTTCAACTTCAAAATAGTAAACCCCACATTCAGGCGGCATAGGATAATTAGCACGAATAGCAGCTGCCTCTTTCTCAGTGCGCTGAGCGGGGCCTGGTGCAAAGAGAGTGTCAGCCAACAGGCAGCGATCACAACGAGAAACGCACTGTAGCGAACTTCCCGCCCATCGCTGGACAAGACTAGCGATGCATGTTTGTCATCCGGATTCCACCTGGTGGGGACTCTTATCGCCCCGTCGTGCTGCGAACCCGAGATGGGATCTAATCTGGGCTCTGGTGTCGGGGTGCCCCTCGCCTCGCGTGCGCCATAGTCGTCGTCGCTGTCCGATGTAAAGGAGAGGGCTGCCGACGAGCTGCGCACGACAGGCTGGGAGATAGGCTCGGGCGGGCGCGAATCGAGCTGGAAAAAGCGGCGGAGGGCAGACTGCTCGAGATATGCGGGGCGTTGCATAGGCGCCGCGGAGACGATCTCTGGCTGGTGCGACGGCGAGAGCGCACCCAGCAACGACAGCCGCCGGATCCGGGTCGGGGAGTGCGATGGGGGACCCCATGCCGCTTGGTCTCGGGGCAGCGTCCCGCTCACGATCCGCGGCTGGAACGCACCTGTGCTCGTCGTTGCTGGTTGAGGCCTGCTGTTCATCGTCACACGTCGCTCGAGACGCAAAATGGAAGGTGCAGGTGGAGGCGCAGTGAACTGTGTTGCGGCGTCTGTCGACCCAAACGTCAGCGGTCGGGACGTCCCGAGAATGCCACACGGTGCTACTCCACGGCTGGCCTGCCATTCACCAGGTCGCAACAAACGCTGGGGATCAAGTCACTACTGTAACTCGGGCACTGATACGACGCAGTCGAGGGCAAAATCACGAGTATCGCGGTCGTCGCTTGGGTCTCACGTCAGGCTGATGTCCGTACTCGACCCAAGAGGTGACTGGCCAGCTCACGTGCAATGTTCTCAAGGCCATCGCCAGACATCACAAGTCGAACGAAATCATTCAAACAAAATCAATAGTACAAAAGATCGTAACGGCCATCTGGCACAACAAGAATGAAAAGCGGTCGTTTGACTGCAGGGCTCCGGTCCCTCCTAGTACGCAACCAATAAAAACATCGCAAACAACAGGATCACTCGTATTAACAGACATCTAGGGGAATAGCAGCAGAACAATTACAGTCGGGACTGGAATAATACACATCGTCAGCGGTGCATAGACGCAAGAGACCAACTATCATACCTTGCCGTCGCGGGCCGAAATCCTTCGACCAAACTTCTTGCCGCCCTTGCCATTACCCCTTCCGCCTCCGGTGTTGCCGCCATTGTTACCAGCATTACCGTTGTTGCCGCCATTGTTGCCGCCGTTGTTGCCGCCGTTGTTGCCACCATTGTTACCTCCGTTACCCCCGTTGCCACCAACAGTGATGTAGATCATATCATCGAACGTGCCATGCTGAGCAACAGGCCCAACCACAGGAGCGTGGTTTGCGCTCGTGTTGATCGACGCGATCCTGTACGTGCCCGCAGGTAGACCACCAGTGACAGTTGCACTCAAGACGCCACCCTTGGCTGCGGCATTCAAGCCTTGGAAGAACGCAAACTTGTTAGGGTCGGTGACCTTGGTCGACTTGAGCGAGTCGATCTGTTCAATGACGATGTGGGAGTGCGCAATGATGATTCCTTGGCCGTTCAGTTGTTGCGGCGCAGCAAAGTAGTTTGTCTGCGGGTTCACAAAGTTTCCGGTGGCCAGATTCCTGACTGCCATCTGGACTGTAAACGCCTTGTTGGCAGGGATCGTGTCCAAATTGGCGGGCGAAACAAACTTGCTGCCTGTGGATCAATAAAATAGAGAAACTTGAGTACGCTGGAGATGAGAACTAGGTGAATGTACGCACTAGGCTGGTTGGCCGTAGAAGGCAAGTTGCCCATTGGCACGGGATTGCAACTGCCTCCCTTGACTTGCTGACCGTTGGTCAGAGTCTTGCCGACGCAAAAGTTGATGCTGCGCATACACGTCAATAATGCGCTCTTCTTTCGTTGGCAAAGGCTTACAAGTTATTGGTCGACGTCAAGCTAGCGACTTGACCTGGGTCGGTCTTGCCCTCTTGGCCAGTTTTGGCAAAGTTGGAACAAATGACACTCGGGTCAAGCGCTAGATTACCCAACGGACAGTCAGTCCCGACGAAGCGCAGCAAGACGAAAAACACTCACTCTTGGAAGTCTGGGGGTTTCCACCGGCGTTCCCGCCATTGTTCCCGCCGTTATTCCCGCCATTATTCCCGCCGTTGTTCCCACCATTGCCGTTTCGGTTCCCGCCCCCGTTCCTGTTCTGGCGGGCGGCAATGATCGAGTCGAGCGGGATGTCTCGTGCGAGCGTGGAAGAGACCAAGCAGGCCGCGAGCGATGCGAAAAGCGCAGCGGAAAACTTCATGATCAAGCGATAATAGTAGAGCGAACGAAAAAGTCGGTTGACGATGGATGGAGCGAAGGAGAGTAAAAATCCGTCTAGGATAGTGCGGAACGAAACACTGTCATCGGGCAGTGGCGATATGCGGTGCGTGCAGGCAAAGTATAGATATATGCCAAGGAAGGGTGGAGAGTTAGCTTCGGAAAAGACGGACGAATAGGAAGGCGGTGTGATAGACGCTCAGAAGACATATGGGAATCGACCCTTGCGGTCCAGCGCTGGCTGCCCGACGCTGACAGGTGTGCTGTCGTCGTTTTGTTATCCAGGCACGCATCTATATTATATGCCTGCTGTCTGGGGCGTGGCCGACGACGGCAGGGGGAGGGGGGGCGAGTGAAATGGGACTTACAAAAAGAAAGATGCAGCACAGCTGCAGAGCGAGAAGAGGCACCAAAGAGGTGGTGGTGGTGAGGAAGAGGTGGGAGGGGCCGATACGAGCGACCTCCGCCCAAGACCAAGGCTAATAAGAGTTTCCGGCGCACGCACGACGGCCGATTTTCAGGGTCCTTTTTTCCTGGCAACCAGGGGCGGCCCCCGATCAGCCCGGCCCAGTCACAGTCACCTTGCCATAATCGGCATATTAACCTCGGCGCTCTCCAACGTCCGTTGGGGCGAAAAAAATAGCATAGAGTCGCCCTATGCTATAGATTGTATCATAGGTCACACCCAGATTCAACTCGAGACACTCTCCCTGGGCATGAACGCGCTTGCGCGGTCTGGCCATTCAAAGCCACCGCCCACGAGATTTCATTTTGTCTTTAGAGTCGAGGTCAAATTTCTGCTATGGTGATGAGCGTCATGCGAGTGATCGCCGTCAACGCAACCTCCACCCAACCAGCGCTGGGAATAAGAATAGGAGATCTAAAAAGGAGCGCTATTCGCCAGGCTCATACGCAATACCAAGATAAAGCTGTCGAGAGAGCAATCAGAAAACAAAGAGCAGCGCATAAATACCTTGCGGTCGAAGAAAGGTCTGTTTTTGTCTGAAAACACAAGGCTGACGCATGGTCGAAGAGACATGAAAACGAGGGAACCGCTCATAGTGAATGCAATAAAGCACACGACGGTCTCTCAATTGCGAATCAGACTACACGAGCTTGTATCGCGTTTGTTGTCCCCCGCAACGACCAGCAAGCACAAGTCCGTGTTTGCCGAGCGCAGTGACCGGAGTCCGCGGCGATCGACAGCATCTGAAATTCGATGCAGCGGCGAGACGAGCTAGAAAGAGTGGCTTCCATCGTACCCGGCGGCGTCGACAAGGGGACACCACGCGGCCGCCTGTACACCAACACGGTTTCTCGGAAGCCTCTGCCTCCTCCCGAATTCCCTCGTCGTAACGGGCCTTGTTTGCCGACTTGGCGCAATGATATCGCCCTGCTCTCGCATGGGGGCTTGCGCGAGCTATTATTGGATTATAATATATATATTTACTCTGCCGAGTTAAATTCCAGCGCCCAACGGGTGCCTTATTTTCCGGAGAATTCTAAACGCCTCCTCGGCATCACTCAATGCCTTTGACTTATATGTCTAATCCGAGTCGGGTCACGGCCTTGTCACCCCGGCAGGTTTCATTGTTCGTTCACCTAAAGCGGATACATGCGCGTGGGTCTGAAACAGCAAACCCCCCATCTTTGCCTGGCCTGCGAATATTGCAAGACCGGACACACCGGAATCGATGGTGGTACCCCTGGCCAGCTAAGTAGAAGTGTGTAAAAATAGGTACAAATGGCCAAGTTTATACCTCGTGCTGGGGAAAAGATCGGCACGATGATCAATTTTGTGGTGGAAGGGAGTCTTCGCTGACACGATAGTTCTGATCAACACCGTGGTCACCTAGATACCAGAGCGTTTTGCATCTGAAAAAAAAATCGATCCTTAGCCACGTCTTGGCAACAGTCGATCCACAAATGCTCGCGCTGACTACGCTGACTTGTGCCCATGGGAATTCGCGCACTTACCCAGCAGATGGCGCCCTAGAAGTCCATAGCACCAAACATTGCACACCCAATAACAAATTGCGATTGATTCAAGATTGTTACTTTCAATACAAGTTATTCAGCCTTTAGGGATGCAGAGGCTGCTGATTGTCGACCAATACCGGCAAACCAAGACATCCTTGTGGGTTGGAGTGAGAACAGGCTCACTTGGTTGTGAGTACAGACGACTCACCTTAAAACGAAGAAAAAAGCAGAGCCTATAATATTACCATAAACAGTACCATTCCAGACTGATGGGTTTGTCACAACCTCCCAAGGGAGGGCGGCCACCGTTGCGGCAATACTATGGGCGGAAAAAAAATTAGCCAACCCCCATGGATATCCTCATGTCTGCTCACTGGCTTAGCTGAAAATGGGGAATCGTATAAGTATAAATACACTAATTGTGGTCCGAGTTTAAGACCGCTTACATCTGCCACGGCCAAAACAGTTATAGATGCTCCTAATATACGATCCTGCGCAACCGGGTCATGAGGAAGAGCTCTCCGAACCGCGCGGAAGCCGAAGGCGGAAAGCATCCCAATAACAGCATATGCTAAGATTCCAGTCAGTCTCCCGGTTTCGGACCGGTAAAATGAAGCAGCGAATGCGAGTGGCAACATATTTTAATGGGCTGAGAATCAAGGTACATACCGTTTACCAGTTGGCCGAGGACCATCTTGACATGTGGACCATCGACCGACTGCAACGCACCCCCCGGAACTTGTCCATTGTAAAACCAAGAGGCGCCGTGGAACAAAGACAGTTGCAGCCGCTGGAATAAGTGTCGAAAGAGGCTCTAAATTAAGAAATATGAGGCCATAAAGCCCAGGGAACGGATTGTATCGCTTCCTTCGAGTATCACCCATGTGCATGTCAAGGATGATGGCGGCAAGCACGATTTGATCGTAAACATGTCCCTATAAATCCAAGCCAACGCCGCCGAACCATGTGACCTCTCGAGCGCCTGTTCCAACTTAGCCACACCAACTACACGCCACCCACCATGTCCGAGGCCATGATAAAACGATGGAATGAAATAACGATGGCGCAGACAGAGGGGCCTGCCGCCTCCTCGTTGAAGGTATCTTTCTCCTTAAGGACGACAGGAACCTTGACGACTCCCATGCCTATTCTTCTGCCTCTTGCAGCGTTCCCGCCCTCGTTCCCGTTCTCCGTCGCTTTCTGAAGAGTCCGAAGACAACGTCTCGATTGCGTCTCGATCACCCTCGCCCGATCCCATCAATAACAAAGAAGAGGATATAAGCGTTTATGATAACTACATCCGTGGTGTTGTTCGCGAGCCAGTCACAGTGGACACAAAAATAAGCTCCACCAATAAGGGGTTTGGAATGCTAGCCAGGATGGGCTGGAAGGAGGGACAAGGTCTTGGAGCTTCAGGAGAGGGTATGAATGTTGTTGTCTTTTTGCCCAACGTGTACTGACTGGGTTCTAGGACGACCTGATCCTATCCCGTTTCTGGTCAAACTGGACGCCATGGGCCTAGGGAAAGCATCCCACGAAGCGCGCGTCATCGAGTCCACGGTATCCCAGCGCCGCGGACTAGAATCTGAGCGCATGATCAAGGAGACTGAAGAACAGCGCAGGAATCGCGAAGTAAGTTCTAGAACTCCGCCAAGGCGCGAGGGCAACCGAGTTGCTCATGTTCTGGCCAGCAATCAGTTGCTGCCAAGGAACAGCGGAAGACCCAGGTCAAGGACACACTTCGTCCCTTTTATTGCGAGGACTGCGATAAACAATATTCCAACGTCGCTCAATATGATGAACATGTTCGTAGCTATGCACATGCCCACGTTTGTGGTATGTTTGTTGGTTCACGAGGCTCTGGCTCATTTATTGATGCATAGCTCTGGGACTCAGCGTTCTAAAGAACAGCAAGCCACTGCGCGCCAACGTCAAGCCGGCGAAATAGCGACACGAAAAGCCAAAGAAAAGAAGCGTGAAGAGAAAGAAATGAAAAAGATGGCCGCTGCCGCTGGGATCAAGTATACGCCTGCCGTCGTTGCTTCTTCCCTTCCCGTTGTCCCAATTGCACAGCCAGGTGCCAGGTCAACTGTCGCACCCGGAGGTGGATTTGCCCCTGTGAATGACTCGTCTGCCAAGCGAAGTGGATGGACTGCCGTCAATGCGGCCGCGGACTCTTCGGGCAGCCGCGTTGCTCCTGTAGGAGTTAGCGGCTTCAAAAAATCTGGCTGGACGGCCACCGCTACTACTGCCTCGCCTGTCACTGTACCCATTCAAGGCGTTTCAACTGCTGAATCCCGTAAGCTTTCAGGGGCTTTTACACGAGGTGGTTGGACGACTCTGGATACTACCAATTCAACGGAACCCGACGTCGAAATGACTAGCCCGTATTCTGTTACGTCTCCAAGGCCAGAATCTTTCGCTGTTCCACCCCCACCTCCAATGAAGTTCATACCCCCGCCGCCACCAGACATCGCACCTCCGCCGTCACCTAGCATCGAGGATCCACCTCCACCTCCACCGCCCCGCCTCGTTCTGCGCAGACAACTCCTATTACATTTTCTGCAGGTTCCCACGTATGAAATCCAAACATATAGCAACGGCTTCCTCGGGACCTGGGAGTCTAGGTCGACCTTCCTGGCTGTCTCATGTGGCACGCAAGCTTATAGGTCCAGCTCCGCGGCCATCGTTTAATTCATGTTCCACCCCGTTCCATCCTGTTTTTTTTTCTGTACTGCCAAATTTTCATATATCATCCCGCTTGTAGTTACAGACTCGGCAAATCCATGCTTAGCAGCTGTGCCTTCCAAGACTGAGCTTCAAGCCTCCCCAATATAGGGAGCCGCCTGACTCGCCGCCATGAATCTATGCATCAAATGTTCTCTTATTTGGATATAGAATATGTAGAAGATAAGAGGATATATGCGCCATCTGAAGATTGAATCATACACCATTGTCGGTATAAGTGGCATGATAATCAAGGAGTGAAAATGCAGACTGCGAGGGCGATGACTACTACTTGTCACTAGACTCCTCGTACTCAATGTCAGCTTCATCATCTACCACAAAGCTGTCGTTCACGTATTGGGATGCGGGGCCTTCTCGGATAGGAGAGCTAGAAACCCCTGGCCGTCTCCTGTTACCGAGACCCAACCCAGCAAGGGCTCCTCCCCGCCCGACGTAGTCTTTGAACCGTACAGGACCGGAGCCAAAAATGGGACCAGACCCGCCTGGGACTTGGGTCATGAGGCTCTGACGGTAATGTAGGTGTTGGTCGTATCCTGCGGGCGCCTGGGTGAGCGGCGAGTCGCGCACGAAGGAGCGGTCGTAGGCATTCTCGACCCCTTCGGGATCGAAATCTCCGTCTTCGTCTTCTGAGCCTGAAAACTGGGCCTCGGTCTCGAGAAACTGGTGCTTGTCCAAGATGCTTGGTTTTCCTTTTCCGTTCCGCCTGGCCTTGGTAGCGCGTTTCTCTTCCGTGGCGTCATCCGAGACTGGGCTAGCCCTTTTTCTCCGAATGATACGCCTGCGAGGAGGGGTCGCTGGGGCGATTGGAACATTTTCTTCCTGGCTCTCTGATGGGCTACCTAGAGGAGAAGAATCCAGGATGGTCATGCGGGCTATCCGTCGGGCTCGCACCGGGGAAGAATTATCAGGAGAGGCAGTCGGCGGGTCGAGTCTGGGGGACGCAGGTGAAGTGAATACAAGCGGCTTCGGAAGAGACTCCAGACGATCAGCGTTAGTTGGGCTGGGCCGAGGGGAAGGTGCTCTAGGTGGGGTAGAATTGAGAATCTCAAAATCCGAATCGCTCTGGAGTAACGAGGATAAATTCCGTTTCAGGGGTGCTGGAGCTGGTGCCGGCACAAGTGGTGGTACGGACGTTTCCCCGGATTTACATTTGTTGTCCGTGGAGGATGGCGAGGCAACAGCCCGCCGAGCTGCTAGAGGAAACGGCTTTGGTCGGGGTGGAGATATAATCAAAGGGGAAGAACCCAAGGTAGGGACGGGGCTACCTATCAGGAGAGAATCGTCGTCGGTCTTCATAGGCTTAGGGGAGCCACCTTTGCCAGTGCTGAATGAGCGCAGAGAAACCGAGCCAGTGGCGGTAGATTTGGGTTTTCGTCCTCGTTTTGGGGAGGGCGCAAGAGGCTGAGATAGCGAGGGAGATTCAAGGGATTCATCGTTCACAGCAATCGACGTTTTCCTAGCGCTTGCCTTTGTGGACTTGGGGGTTGTTGTTGCCTTCTTCGTCCTGGTCTTCGTTGTGTTGGGAACAGGGATGTCGGAATTCGATTCAGAATCGGGACTTTGTTGTTTGGCAAATACCCCTGCCTCGATGGCTTCGTCGTCTGAGTCGAGCCCATCTACGCGAGGTGTAGACGTTGTCTTCTTTGACTTCTTTCGCACTGTTAGGGAGGCAGCTGATATAAAACCCATAAGTGCACCCTCGGGGACATTTCGATTCAAGTCCTCGCTGCGCTTTCTTTTTTTTGTACTTGAAGATCCTTCAGACTTTGTACGCAAGCGTTTACCTGAGAGGTTTCCGTGCACGTCGCGGTTGTAAGGCTCGATATCCAGAAGCTTCTCCACACACTGCGGTTGGACTCCATCGGGTATCATCCTGGCAGCGTCGCCGAAGAGCTCGATAGAAGATCCATCGATAATGGCTTTCTGGACATCCCGGTATGACTCTTTTGCTTTATCCCAGTTTTTTTCCTCTCGAATTTCAGCGAGGAGCACAACTACCTTGCCATCACGTTTTCTCCCAGTTCGTCCAACTCTTTGGAGCTATAATAACTTCAACACATGGCCTTGCGAAAGTTCCCTGAACCACTCACCATTCGCACAGGAGCTTTTTGAGCGTCGTAGCATACAATCAAATCAATTTCTCCTATATCTAGCCCTTCTTCTCCAATGGAGGTCGCAACGAGCACGTTGAATTCACCAGCTTTGAAACGACCGATTGCCTGACCAAAAATTTTAGCTGAGGTTCGTAAGGGATGGGGCGGGGGGGGGTCCACTTACCGCAATCTGTTCTTTCTGATTCATCCCTTTCTCGCCACCCTTTCCTCCGGCCCTGTCCTATGAATCTGGCAGCTCGAATGTTCGGCCCATTCTCATTCAAATGTGCAACAATCTCGTCAACACTTTCTCGAAAATTGGTGAAAACCATGACTCGAGTTTCTTGCGCATCATCATCATTGAAGTGTTCACGAAGTAGGCGGTTGAGCTTTTCCATTTTTGGATGGGGCGGAAACTGAGTCTTGAGTCCCAATGAAACGGCTTCCAGATGGTGATTCTCGATGTGGCTCATAGTGGCTTTCCAGTCGTCGTTGTCCTTCCAGTTTGATTGGAACCTATCCTTTCCACTTGCGTAGAAGTCATTCAAGCATCGCTGGCACATAGCAACGCTACACTCGATCTATAAATCGATGGGTCAGTTGCGGTGAAATCAAACACAGGAAACCCAGAAGAAAAAAAAAAAAACTTTCCAAATAACCCATCGCTCGCGCGAGAGAAGAAAGATATTGCAGGGGTTTAATTACTCGTGCTCCATTGCTGGATTTGCTGGCCATAATTTTGCTCAGTTCAGCGGTCGGTCGATACGAGTTCATCGTTTCAGGATCGGCATTGTTGAGATACCCAGCTCCCTGTGCGTTCTTCATAAGAGGCTGCAAAAATGGTAAATCGTCTACCCATGGGGTGTCGAAAGATGTCACTAACCCACATAACAGCCGCTAAACTAGTTTTGATTGCGTTGATAGCGTCGTTCATTTCCACAATCTGGATGTCGGTATGCTATGGCATTTATGAGTATTTAATCCAAATGACAAACACGCCGTCGACTTGCCTTCTTGAACATGTACTTCTGAAGATCCATGCTATGTTCATCTCGAATCTCGATCCGGCTAATATGCAATCCATCCACAATTGCTTGAACTGATTCGGAGTTTTTCCCAGGAGTAGCACTAAGAGCCAATATCCGATGATGGGGGTTGTGAGCCATAAGATAATGCACAATTGTAACATAGGCATATGCCCCAGTTGCACGATGTGCTTCGTCTACAACCCAGTGGTCAGCTCAGGAGCAATACACCTAAAGATGAACTCACCAATGACGACTAATACTATATCCTGAGCGTCACATGTCCCGTCTCGAAGGTCATTTATGAATGTCTGAGGGGTCATGTAGAATACTCGACGTTCCTCCCACTATGATCATCCGCGTCAAACAAACGTATCAAGCAGTATTGACCACCTACTGCCTTGCGCCTCAACGCTTTTGTGACAGTTCCTGTAAGCTCGATCGCATCCCGTCCGGGAATACCACAGCTGTCGTGACATGCCTCAATCTGCTGTGCTACTAAAGGTTTTGTCGGTGCCACAAAAACCACTTTGCCGGTCGGGAACCAATTGTAGACTATGGCACCCTAAGTTTAGGTCTTAAAATAGAAGAACTTCACATACAATTCAGCATCACGGTGCCCGCGATGAAAGTCTTCCCAAGTCCCGTCGGCAACGAAACCAGAGTATTATCGAATAAACTATGTTTGATTATGTTGAACTGATAATCTCGCTTTTCCTTGTTTAGAGGAAATATCCACGTATCAATCGTCTTTGGGTCTGCTTTACACCTCATCGCGGTCGGCTGACATTTATTGTTAGTCTCAAACCATCAGTTGCGTAAGTCACTTACTGGTCTACACCGAGTAGATTAGCGTAAATATTGGTGAGCTAAATCCAGCAGAAAATAGTACGTACTCACTGAACTGAATACGAAGTTATCAATCAGTTAAGGTACTAACTTGAAGTGGTTTTACATACCAGGCAGTATATCCGGTGTCGCAATATCGGGAAATTGCTCTAGCTCCTCGTCGTCCTCTTCATCTTGAGCACGTGCAGGGACTTTGCCCTTCTTACTATCCCTGATCCTCTGTGCGGCTTTAACATGGTTCCAAGATTTGGTTTGCTGTCGATGGTGCTGGCGACCGAACAGACCATCGGTCTTGGAGTTCGTTCGCCGAGGTACACTGGATGTTGCGCTCGAGCTGAAAGCCCTTACAGGATTTCCGCTACCACTTTCACCAGGGGTCTGTGGGACAACCCCTCCAAAGAGGTTCATCTGGCGTGTTGCACTTGAAGCAGGCGCGCCTCTAGAACCATTGTAAGCAGACTCGGCGATCTCGTCGATCTCGTCGAAGGCTTCGTCAGGTATTTCGTAGCAAGAGTAATCGTCGGAGGAGTGGACTGAGATTGCACGCTCACGAGCCGAAGATGGGGATGGAATGGATTCTACACTAGGTGCTCGGGTGGGGCGCGTAGGTGTGTTGATAGGATCGGATATTGGGTCGGATAGTTCCTTGCGCACAGGGCAACTTGGTTGAGCCTGCGAACCTGTTTCATGGTTAGGCAGGTTCGTAGCAAACGGTTGAGCAAAGAAATACGTGCCATGCAGGCTGGAGTTTTGACTCGATGCCAGTGCCATCCGAACAGCGTTCCCAATTTTGGAGGCAGAAGGGCCAGTATCAGCCGCCGAAACGGACCTTCCAGCTGGCCGAAACGGAGCACCATTGGTATTCGGCATTGGCAGTTTGGCTACCCCTGACGCGCTTGAAGAACCTGCCTGTTGGGTTATCTTCGGGGCCGATACAGAGCGTGTAGATAGTTTATTTGGCTTGGACCCCGATGTCGTCGACGGAACAACTTTTGGTGGCTCGATTGCTGCCTCAATGGCATCTATTTCCGCAAGGAACGCAGAATCCATCTCAAAGTCGGGGTCATCAGAGAAGTCATTCATGGTTGGTGGCTAATATTCGCATTTAAATACTATTCATTTTTTTTTTCGTGTGTCATCGCTTACCCCTCGATCGTTTCTCCTGGTGCGCAAATGTTGGTTTGGGTGAGTCGCAAGGAGGCGCAGTTGCCTCCAGGCTCGCGAGCTGGCAAAATACATATAAATTTCACACTTTGGTGGCAATAAGTGGACCTACCCTATTGCCTGTGTCGTTATTCGCTCAATGATGGGAATAAAGAGCTTGGACAAAATATATCAGTCTGGCGGATATGGCGTAGTCAAGTGGCTCGATCACCAAAGCTTACCCGCACGGTCACGTGACTTTTCGGCTGTCTCATGATCGACGACCTCAACCTCATTGGACCAGGCCTACAATCAAATAGCTGGAAATCATGCTTCGAGTCGTTCGAAATAGTTTGACTGGTCGTTTGTTCCGAACTTTTATATTACCATCGTCGCAGGCTGCGGTCCCGGCCTATTTCGTAAATCGTTCACCCAGTTTAGCCAACGACTCTCGTTGGGATGGAAAAGCGAAAAGCTGCTTTCGACGTGGTATAGCATCATATAATACAAGGTGGGTATCAATTCGCTGAGCCACCACTAGGTTTTCATGTGATTCAGGAGGGGTCAGTGATATATCGATGCAAAAGTACCACCAAATATCGGACATGACTATGGAGGCCCTCCTCAGCTCCTTGGAGGACATTATCGACAGGCACTCTGACCTTCCGTATGAAGTGGAGTACCATGTGAGACGTCTTGCTGCTAGGCTTCCGTTTTCGCCCGATGACGCCTTTTTAACCCAGAGTGGCGTTTTGACTCTTAGTCTGGGCGATAAAGGCACATATGTAATCAACAAGCAACCCCCTAACAAGCAGATATGGCTTTCCTCTCCAAAGAGGTATGTATTATCATGTCCATTTGCGTGCCGACTCTAACCGCTCGCCATGTGTGATAGTGGGCCGAAACGATACGACTTTGACGCTGAGAAGAGCGAATGGTTCTACACTCGCGACCAAGTTACATTGCGGTCACTTCTGGAGGAAGAGCTTGGTGAAATATTTGGCGAATCAATTGAAGTGCGCCTGGAAGAAGAAGAGTAGCTAGATTTGACTTTGTCACTTGACGTAAGATGTCTCTTGAGGTAGTCAACAAAAACTCTGTGATAAAATTACGAAAGGTGTACATTGTGTAGTGATGGGCATATAGAGAGTGTCTGGTGTCTGGTAAAAGCTAATAAATAAATTAAATAAGGGCTGTCGGACATCATGTTCTACCTTGGCGTCGCGACAAGAACAAGTTCCCAAGCATTCTTGTAGACAGTTATGTTAGTCTAGTTGTCAACGTCGACCAACGAGTCAGCTCACTTGTTGATATCCGCATATCTGTTCTCTACAATCCCCCTTTCTGTACTATCTTCTGGGGTCTCTTCTGCTGGATCATCCGCTGCTTCACTATCTGTTTCTTCGTCCTCATCTTCCGGGTCTGAGTCCGAATTCAGCTCTGGCTCTTGATTCGGACCTGCAGTTTGTTGAAAGCCCTGGAGTTGCCTGATCCTAACAGGCCTGTCTTGTGAAATAGAGTGAGGGCGCGGAGAACTGAATTTGCTCGATTCCGAAATGTCGAATTGAGAATCAAGCATGGGGTCTGAGAACGATCCTCTTGAAGACTTTAGAGGCGAATGAATCTCTTTAGGCTGATCGTGGCGTTCAGAAGTTGAAACATGCAAGGATAAGACCCGGGTTCGGTTGTCGGTCTAGGGACATCCGCCCGAGATAGTGCGGACATCCGTTCGCGATCGTCAAGTGATTTGGGCTGAGAAGCCTGATTCCCATTGTGCTCATATTTGGAAAAATTGCCGTTTTGAACCGTTGAGCGATGTCTGTAATAGAAAAGACGCTCAGTGGCTTTGGTTGAGCCATGTCCAGGTCACCCACGAGAGATTGTTGATGTCCTGCAAGGCCACTCCTCTCCTCACAGAACCGTCCCACGTATCAGGCCCTGCAAGACGCCTTCTTTTGGTAATATGACGCGTCGGTTTAACGTCCAGACCGTCGCCCGCGGCGTAAGCTCTTGCATCATGAAGGCTCAAAGCTGGCAGGTCAGAGCCTAGAGCGAACTCATGGCGTCGCTTCATCTGTAAATCCTAGCGTCAGTCGTCCAGTGCGGAGTCCCGAATGTGGCTGATGACGCGGCCGGTGGGAGAAAGGTGCGAGTGAGGTGGCCGAGCAGAAACCTGGGGCGGCTTGCTTATGTAGCGATGATCAAAACTGCGCTACTTCAAAGGAGCGCTACTCGGTTTGCGACGCACCGCAAAATGTCCCACAGCACAAAAACGCAGAAATAGGCGAACTTGCTTCATTTATATCCATGCCACGAAATATTGGTTTTCAAAATATAGCGTTTCTCTCGATATTATCGACCTTTGCAACTATATCCTCGACTAGTGCGCATGTCCCTTCCCGCCCCCGATTTCCTCATCAATGCCGATTTACCTCCCGCTCCATTATCGCCAGCCTATGGTACGAGAACAATATTAGCATTTAAATGGCACGGATAACCATATGACTTGCTGCCAACACAGCTCCTCAAACTCAAGGTGATCACAGGCGAGTTGACGTAGCAGACAACACACCTACGATCTCAGCCTGGGCAATGCCTGCGTTCACACAACGCCGCAGGATCTTAGTAGCTCTCACTTCCTAGTTTCATATAGTCTAGTTTCGCGTGACTCTGGTAGCAACTCTGTGGGTAAGTTTGGCATGGTTTCAACATTTCGCCTAGACCGAATTTATGACTGGGTAGTGTTGCTGGGAAAGCATTTGGAGATGTTATGGACTTTGAACCGATGGATTGCTTAGACATACCACAGGCTCATATCTTCAGTTAATACTTCCTCTGGAGAGGCCCAGATTGGTCTTCATTCTTTGTGGCTTAATTTTTTTCCATCCTTAAACCCGTTAGTCAAATAGATATTGACCGATTTGTACCGGTCATAAATAAATTGTAACAAACTTGACTATATGCGTCTCCGTTTTCGTTTCTTTGACTTCTGGGCTTCTGGGCTCTCCGCTGGCGTTTTTGGGCATTCAATTAAACCCTCTTCCATACCTACCTCAGGCCGCTTCAAAACACCTCCTGCCATCCATTCACTCCCTAAAACCCATCCAACTTGTTCCAGCTCGGCAGCGGAACGATTGGCCACCGATGCTATTTCCCACATGCGTATAGCATACTCCAAGTAGCCCTTCTCGGTGTATTTGATTTCTCGCTTCAGCTTGGTTTTGCCTGTTCTAGCCTCCTCGTCTGCGTGCATAGCCCAGATGTACGACTCATCGCTCATGAATGGAACCCGATTATCATAGACAGACAGCACAAGGGATGCTGTTGCTGGTCCAACACCTTTTAGGCCAGCACAAAGCTGCCTTACGAGCGCCCGGAAGCTTTTTGACGTTTCATCAGTGGTCTCCTTGTTATTCGCTGATTGGATCTCAAACTGCGAGAGTGCAGTGAACGCGGCTTGTGTCGACTCTTTGACCTTTTGTGTTGTGTTTTGGGCGATGAGGTCGGAGAGTGTTGGTCGAAATTTCCCGCGGGTTCTGTTATTTCATTGAAGTAAGTAAACGGGAACGGGTTTGGGAGGTTCAAAGCCTACAGTTTCCATTCCATTAGCCTTTGAAGCTCTTCCTTTTCTAGATACGGTGGGTCCCGCGCCTTGACAAGAGTTGAAAGCTGCTTGAGCCTCCAATCGTCTA